>CM053595.1:232437210-232478405 GCA_028646575.1 Pseudocheirus occidentalis
ACATAAAAGAGAACAGGTTGTGGGAGGGGCTTTACAGTGGGATCACTGTTTTGGGCTTGAGGGTAGGGGAAAGAAGGGGAGAAAATTTGTAACTCAAAACCTTGTGGAAATGAATGATGTAATCAAGAAAATGAATTAAAATTAAAAATAAAAAGAGCGTGGTAATATCAATTCTCTCAATCATTTCTTTCTCCCCTATCTAGTCTTCATTCAAGTTATTTCATCATTTTCTTCATACAATCTGTCCTTTCCTGTTTTCATTGCAATTACTTCATTCAGCACTCTAGTCATCAGGTCATTACTTGAATACTTAAACAACCTTCTAGATGGTATCATTGGTCTTTCCTCTTTCCAATCTATCCTGCAAACCAACAGCAGTTTAATTTTTCTGAGCACCATTTTCATCATGTCGCTACCTTGATAAAAAAAATTTTAAATAACTCCCAATTTCTTGCCATATCAAATCTAAACTTCTCTATCCAGTTTTCATAGCTCTCCATACTATATATCCCATATTTACTTCACTCTAGATAAGCTTTTCACTCTGATAGTGTCATGCTATCCCAATGAAACCATGGTTTCCCTCATGATGTCACCCTATCACCTGATTTTTTCCCCCCTTTCTCTCTATTTAGGCAGATTCTAGTCATCCTTCAAATCTAGTTCAAGATCCATTTCATTCATAAAGCTTTTGGTCTTGCCTACTCAAAGATCTGTTCAGAACTCCTGCAGGATTTAGGAATTCATACATACAGTTTAGCGCCTGATATGTTTTTCTGGTCTGTAAGGAGCTTTCACAGGCATATAATTCATCAGCACAATCAGAAAGAAGTAAAATATTATTATTTCAATTCTACCCACACTAGTCATCCTTCTGCATGGCTCTCGTCACATTATTTTTCTGTTTAAATGTCTTTGAAGGCCCTATATTGGCTACTGAGTCAAATTCAAACTCCTCAGCCTAACATTGAAGGAGCTCTACTATATGCCAATACCCTAAATTTCATTTATTTGACAATTTTTTTAAAAAATGTATATTATGTATAAGTGCTGGAAAAATAGAGAAAAACAAAAGAATCCTAGTTCACAAAAAAGCTTACCTTCTACTACAGCAAAATACTAAGTTAATGAAAAGTATATGTTAAGGGGGCAGGTCATTACTAATTATAGTAGGTGGGGGAGCAATAATTTATGACAACCTTGTATAGGAGATCCCTGATCTTAGTCCACTGGGGGGAGGAGGAGGAAGAAGAGGAGGAGGAAGAGGTGGTGGTAACAAGGTCCTTGCCCAGAAGGAACATAAGAGTTTAATAAAGATGTTCTTCACCTGAGGTACATGAATTTAAAAACAAAAACATGTTGTCAGTTATATTCTAATAAATAGTTATCAATTCCACATTGCAACTTTCTCCATCATGGTTTCAATACACTGTGAGCTGGCATGAGAAATTAAATGGGAATTTTTTGGGAGTTTTGTAGAAGTCACAGATGACATGTGAAGGCCAGTAGATGACACAGAAAAAGTTTAGAAGCTCAGAAATACATAAAATGCATAGCATTAAATAATATAAATATATTTTATCTTTTAATATCATAATCATTCAGACTTCTTCTCTGGCACAAAGGGGGACCAAAAAATTTTACCCAAATTTTCCTGATCATGAGGGTGCCAAACCTCTAACCCCCATGAGTTACAACTATACATGGTTTTCTTTGTAATCCTACATATTTTATTCTATGCTTTTAAAAATGTGATTCTGAGAAAAGGGGTCCAATTAAGAACTTCTGGTCTAGTTAATATCAGCCTTTATAGCACACCCCCTTACTTTTTTATGTGAGTCATAGGAGTACTTACTGCCTGTCTGGTAGATTCAAGATCCTGACCCTTGAGAAAGAGAGTGTCACTTCCTCCTTTTCAGTCACTGTTGCCATCAAACCAACACTGTACAATCTCATCCATTTCAGGCCAACTGTTTTCAAAGAGACTTTCTCCCCAAAAGATGTTATTAATCTAGGTTATCATTGTGTAACTGAATTTGTATGTGGAAATTTTTAACCTGATCACAAATGAGCATTCTGAAAACACCTTCAATATGCTAGGAACTAGAGAGTAAAATGCAAACGCAAGACAAGTCCCTGATACAAAGAGTTTATATTCAACCATCTGCACCCAATTCTTTGTGTGTGTGCACATGTGTGTATACGTACATACATACATACATACGTATATAATTCACCCTAGAAATTATAAAACACTAAATGAAGAGGAAAGAGGAAGTTTCTTTATTTACTCCAGATGAGAAGGTACTCCGACCCAGCTGTCTCAACCTATTCTGTAAGTGGAAGCAAGAGTTTGGTACCGTGAGAAGAATACGAGATTGGAATCAAAGGACTTAGATTCCAGTCCTGATTCTGCTACTTGTTACTGCCACTGTCTTGGGCAAGTAACCTGTTCTCTTCAGGTAAGCTTTTTCATCTATCAAACTGAGGGACACGGACTAAATGACCTCAAAGGCTTTTAAAAATTCTAAATGTGTGGTTTTGTGTTTTGGTGTCTGTGTGGGATATGCTATTAACAATATAGCATGACATTTAAAAATTATTTCTCATAAGAAAATAAGTTTTGGGGAGGGTTATAAATGGATTATTTATGTCATAAACATGTGCAATTATTTTACTTCTTAGTTATAAAAGGAAGTTACACTGCAACATTCAAGAACATATTTTTCACATACTTTGTAGCTGAACAAAGACCTCAACACTTTAGAAAAATTCAGTCTGTTGATATGCAAATGTCACAAAATATAAGGATATATTTTGAAAACAGAAAATTAATTCCCTCATAAGACTGTAAGAAGATATCAAATAAGCCCTAGCTATAAAGCACATTCAAAATAAAAGTCTACTTTAGCACCTTCTTAATAATCTGTACTACTTAATTCTTTTAAAAATAATTTTATTGATCTTTTTTTATCATTATAATTTCCATCAGTATCTCTCCCCCATCCAAAGAACCATCTCATATTACAAATATCTTTTAAGAGACCTCCCCCCGGGGGGGAAGAATCAGTGTGTCTTATTAATACATCAAAAATGTCTGAAAATGTGCAGTGAACAACACTCTGCAAAGGGGTAGGAAGGTGCTAATTTTCCTACTCTTTCATGGTTTGTTCTTAATAATTTTGCAATACTCACTTTTTTGTGGTTATTCTTTCACTTTTCCTTGTTGTAGTCACTGGTAAATTGTTTTGGGTTTTGCTTTTTTGGGGGCTCTACTTACTTCACTCTGCATCAATTCATGTAGATCTTTCCCTATTTTTCTGTATTTATCACATGCATTATTTCTTACAGCACAATAATACTACATTACATTCATGGACCACAATTAATTTAGCCATTCCCCAGTTGACAGGCATCTACTTCATTTAAAATTCTTTGGTAACACAAAAAGTGTTGCTATAAATATTCTGATGTTTATTGGGAACTTTCTTCTTATTCTCCTTAGGATATAAACCTAGTAAGAGAATTTCTGAATCAAGGGGTATGGACATTTTAGTCACTTTATTTGCAAAATTCCAAATTGCTTTCCAAATTGATTCTACTAATTCACAGCACCATCAACAATGCAATTCTCACAATCCCCTCTAACGTTGACTATTCCCATATTTTGTGATTTTTGCCAATTTTCAGGTTAAGAGATGAAACCTCAGGGTTATTTTCATCTGTATTTCTTTAAAATGGTTATTAATAGCTGGCAATTTGGGGGTGACTAGGTGCAACAGTGAATAGGGCACTGGCCCTGGAGTCAGGAGGACCTGAGTTCAAATGCAGCCTCAGATACTTAACACTTACTAGCTGTGTGACCTTGGGCAAGTCACCTAACCCCAATTGTCCTGCCTTTCTCCTCCAAAAAGTTAAAAAAAAGTTGGTAATTTTTCTTTTTAAGAAGTATTTCTTCATACTCTTTGACCATTTATCTAATGGGGGACGGCTTTTGGTCTTATATATTTATCTATTGTTTACAAGTATTTTTCCCCCATTAGACTATTTCATTTATCCTAGGTGGATTAATTTTATCCGTGTAGTTTTTCAATCTCATACAATCAAATTTATCTATTTTATTGTCTATAATTACCTCTATCTCGTATTTGATTAGGAATACATCTCTTTTAAAAAGAGAAAAAAAAAGAACACATCTCTTTTTCTGTTTAAGATTTTTTGTAGTATGATTGTTAATATTAAGCTCATGTTTCAATTTAAAAGGTATTGTGAAATACAGTGTATGTCTAAGTAAGTCTAGTAATAAGGTGCTAACCTAAGTCTAATTTCTGCCAGACTGCTTTCCATTTTCTCAGCAGTTTTTTTCAAACAGGGAGTTCTTTCCTCAAGTAACTTATATTTTCTGGTTTATGAAACACTAGATTATTAAGCTCCATTATTTCTGATTTCCCTTTACCTGGCTTGTTCCATTGTTCAATCTATTTTTAACCAATGCTATATGGTTTTAATAACTGCTATTTTAGAATATAGTTTGAAATTCAAAAGTGCTATTCCCTTTTCATCCCTACCTCTTTTCATTGTTCCTCTTGACAGTCTGGATCTTTTATTTTTCCAAATGTGTTTTGTAATTATTTTAGCAAGTTCTGTAGAGTGTCCCTTTGATAATTTGACTGACAGAACATTAAACTATAAACTAAATTTGGTAGTCCTCATTTTTATTGTATTAGAACATCCCAGCACTGAATATTCCTCTCACTATTTAAGTTGTCTATGCAAATATTTTGAGTGCTCCAGTAAGTTGATTCCAGATATCTTATGCATTTTGCAGTTATCTAGAATGGGATTTCCCTTTCTATTACTGCTTATTTGATTTTGTTATTATTACAAAAAGCTGAATGATGATTTTTGAGGGTTCGTTCTGTAGTCAACAATTCTGCCAAAACTATTATTTCAAGGAGCATTTCTGTTAATTTCCTAGGATTTTAAAAGCAAACCATTATATCAAATGGAATAGTTTTACTTTCTCTTTAACTATCTTTATGCCCTTAAGGGCTGCTAAGGTGGCTTAGTGGTCCAGCAAATAGAGCACTGGGCCTTAAATCAGGAAGACTCATTTTCATGAGTTCAAACCTGATCTCTGACACTAGTTGTGTGACCCTAGGTAAATCACTTAATCCTGTTTATCCCAGTTAATCTGCAAAGTAAACTGGAGAAGAAAATGGGAAACTATTCTAGTACCTTTGCCAAGAAAACCCCAAATAAGGTCATGAAAGACTGGACATGACTGAACAATGCCCTTAACTTCCTTCCATTGTCTTATTGCTATTGCTAGAATTCTCAGAACTATATCAAATAAGGGTGAGCATCCTTGCTTTAGTCCCTTATTTACTATGAAAGGTTCTAGTATATGCCTATTTCACATGATGCTTGCTTTTGGTTTTAGATACTTTTTAATGGTAATAAAAAACGGCCCCTTTATATCTATATTTTGTAGATTTTTTTAGGTTAAATGAATACTGCACTTTGTCAAAGCCTTTTTCCTTTGAGACTGGGGGGTAGGTAATCATACAGTTTTGAATGTTTTTATTCTTATATGATTAATCATTCTGACTTTCCCTAATGATGAGCCATCCTTGCATCTCTGGTATAAATCCAAGTGGGTTATGATGAATGATTTCTTGGATGAATTGCTTTGATAGGATTTTATTTAAAATTTCAATACTACTAGCTGTGTGAGCCTGGACTAAAGTTATTTAACCTCTGTTTGGCTCAATTTCTTCAACTATAAAATGGGTATAATGACAGCACTTACTCACCAGGGTTGTTGTGAGAATTAAGAAAGATAATAATTGTAAAGCACTGAGCACGGTGTCTGGCACATAGCAGGTATTATATAAATGTGTACTTCCCTCCCTCTACCCTTACTGTTTTTAAAATAAAATTACATTCACTCCCATAAGTTTTAAATTTCCTCCACCTCCCATCCCCAAGAGAGTGTGCTCTCTGATATAGGCTCTACATATACATTCTTATTAAAAAGATTTTCACATTAGTCATGCTGTAGAGAAGAGTTAGATCGAATAGGAAGAAACATGAGAAAGAAAAAAACAAAACAAAACCAAAAATAGAGTAAATAGTATACTTTGATCTGCATTCAGACTCCACGTCTTTCTCTGGATGTGGATGGCATTTTCCATCGTGAGTCTTTTGGTGTTGTCTTAGATTCTTGCATTGCTGAGAAGAGCTAACGCTATCAAAGTTGGTCATCACACAGTGTTGCCGTTACTATAAAATGTTCTCCTTGTTCTGCTCACTTCACTCAGCATCAGTCCATATAAGTCTTTTCAGGTTATTCTGAAGTCTGCCTGCTCATCATTTCTTATAGTACAACAATATTTCACCACATTCATACATCACACAACTTGTTCAGTCATTCTGCAAGTGATAGACATTCCCTTAATTTCCAGTTCTTGGCCACCACAAAAAGTTGATTATAAATATTTTTGTACATAGTGGGTCCTTTTCCCATTTTTAAGATCTCTTTGGGATACAAAGCTGTAAGTGGTATTGCTGGGTCAAGGGTATGCACATCTTTATAGCCCTTTGGACATAGCTCCAAATTACTCTCCAAAATGGTTAGATCAGTTCGTAACTCTACCAAAAATCAATTAGTGTTCTAATTTTTCCACGTCTTCTCCAGCATTTATAATTTTCCTGTTTTGTCATGTTAGCCAATATGATATAGGTGTGTGATGTGGTCTTTCAGAGTTGTTTTGATTTGCATTTCTCTAATCAATAGTGATTTAGAGCATTTTTTCCCATGCTTATAGATATCTTTCGTTTCTTCCTCTGAAAACTGCCCATTTATATCCTTTGATCATTTATCAATTGGGGATTGACTTGTATTCTTATAAATTTGACTCTGTTGTCTACGTATTTTAGAAATAAGGACTTTATCAGAGATACTGGTTGTAAAAATTCTTTCCCAATGTTCTGCTTCCCTCCTAATCTTGGTTGAACTGGTTTTGCTTATGCAAAAACTTTTCAATTTAATATAATCAAAATTATCCATTATGCATTTCATAATGTTCTCTGTCTCTTGTTTGATCATAAATTTCTCCATTCTCCACAAATCTGACATCTACAAGCAAAACTTCAAAATAGGATGGACAAAACAGAAATCAGTGATTCCATCTGACAACAAGTAATAATAAAACAAGGTGAAAAGCAAAAACAACTCATTTGCAAAACAGAATAAATAAAATATTTAAGAATCACTGGATTACCTGAATGCCATGATCAAAACAGGAGCCTTATATTTCAAGAAATCTTAAAAGAAACTGCCTAGAGCTCTAAGAGTCAGAGAGCAGAATAAAAATAGAAAGAATCTGCTGGTAACCTTTTGAAACTCCAAAATGAAAACTCCCAAGCATAGTATAGCCAAATCCATAGCTTCCAAGACAAAAAAAAAAAAAAAAGTACTACCAGCAGCCAGAAAGAAAGAATTCAAGTACCAAGGAGCTCCAGTAAGGATCACACACAATTCAGCAGTCATAACTATAAAGGAGCTTGAAAGCTTGGAAGACAATATTTCAAGGCAAAGGATATAGACTAACACCCAAGAATAACAACCAGCAAAGTCAAATACAATCCTAAAGGAGAAAAAGGTGAACTTTAATGAAATAAAGGATTTCCAAGCATTCCTGATAAAAAGACCAGAGTCATGAAGAAACTTTAAAGTTCAAACCCTGGAGTTCAAATAGAGAAAAATAGAAATGTAAACAAGAATAAATAATGAAAAAGAGCTAAACATTGATAAACTGTTTACACTTTAATATAAGGAAATGATACAGGTATCTTCCTTGAAACTTTTCATCAGAAGACACGGAAGGTAATCTAAGCAGACAGAAGGCCCGAGAATGTTCTGTTATGTGTTGATAGTCTTAAGAGCAGAATGTAAAGAAGAAAAGGAATATACTGGAGGTGGGGGAAGGGGCAAGAGAAAGGACAAATTATCTCACAAAATCAACCTGTACAAGCAGACATCAAAACAAGGAAGAAGGAATGATGGGAGAAGATGACACACAAACTTCATTCTCATTTGAACCAGGGAAAAGAAGAGAAACACACACACACATTTGGGTACAAAAACACAACTCAACAGGAAATAAGAGAAGGGGTAATAAATGAGAGGATAACTTAAGGTAAGGATAGGTCATTAGCAAAATAAACTTGTTCTGTTGTTTCACTCATATCCGACTCTTCATGGCCCTATTTGGGGTTTTCTAAGCAAATATACTGGAGTGGTTTGCCATTTCCTTCTCCAACTCATTTTATAGATAAGGAAACTAAGGCAAAAAGGGTTCAGTGACTTGTCCAGGGTCACACAGCTATTAAATATCTGAGGTCAGATTTGAACTCAGGAAAATGAGCCTTGCTGACTTCAGGCCTGGCACTCTACTGCCTAAATAAACTCTAAAGATATATTAAAATATAGATTTTTTTGATGTGGCAAAGAATAGGAATCTAAGGGGATATCCATAAACTAGGGAATGACCGAACAGGTTATGGTATGTAACTATAACAGAATATTTTTGTAGCAATAATAAGTGATGAAGATGGTTTCAGAGAAATCTGGCAAGACTTGTATGAACTGATAATGAGTGAAGAGAAGAGAACCAGAAGAATAATTTGTACACTGATAGCAGTAAGGAAAAATAACTTTGAAAGAAATTAGGAACTCTGATCAGTGAAAATACCAATCACAATTCCAGAGGACTCATGATGAAACATGCTAGCCACCTGTAGATAGAAAGGCGAAAGACTCAAACCATAGAATCCCTCCTCTCTCTATCTCTGTCTCTCTCTCACACACTCACACTCACACATACAGCCAGAGTTTTAGACTGACTACATGAAAACTGCTTTGATTGATTATATGTGGTTGGAACAAGAATTATGTTTTTCTTCTACTCTCAACAGCAACTCTTCTACTCAAACAACAAGTTGTTTTTTTGTTTTTTTTTAAAGATCAGGAATTTGCTTTTTGTAGTTCAATCTCCAGCACACCTAGCACACATTAGACACCTAATTCTTTTTTTGTTTGGAGAGGGGAAAGCAGGGCAATTGGGGTTAAGTGACTTGTCCAAGGTCACAAGGTCAGTAAGTCTTAAGTGTCTGGGGCTGGATTTATACTCGGGTCCTCCTGACTCCAGGGCTGGTGTGGTGCTCTATTCACCTAGCTGCCCCCACCTAATTCATTCTTTTTGATTGATTCTAGCCAAACTGGACTGCTTGCTGTTCTGCAAACAAGCTTTTCTGTTCCTCTGTCCAGGCTGAAAATGGAATTTACTCCTTCCTCACTGCCTCTTTGAATACTCCCTTCCTTAAGAACTCAATTCATGTGTATCCTGATCCTCCCAGTTTCTAATCCTAACCTCCCTCTCCTAGAAACTTACACCATATATATTTTGCATTTGATTTTTGACATATAAGCTGTTTTTACTAATAGCAAATATATATTCCTTGAGGTTTTTGTATCTGTCTTCTCAGACCTAGCACACATAGTGCCTGACACACAGCAGATGTCTAATACTTTCTGAATTAACAGATATATATACAACTTCACTTTTTTCTTGTCTTAAAATTTCTCTTCTGTATCTCTCTCATGGATCTTGAAGCTATTTCACCCCATTAGCATGATTTATACTTTCTGGAAAAAAATACTCAAAATACCACAAGATCACAATTGTGAGCTATGAAATATATCCTTTCTTCTGAAGGTAAAAGTTAAGTCACTCACCTTCCATTTGATTTCACCCCTATTTTTATGTTACACTTAATAATAATAAAAACTCTAGATATGAAGTCTTTCAACTTTGAAAAATGTTCTCATTCTAAAGAAAAAATTCAGAACAATTAAAACAAACCAAGACTATTTCTTAAGACCTTATCTATTCTACCTTGTTCATGCAACTATTCATCATACCCCTGAAAAAAATTGGTTATGAATTCATGTAAAAAATAACTGGCAAAATAAGTCCCATCAAGCAAAGCTAAAGTTTCCTGTTTCAATATTTATGTGAGTAGTTTTTTAATATAGTCAAACAGTAGTAACTAGCTATAGTACTATTTGAAGCAACCTGATATAGTAGAAAAATGTACTGATTTTGGAATTCAAACAATAAACATTTCTGTGATATCATTCTTCCACCAACATAACCAGTCTACAATTTATCTATTAAGTCCTAGGAGTTTTGAAGACACATAGATGTTAAGGCCCTGGAGTCAGGAGGACCTGAGTTCAAATCCGTCCTCAAGACACTTAACACTTACTAACCCTGTGACCTTAGGCAAGTCACTTAACCCCAACTGCCCCTCCCCCAAAAAGTTTCACTTAAAAAAAAACACACAACAATCTAACCTACAAAAAAATCCACAATCAAAGACATTGTAGGGCTGATTTTGGATACTCTGATAGCAAAAATCAGACCATGAGATAATAAAACAAAAAGCTTTTTTAACTTGTAAAAATTAAACATGTCTTATTTTAGGCTTTGATTAGTTTCTCCTAGAGATCATCTCAGTTTTGTGCCCTAAATAAAAAAAGAGGGGTAAAGTAAATTGACCTTTCATAGTCTTCCAGTCTTTAATTGTTTTTGGCAGCATGGCAAAATAGCAAGAGCCCTGGAATGGGAATCAGGAGACTTGGGTTCTAGTCTCAGTTATGCAGTTGAAGCAGGTTATGTTCTACTTCTCCTCACCTTCCTTAAAATTCTGTCAATTTTTTCTTCTTTTGCTCTCTAATTTTTGAGTCTCTGTAACTATTTCAATACTTCATATGTTTTAATCAAGTTTATTTATCTTTTGGGATTAAAAATTCTTCAATTTCCAACATTTTACTTAATTAGCATAAACTTTAGCCACAACAATTTCATATGGAATAAAAGCTTTCATTAGCTATTGGAGACTATTTTCATATTAATGAGATTAATTAAACTTAATTTAATTAATGAGATTTCCTATGCGTCTTCTATGTCTTCCTATGAAATGTTATTTATGTTAATTAAAATAAAATGTTGAAAATTTCATTAATTTCATTTCTTGAAAATACGAAGTTAATGAGATGTCCTATGTGTCCAGACTTTAGGGACACCCTGCACATAGGCCACAATGCAGTAAACAAATGTAGTCAGTTCAAAATTATCCACACCATATTAAGTAAGGATGAGTAATGTCATGGATAATTTTTAAAAATTGCTTTTATTTGACTTACCATATGTTATATGAGTTTGGAGATATTATTTTCTCTATCGTATGTCTGTTAAGGTAATAACAAAAATAGTTTCCATTTCCTAAAACTCTGGCCTGTCATATTCCAGTTAGCAAAGGAAAACCAGTCATTGTTTCTTATAAATTGCTACACATTATTCAAATAGTGTATAAATTCACATGTACATAAAGAATAATAGAAGAAGTTAAAAATGTTTTAAACTTACATGAAATTTTGTAACAGCTTCAAATGACAGTTATGTTTACTTTTTAGGTATCTGGTAAAGTGTATAGAGAAAGAACAGCTGATCTGGAGCAGAGTATCTGGGTTCAAATTCCAGAGCTTTTATTTACTATCCACAGGATCTTGGGCGAGGCATTTACTCCCTGGGTGCCATCAGTAACAAGAGGGTGTTGGAATAGATGACCTCTAAGGTAGATCACTCTTTTACTTTCTGAGCGTATGACCTCCTTGGATCTCCGTTTTTCATTTGTGAACCAAAAAAAAGGAACTAGTTTCTCTCTAGGAGTTCTTCCAATTCTAGATCTTACAAACTAAAAAATAATCTAGGGAGGGAGAACAGAAGAAGGGAAACAGAACCTTAATTATAGACTGATACTCATAAGTCTGTATATCCACTTTTTATTTACACACGTGTATATGTGTGTATATGTATATATACATACACATACATACATGTACATATCTTCAAGAAATTCTATATTCTTCTAGAAGACAGCAGTCTTTTTGGCACATAGGACAGAAATGTAAAAGTATAAGCTTAACGAGGCTGTTATTTGTAGGTCCAAAATACAAAATTATCTGTACTACCAAACCAGCTAGCTAGCTGACCTTTTAAGGTGTTTTTCACCTGGTTTAAGATTTTGCTTTTTACTGGGAAAGAAAAATAGCTAAGAGTTAAAAGTAAAGAAATAAGTAACTTATTTTATTAATGTTTATAATACTATCGAGTTTGTAAAAGTTATTTTGGAGACTTTTTTTTTTAATTGGAAAGGGGGATAGGGTGAGGTATAGATCAATGATGTACTAGTAAAAGAATTCCTTGTATGGAAACTACTTCCACAAATGCAGTTTGTACTTAAGTCCTTCACTAGGACTGAGAGATGTAGTGGCTTTCCATGATCATAGTTTATGGTAGGAGGAAGGACTTAAATCCACATCTTATTTACTCTCAAGCAAGACAACTCTCTATTCACAATGGCACACTGACTTTAATGTGAAGATTATTATGTAAATAAAGGAAAAAAGTCTTGAAAAGTTATAAAATGATGGTAACAAGTACCTACCTCCACAAAGATAGGGGAAAAAAATTACCTTACAATGGTGCTGTGAGCAATTATTTTTAGTTTATAGCAGATCTTTTCTGAACAGTAAGCTACAATGTTCCTCCTAGTTTTTATACTTTTAAATCATATGAAAAGTGACTTAAGACAACCTAAATTTCTAAAGTATCAGATATCTAAAGTATCAGAATATCAGATATTCTCAAAAGAGCTGCCTCCTACTTCTTGACAGAGTTTAGAGAATAATTATTTCACCCTCTATGAGTTCCTGTGAAAAAACTGTTAAAACAATTCAACAAATATTGTGTGGCTTCTGTCTATGAAAGTTTAACAACACCAATACATTTCAGGCCTCCTTTGGAAAAAGAACATGCTAATGATACCAGAACAAATCAAGAATATGATAGGAATAGTTTATATACAAGAAGTTACATATCATTTGCTGGACAAAATGGAGCCAGTTCACAAGTGCCCTCCCCTACCTCTACCAAGAATTCTCTTTCTTCTCTGGTCTTCTCCTTTCTCCCTAAAGGCCACTTCACTGCAACTACTGTAAAAGAGGATCTTACAGGACTACTTTCAAAAGTGAGCTTATAATCATCTAGAAATCAACATTGTACAAGACAAAAACTAAATCACTTGCAATTTCCTTATACAGGGTAGAATTAAAGCTCAATTATATGGTTTAGGAATACGTAAGTAATTTAAGAAACAAAACTGCTGCCTTGTCTTAAGATATAATAGTTACTACTTATTTGATCTCCTTAAAATCGTTGGGTATCGGTACACAAATTAATCGAGAAGGAATGGAACTATTGTTTGTGTTTTTTTTGGGGGGGGGAGGGCAGTTGGGGTTAAGTGACTTGCCCAAGGTCACACAGCTAGATTTTTTTTTGTGTTAAGTGTCTGAGGCCAGATTTGAACTCAGGTACTCCTGACTCCAGGGCCAGTGCTCTATTCACTGCGCCACCTAGCCGCCCCTAGGAATGGAACTATTGTAAGGATAAGATAGATCACAGAGTTAGAGCTAAAAAGAACCTTAGAGATCCCTCTAGTCTAACCTCCTCACTTTACAGATGAGGAAACTGTGGCCTAGAGGGGTTAACTGACTCATCCAAGGTTACAGGGCGTTCTAAGTGGCAGAGCTAGGATTTTAATGCCCACTTATCGAATCAGGTGCCAAATCTTGCTGTTTTTCTTCAACAATATTCTTGCATGGAATACTCCCCCTTCTATTTACTCATATCACTATGACCTACTTAAGACCCTATTACCTGCTGCCAAGATTACTGTAACAGCCTCTTAACGTGTCTGTTTCAAGTTTTTCATTGTTCAGTCCATTCTACACATTGATGAGAAAGTGATTTTCCTTAAGTGTAGATCTGATCTATTCAATAAACTCCAGTGGCTCCCTATTACCTCTAGGATAATATATAAACACCTCTCTTTAAAAGTCCTTCACAATCCTACCTCAACGTACTATCAGCCCTTTCCCACAATCTCTGAGGTCTTTGAGTTTCTCATGTTCCTTTTTCCTTGTCTTTGTATTCAGGTTGTCTTCATGCCTGTAATGCTCTGCTACTCAACTCCACTTCATGGAATACCTCTTTCTTCAAAGCTCAGCCTCAAGCACTAGCTTTTACGTGAAGTAGTTCCTGATTCCTCCTCCAACTGCCAGGGCTCCCTCTTCCAAACTACCTTGTATCTAGTAACTTTGTGTTTATGCTTTATATGCTTACATATGCATTTACTGTGTCTTCCCTGATTAGACTGTTAAGTTCATTGTAAGTAAATTATCCCATTCTTTATATTTATATTTCTGGCACAATGCCTGGCAGATAGTAGGCACTTAATTCTTATTTTGTCCTTCATCAGAAGAGGACCCAATGATCTTGAATTGCACATGAACTGGATTTAGCTGCACAAAGTCAGCCTTACTCTCTCTTCCAGGTGCTGAAGACCAGTGGGACAAGACAAAAGTCAAGATGACTATGGACCAGGATGCAGTGGATGACCTTGGCATGTCTGATGTCTGACCAAGCTCTGAGCATTCTATAGAACCTGCTTCAGCCACCTTCATGGCCACTGGAAGAAACTTTTCATCCACTTGGTGAAGTCTTTATGTATTTGGGGGTAGACACCCCCCTAACTCACTGTTGGGTTTGAGGCCTGTTACCCTCAACCTGGTTTAACCCATCTACCAAGAAGGTTTAATAGCGTGTGGCTGTTGTACACTCTATAACTTCTTGGAGCAAGGTAAAAGTGGATGAGCCAAGCCCTCACACCAGAGGCACTGGTCCTCCTTGAACACCCATATGCCCCTGGAACTTAATAAGGGTTTGTTGAATAAGTGATCTTAATTTCCAAACTAATGTTCTTCTCAATACACCATAGGCTCACAATAAAAGGTCATTTTAAAAAATTGATGAAAACAAAGGCTTAAGGGTTTAAAAAAAAACTCGTTTGAACACCTTTTTTTGCAATAATGCTACAAGTTGACTAATGAAACTAGTTAGTGTAACTAACAAGTTCTTTAAAAATATTGCTCAAATACTACAGTAAACTCATAACCAGCCAGTCAATAAACTTATTGTATTTACTGTGCCAGGCACTGTGACATGCACTGGGGATATAAAGAAAGGACAAAAAAACAGTCCTGTGACTCTCAAGGAGTCACAGTCTAACAGGGGAAGCAACATCCAAATAACTATGCACATAAAATGTGTGTGTGTACACATACACACACATACAGTATAAATGAGAGGTCATTTGGAAGGAACGTACTTGGGGTGGAAGAGGAGGGACAGAATAGGGAAAGACCTCTTGCAGACAATGTAGGATCAAGTGAGAATTTTTTAACGATGGGATATACATGATCTCGTTTGTAGGCAAGTAGGGAAGAAGCCAGTAAATATGGAGATTCAGCACATGAGAGTGGGGAATGATAGTGGGGGCCACTTGCTGGAGAAGTAGGGAGGGGATGAGATCACTGGATCAAGTAGAAGAATGAATCTTGGCAAGGAGAAGGGGCCATATCTTCTTGGGAGACAGGATGAAAAAGATAATGGAGTGTCTGAGTGATAAGAGAAGAGGAAGAGGTGAAGAGTTCTTATTGAATGAACTCTGTTATGACTTTGGGAGGTAGAAAGGATGTAATGGACAGAAAAAAAATGAGGGAAAAATGACACTACAACTAGAAGTAAAAAAAAATTCAAACTTTCTTGGGAGACAGACCATAATTTTGATACCTGAGGTTCTAATTAGCATTTTAAAAGTTATAATAATTCTACAATTCTAATGTCTTTAAAAAGTTTAATTCAGTTGTAGTGAATAAAGTAATTTTCTTTTCAGTTTTATAACTAGCTATGAAAAACAAAAATCTGCCTCTAGTAACTATCTTGGGGGAAAAAAATAAACACTTTTTGATTCTGAGTATATTACTGCAACAAGAGTATCTTGTCTGCATGTAGTCAAACCAACAGCTGTTTGCAGACAATGCACAATTAAGGAGAAAAAGTATTTTAAAAGCCATAATAAATAGAAAATTTTATCTATTAGAAATAAATACTAAGTCAAAACATTCAATAAAGCTATGAAAAAGGAAAAAAAATTACACTGTTTTATAACACAAAACCTCTTGAAAGTGTAAGTCTTATTAACCAACAAGCACTTATTAAACACCTGCTATACCACGTAACAGATACAAAGACAAAAAAATTAGGTAACAGAATAAGCATTTATGTAACACCTACTATTTGCCAGGCACTATGCTAAGCACTTTCACAACCCAACAAGAGAGATGCTATTAATATCTCTATTTTACTGAGGCAAACAGAAGCTAAATGGTTTGCTTAAGCAAACCTAATTTGAACTCAAGTCTTCCTAACTGCGGACCTGGCACTCTATTCATTAGGCCTCTAAGATCAGAAAAGATTTTCACTATTATAAGTCAGTCTTCAAAAAGAGTAACTACTGAATGACTTTAAAACATTCAAGACTGCTAGGGAAGGTGGCCTAGCCACACCAGATCTTAAATTGCATTATAAAGCAGCAATCATCAAAACTACTCAGTACTGGTTAAGAAACAGAGTGGTAGATCAGTGGAATAAGTCAGGTACAGAAGACACAGTAGTCAATGACTATACCAATCTACTGTTTGATAAACCCAAAAACTACAGTTTCTGGGATAAGAACTCACTATCTGACAAAAACTACCGGGAAAACTGGAAAACAATACGGCAGAAACTAGGTATAGATTAACATCTTATACCCTATACCAAAATAAAAGTCCAAATAGGTACATGATTTAGATATAAAGGCTGATACTATAACCAAAATGGGAGAGTAAGGAAGAATTTATGACCAAACAAGAGAAAGAGAACATTATAAAAGGCAAAAATAGATCATTTTGATTATATTAAATTGAAGTTTTTGCACAAAGCCAATGCAACCAAGATTAGGAGGGAAGCAGAAAACTCGTAATTTTTACAATTAGTGTCTCTGATAAAGGCCTCATTTCTAAAATACACAGAAAACCGAGTGAAACTGATAAGAATACAAGTCATTCCCCAACTGATAAATGGACAAAGGATATGAACTGGCAGTTTTTTGAGGAAGAAATTAAAGCTATCTAATAAGCATATGAAAAAACGCTCTAAATCACTCTTGATTAGAGAAATGCAAATCAAAACAACTCTGAGACACCATATCACACACTTATCAAACTGGCTAACATGATGAAACATGAAAATGATAAATGTTGGAGAGAATGTGGGCAAACTGAGACACTAATACACTGTTGGTGGAGCTGGTAAACTGATCCAGCCATTCTGGAGAGCAATTTGGAAGTATGCCCAAAGGGCTATAAAAATGTGCATACCCTTTGACCCAGCAATACCACTTCTAGGTCCATATCCCAAAGAAATCATTCAAATGGGAAAAGAATCCACATGTACAAAAATGTTTCTAGTAGCTCTTTTTGTGGTGGAAAAGAATTGGAAATTGAGTGGATGTCCATCAACTGGGGAATGGTTGAACAAATTGTGTTACATCAATGTAATGAAATACTACTGTGGTATAAGAAATGATGAACAGGCAGACTACAGAAAAACCTGGAAAGACTTATATGAACTGATGTTGAGTGAGGGGGGCAGAACCAGGAGAACACTGTACACAGTAACAGCAACATAAGGTGATGACTAACTTTGATAGAGTTAGCTCTTCTTAGCAATACAAGGATCCAAGACAACTCCTAAAAACTCATAAAGGAAAATACTGTCCACATTTTGAACAAGAACTATGGAAACTGGAGGCAGAGTGAAGCATATTATCTATTCTCTCTCTCTTTCTTTTTGTTTGTTTCCTCTTTCTTGTGGTTTTCTCCCTTTGGCTCTAATTCTTCTTTACAAGATGACTAATAGGAAAACAGGTTCAATATGAATGTATATGTGGAGCCTATAAATTACATGCTGTCTTGGAGTGGGATTAGGGGAGAGATGGGGAGAAAACTTGGAACTCTAAATCTTAAAGAAGCAAAGGTTGACAACTAAAATATTTTTTAAAAATAAAATATTCATGGCTTAGCAATGACCTCCAATAATATATAAACAATATTAAGAGCAACATGTATAACAATAGAAATGTCACCTATATAACCAATGCTCCTCTTGCTTAAAACAAATGTTTCCACCCCCAAGTTTTATAAAGGTATCAAGTTTTTTGTCAGACATATTATTCCTTCAGATACAAAACAACATCAGAAGTGCTTTCTGGTTCTCCAGTAAATCTTCTGAATTTATAATACTGCCAAAGATAAAAGGCCTTGATTTTCCAAAATAAGTCATCTAATATTACTGATACAGTGATCTTACCTACATTTCATCATGCTTCAATAGTTGCAAAGTCTTTATT
This sequence comes from Pseudocheirus occidentalis, assembly GCA_028646575.1. Classification (NCBI taxonomy): domain Eukaryota; kingdom Metazoa; phylum Chordata; class Mammalia; order Diprotodontia; family Pseudocheiridae; genus Pseudocheirus; species Pseudocheirus occidentalis. The sequence goes on from CM053595.1 coordinate 232,455,697, forward strand.
ATGTATTCAGTTCTAGGGAAGGAACATGTTTCCAAAGAATTAAATATGCATCATGTAAGATGATCTACACATACATAAAAGAGTAAGCATTTAACCCATTTGGCCTAACATCTCTCAGTTTCACTTTTATAAATGGTTTTTCCAAATAGCCTGAATGTTTCTCACGAATGGCTTTAAAAACACTTAAAAATAATGGTGAAACATTTTAATTAACATTAGGGTTTCATTAGATTATCTATACCTAGTAAAAATAAGATGCCTACTTTTTTATTTAGGACAAATTCATCATATGTAGTTATACAGCATATCCGCCTTCAGTTGTATTTGATAAAGACAAACAACAACAACAAAACCAAGGTGAGGTTGCCCAAAAGTGAAATTCTCTGTTCAAATGTTCACTGAAGATACATTCACTAGTTGATTGTGTAAAACACTTCAGCAATAGACTGAAGAGCTCTTACTAACCCTTTTCATTATCATAGAGCTTACCAGTTTAGGAAAAAAGAGCTTTAAAAAAAAAAACTTAAAGGAAGATAATGTCAAAAATTCAGGTTGTATGCTAATTTAACTTAAGTACAGAATGCAATAATATGCTAAATGATTGATTATACAAACTGTGCACATTATCAGCAACATACGACCATTTGTTTAAATTCACTACATAAAATTTTAGAATCTACTTATTTTCTAAAAAAAAAAAAATAAAGTGTTACATTCTTTGTCTACAACACATTTACCTCAAAAATTGTATCTTTTCTAACATATGACTGTAAGATCAAACATTAAGCAAAAGAGCTTTCTTCTAAATAAATAGAAAAAAGCAAATCATTCCTTTAATCCAGAAATATACCCTTCTGAAACACACATTTCTGGGCTTCTGATGCTTACTTTTAGATAATCAAAAGATAAAAGTAAAATAAGGCTGTTTTGATTCCTCTTAAGTTTCAATCTAGAGTGGCCATTTTTAAAATGATGAAAACTTTATAGTCTTTACTGTTTTAAAGTATATATTAAAAAAAACTCCACTGAAAAGCATACAATAGCTATTTCGTTGTAATTATTTATGACAAAGTCAGTATTTAAATTACCATGGTCTTAAGGAGACAGTCCCTTTCTTTTTCATTACCACTCTCCATGCCCTCAGACACTTCCCGTTGCAGTAGTTTAAGCATTTTCAAAGGCCAGGGGTTTCCAGGGAAGGGGCAGAAGAGAGAAAAGGTTCCAGTGGCCTGCAGTTGTGCTTTTACTGATACAGGAAACTGAAAGGTGAAGAAAACTCCACAAGTTTCTCCACGAGGAGTGAGCAGCATCCTAGCAACTCAGAGAGTCACTTCGGGCATTGAGAGGGTTAACTGATTTGTATAAAGGTCACTAAGGCAGCCTACGTCAGAAACAGGTTACCCAGGTCTTAGTTTTGAGGATGGGTCTTTATGCACTCTACCGTTCTACAGAACTCTTTAATGTAAATGAAAACAATACTAAATGAAAAGCAAACATTACCTATTTATGAACTGGTTATCTCCCAAAAGTTAACCTGTAAATCAGCTGTTTCAAACTGGGACAAAAGCAGTGAAAATTGGTTCAGGCTGGGGTTGGAAAAAGTAAAAAGAACCTGAAGGCTAGAAGGGAAGCACCTGAAACAGCTTGGGGAAAAGGAACTGGATTGCAAAGGAAGAGCTGGAACAGAAGCCTGGGTGAGAAGGGTGCAGCAGGTATGATATGAACAGTAGGAATGGGGAGGGAAAGGTGAAAAGGGAAGTGGTAAGGATAGATGACAGACATGGGTTGGGGAGGGGAGAGGCAGGGAAAACCACTGTGGTAGCAGGGTACTATGGAAAGAGCACTGGTTTTAGAGTCAGAAAACCTGCATTTGAAAGCTAGCATTTATGGTTTGCATTTACAAATATTATCTCATTTTATCCTAACTAGAACCCTGATAGTTAGGTACCAGCATGATCCCAATTTTATAGATGAGTAAACTAATGCAAATAGAAGTTAAATGACTTGCCCAGGGCCACACAGCTAGTAAATGTGAGAGACTTGATTTGCACTAACTAGCTTCATCCCATCCGTATCTCAGATCTGTCACTTACTAGTGGTGTGATCTTGGGCAGGTAACTTATCTTCTGTAAGCCTCAGTTTCCTCATCAACAAAATGACAGGTTGGGCTAAATAAACTATAAGGTCAATTTCACTTCATACTATATGGTCTTAAAATGACGCTATCCTTCCTCTCATAACCATATTAGCTAGTACTTAGAAGGATGGAGACAGTGACTTTGGTGGGTGGGGAAAGAAAATCCCCCAAAGATTCAGGTTTTCATTAGGAGGAAAGAGAGGAAAAGGAAAATTCTAACTTCTATTCATTTTTTTTAATGTAAAAGACAAGTCTTTTGAAAATTACAAAAACATTCACATTGTTTTAATGCAAAATATCAGGTATCTAGCTCAAACTTTCAAACCAAGCAATTCTTTAAAGTATTTAATAATTCTTAGTAATGACTTAAAAAAAACCCACAAAGTGATCATTCTTATTACATAACAACTGTGAAGTCTCTAAGAAGTTTTTTGGGGGGCATGGGAATGGAAGGGATGACATTACCCAACAACCAAATATTTCATAACTAGTTGTAACATAAATCAAATACATGGAATGGGTATAATGTTTTGGAGTACATACAGAACACTAATAAATTCTTTACATAATAGATCAAATACAAATAACATGGTTTTGCAAATTTCTGCCTAGAAATTTTTACACTGGGGAAGATAACATTTTTGCACTGGTTCATTTAATAATAAAGAAAATGGAAAATGCAAAATAACAGATTAATAATTTACTTATAGTAAAACACAGCTGAATAATAAAGTTTTAACTGAAAAAATTTATAATAGGTTTAAAAAGACCCAAACACTAGGTACATTCTATTATGAGAATTTTTTAAAAATTTCTCAATGAGAGGCAGAACACTTCACATGGGGCTAGCAGCCAATCAATTTCCCTGGGGTTGGTTTTAGCAATTACACAAAGTATGTATTTAGTACTGACTTGAACAAAATTTTTTCCTGACTTAATTAGCTATGTACTAAACGAATTCAAAAAAATTCTGTAATAATATAAACCTAGCTTACAATAATTTCTACAAGAAGGAAGAAAATAAAGTTTTAAAGTCCAGGGAACTAAATTTCAAACTGTTCATTTTAACAAATAAGATTCATCTGATCCTGCAAAACACAATGTAATTATTGACAGCTTCTGCTTCACTGAAAAGTGACTGCTTTATAATCATTTAAATAATTGCATAGATCAAGAAATTGAACAAGGCAATGCTAAAAGACATCTACTCTACTTATATGATTAAAAACTGAACTAAAAAAAGTTGCTTTTTCAAAACTAATCTTTCATGAATTCTATGAAAATGTCTGACCTCCAACAGTTTTTTTAAACAACATAACTTTTTAGAAAACTTACCCATGTGCTTTATGAACATGTACAATGATCTCCCACAAATTTAAAATATTACATTTTTGTAATGGTTGGGTTTCAATATTAATTAAAAAACACTATCTGTAATTTATACACCATCTAATATTTTTGTGGACAAAATGTTAGACAGCGTTCAGGAAACTGATATTTTACTTACTGTAGTTAATGTTAGCGAGGTTTGACAAGAACACTTCAGCAAAAGTTAAAATTAAAAGTTTACCATACTGGCAAAAACAATGGATTTCGAGTCAGAGGACCTGGGTTCAAATCTCAGCTCTGTCATTCACAGCCTATGTGACTTTGGTTAAGTCATCTTTGAGCTTATTTCCTCATCCGTAAAAAGAGGGGGTTGGACTAAACTGCCTCTAAAGTTTCTGCCAACTTTAAATCTATGACCTCCACGACAAAAGACAGCATTTTAAGTTCGTAAAGTATGCAAAATGTTGATTTGTCCTACTAGCTAAGTCAGCAGTTCAGTGTTGTCACGTTAGTTTATATTCATGCCTAAAAGGGCAATTTCAAAACTACAAATAAGTTTAATTTTCAAAGGTAAATCCTTTCCTAAAAAAGTTGGGAAAGTTGGCTGGCAGGAAGGGCAGGCTTACACCTCTGGTAAAGTTCAAAAGCTTAATTCGACTTGACTTCCCCCTAGGAGTGGAATTAAAAAAACAAAACAAAACCCGAAAGCAACTTGAACGCAGCTTCCGTTCGCAAATCACTCGGTGAAAAGGAGTGAATTGTATTCCTTTTTTTTCTCGGCCCAAATTGGAGGCTCAACGCGGACTAAAAAGCTCGGAACAAAACCACAGGCCAGATGTTCTTTCCAGTGTCACCGGGGAGGAAAACCCCACCAGAACCTAGGACCAACCTCCTGGGCATTTAAACCAATCCCCTATTCAAGCGAGGCCACCCTACCTCCCAACCTAGGGAGGTCCACTCGGACCTCGGAAAATTAACCGTAATCGGAGGCACAAGGGATTTCTCTGGATGGTGGCGAGGAGAGGGAACGCAGAGAGGGGCAGGCAGGTGGCTCGACTGGTCCCCGGGCTCCGGCCCCGGGAGGCGGCCTTGGGCCAGGGGGCCGTGTTTACACCTGTCACGAGGAAGGGGAGAAGGGTGGGGGAGAGAAAGCAAAGCTCCAAACTTCACAACTGTGTGTTTGTTGTTGTCTTTTTTTTTCCGAGGGAGCGGAAGAAGAGGAAATCAGGGTAGGTAGAGGGGTCAGAACCAGGAGAGGGGTAAGGGGTGGGTCCAGGTGGGGAGGGGGAGAAGTCGTCCCCCACAGGGGCTGGGAAGCAGGGGGTTCTCAGGGCGGCGGCCGGAGCCCCGCAGCGGGGTGCGGGGCAAAGGGGTAGAAACGGCCCCAGCCCCGGCCCCCGAGGACGGGCTTGCTCGCAGGCCCGCAGAGCCTCTTCCTTCCCCGCACCCCCCGGCCAAGAGCCCCTCACAGCCGCCGCCCGCCCCCCGTCACTCCCGCCCCCTGCCCCGGGCAGCCGCAGGTCGGCCTTGGAGGCGGCGCGACGGGAGTTCCCAGCGCCTGGGCAGCCTAGTCCTCAGAGAGGAGAAGACCCCGGCGCGGCGGCCGCTTCTTACCTGGCTCCTCCAGGGCGGCCGCGATGGGCATGGCTCGGGGCCGGGGGAGGAACTGGCTCCTCCGGGGCGGAGCGGAGTGGGCGACTAGGAAGGGCAAGCTTCCCGCCGCCCTCTCAGCGGAGCGGCGCCATCTACACCCACCCGGACTTTCAGCGCATCCTCCGTACCCCCATCCCGCTGCCCTCCGCCTGCCACCGCCGCCACTACCGCCGCCTCCGCCTCCTCCTCCTCCTCCTCCGCGGAGATTCCCCCCGCCCACTCCACACATTCTCCCATCGTGCAGCGGGAGAACCGCCGCCGCGCCACGTCATTTCCGGGCGCAAGGTGGATGGGTCGCGGCAGGGCGGGTGATGTGGGGAGGGACCCCTGGAGGAGAACGGATGTCACAGATGCTCTTGTCGAGTGGGGAGCTCGGTCCGCCATTTTGGGTGCGGGCAAAATTGCCCTTTTCTTGGTGCGGGGCGAGCCGCGGAGGTAAGTGGAGAAAAAGTCATCCCTCCTTCATCCCCTTCCCAGGAGAGCCCGAGGCTGGCGAACGGTTCGGACGGTTAGTAAGAAGTAACGGCTAAAGCAGTCCCTCGGTACTGGGCCTCCTCTCCTCGGCTGCCCTCGTCCCCGGCTAACACTTAATGGAAGGGGGCCATAATCTGGTTCGTTGCTAACTATCTGGAAGACCTGAGAAAACTCCGTTCATCCTGGGGCCCTCCCCTCCCCATGCCTGTCTTCCCTCTCGGGACCTAATCCACGTCCCGAGCCCACTCCTCTCTCCAGATTTCACCCCTGCCCTCATCCTCTTTCCCCTTAGTCTGCTGCCCTTCCAGAACTGTGGCTTAAATTTAGGAAGCCCCCCGGGTTAAAGAGGAAGCCGATTATCGCCCGTCTGCTTCCACTTGCAGAGGGGGCTGGCTTGGGGAGACCCACTTTAAACGAGCAGCGGGGGAGCTGAGAATAATCAAGGCAGTACTTTTCGCGGAGATCTAGACTGTTTTCGTTATTGACGGTAACAGTGAGGAGGGAAAAGGAAGTGAGAAATCAGATCGGATTCCTACAGTGGGGGTCACGAGAACTACGATTGCACTCTTGGCGCTGATGTTTTCTTCTGAGTACCCAGTTCATTCAGTAGAATTAGTTACCTGGGTATCTACGTGGATTACTGTAGTCGCCCAAAATAAGCCTTTTCTTCTTAACGTCTAAATCACATTTAGTTGTTCTCATTACACTGTGTGATCCATCTGCTGCAGCGTGCCTAGGTAATTTGAATAATTTAAGGTATTTTCGCAGTTTTAAAGTAGAGCACTTACGCAGCAGAGACAATGAGAAAAAAAATCCCCACTGCGGCACCCAAGTGTCTGTTCTTTGGTGTGAGCTGAAAGAGCCCGATAGCAGCGAATCATAATTTATCCCCTTATTTACAATCTATTCATATTGACTTTGAGAGCTAAAATAGAATATTTGTCTCTTGCAACCCAGTCCTTGTAAGACACGGAGAGACTGCATCACCCTAAGTTGGTGGACAAACGGATTTTTTTTCTTCTGCTTCCTCAGTAGTGAGAAAAATCAGTATCAATATCGATACTGTATCTGATTTATTCCTATTGTATTTTGCCCCCTGCTGGTTCAGCAGGTGTACATTCTTGCATTTAACTCAACCTATATTTTACTACAAACTGAAAGGAAACTTAAAAGATTTGGGAAGAAAAAAGTAGTTCGCACAAAAGTATATGTATGTGTTAATTTAGCAGTTGTGCTAAATGGTAGGGTTTTGAGTAGAGCATATTAGAAATACCACTGTCGATTAGGCTCGTCTAATTACCCACTTTCATTTGAAGACAGGTTGCCATCCAGTGAAAGGAATGAGCCAGATCATGAATTCAGTCATCTGGGGTTCTGCTTTGGGAAAAGTTTGTTCTTGATCTCACTTAGTGTTTCATTTATGACTACAACTTGAAGATTTTTTTTAGCTATCTGACTCGTTTGTTATGACCATTAGAATCGGAGAACCCCCACCTCTTTATAGGAAGTGTCTTTATGTCGGGCAATAGTTCAAAGAGAGAGAGGCTAGGTGGCGCAAGGTGGGCACAGTGGACTGAGTCAGCAAGCCTCATTTTCCTGCGTTCAAAACTGGCCTCTCATAGTTACTAGCTGTCTGACCCTGGGCAAGAGACTTCACCTTGTTTGCCTCCTTTCCTCATATGTAAATGAACTGGAGAAGGAAATGGTAAAGCACTCCAGTAACCTTGCCAAGAAAACCACAAATGGAGATAGGAAGAATTATGGACACTACTGAATGATAATACTGCATTTAATTATGAAGGCTTTTTATCCTTTTTAAAATGTTAATCTAAAGCAGGATTTTTTCACCTTTTTGTGTCATGGTCACCTTTATGATCTGTTGAAGACTATTAGGTCTCTTCTCAGAATGAGGTTTTTGGAGCTCAATTATATTGAGATATAGTTATTAACATCTAAAGAAAGAAAAAAAAACAAGTTCATAGAACCCAGGTTAAAAACTCATAATCTAAAAGAAAGTTTCAGTGATCTGGATTTTTTGCTAAGTGATTAAAATACACATATTCATGATTTGGGGAATGATTGAACAAATTGTGTCATATGAACATAATAGAATACTATTGTGCCACAAGAAATGGTAAATATGAAGGATGAAAAGAAATATTGTGTAGCATGAGAAGTGATAAAACAGAATTAGAATAACATGCATATATGCTAACTGCAAGTATATAAAATTAATAAAAATAAAACCTGAAAAATAAATGTTCACAATTCAATGTAAGTAAATAAGTTAATACATTTTATTATACTGTTAAAGTTAATAGTTTAATAATACTCTAAAAATCACAAACTTCTATCAGTTAATCAGCAAACATTTATTAAGTTCCTACTATGTGCCAGATGCTATGCTTAGGGCACAGGATGTAGTTTGTCCTTCATTCTGGAAGAGGACTATGGCATCAGGAAGGTGATGCTATGACTTGCAAGTAAATTGGATTTAAGTGAGGAGGGATTTGCAAAGCCTCCAGTCTCACTTTCTCCTCTAGAGCCATCTGAGTCCAGTGACAAGATATAGATTAAGATGCCTGGCAAGGGCCTTGGGGAGATATTAACCTTTTTTTTTTTTTTTTTTTGCTTTTTTGGGGGGCAAGGAAGGGCAGTTGGGGTTAAGTGACTTGCCCAAGGTCACACAGCTAGTTTTTGTGTTAAGTGTCTGAGGCTGGATTTGAACTCAGATCCTCCTGACTCCAGGGCTGGTGTTGTATTCACTGTACCATTTTATGTATATTGACCACACAACCCCAGTAAAGCAAATACTGTTCCTGTTTTACTGTGGTGTAGGCAAAAGAGAATCAGAACATCTGTTTCAAGTCCTAAATCTTATTAGCTGTGTGACCCTAAACAAGTCATTTAAGCACTCAAAGGCTTACCACAAGCTTCTTATTACCTATCACACAGGGTTGTAGTGAGGAAACAACTGAACAACTTTTTTGATTGAAAGAAGGGAATAGGGGCGGCTAGGTGGTGCAGTGAATAGAGCACCGGCCCTGGAGTCAGGAGTACCTGAGTTCAAATCCAGCCTCAGACACTTAACACAAAAAACTAGCCGTGTGACCTTGGGCAAGTCACTTAACCCCAACTGCCCTCCAAAAAGAAAAAAAAAAAGAAAGAAGGGAATAAGCATTTATTAAGCAACTGATATGTGCTGTGCTAATATTTGTAGCACTTTGCTAATATCTCATTTGATCCTCACAACCACCATGTAAGTAAGGGAGATGCTATTATGCTCACCATGTTACAGTTGAGGAAACTGTGGATCAGGTTCACATAACTAGGAAGTGTATGAGGCTAGATTTAAGCTCCATTCTTCCTGACTCCATGTTTGCTGTTCTATCCTTTGTGCCACTTAGCTGCCTAGAAAACATAGAAAACTCGGTAGAGTCAGGAAACATTTATTAAACACCTGCCAGGTGCCAGAAACTATGCTAAGGGTGTTAAGAAAGGCATGTGGCAGTCTCTGGCCTCGGGGACCTCACATCTAATGGAGACAACGCAAAAGTAAGCTGAAAAGGGGGTAAAAGGAGGAGGGAAGAAGGTTACCTAGCTGGGGAGGATGAGAGGAGGAGGCATGATGAAATCATGCAGCAGGGGTGGAAAATAATCTGAGGAAGTATGAGTTTGTCAGTTGATTTCATCTTGCAGATTTCTAAGTTTCTAGACATGATGAAGTCCAGGAAAGCAGCCACATGGGAAAGGACTTGTGCTCTTGATCTCTGTCCCCTCCCATCTCTGTAGGCATACCTGCATCAACATTTTTTCTTTTTCCCTCCTCCTCAATTTCTCTTTTTTCATTGACTCTCTTTTCTGCCTCATATACAGTACCTGGCACATAGTAGGTGCTTAATAGATGTTTATTGATTGATTGATCATACAAACAGTCCCCTGTCCTTTTAAAAGCCTTCATTAGAACATTATCCTGTATTTCTTCTCTCTTTCATAGTCAATCTCCTAGACAAATAATTTATACTCATTGTCTTTTTTCACTGATCTTACATGGATCTAAAGCCCTTCCAGTTGGAACACTACCAAACTGCTCTCTTCAAGGTTACCATTGATTTTTTAACTGCCTTTTCCCAGTCAGTTATCATTCTGCTTCTCTGAAGCTTTTGTCATCAAACATACCTTCCTCTTAGACAGCCTTTCCTCCCTTGGTTTTCATGACACTCCTCTTAGTTGTCTTCTTTGCTGAGTCATTATCTTGATTCCACCCATCTAAATCAGGGAACCCCTAAGACTGTCAGGGACCTTCTTCTCTTTCTACACCCTTTCTCTCGATGTGTCCAACAATCCCATGTGTTCAGCAGTCAGATTGCTGATGCCTTTCACATATAGGTAGCCCTAATTTCTCTCCTCCATTATTACCCATTGACTATTGGATATATACTCTTCAAATTTAACATAGCATCTCAAAATACAACATAATCAAAATGGAACACGTATTCCTCTCCAAACTTCCCTCTCCCCTGAGCATCCATTTTTCTCTTGAGTACATTGCCATCATCCAGTTGCCCAGGCTCATAACATTGACTTGACTTCTTCGTCCTCTATATCCGTTCTGCTGCAAAGTCTTCAGTACTACCTCTGCAACATCTTTTCAGATCTCTTACCTTCTCTCCACTTACATAGCCACCACCCTTTTCTAGGTCCTTATCACATCTTTCAGGGTTATTACAATAGCTTTCTAATCTTGCTTTCAGATATTTGCTCCTCTACATATCAGCCAAATTGAAATTTCTCGGACATAAATCAAAAATATCATATAACTAGACTTGAAAAGACCTTTATAGCCATACAGTTTTATTCTTTCAGTTTATAGATGAAGAAACTGAAATCTAAAGAGGTTAAATGACTTGCTAGAGTCATACAAGTACCAAGTAGCATAGTTAGGATTTGAACTCTGGTCTAGGTACTTCAGGTTCAGTACTCTTAACTGTACCACACTGCCTCCATCTGACTATGTTATCCATCCCTACCCCAAAATCTTCAATAGTTCCATTTTGCCCCTAGAGTAAAATACAAATCCTTTAGCCTGGCATCTAATGCCCTCCACAATCTTAACTGTACCTCCCTACCTTTTCCAGTCTTCTTTTATATTATTCTCTTTCACATACTTGCCGTTCTAGTCAAACCAACCTATTTGCTACTTCCTATCCCATACATGACACTCCATTTCTTACCTCATGTCTTTGTACATATTACCTCCATTGCCAAGAAGGCATTCCCACCTCACCTCATTCTCTTAGTAGGTGAGGACGCTATTATCATCAGCCCAAGTTTTCTGTTCCAAGATACTAGTAGAGTCAATGGCTCTCTATGATTCTCTGCAGTAGCTCAGTCTTACCTTCTTAAGGCTATGCTGGACCTCTGGGTTAGATTTCCTGTCCAGTGCCCTTTCTACTTTATTTTATTTTATCGCAGCAGTATGGTACTACAACACAGCAGTTCTTTTAATATTCTCTTCTGCTAAGCTGAAATTTTTGTCTGGTCATAATTTTCCAAATTATGTGTAATACTTTTTATATACTAGGGTTTACATCTCACTAAATACACAATAAATACATATATCCTTTTGCTGTATTCTAAAAATATGTTTATGGGCTTATTATGTTAGATACCATTTAGTCTAATTCATTTAAATATAAGGAAAGTGCAGATGAAATGTTAAATTACTTGCTTCAGATCACAAAGTAGCAGAGCAAAGACTAGACTTCCTGACAAGTGTATTACAACTACAATATACTATTCCACTTTGGTTCCAGTCTTACTCTTTTTACAGAATGAGCCGATCCTAAGAAACTTCTGTTTGGCCAATTCTCTGTATGCTTATTTGATTTCACTCAGTTCTCAATGACTCCATAAAGGAAAAATGAGGAAGCTTTAACTGTTGCAGGCAAAAATGTCATCATTCAAGTGGGATCTTTCGATTATTTTGAAAAGTTTTTTTCTGTTTTTCAGGGAAAAGATCAACTCATTGGCCAAAATTAATTTTCTAACAAGAATGTTTTTCTTCCTTTCATGTGGGTGATCATAAAACTTTAAAACTATTCCAAGTAATTAAGACCTATTTATTAATCATTGCCTTTTGCTCTCATTGGATTCATGTGTTAAGTTTATTGCTTACATATTGAGATTTACTTTCTGATATAAGGTTACATCCTGGGCAAATGTTCAGGATTTCAGGCTGCTGTGCAAAATTTTCTAAAGGTTTATAACATTGAAGAAATAAAGTCTAACAATTTGACTTCTAGAGACAGGGATTCAAATGTCTTGATTCTGTCATAAAATGTTTATACTTTTCTTTAATCGGCACTCACAAATATGTCAACAGGCAATAGGGCAGTGACTTTGACTCCATTTATACTTCTTTTATTAATGAGTTAAAATGGCCATTATAACACTGATGATAATAGTAATTGACATTTGCATAGTGCTTTAAATTTTTAAAAATGCTTATATACTTTTTTTATTCTGAGCCTCACAACACTTAGCCTGTCTGTCTCTTGTCCATGGTCACACATTTAGTTTCAAAGGTATATTTGAACCACTACTGTAAGCTCTACACTTAGGCCAATTTTATTAGAGCATTAGAATGCAAGGGAAACCTACTTCAAATGTCCAAACTGTATAGAGAGATTTATATAACTGGAATCAGCATTTCTCTGGAGGGGAAAGTTAAATTGTTAATAGCTTCTTAGAGGACTTAGATCTTAATCCTTTCCATGCGTTCTCTATAAACTAGTAATACAATAAATGGTTATGTGATTTACTCAGTATAGGGTACATCCCCTAACAGTGGAAGATTACCTGCCCCATCCCTAGTACCCACACTCAGAGACTGGGGGAAGTGCCAATGTACTCTCTCTCCCCCAATTCAAGATGCCAAATTTGTTCTAGTATATTAGTAGCCTATTAAGAGAAAAGAACACAGATATGATTTACTTTTTAACCAGATAGGGTTTTATATTTGAACTTGGGGGTGATAGGGAGCCACTGTACTTTGAAATGGTCAGACCTTTTCTTTAGGACTATTACTTCGGCAGTTTAGTGGAAGATGAACTGCAGTGGGAAGAGACATGAGACATGGGAGATCAAATAGCAGGCTATTGCAGTGGTTTTAAACATGAGTTAATATGGACCTGCACCAGGGTGATGGCAGTGTCAGAAGACAGAGGAAGGCATGTGTGAAAGATGTTATCAAAGTAAAATTGATGAACCTTGGCAAAAGATTTGGGTATGGGAGTGAGACAGAATGAGGCGTCAAGGTTTTGAGCTGCGGATGGGCCTGGGAGGATGGTAGTACTTGCAACAGTAAGAGGGAAATCAGGGAGGGGGGTGGGTGTTGTGGGAAAAGATAAGTTCGGTTTGGAGCATAATGGGTTAAAATGTTTGCAGAGCATCCATTTAGAGATGTACTGCTCTTTGAATAGGCAGAGTGAAATAGGCAGGTGAAGATGTGAGACTGGAGGTTATTTTAGAGGTTAGGATTGGGTAAGTAGATTTTGAGAATCATTAGCATAGAGATGATAATTTAAGCCATGGGAGTTAATGAGATCACCAAGTGAAATATAGTATATAGGGGAAAACGAGGGCCGGATATAGAGCCCTGTGAGACACCCATGCTCAGTAGGTATGACTCAGATAAAGATTCTGGAAAGGAAACTAAGGACCGTTCAGGTAGGTAGGAAAACTAGGAAAGAGTAGTGTTGTCAAAGCCTAGGAAGAAGAGAGTGTGTATCAAGGAGAGGAGCGTGATCAGCAGTTGTCAGAGGCTCAAGAAGGGTGAGCATAAAAGTTCATCAGATCTGGCAATTAGATTCTTCATAATTTTTGAAAAAGCAGTTTCTATTGAATGAGTTTGGAGACTAGACTATGCAGAATTATGAAAGAGGAAAAGAAGTGGAGGAACCTCACGTAGGCTGCCTTAACTGGGGATTTAGCCCCAAAAGGGAGAAGAAAAATATGGGACATTAGAAGAAGTGCTCTGTCTGTGGTTTTTCAAATCTGCTTGCAGGCAGTGAGAAATTACATGGATTATTCTGAGTCTTTCAGCCACTATATGTCAGAGGCAATACTTGAACCCAGGTCTTCCTGACTTTATGGATGGCTTGATATTCACTATATTGCTTCCTTTCTTGTAAATAATCAAAGAATTTTAGGGTTGGACCAGACTTTAGAAATCACCTATTCCAAAAATATGCAGGCTACCAACAGCTGGCAAATCTCCCTAGACTCTAAGGACTTACAGTGTAATTGGGAAACGTTTAACAAAATAAATAAAAATACAATACAACACAGCGTTAATTTGAGGTTTTCTAAATCAATATGTGCTCCCCATTTCTATTTGACTTTGATACACTGATACACTCCAACCCTCTCATTTTGCACATAAGGAAACTGAAGCCCAGAGAGGTTAGTTACAGGAGAAAGTAGTAACTGACATGGGCAAGGTCCAGAATCCAAATCTGACTCCAAAATTAAGACTTTACAGTATATCACATTATTAAGACATAATTATTAAGACATTCATATTGTTTTTTTCAAACTTACATATATGGCCTTAACTTACATTCATTTACAAATGAAAAAAAATTAACCTTAATTTGATCTTGAGAAGAGTAGTTTATAAAAGTTTTTTAAAATGTGAAAATTGAAAGAAGCAAACAGGGACTACAACTTTATTTATTTTTAATTTTTCATTCATTTTGAATTTAAAGACAAAAAGTTCCATTTACATAGTCCCACATAAGGAGAGGATTCAATATGAAACCATGATTCCGATTTACATTGTTTACTTTTTAAAAACCATATAGTAAATGCTACACATTGTTTTAAAAGCTACCTTGCTTTTCTGTGCTTTCTTCTGAGTTTTCTTTTGTTCTCTGCTGTGCACTTTTTACTTTGTTTTTCTCCCTCCCTCCTCACACTTCCTTAGAGAAGACCACTGACACAGATGTGTTTCCTTCATTAGAATGTAAGCAAGCTCCTTGAGGGCAGAAATGTTTGCCTTTTGTTTTTATATCCCTAGCACTCAGGTCAGTGACTGACACAAGAAAGCTACTTAATGTTTGCCTGTTCTGAGAAGCAAACTACAAAATAATTATACGTCAGAGTACCAAAACAATAATAAAGCTTTAAATAAAAATTTCCTAACCCTACTTTACATATGTGTGTGTCTTTATACATTTGGATATTAAAAACAACAACAACAGCACTTTCATACACACTGTATGCATGTGGCAGATGCTTAATATTTGTTGGATGGATAAGTACAAGAAATAACTAAGTATAACTTGTGATGCTGATGTTTCATCATAAACGAAAACTCAAGTTACCTTTCAGAGTCCATGTATATTCGCTGAGTTTGTTAAGTAAACAAACATTTATTAAAAACCTATTATGTTCAAAGTAGTTTGCTGAGGACTGGGAACACAAATACAAGGCGAAAACAGAGACAACCAGTGCCTTTGAGGAACTTATAATAATGGAAGGTGATGTCTCTGTGCTTCCCAGTGGTGCACTGCTATCACGGAAGTTATGCTGCATTAGTGCGTATGCCTGATTTGTATGTCAGGTCACCTTTAACTCTTCCCTTCCCCCTCCTCCCCATTGCTTTCAATAAAACTTTGTATTGAACTGATTCTCATTGTTTCATGTTATTCTCAGCACCTGAGTTTATTAAAGGGTTATTTTCCCTGTCCCCATGGAGTCCATGGGCCTTTTTGTAGATATCAACTGGGTACTCAGATGAAGACTTAGCCTACTGATGGCTGCACCCGTACTGGGGGAATTGTAGAAAGCAAGAGACAATAGGGAAAACCCTATGTCCTCCCAGGAGGGACTCCTTTAGGCCAGAGAGGATTGTCAAAAAAACGATTGGCATGGTGAGCAGGGTCCAAACAGACTGGAAGCTCGTTTTGAATAGAAATTGTTTATTTGTGTAAATACCTTCAGATACTAGAACTGTATCTAGTACCTGCTAGGTACTTAACAAATACTTGTTCATTGATCTTGTTCTTGCCAAATCTAAGGAAATATATCTTGGTAAAAGCTAATTGATGCTTATTAGTTAAATGAAACTGATACTGAGAGTACACTAGAATAGGGTCAAAAGTAAGAGAAGGCATTTTATACCCTTCCACTGGTACCCCTAGAACCTTAAGGGGATTACATATAGCTAGCCTTGCTTTGGGAACCATACTCATCAGTTTTTTTGAGTATGAGGGGTTGAGGATCCAATAGAGCTTTTAAAGTTTATACATACACAATAAATTTACATGTGTGATTGTCCTAAAAGTCTTATTGCAGTTTTAAACCCAGTCTGAAAAGGGAAGGGAAAATGTTATTTGCTGGGGAAAGCTTCCCATAAAAGCTAAGATTTAAGTTCAGCCATGAAGGAAGCTAGAGGAACTTAGAAGCAGAAGTGACGGGGAAGAATAGAGAGGGGAGATTGAATGTCATGATTGGGGGACTGCAAGTAGGCCAGTGTCACTAGATTGTAAAGAGCATGGAGGGGAGTAAAGTATGAGAAGACTAGAAAGGGAGACAGAGCCAGGATAATGTAACAGAAGGAAGAAATACTGTCAGCCTGCCTTCTTTGCCCCCACCCCAACTCCTCCAGGCAGATATAGAAAACCCACTAGATTGAATCCTGATAAGAAAATTCACGAGAAATCAGAGAGTCCTTTTTCCAGTCAAAATCTGCACAGGGAGAGAAGTTTGCAGAAACTGGGGCAGGGTCTGGCCAGAAAGGCAATACAAAACAAGCACAGGGAGAGGCTATGTAATAGGGAAGAAATCCCAAATCCAGCCAAGAGAGGCCTAAACTTGTCTAGAATTTAGGAATAGGTAAAAACAGAGTTCTTACTCCCCAGTCCTGGATCACAGATCCAGGGATTGGCACTTAGGATAGCATTCTGGGGTGAGCAGTGGCCTTAGGGCCTAGGATGTGTACTGAGCAAAGAACAAGTTCAGAAGTAAGCTGTAGTTGTGTGGCTTGGACCCCAGGAGTGAAGCAAGCTCTCAGGTTCCAGCTTCCAGCCCAGTCTGAGTCTTTCAGTGGAAGTCTTACCAGGGCAAGAATACCAGACCAGTTCTGTTACTCCAAGGCAGAAGATTTCCAGCTGCCTGATAGTGACTGAATCTATTAGTAGTCTACCTGAAACTCTAAATGAGTACAGCCCATAGTTGTGTTACTCAGCCCCAAACCCAGGTCAGGATCTTGCAGAGCTCTGACAAGAACGACAAAAATCAGATTTTACCCTAGATCAAACCACTTTGAGAGCACTGAAAGCTTGGAAGCCCCCAGCCTGAGTTGTCCCTGAGATCCTAGAATAATACAACAATCAGCAACCCCAAGAAAGCAGCAACCCAGACATTCTTTTCAGAAGTGTATTGGGCCCAGCCCTAACGTAAAGTCTGAAATCAGTAAGCTGAAATAGTAAAAAAAAAAAAAAAAAATCCCATCATAAATAGCTATTATGGTGACAGAGAAGCTCAACACATAAAACTAAAAGAAAAGAATGTCTCCAAAACATCTACAAGCAAAGTTTTAAGGCAAGCACATGTTGGGCACATGTTCAGCTAGAATTCCTAGAAGAGAGAAAGTTAACTTAAAAAAAAAATCAATGAAATGAGATTGCTAGAGGAAAAAAACAAAAGGAATGACAAGTGGGAGCTAAAATGGTGGAGTAGGCAGCAAATCCCCATAACTCTCATATTCACCTCCACACAACCATAAAATAGTGCACAAAGACAAACCCTGGCACAGCAGAACAAGCAAAAAGATGGGGTAAAATAGTCTTTGAGCCCAAGAAACTTGGAAGATCAACAGGAAAAATCTGTGTCATTCAGTTTAAAGTCCAGGACAGCAAGTGTCCCAGCAAGTCAACAAGCCCCCACCTCAGCAAACCAGTGGTATATCCTCAGCCCCAGTGCAGTAGAACAGGCAAATACCAACACCAAGACCTCCCATATGCTTCAGTTTAGCCAGAGGAATGGGCAGACTCCAGCTCTCAGAACCCCGACATGCTTCAGTCAACAGCCAGACCACCATGTGCTTTGGTGCATCTCTGGGGAAGCAGAAATACCCCATCAGCCTCAGCACACATCAGAAACCAACAGTAGGGTCCCAGCTCAGCCCCAGGTAAGCTGCCTCCAACAGCACCAGCAACCTTGACTCTATCCCCTTAGTGCAGCACCAGACATGAGAGTGCCCCAGGGGCCTAAGAGCAACACCAGTGCAGCACCAAGTAAACATGCAGGGCCTTCAGCCCTGGCACAAGGAGCCTGCAACAGTATTCTGTCTCAAATTTAAAAGAAAGGAAAAATACCAAAAAAGATGAGCAATAACCAAAAACAACAACAACAAAGAATCTGACCATTGAAAGCTATTATGGTAACAGAAGATCAAGACCCAAATTCAGAAGAGGACAACAATGTCAAAACACCTATGGGCAAAACTCCAAAGAAAAATGGGAAGTGGTCTTAAGCCCAGAAAGAACTCATGGAAGAGCTCATAAAGGAGCTTAAAAATCATGGAAGAAGAAGAAAAATTGGGAAAAGAAATGAGAGTGATACAAGACAATTATGAAAAAAGAGTAAACAGCTTGGAAAAAAAACTGCTTAAAAAGTGGAATTGGTCAAATGGAAAAGGTGATACAAAAATCCACTGAAGAACATAAATCCTCAAAAAGTACAATTGGCCAAGCGGAAAAGAAATTATAAAAGCTAATTGAGGAAAACACCTTAAAAATTGGAATTGGGTAAGTGGAAGCTAATGACTTTATAAGACATCAAGAATCAATTGAACACATTTGAAAGAATGAAACAATAGAAAAAAATGTAAAATACCTCATGGGAAAATAGATCCAGGAGAGACAATGTCAGAATCACTGGACTACCCGAAAGTTATAATTAAAAGAAGGATCTGGACAGCATCTTTCTTTTTTTAAAATTATTTTATTTTTTTTGTTTATATCATTCATTTCCATGAGATTTGGAGTTACAAATTTTCTCCCCATCTTTCCCCTCCCTACCCACAACCCCAAAACAGTGATCCCCCTGTAAAGCCCCTCCCCCAATCTGCTGTCTCCTATGTCCTCCATCTCCCCTCCAACTTTCTGGTAGGCAGGATGGGTCTCCCTACCCCAGTGCCTTATATTTTAATTCCCAGTTGCATGTAGCTAATAATAATAATAATAATACATATTTTTTAAACATTTGATTATAGAACTTTAAATTCTAGATTCTTTTAGTTCCTCTCTTGTCACCCACCCCCACTGGAAGGACAAGCAATTCAACACAGGCTGGACAGCATCTTTCAAGAAAGTAGTAAGTAAAACTACCCTGATATCCTGGAGTTAGAGGACAAAATAGGCATTGAAAGAATCCACCAGTCACCTCAGGAAAGAGATCCTAAAATAAAAACTCTAAGAGACATTATAGCCAAAATTCAGAACTATTAGGTCAAGGGAAAAAATACTGTAAGTGGCCAGAAAGAAAAAATTCAAATATCAGGGAGTCACCATCAGGATTACACAGGACTTAGCACCTGCAACATTAAAAAACTGGAGATAATGGAACATGATATTCTGGAATATAAAGGAACTAGGACTACACCAAGAATTACTTACCCAGAAAAATTAAGCATAACATATCATGGGAAAAAATTGTCATTCAGTGAAAGAGGAGGATTCTGAACTTTCATAAGGAGAAAACCAGAATTAAGCCAAAAATTTCATCTCTAATGTCAAGACCCAAGAGAAGCATAAACAGGCAAAAAGAGAAAAGAAAACATAAAGGATTCACAGTGTAGTTGAACTATTTACATTCGTACATAGGAAGTTGATATTTATAATTCTTAAAAATTGTACCACTGATAGTATAGCTAGAAAGTATACACACAGAAGGTATGGGAATAAAGTGAATTTGAGGAAATGACATAAAAATAAGGGATGAGAAAGAGGAGTACACTGGATGCAGAAGGAAAGAAGAGGTAGACTGTGGTAAATTTATTTCACATGAAGAGGTATGAAAAACCTATTAAAAGTGCAGGGGAAAATGGGAGGGTGGGTGATGGGCATTTCTTGAACCTTACTCTCATCAGTATTGATTCAAAGAGGGAATATACACAATTTGTTGAATATAGAATCCTATCTTACCTGACAAGGAAGAAGGAGGGGAGGAGATTAAATAAAGGTGGAGGGGCTTCACAGAAGGGAAGGCAGATTGGGGGAGATGGTAGACAAAAGCAAAACACTGGTGAGGTGGGCAAAGATGAAAGAAGAGAAAGGACAAACAGGAAGAAAAATAGGATGGAAGGATATATAATTACATATAGTTATAATCATAACTATATAGTTCTAATCATAACTGTTAATGTAAATGGGATAAACTGTCCCATAAAATGAAAGCAGAGAGCAGAGTATATATATTATTTACAAGAAACACACTTGAAGCAGAGAAACACATGTAGAGTAAAGGTAAGGGGCTGGAGTAGAATATATTTTGCTTCAGCTGAAGTAAAAAAGAAAAGCAAGGGTAGCAATCCTGATCTCAAAATAAAAGCAAACAGACTTAATTAAAAGAGATAAGGAAGGAAATATCATGTTAAAATGTATCATAGACAGTGAAGCAATATCAATACTAAGCAAATATGCACCAAATGATATAGCATTCAGATTCTTAAAGGAGAGGTTAAGTGAGTTATAGGAAGAAATAGCAAAACTACACTAGTGGGGGACCTCACTGTTCCCTTTTAGAACTCAATAAATCCAACCAAAAAAGAAACAAGAAAGAAACTAAGGAGGTAAATAGAATGTTAGAATAGCTAGATATGAACCAAATGGGAATGGACCGGAATATGCCTTTTTTTTTTCAGCAGCATATGGCACTTACACAAAAATTGACTATGTATTAAGGCATAAAAATCTCACAGTCAAAAAGGCAGAAATATAAAATGTATTCTTTTTGGATCAAAATGCAATAAAAATTACATTCAACAAACAGCAGTTGAAAGAAAGATTAAAAATTGATTGGAAACTAAATCTAATCCTAAAGAATAAGTGGGTCAAAAGACAAATCATAAAAACGATAATTTCATTAAAGAGAATGACAACAATGAGACAACACACCAAAATTTATGGGATGCAGCCAAAGCAGTATTCTGGGAAAATTTATTTTTCTAAATTCTTGCATCAACAAAATGGAAAAGAACAGATCAATGAATTGGGCATGCAACTAAAAGAACTAGGTAAAGAGCAAGTTTAAAATCCCCAATTGGGCACCAAATTGGAAATCTAGAAAATCAAAAGTGAGATTAATGAAATTGAAAGTAAAAACAAAACAAAACAAAAAACAAACCTACTATTAGCCAGTAAATCACTCTAGGAGCTGGTTTTATGAGAAAAAAAAAAACAACCAGTAAGATAGATAAGCCATTGGTTAATTTGATTAGAAAGAAAAAAGGAAACCAAATATTCAGTATCAGAAATAAAAAGGGTGAAATTACCACCAATGAAGAGGAAATTACTACAATCACTAGGAAATATTTTGCCCAATTATATGCCAATAAGTCTAACAATCTGAGCAAAATTGATAAATATTTACAAAAATGTAAATTGCCTAGATTGACAGAACAAGAAGTAAAATGCCTAAATAATCCTATCTTAGAAAAAGAAATTGAAGATGCCATTACTTAACTCCCTAAGAAAAAATTCCCAAGGGTTCACAAGTGAAATCTACCAAACATTCTACAGAACAATACCAATACTATGTAAACTATTTGGAAAAATAGACAAAGAAAGTGTCTTATCAAACTTTTATGATGCAAATGTGGTAGTGATACCTAAATGAGGAGGAGCTAAAACAGACAAAGAAAATTATAGACCAATTGCCCTAATGAATATCAATGCAAAAACTTAAAAAAAACAACAACCTAGCAGGTGACTGTAGTCATGTATCACAAGAATTATATACTAATACCGAGTGGGATTTATATCAACAATGCAGGGTTGGTTCAGTATTAGGAAAACTGTCAACATAATTGACCATATCAATCACAAAATCAACAGAAATCATGTGATTATCCAAATAGAAGCACAAAAAGGTTTTTTGACAAAATACATCACCTATTCTTATTAAAAAACACTAGAGAACATAAGAATAAATGGAGTTTTCCTTAAAATGACAAGTACTATCCCTCTAAAGCCATCAGCAAGCATTATCTATAGTGGAAATAAGCTAAAAAAAAAAACTTTCCAATAGGGTAAGGTATGAAAGAAGGATGCCCTTTATCACCACTAGTATTCAATATTGTCCTAGAAATGTTAGCTATAGCAATAAGAAGAAACAGAAATTGAAAGAATTAGAATAGGCAATGAGGAAACAAAACTATCACATTTTGCAGATGATATGATGGTATGCTTAAGAGAATCCTAGAGAATCAACTAAGAAACTAGTTGAAATAATTTAGCAAAGTTGCAGGATATAAAATAAACCCACATAAATCATCAGCATTTCTATATATTTATTACCAACAAAGCCCAACAGCAAGAGAGAAAAAGAAATTCCATTTAACTCTAGACAATATAAAATCGTTAGGAGTCTACCTGCCAAGACAAACCAGAAACTATATGGACACAATTAATAATCACTTTTCACACAAATAAAGTCAGATCTAAACAATTGGGAAAATACCAATTACTCATGGGCAGGACAAGACAATATAATAAAAAAGACAATTCTGCCTAAACTAATTTACTTATTCAGTGCCTTACCAATCAAACTACCAAAAACTTTTTTAAAAATTATTTTATTTATTTTCTTGTTTACATCATTCATTTCCACAAGATTTTGAGTTACAAATTTTCTCCCTGTCTTTCCCCTACCCACAACCCCAAAACAGTGATCCCCCTGTAAAGCCCCTACCCCAATCTGCTCTCTCCTATGTCCTCTTCCATCGCCCCTCTAACTTTCTGGTAGGGTAGGATGGGTCTCCCTACCCCAGTGCCTGTATATCTTAATTCCCAGTTGCATGTAGTTAATAATAATAATAATAATA
>CM053595.1:232478905-232546859 GCA_028646575.1 Pseudocheirus occidentalis
CCTCTGGTTCTAAAATATCAGGGCAATTTTCCTTGAGAATTTCTTGAAGGGTACTTTCTAAGTTCTTTTTTTGATCATGGCTTTCAGGTAGTCCAATAATTTTTAAATTGTCTCTCCTGGATCTATTTTCCAGGTCAGTGGTTTTTTCAAGGAGATATTTCGCATTGCCTTCTATTTTTTCATTTGTTTGGATCTGTTTAATATTATCTTGGTTTCTCATAAAGTCATTTGCTTCCATTTGCTCCACTCTAATTCTGAAGGAATTATTCTCTTCAGAATGCTTCTGAGATTCTTTTTCCATCTGGCAAATTTAACTTTTTATGGCATTCTTCTCCTCGTTGGATTTTTGGGCCTCTTTTACCATTTGAGTTAATCTGCTTTTTAAGGTGTTATCCTCTTCAGTTAGGTTGTTGACTCTCTTTTCATAATTTTTTCGCATCATTCTTATTTCTCTTCCCAATTTTTCCTCCGCTTCTCTTATTTGGTTTTCAAAGTCCTTTTTAAGCTGATCTATAGCTTGCACACAATCTTCATGTTTCTTGGAAGCATTTGGTGTGGGAGTTCTAACTATGTTGTCTTCTTCCCATTCCATGCTTTGACCCTTTTTGTCCCCCCAAAAGGATTCTAGAGTTTGGTTACTGTTCTTACTTTGCTTCCTTTTCCTATTCATGATGACAGTAAATTATTTGTGTTTTTGGCTCTGTGGAACTCTGCTTCTAGAGGGGAAAGCTCTGTCCCAAATCACTGGGGTTTTCACAGCTGCCGGAGATATTAGGGCCTGTTGCCACCCCCACCAGCTTTGGCTCACTGAAAACACACCCCAGGACCACCACCCAAGACCACAATCCGGATCTCTAGATCTAGGCTGCTCAACACAAGAGCACTTGGCCTCTGAACAATTGTTGGCCCCCCTGCAGTCTGCAGGCTGGGAGCTCTGAAGCAACCAGGTGGAGGTGAACGCTCCTTGCAGCCACTTCTGCTGCTTCTGTTGCTTCCTTGCCCTAGGGGCAGTTCGGCCAGACTGTTTTTCTCCCCCAAATTTAGCTGAATTCCACTGATCTTTCAGTCCTTATTTCTTTTGGCTTGATAAATCTGGAAAGTGCCACAGCTGCTGCTGATCCACTCTCCTGAAGACTCCAGCTATGGCTCCTCCTAACCGCGCCCCCCCTCTTCGGGGCCAGGCCTTGGTTTCAGGCCGGGCTGGTTTTAGCTCCCAGCCTGCTGCAATTAGCCCCACCTGCTGAGCTGCCTTCATTGAGAAATGTGTTTTCTGTATTTTTGTGAGTTTTGGAGCCTTAAAATTTATTTAGAGTCATATTTTATGGGTATTTGAGGTGGCTATGTGGGAGTTGCGAAACCTTGCTGCTTCTACGCCACCTTCTTGGCTCTGCCCCCCTCCAAAAACTTTTTAATAAAGTGAGAAAAAATAGTAAAATTCATCTGGAAGAACAAAAGGTCAAGAATATCAAGGGAATCAAAGAAAAAAAATATAAAGGAAGATGAACTAGTAATACCAGATCTCAAACTATATTATAACAAAGTAATCATCAAAACTCTAGTACTGAAATAGTACTAGAAATAGAGTGGCAGATAAGTTTATTAGGTACACAAGAATTAGTAGTCAATGACTATAGTAACTTCATGTTTAATAAATCCAGAGACCCCAGCATTTGGGATAAGAACTCACTATTTGACAAAAATTTCTGGGAAAACTGGAAAACAATAGGACACAAACTAGGTATAGACCACAAGGTCAAAATGGGTACATGATTTAGACATAAAAAGTGATGCCATAAACAAATTAGAAGAGCAAGTAGTAGTCTACCTGTTAGTATTATAGGGAAGGGAAGAATTCATAACCAAAAGAGAGAGAGAGAGAGAGAATTACAAAATGTGAAATATGTAATTTTGATTATATTAAAATAAAAAGCTTTTGTACGTACAAAACCAAAGCAAACCAGATTAGAAGGAAAGGAGAAACCTAGGAAACAGTCTTTACAGCAAGTGTCTCTTATAAAGTCCTCATTTCTAAAATATATAGAAAACTGAGTCAAATTTATAAGAATACAAATCATTCCCCAATTCATAAATATCCAAAGGATATGAACAGGCAGTTTTCAGATTTTGAAATTCACTTTTGATTAGAAAAATGCAAATTCAAACAACTCTGAGGTACCACCTCATACCTATCATATGACAAAAAGGGAAAATGATAAATGTTAAAAGAGAATGTAGGAAAATTGGAACACTAATACACTGTTGGTGGAGTTGTGAACTGATTCAACCATTCTGGAAAGGAATTTGGAACTATGCCCAAAGGGCAACCAAACTGTGTATACCCTTTGATCCAGCAATACCAGTACTAGGTTAATATCCCAAAGAAATCATAAAAAAAAGGGAAAAGGACCTACATCCTACATATGGAAAAATATTTATAGCAGCCTTTTTGTGGTGGCAAAATATTGAAAACTGAGGGGATGCCCATCGGTTGGGGAATGACTGAACCAGCTGTGTTATATGGATGTAATGCAATACTATTGTGGTATAAGAAATGATAAATAGGAAGATTTCAGAAAAACCTGGAAAGACATATGAACTGATGCAAAGGGAAATGAGCAGAACCAGGAAAACATTATACATAGCACAAGCAACATTGTGTGATGATTAGTTATGAATGACTCAGCTTTTCTTAGCAACACTATGATACAAGACAAGTACAAAGAACTCATGAAGCAAAATGCTATCCACATCCAGATGTAGAACTGATGGACTCTGCATGCAGATTGAAGCATATTTTTTCATTTGCTTTATTATTTTTATGAGTTTTTCCCTTTTGATCTGTTTCTTTTTTCACAACTGTGACTAATATGGAAATATGTTTTACATGACAGTACATGTATAATTCCTACCATTTTCAGAAGAGGGGAAAAGAAGGAGGGAAGGAGAGAAATTTTGAACTCAAAATCTCATTAAAATGAATGCTAAAAATTGTCTTGACATGGAATTCAGAAAAAAAAATACTACTTAAAAAAAGAAATGAGAGTTATAGCAGGAAAGATTGGAAAGTGAATGAACAGATGGTATAGGAGATACAAAACTTAGCCATGCAACAAACTCCCTAAAAACTATCATGGACCAAAAAGAAGCCAATGACTCCATGAGACAACAAGAAGTATTCAAATTAGAAGACTGAAAAATAACCAAAAAAAATGTAAAGTATCTCATAGCAAAAGCAAAACTGATCTGAAAAACAAATCAAGGGGGGATAATTTAAAAATCATTGGACTACCTAAAAGCCATGACCAAAAAAAAAAAGAGCCTAAATACCATATTTCAAAAAATCATAAAAGAAAACTTCTTTTATCTCTTAGAACCAGAGGACAAAGTAGAAATGGAAGGAATCCATTGGTCACCTCCTGAAAGAAACCTCCAAAAGAAAACTTCCAGGAACATCATAGCCCAAATCCAGAGCTTCCAGGTCAAAGAAAAAATGCTTCAAACATCCAGAAAGAAAAAAAAAATTCAAGTACTAAGGAACTACAGTCAAGATTAAGCATAATTTACAGCCACCATTATAAAACCAGTTAGAGAAATATTGTGTGTGTGTGTGTGTGTGTGTGTGTGTGTGTGTACATATTTCATTGGGAATAATACCAGATTAAAGGAGGCCTAGAGAAGACTTATTGTAGAAGGTGAGATTTTAATCAAGACTTAAAGGAAGCTGGAGAATCTAGGTGGTAGATATGAGGAGGGACAGCGTTCTTGATTTTGGGGACAGCCAGTGAAAATGTTCAGAGTTGGGAGACTGTGTCATGTGCTAGGAAGAGCAAGCATGCAAGTGTCACTGGATCATAGAGTATATAGAGAGGAGTAAGGTATATTGGAGGCAGATAGATGGCTCGGTGGATAGAGTGCTGGGCTTGGAATCAGGAAGACATGCATTCAAATCTGGCCTCAGATGCTTCCTAACCATGTGGCCCTGGGCAAGTCACCTAATCTCTTTTTGTATTATCCTACTGAAGAAAGAAATGACAAACCTCTCAAGTAATTTTGCCAAGAAAACCCCATGGACAGTATGGTCCATGGGGTCATGAAGAGTCAGACACAACTGAATGACTGAACAACAACAACAACAAGGTGTATCAAGATTAGAAAGGTAGGAGAGGTCCAGGTTATGAAAAAACTTTAAAAACCAAACAGGATTTTATATTTGCTCCTATAGTTAATTGGGACCTCCTGGAGTTTGTTGAATTGGGGGGATATGGTTAGACCTGCATTTTAGGAAATTCATTTTGACAGCTGAGTAGAGGATGGACTGGAGTGGAGAAAGACTTGGGGTTAGGGAGACCAAGTGGCAGGCTATTGCAATAGTTCAGGGGTGAGGTGCTGGGGGCCTGCACCAGAAGACAGAAGAGATCATACATGAGAGATGTTATGAAAGTAGGAAAAATAGGACTTGACTACTGATTGGATGAGGTGAGTGAGAATGAGGAGTTGAGGATGATGCCCAGGTTTTAAGCCTGGATGACTGAAAGGATGGTGGTACACTTGGTGGTAACAGGGAAGTTAGGAAAAGGTATAGGCGTAGGGGAAAAGATAAGGAGTTCAGTTCGGGATATGTTGATTTTAAGATGTCTCATAGACATCCAGTTCAAGATGTCAAAAAGGCTGTTGGAGATGCAAGACTGGAGTTTGGAAGAGAGGTTAGGGCTGGATGAGTGGATCGAACACTCATCTTTATAGATACAGTTGAAACCATGGGAGTTGCTGAGATCATCAAGTGAAATAGTATAGAGGAGCTCGAGGAGTAGAAAGCTTAGAATAATATATTTCAGAAGACAAAAAGAATATAGGCTTACAACTAAGAATAACTTACCTGGCAAAACCGTATGATCTTATAAGGGAAAGAATGAATCTTTAAGGAAATAAAGGACTTCTACACATTCTTGATGAAAAGAACAGAATTGCGTAGAAACTCTGAAGTGCAAGCACAGCAGTTATGAGAAACATAAAAAGGTAAGAGAACGTGAGAGACCTGAGTTCAAATCCAGCCTCAGACACTTACCAGCTATGTGAACCTAGGCAAGGTAACTTAACCCTATTTGCCTCAGTTTCCTCATCTGCAAAATGAAAAGGAAATGGCAAACCACTCTAGTATCTTTGCCAAGAAAACCTCAAAAAAGGGTCACAAAGAGTTAGAAATGACTGAAACAATTGAACAACAAGCATGAAAGAACAATTATAAGGCACGAAACAAGAATAAACTGTATTTTAATATGCGAAGATGATAAATGTTCCTTCTGAACTCTATCATCAGGGGTCATAGAAGAAACTTAATTAGACTAAGGGCCTGAGAGTGATTCTATTTTTGTCTTGATGATGCTAAAAGAAGAATGGAAAGGAAGGAGAAGAAAAGGAATACACCAAGGGGTGAAAGGGAGAAAGGAAGGTTAAATCTCACTTCAGGGTGTGCAAATAGAAATCTGTGCAAACAAGGAGGAAGGGGTGGAGGGAGCATGTGACACTTGGACCTCCCATTTGAACTGATCAAAGAAAGGAAAAACACACACACTTATCTAGATACATTCAACTGGGGAAATGAGGAAAAGAGAAGGAAGAGAAGGGAATGAAAGGGTTGGTATTTTAAGGAAGGGATATGTTGTTAGTCATTTTAAGTTGTGTCTGACTCTCTGTGACCCTATTTGAGGTTTTCTTTGGCAAAGGTACTGGAGTGATTTGCCATTTCCTTCTCCACCTCATTGCACATGAGAAACTGGGGCAAACAGGGTTATAGTGACTGGCCCAGGGTCACATAGTTAGTAAGTATCTGAAGTCAGACTTAAATTCAGGCTTTCTTGACTCCAGGCCTAGCACTCTATCCACTATGCCCCCTGACTGTCCCAAGGTAGGGATTAGATCTAACTGGAATGGGGAACCTGTGGCCTCCAGGCCACATGTGGCCCTCTGGGTCCTCAAGTGAGGCCCTTTGACTGAATCCAAACCTCACAGAACAAAGAGGATTTGTTCTGTTAAAAGGCTGCATCCAAAGACCTATAAGGCCACATGTGACCTTGAGCAGCACGTTCCCTATCCCTGGAAATAAAACAAAGCACCTACAAAAATATTTATAGCAGCTTTTTTGTGGTAGCAAACAATTGGTAACTGAGGCAGTACCCATCAATTTGGGAATGACTGATCAAGGAATGGTATATGAATGTGATGGAATATTATTGTGGTATAAGAAATTATAAAAGGGATAATTTCAGAGAAACTTGGGAAGACTTAAATGAGCTGATATAGATCAAAGTGAACAGAATTAAGACAACAATTTATACAATAAAAACAATATTGTAAAGACAAATAACTTTGAAAGACTAAAAAACTCGTGGGATGGCTGTTTTAGGGTGGGGGAAAGATGGGGAGAAAATTTGTAACTCAAAAGCCCATGGAAATGAATGATGTAAACAAGAAAATAAATAAATGAATTTTTAAAAAAAGACTCAAACTCTGATCAGTGTAATAAATAATACCAGAGGACTCATGATGAAACATCCTACCCACCACCTGATAGGGAGGTAAAAGACTCAGAATGCAGAATGAGACATATTTCTGAGGCCATGACCAATGTAGAAATTTTAAAAATTTGATTATGTATGTTTGTAATAGGATTTTGTTTTTCTTTCTTAAATAGAAGTGTGGGGGAAGAGAGAGAAGCTGGATTTTTGTTTACTAAAAAAATAAAATTCAAATTTTGAAAAAGACTGGAAAGGTAGGAAGGGGTAAGATGATGAGCTTTAAAATTCAAATAGAGGATTATATATTTGATCTTGGAAGTGATAAGGGGCCCTTGGCATTCACTGAGCAGGGAAATGACGTGGTCAGACTTTCACTTCAGAAAAATCACCTTGACAACTGATTGGAGTATGTATTGGAGTGTGGAGAAATTTGAGGCAGGCAACCACTTAGAATCCTATTACATTCATTCACTCAGAAGAAAGCTGTTAAAGGCCTGACCTAAAGTTGTGACTGGGTGAAGAGAAGGAGATATAAACAATAAATGTGGAGGTAGAAATGATAAGATTTGGTTACAGATTGGATATGATAGATTGAGTGACAGTGAAGAGGTGAGTTTTACTCTGAGGTTTTGTGCCAGAGTGACAGGGAGCATGATGGCAATAGGGAAGTTTGGAATGGAAAAAGGTGAAAAGGGATGGGAGTAGGAGAGGGAAGTTCTGTTTTGCATGTGTTGAGTTTGTGAATGGTTATAAGTTGGAGATGTGTGACTATAGTTCAGCAGAGACAGTAGGACTAGACATATACTTCTGGGAATCATCTGCATACAGGTAATAATTGATAAGATCACCAAGAGAGAAAAAAGAAGGTGTGCTTTTAGGGCAGAGCTTGATGGGGAGGTCATCCA
Source organism: Pseudocheirus occidentalis (assembly GCA_028646575.1). Taxonomy (NCBI): domain Eukaryota; kingdom Metazoa; phylum Chordata; class Mammalia; order Diprotodontia; family Pseudocheiridae; genus Pseudocheirus; species Pseudocheirus occidentalis. The sequence goes on from CM053595.1 coordinate 232,486,326, forward strand.
TGGATAGTGGGCATGATATGGACCAAGAACCAGAAAAGGAGAGTGAGCAGTTTAAAAAAAAAAAGAAAGAAAACTAGGAGAGAACAGTGTCACAAAAGTCTATAAAGAAGAGAGTTTCAAAGAGAAAAAATTGATTAACAGTGTCAGATGCTACAGAGAGGTCGGAGAAGCCCAGGATAGAGGAAAAAGCCATTAGATTTGTCTGTTAAGAGATCATTGGTAACTTTGGAGAAGGTTGTCGTTAATTGAATGATGAAGTTGGAAGCCAGACTGTATAGAAGTGAGAGAGAAGTGCAAGCTCCAAGTATATATGGCTATCTCGGAGAGTTAAGCTAAGAAGGGGAGAAGAGATAGAAGACAGTAGCTGTCAGGATAAGAGAATTAAGTGAGGTGGGTTTTTGGTTTTTTTTTGAGGATGGGGTGCATATGGGTATATTTGTAGGCAGCAGGGAAGAAGCCAGTAAATAGAGAAAGACTGAAGGTAAGAGAGAGCAGGAATGATAGTGCAGGCAATTTGCTGGAGAAGTAAGGAGGGGCATTATAAAGGGGTTGAACTTGGCAAGGAGAAGGGTCATAACATCTGAGACTGGAATAGAGGAGAAATAGTGAAGATGTGAGAGGGGGTGGTGGAGAAGGGAGGGCTCTTTGTGAACTGTCTATTTCATAGTATCGAGATAGTATCTAGAGCTGAAAAGAACCTTATAGATCATCTATTCCATCTTTCTTGTTTTGTAGCTGAGGAAACTGAGGCGCAGAGAGGTTTAGTGACTTGCCTGCGGTTGCACAGGTAGAAAGCCCCAGAGGCAGTATTAGATCCAGTGTCTTTCCAGATCTGCCAGTAATTACTTTTCCTGGCTGCCTCAGGTCAGAAGCCCTGTCTTCTCTAAATAGGTACAGAGGGGAGGAAGGGAATATGATTTTACAATTGGAGACTGTTTAGGGTGAATAACTCTTCTACCTCTCCATCCCTCCAGCACACCTCTATCTCCACTATCAGAGATGTGTCAAGGAAGGGACCTCTGATAACCATAAACTCCTTCCCAGAGGAGTGCTTCTCATCCCTAATACTCACTTTATATGGTATTTCATAGTTTTTGCAGTATTTCTACATACATTATCTTATTCGAGCCTCATAATAACCCAGTGAGGTACATACTACAGATATTATCTCCATTTTACAGATGAAGAAAACAGATTCGGAAAGCAAATGACTAGTTCATGGTCATGTTGGTTGTTGTCCTTCATTATTCTAGAAGAGAATTAAAATAACATTTCTGCATTGGGACTCAATGTACAGTGTGTGAGACTGATCTCAGAAAGCTCTACCACAGGTCAGGCACAAATAGTCCACGTGAATGTTTGGGGTGGATAAATTTGTGCATCTCATGTTTCTTTTGGGCTGCTGAAATTCTGCCCTGCTCATAGAACACAGCACCTTCTTTGGTGAGGGCACACCATGCTGGGCAGTCCTGTGCCAGTGTCTCCCGTGTCACACAATCAGTTTCAAAGTTCTTCAGAATGTCCTTGACTCTTTTCTTCTGATCACCATGTGAGCGTCTTCCTTACACGAGTTCTTTGTAAAATAGGAATAGCAGGCAGCCTGTGTGGAAGCTGCAAGGTGGTGCATGGCTGGAGTGCTGGGCATGGAGTCAAGAAGGCCTGAATTCAGATCCACTTCTCAGACACTTGCTGTGTGACCCTAGGCAAGTTGGTTAATCTGATGGTCATATGGGTAGGAAATGTTAGAGATGGAATCTGAACCTGTATCTTCTAGACTCAGAATCTGAAATTTCATCCAGTCTGCCATGATGCCACTCTTAGTCAACAACATGTTGGGGCCTTTCCTACTTGATCTTTTGGCTACTTTGTCTTGGGGCTGTTTATCGTATTTTCTCAGACAGTTGGATGTTGGTCCTATTTTCTCTCAATACTACTTTAATCCTGAGTTTACGTTTAAAGTTTTGGTCCAGAATTGCTAATCCTTGCAATGTAGTTTCATATTATCCAAGGGGTACAATACACAGGCCTATAGTCAACTAGGAACGGTTGGAGTGGGGGAGGGGCAGGGGAATGACTTCCCATTTCAAAGTGTATATGGGGAAGTTCGGTTTCCTTCAGAAGGGTCTTGTCATCAACTTTGTGATGCTACTTCTACAAAACTTCCCACTTTTAAAGTTACCACATAGTATAAGTAACACTCATGTTTTCTATGGTGTTTTTCCCCCATCATATCTATCCTTACTTTTATTTCTTTTTAAAACTGATATGATTTTCTTTTTTTTACATCACTGTTTCTTCCAAGTACCTTCCATTCTCTCTCCTGAAAAACAACTAACTACAGTCAAGGAAAACAAATGGACATGTTGGCTTGATGAAACTGTATGCTACTCCCTGTTCTGTACTACATTTTTGTTGAGAGGTAGAGGCATCCCTGATCATCATTCCTCTACAATCATGATTGGCCACTGCCTTGAGCACAGTTCTGAAGTCTTTGTTGTTTTTCCTTTCATTTGGAACTCATATCCCAGGGTTCCCAAGACCTTGAGCTCACACAGATGGGATTTTATATTGAAGGCTGACTAAGGAAGGATATTTTATCTTTTTGGCTTACTAGCCCCACCTGGAGTTACTCCAAGGAAAACCTCTTAATATATTCATGGTATAGCCTGTGTCTGTGTTTCCCCAAATGTGGATGAAAGGGGTTTTCAGCTTCTGAATAAACGGTAACACATGCACACTAGGGATGAGAGCCCTTATTTCATCCCACAGAAAATGCAAGACACATAGGAACCCATGGCAGATACAGAAACAAATAGAAAATTTGGAGTCCATCAGCTCACCTTAAAAGTGAACTGAATTAGGGGTGGCTAGGTGGTGCAGTGAATAGAGCACCGGCCCTGGAGTCAGGAGTACCTGAGTTCAAATCTGGCCTCAGACACTTAACACAAAAAACTAGCCATGTGACCTTGGGTAAGTCACTTAACCCCAACTGCCCTCCAAAAAGCAAAAACAAAAAAACAAAAAAAAAGTGAACTGAATTTAGGATAGCTATTAGAAAGACCCTTTGACATTCCAGCCAGTCCCTCTTTTCCACAGAGACCAACATAATACCTTTAATACTAAAGGCTTAGTTAGACTCCTTCAGGAAGGTAATGTAACAAACACCTCTCTTCTCCTTCTTCCCACATTCACCTACTTCCCATTCCTCCAGGTGAATTTAGGTCCCCAGAAGCCTATTACTACCTCTCCCCTCAGAGTTTCAGGGGCAGAGAGATTTTTTAAAAATACTATCAGTAAATACTTTGGAACTCAGTTTCCATATCTGTCAAATGAGGGAAATGGACTAGATAATCTCTAAGGTCCTTTATGGTGCTAACATTCTATGTTCTAAGGTTCTATGTTCTAACATTCTATGTTCTAAACTCATGGGATTTCCCTGTATAGCCTTGGAGAGAACAAGTGTTCTAAATATATTTTACCTGTAGTAAAAAAAAAAATACTATCACTCATGAGACCCCATCTGGAGTTCTTCCCTTTCATTATCAATTAGCCAGCCAAAATTAATTCATTTTCAGAAACTCAAGTCTTCCAATCTTTTGTAGTTCACAATGTTATCCTCTCATCAATGTGGGAAGTTGGGAAGAAAAAAGAACTTCAATCTTTTTCCCTTCACCCCACCTAAGGACAATTCCTTCTAGCACCACTAAATTGGCTTGTTGCTGCAGTCTCCTGCTGGAATGTACCTGTTGGAATGTTCTACTAAACATGGCGGGCATAGGGGGGAATGGGGGAGACATGTCAGATTCTTCCAACCAGTCTCAGTACATTTCCAGTATGGTGTGATCTGATTTCATCCAATGATCAGAATACTTCATGCCTTCTTATTTGTTTAAGGCCCTATTTACACTTAGTAAAAGCACTGTATGAGATGGTAATGATACAAAAGCAAAATGAAAAAGTCTCAGCCCTCAAGGAATTTACATTCTACTATCTACAGATAAGTGAAGTCATGAAAATTTGAACTATGCATGTACTGATAACTCGGAGAATTAGAAAGGCTTCTCATAGGGAAGTGGTGCAGGTTCTTAAAGGAAGCCAAGAGGCAAATGTGAGGAAGGGTCTAATTTGGGATATTACATACATTCTAGGCAATGCTTTATGTAAAGACAAAGGAAGGGGCAGAAGAATGGAATGCCAGGTTGAGGGAACAGCAGGTAGGTAAGTTTGGCTGGAATGCAATGTATTTGAAGTGGGAAACTGGCTAGAGCTAGATCATGAAAGGCTTTGAATGACAAGCTAAAGAGTTTGTATTTTATTCTAGAAAGCTGCTGAAGAGCCTTCTTGAGGGAAGGAGAGGCATGATCAGATTTGAGCTTTGGGAAGATTATTTGGGCAGCTCTTCAGAGGCTAAATTGGAGAAAGAAGATGCTAGAAGCTGGGAGTCCAGTTAGGAAGTGATTCTAACAGTCTTGGTGAAAGATGATAAGGGCCAGAAGAAAGTGGCAGCTGTGAGATAGAGAAAAAAGGTGAATGCAGCCTGTGTTGTGGAGTCAGAATCAGCAAGATGTGGCAACTGCCTACTGGGAACAGGGAGAGAAAGGGCCCTTTTTATGTCATGGACTTGTTTGGCAATATAGAAAAACCTGTGAACCTCTTTTTTTCAGAATCATGTTTTATTGCCTGCATTCGTAATGGGAGGAAAAGCTAAATTTCAGTCAGAGGTTAGTGAAAATTAGAATGTATTTTGTTTTCCATCCAAGTTCAAGAACCCCAGGTTAAGAATCCTTGCTTTAGGATGACTTTGAGTTGTAAAGTTGGCTTACTAGAAGGATGGGGGGGGGTCCTTAATAGAAAGAGAGAAGTGAGAACATCTATAAATCAACCAACGTTGTAGACCCTCCTATGTGCCAGGCATTGTACTGGGCATTGGGAATATAACATGCAAACAAATGTGTACAAAGCAAGCTATATACGGGATAAATAGGAAATTATTAGAGGGAAGGCACTAGAGTTAAGGGGGGGAGGCACTGGGAAAAGCTTCATGTAAAAGACGGGGTTTTAATTGGGACTTAAAAAGAAGTCAGGGAAGTCAGCAGGCAGAGATGAGGAGGGAGAGAGTGCTCCAGGCATGGAGGACAGCCAGAAAAAGTGTCTGGGGCTGAGAGAGAGAGCATTTTGTTGGTAGAAAGCCAGGAGGTCAGTGTCCCTAGATGAGTGAGTACATGTTGAGGAGTAAGGTGTAAGAAGACCGGAAAAGTAACAGGGGTGATGTGTTGAAGGACTTTTGAACACCAGACAGAGTATTTGTATTTGATCCCAGAGGCAATAGGGAGCCAGTAGAGTTATTGAGTAGGAGAGGGACATGGTCAGACCTGTGCTTTAGGAAAATCACTAGTGGCTGAATGGAAGATGGATTGGAGTGGGGAGAGACTTGAGGTAGGCAGACCCACAAGCAGGCTATTGCAATAGTCCCCGTGAAAGGTGATAAGGGCTTTTGTTAGAGTGATGGTGATGTCAGAGGGGAAGAAAGGGTCTATATGAGAGATCTTGCAGAGAAATAAATCCTAGATAAGTAAATTCAAGATAGAAAAGGGGGGGCAGTGATTTGGCAAGGGAGCACTAATAATTGGGAATTGACATTTGAGCTGAGACTTGAAGAGAGCCAGGGTTTCTAGGATATAAAAATGACAAGCAAGATCATTCCAGGCATGATGGACAGACAGCCTGTGCAAAGGGAAAGGTGAGAAATGGAATATTGTTCACTCTGTGTGCCCGTGCTGGTATGGCATGAGCTTGGTGACAGTAACAGGTCACACTGTCATTAAATCCAAGCCATTAAGCCCAAGAACATGATGCTGTGGGGGTTAATCTTTAAGACCTAGTTTATGTGAAGAGGCACACAATTGTCAAGTATATACCAATCAGGAAAAAAAACCCCAAACATTTCAAAAATCAGGTGTCCTAGGTTTTGGTTAAGGAAACATAGTCACCTTACAGGGAGTCACAGAACATAGATATAAATCCCACTGATATGTACTATACCTTTACAAATACTCAAGGGCCCACATTTGCATTTTAGCATGTATTCCTCTAGGCATCATTTTGGGGGAAGGGGACATTTCCCCATAAGAAACATTCTGAAGATGTCATAAGCTGCAGTAATAATAATGCTACATTTTATTTTATAGGACATGTGTGATATAACACTAACTCAAATAGCAAGTGCCTGCAAGTTCTGAATTGCATTAGGAAACCCAGTTCCACTGAAGTCTACTTCTAGCTTTCACAAAGAATTAAAATTTATTACTATTGTTTACCTTTTCACTCGCTCCATCCAACTGAATCACAGGCCTAGAACCAACTCTCTTTTCCTACCTCACCAAATGATGAGGACACTATACTAGATGCTGGGGATATAAATATGGGGGGTGGGAAAGAGGCACAGTTCTTGCTCCCAAGAAACTTACAATCTAGTACAGAGGTGAGTCATACAAAAAACAAACAACCCCCCCCAAAGAAAGACTCCCCCCAAAGCTATATACAGGATAAATAGGAAATAATTAACAGAGGGAAGGCACTAGAATTAAGAGGGGTTGGGAAAAACTTCCTGTAAAAGATGGGGTTTTAATTGGAACTTAAAGTCAGAGAAGTCAGTAGGCAGAGCTGAGGGGAGAGAGCATTCCAGGCATGGAGGACAGCCAGAAAAAAAAAGTCTGGGGACATATACATACATTAGAATATTATTAAGGCAGAGATTAACCAAGTGTTTGGAAATGTAGGACTTGAGTTCAGGAAAGAGGTTAAGGGCAGAGGTAAACTTGAGATTCATTTCTTGTGATAACTAAAGTTATTAATTAGTTAATTAATCAACAAGTAATTATTATGCATGTACTGTATGCCATGGATACAAATACAATGAATGAAACAATCCCTACTCACAAGAAGCATGCCTTCTAATGCAGGAGACAAGTCCATTAATAAACCTATACCATGTAAATATGTGGTGGGGCTCTGGCGTGTGCCCAGACTGACAATTTGCTAAGCTGTTGAACAGTGCAATGGAAAGGGGCTGTGAAATGAGTTGTGTGAGGAACAGAGAGGATAACAGTGAGGGAAGGGGAGAAACGTACAGTGAGGCCAGAAAGATAAGTTAGGGCAAGGTTCTGAAGGGCATTAAAAGCTAAACAAAAGAGTTTATATTTTATTCTAAAAGTAATGTAAAGCCACTAAAGCAGACTGAGTAGGTGAGTGGAATGGTTGGTTCTTTGTTTAAGGAAAATTAGTTTGAATACAGTCTTCAGGACTCAAGTGGTGAGAGATTTGAGGCAGAGAGACCAATTTGCAGATTACTGTAACCATCTAATGAGAAATATTAAGGGCCTGAACTAAGGTGGTATCTGTGTGAGCAGAAAGAATTCACCAGATTCAAGATATGTTGTAAAGGTAGAGAAAGCAAGATTGGGGCAATGATTATATACTTGGCATATGAGAGTAAAGAGCACAGAAAAAAATGCTGAGGTTGTAAACTTGGGAGACCAGGATGGGTGGTGCCTCTAACAGTTACAGGAAAGTTTAAAAGAGTGAAGGGTTTAGAGTAGCAGTTTTCAACCTGTGGGTTATGTTCAATTTGTAACAATGAAAATACATCCTGCATATCAGATATTTACATTACGATTCATAACAGTAGCAAAATTACAGTTATGAAGTAGCAACGAAAATAGTTTTATGGTTGGGGGGTCACCAGAACATGAGGAACTGTATTAAAAGGTCATGGCATTAGAAAGGTTGAGAACCACTGGTTAAGGGGGAAAGATAATGTGTCAAGTTTTAGGTGTGGCAAGTTTAAGGTATCTCTGAGACATCCATTTTATGTGAGGCAGTATGGCATATGAGAAATGAGAAAATGCTCTTAAAGTCAAGACTTTCAAGTTTTGCCACTGATAAATACTGGCTGTGTGACTCAGAGGTTCTCCACCAGGCAGCAGGGCACCATCCATACATGGGACTGTTGGTCACAGCAAATGGAGAAATTCTGAATGCTGGGGATAAGTTCATTTACATTGGCAGTACATTCACTCTCCAGGGCTGTCTACAATAAATGATGACATTGATGCACGCCTTGCCAGAGCTAGCTCAGGTTTTGGGAGGCTCTAAAAGAAACTGTGGGAAAGAAAGATTAAGCTGCATGCCAAGCTGAAGGTCTCCAGAGTCCTTGTGCTGACCACACTGCTATATGCCTGTTAAACCTGGACAGTCTGTCAGCACCATGCTAGAAAATTGAACCTCATCCACTTGCATTATGTCAGGAAGATCCTGAAGATTACCTGACAAGATAAAGCACCAGACACCCAGATGCTCCCTAGAGCTGAATTGCCAAGCATTCTAACTCCATTTCATCTAATGCCAATGGTCTGGCACACGCTTACCCAAAAGACTATTTTATGGAGAACTTGCACAAGGTAAGTGCTCACATGGTGGGCAGAAGTGGCATAAGGACACTCTCAAGATGTTTCTAAAGAACTTTAATATTGACTGTGAGACCTGGTATTGCTGGCACAGGACCATCCATCCAACATGGCATGCAGTCATCAAAGAAAGCACTGTACTCCATGATCAAAGCAAAATTGTAGAAGTACAAAGGAAACATGGGCTGCGCAAATTCAGAACCACTTCTGCTCTAAATGTTCTAATGGACTACTTGTGCCCAATCTGTACCATCCCTTTTATTGGACTGATCAACCATAGCTGAATACACTGTACACTGATCCCAATATTGCCATATCATTGGTCTTCTTTGAAAATGAAGGATGAACAACATATCACTTAGGATAAATTACTTAAATTCTCAGTGGCCCAAGCAATTCTCTAAGACTCTCAGTTGCAGAATAGTTGTTGATCATATTGGGTGGGGATGGGGTAGGAGGAGGGGCTCTCACAAGGAGTTCCCTATGCTTATGAAATCCCAAATTTAGAGAAAAACAAAATGAAGCTATAAGGATAGGTAAAATTGAAAAGGAGTTGATAGTGGAGATAAAGGTCAAAGGCAAAACCATAAGAACCATAAGGGCTATCCAACTTAGGGAGCAAGAGGAGGAAGAACTAGTGAGAACAAATGTCCAGAAAGTTAGAAGGATCAAGAAAGAATAATATTGCAGGTCAAGGGATAGTATATCATAGGTTTTAAGATGGAAGAGGCCTCAGAGGTCATTTAATCCAAGACCCTAATTGTACAGATGAGAGAACAGTGAGCCAGGAAAGTTAAAATGACTTGACCAACATGCCACAGGTACTTAGGGGCAGAGCTGGGATTTGAATGTAGGGCCTCAAACTTCAGATCTAGCACTTTTCCCCTTGCATCAGTGAAGAAGACCTGTTAAGTCATAGAAAATGCTTCGAAAATGTCAAGAAGGATGAGAATTGAGAAGAGGCAGCTGGTTTTGTGAATTACAAGGTTCCCGATGACCTCAGAGAGCTTTCAAGAGGGCTGAAATGTGAGCAGGTTAAGAATAGGGGAGCAATAAGTACATGTTATTCCTTCTACAAGGTTAGCAGTGAGTAGAGAAGAGATGGAGAAGGGGCATCTCCTGCATACGGGATGTAGAACAAAGATTAAAGATGAGTGAAGGGAGGATTAATGGGCCAAGATCCAGGAGGAAATGGGAGGATGAGAAGGGGAATAGGTTTAAAGGCACAGGGCATGGTCTTACCAAGTAGGGGAGTGGTGCATCTCATTCTCTGAAACTGGAGGAGAGAAAAGGTGAAGATAGGGTTTGAGGTACAGAAGAGGGAAGTTGAGGAAATGCCTTTTAAGTGTACTCAGTTGCTGTAAAGTAACAGATGAGGGCTGGACATGGGGGTGAGGGCAAGGGAATAAAAATTTTTGGAGCACCTACTATCTGGCTGGCACAGTGGTAAGGGCTTTTTGCAGATAGGATCTCGTTTGATTCTCACAACATCTCTACCCATTTTACAATTGAGGAAACTGAGGTTGTGTCCAGGGTAATACTACTAGTGCATCTGAAGCTGAATTTGAACTCAAGTCTTCCTAACTCTAGACCCAGCACTCTATCCAGTGCATCACCAGCTGCTTCAAGTGCCATCTCTTTTTAGTATTTCTGTTCAATATTAATTAAGCTCAGACTTAGTTCAAACTATTTTCAGATGTCTGTATGTTCTGATGCTTAAGGTGCCAGATTGACTTAACTCCATGACATTTTCAGAATAGCTGAGCTAAGTTTCTGTCCTGATTCTTGCCCCTACAGTACTTAAATCCTGACCTGAAAGAGTTAGAACTCTTTCTGTCCCAGAAGCAAATGGTGACAAATTTACACAGCCTTTCATAAAAAATTCAATTCATCCAACATTTAAGTGCCTGCTATATTCAGCTGTTTCTTTTGGCCCTCAAGATGCCTTTTCTTGCCCTCTCTTGCAAGAATTATCCCTTTTCAGCTTCAAAACTTGTCCAGAATCTAGGGCCTCTTTGCCCAGGAAACGATTTTCTCTGCCTCTTCACAGGATGAAAGCAGGAAAGAAATTGGCATCTATTTCACAACTGGTCAATACTGATGTTAAGGCAACAAAAACTAGTACCTGATATCATTGGAAATGACATATAATCTTACTTCAGTTGGAATCATTATTGATAATGTTATAAAAAAGTAAACAATGAAAGAACGACTTTCTCATTGGATGGTGCAATTATTCATTTTTGGGGGGTAAATATGAGTACAATATGTGTGTATGTGTGACTTACCTCCTTAAAGAGCTGTTTTCTGAGGACAAGGCTCCAAGGAAATAATTATGATGTTAACAGCTTATGGTGAGTGGGAAATTTCATTTCTTTAAGTATTGAAGAGTTCATGCTAATTGTTATTCCCAGGCATGAATTAATCTCCCCAAGATCTCCATCTGAGAACATTCAGATAGATGTTCCAACAAGCACCATAATCTACATAAACCGCTAAAGACTTTTCTATTATTAACCAATCCATCCCCAATGCATTATGTAGGCATGTTTATTTTTCCTGAATCATAAATCATTTTGTTGTCAGGGAAATGTATCTGTGGCTTTACTCAGTATTTTCCCAGTTTCTATGGTACTGGAGGATGCCATATCCTCCAATTAAAAAACTTGCAGATTTAGAGCTGGGAAGAATCTTTGAGATCTAGCCCAATCTACTCACTTTACAGATGAGGATAAGTGACTGACCCAAGATTACCCAAGTGGTCAGTAACAGAACTGGAATTTGAAGCCAGATTCTTTGATGCCAAATCATCAAGCCCAAAGAAACAACAATTTTTGAGTGGAAAGGTCTTATGACAATGATAACTCCAGTGATTTTTATTGTTCAATCATTTCAGTTGTGTTCAACTCTTTGTGACTCCATTTGGGACTTTCTTGCCAAAGATGCAGGAGTGGTTTGCCATTTTCTTCTTCAGCTACAGTGATTCTTAGACAAGACTGATAACTAAACTGATCTAAGAGGCCTGGCTTTGGACTTCTTGTCATTCCAGATGCTCCCCCAAAGTGTCTCAGTTGCACGCTTGCTCTTGACAGGTCCCATTCCCCTTTCTCCCTTCATTTTTCTTGCCCTGCCTTTTCTTTCTTCTTAGCAAATCATGAATAACTAAACTAAAATCCTACATTTTTACTTTCTTCTTCCAAGGAAACTTGTTCCTAGTGCCACCTGTCTGTCTTGTTTGCTCTTTCTCTTTCTTTTATCATGATTTGTGTATGTCATATTCTACCGTAAGTCTCAGCTTCAGGGGGACAAGGATCATGCCTCACCTGAGCATTCAACACAGTCCTGCACTGCACATAGGTACTTGATAAATGACAGAGTTTTAGAGTGGGAACAGACCCCAAAGGCCTGTTTGTTTTTTATTTTTGTTTATCTCCAGTACCTTGTACACCATCTTGCACAAAACAGGCACTTAACAAAGACTTGTTGAGTTCAATTGTTGAATCCATCTAGTCTGACTGCTCAAATCTTTATAATATCTCTGACAGGTATCTAGCTTCTGCCTGAAGATCTCCAGTGACAGGGAATCCATTCTCATGTACCAGTCCATGGCGCTTTCAGAAAGATCTCCTTGTTAGGAAGTTTTCCTTACATAAGGTTGAAATCTGCCTCTCTGTAGCTTTCACTGCTCATTCCTATTTCTTCCCTCTGCGACAAAGCAGAACAGGTAAAATACCACTTTCTCATCCTAGCCCTTAGATTGTGCCTTATGATGCATTATTTAGGCCCTTATGAAAGTTAGATTGGGAGAGATAGAGCCTAGAAGCAGGGAAATCAGTTAGGAAGCTACTACAATAGTCCTGGTGAAAAAGAGATGAGGATCTGAACTAGGGGGGTGGTTGTGCCAGTGGTGAAGAAACACATGGGAAAGATACAGAGTCAAAATGGATGAAACTGGTAAAGTGATCAAATGGGGTATGAAAGAGTGTTAAGAAGTGCTCTGAGGTTATGAACTGTTTTCCTTCTGTAAAGGAAATATAGAAGTTTAGAGGAGGAGGAGTGGATTTAGGGGAGAAAAGAATGAGCTTTGGTTGCACCTGCAGGCCATATATTTGGAAGTGTCCAGACACTAGCTGATCAAGCAATTCAATTTAAAAACCATGTATTATTAAGAAACACTATGCTAGGTGCTGAGGATGCAGTCTTTGTCCTCAAGGATGTTATATAAAGGAAAGAAGATGTGCACAAAGAAATATAATACTTCAGTACTCAAAACAGCCATAATATCATAGGCCTAGAGCTCCTACTGTCAATGCAGTCCATTGTAGACTGTTTTGTAAGTCACTGTAGACAGAAAAATCCATTACCCAGTGGCCAATGTTTTGGTGATGAGCCTCCTAAAACTTAGGGAGGCTGATCCTTGGATAACATAGGGTCTATTTTGTATTGGAAAAGTGCTCAAAGCATTTTCATCTTGGGAAGAACTGCCAAAACTTGTCTTCCACTAAGGTTGCCTTAGAGAATACAAGGTCACTTCCATGCCACAATGAGGTACTGGGGAAGTATTTTAGTAGAAGAAATAATACAACAGTTTAGAAAATTATTAAGAGCAAAAGAGAAGTCAGTTTAGCCTGAGAAATTTTAAGAGCAAGGTATCAATTCTGGCTAAGGTTAGAGAAGACAACATGGAGAAGATAGAGCCTGAGCTAGGCTTTGACAATAATGAAGTTGTCATAGGCAGAGATGGTGAGGAGTCCATTCCACCATGTATGGGGGTTTGGGTGAGTAGCTTGTTCAAAGCATGGGAAGGCAGAAAGAAGTCCAATCGTTCATAATTAGTAATTCATTTTGACTGTAGTTTAAAGTGCAAAGGGGAGTGCCATAAATTATAGGTAGAAAGACAGATTAGAGCCAGAATCTGGAATACCAGGCTAAGGAGTCTATGTTTTATTCTATAGACAGTAGGGAGTCACTGACTATTTTAAACAAGATAGTGATATGATGAGGTATTAGGAGTTCACTCTGGCATTTTTTGTAGGGTGGAAAAGACTGAGGAATTAGAACTGTTCAGAGGCTATTATAAGGGTCCAGTAATAGATGATGAAGGTCTGACCAGGGCCAGGGCAGTGAGAGTGGAAAGGAGATTTATGTGGGAGATATTTCCAAGGACTTGGAAACTAAGAAAAAAAAAGGTGTGACATTAATATTTTGATTCTTTGTACCTGGAAGAATGGTGTACTCATCTGTAAAAATGGAAAGTTAGAATGAGGGCTGTTTTAGGAGAAGATGATGAGTCCAGTTTTGTAAACATTTAGACATCATTAGAACACACAGAAATGGAGGTTATGGGAGAAGTTGGTGTGGAGATATAGACTTGGAATTTAACTGCATAGAAATGATAATTGATAATACTATAAATGATAAATGATAATACTATGAGTGAGATTTCAAAATACAAAAGAGAGAAAAGAAAATTCTATGTGAAACTTCTGTTACATATAGATTTTAAAATTGTATAAATTTAACACTGTAATAATAAAACTGTCCTGCTTGTCTGTGACTCCCTTTGAACTTCCTTCTGCTCTGTCCTGTATATTTTAAAATGTTGATATTTTTCTTTTTTTTTTGCATCATTTTCATTACCCACTAACTTCATCCCACCTCCAAAGAGAAATCGTTACTTGTAACAAAATAAGCAAGTAAGCAAAACAAATAAACACATTGTCTCTGAAGGCATATGTTCTGTTCTACCCCTTTGGTGTAATATCTTTCTTCTAAGAGGTAGGAAAGATGCTACATTACCTGTCTTATGAAGTCTTAATTAGTCACTACATTGATCAGAATTCTGAAACCTTTAAAATGTGTTTTCCTTTACCTTGTTTTGATCATTATATAAATTATTTTCCTGGTTCTGTTCACTTTACTCTGCAACAGTTTATACTAATGTTTCCAGTTTTCTCTGAATTCATCATATTTGCCATTTCTTGTAACATTTCAGTGCAATAATATTCATTTATATTCATGTGTCAAAATTTGTTTGATCATTCTCCAGGTTATTGTTTCTAGTGCTTTGGTACCCCAAAAGCCCTGTTATGAATAATTTTGTAAATATAGGTCCCTTTCCCTCTGTTTTTTACTTCTTTGGGGTCTATGCCTAGAAAAGGCATATCATTGGGTCAAAAGGCAAACTCAGTTTAGTGACTTTTTGAGTATAGTTCCAGAATGGCAGGGGCAGCTAGGTGGTGCAGTAGATAGAATTCAGGGCCTGGAATTAGGAAGATTCATCTTCCTGGGTTCAAATCAGACACTTACTAGCTGTCTGTCACTGGGGAAGTCATTTAACCCTTTTTGCCTCATCTGTAAAATGAGCTTGATGGGGTGCTTTGGTGCCTGTGCTTGAATAGTTTGTAAAATCACATCAGTTTGCAAAATCACATTTCTCCCTAGCCTCAAATCTCCCCAGTCTCAGAGCATTATCTCTGCCCCTTCCCCCTGCTATCCCTCTGCCTAGCAACCATTCATGAACTGTTTATCTCCCCTTAGTATAATAACCAGCTGCACCTATGAATCCTTCACTGGACTATCTATGAGTAACTTTCTAGCCAGTTATACACATCCTGAATCCCTTGTTAGCCTTGGTTCCCAACATCCATCTTGTCAAACAGGACATTGATGGGTAGCAGACTGGGCACTTCTCAGTCAGCCCTGACTACTAGTTGACTTAGTGATGTTTCACGCCTAAAACCATACCTCCATGCAGCGCCCCCCCCCCTTGGACTGTTTCCCAGTGAATTATGGGCAATATGCCTGCGTAGTATATATTAAAAGAACATGTTCCTTTAAGCACTGGCTACACCTTAACTCCTAATCCCACCCTTACTCACCTAGTGAACATAATTGGCACAGATTACCCTATTACTAAAGATTACCCTATAAAAACTTTAACTCTACCCCTTTAAGGTTGCAGGTTCCTGAAGACCTCCTACCCGCTGTATAGCATAACAATACACTTTTATCAACTTGACTCAGAATGCTTGAACCTGTGAATTCATTCCAGACTGCCCACTCAGGGGCTCTGGATTCCTGAAACACATGCATGCCCACGTCAAGCTGGAGAAGGCAATGGCAAAACACTCCAACATCTTTACCAAGAAAACCCCAAATAGGGACACAAAGAGTCAGACACAACTAAAACTCCTCAACAACAACCAGAATGGCCATACCAATTCATAGCTCTATCAGTAGTGGATTAGTGTACTTCATACCACCCACATGCCTCTCAGCCTGTTACAATCAGAGTTCTATACACAGCACATGACAGTAACTGCTCTCTCTGAGGTCACTGATTTCTTTATTGCTAAATCCACTGAGCTTTGTGTTGGCCTTTATCCTTCTTGACCTCTCTTCAGAGTTTCATACTGTGGACCACTTCCTTCTTCTGAATATTTTCTCTTCCTTGGCTTTTCATGACTTTGCTCTTTATAAGTTGTATTTCTACCTATAGGACTTAGTCTTCTTGGTTCTCTTTGTGGGTTCTTTATCCATGTGCCAGTTGTTATGCATGGGCATACTGCATACTGCCCTGGGCTTTCTTCTCTTTACCCTTTTGCTTGATGATTTCATTAGTTCCCATGGATTCAATGATCATCACTATGAAATCCTCATCACTCTTCAGAGTTCCAGTTCCAAATCTCCAATTACCTGCTAGACATCTTCATCTGGATCCTAGAGGCTCCTTAGAATCACAGAATTTTAGAGTTGATAGGAATGTAAGTTACCATCTAAGCCAATCCATACCTCAAAAGAAATTCCTGTCATAACTTACCCAATAAGTGACCATCCAGCCTCTCCTTGAAGGCCTGCATTTGGGGGAAACTCCTCCTCCTAATACAATCCATTCCTCTTTGGACAATTCTCATTTCTAGGAAATGCTTCCTGACCTCAAACTTAAATTTGCTTTTTTATAATTTCTGCTCTTTTTTTCTGGCTCTGTCTTTTGGACCAAACAGAACAAATCTGTTCCCTCTTCCATATGACAGCCCTTCAGATACTTAGAGATAAGTATCATGTTCCTAATGAATCTTCTATTCCCCCAATTAAACATTCCCAGTTTCTTTTCTTTTCTTTTTTTTCTTTTCTTTTCTTTCTTTTCAGAGGCAGTTGGGGTTAAGTGACTTGCCTAGGGTCATACAGCTAGTAAGTGTCTGAGGCTGGATTTAAACTGAGATCCTCTTGACTCCAGGACTGGTGTGCCACCTAGCAGTCCCTTTTCCCAGTTCTTTCAATACATACTCATATGGCGTGGATTCAAGATCATCTTGGTTGTCCTCTTCAGGAAGTTTTCTAGTTTATCAAGGATTTCTTAAACTATGGCACCCAAAACTAATCCCAGTGTTCCTCTAGAGGCTCTTCCTTCCTTCTTTCCTTCCTTCCTTCCTTCTGCTTTTTTTTGGAGGGGGTAAGGCAGGGCAGTTGGGGCTAAGTGACTTGCCCAAGGTCACACAGCTAGTAAGTGTTAAGTTTCTGAGGCTGGATTTGAACTCAGGTCCTCCTGACTCCAGGACTGGTGCTCTATTCACTGTGCCACCTCGCTGCCCCTGTTCTAGAGGCTTGATGATTATGGTAGAATACAGAAGGACTATCATCTACTTATTCCAGGAATCTATGCCTCTTGTAATGCAGCTTCAGCTTTTTTGGCTGCCATTTCAGAGTATGGACCCATACTGACTGTATAGTCCACTAAAACCCCCAGATCTTTTCTATCCAAACTGTTGTCTCCCTTTGATTTGTTTATTCCAGTGCAAAACTCCACATTTGTCATTCCTGAACTTGATCTTACTAGATTCCACTCAGTGCAGTCTATCCTGTCAAGATATTTTTGAGTCCTGCCTTTGTCTTTCAGCGTGCTGGCCATCCATCCAAACATGCTATCGTCTGCAGCACCTCTTTAACGATCTTAAAAAAACTGCCTAGGAACTCAAGTCATTTGAATTGGCTGGCTTATACCTTGCAAACTTTTCTCTCCCCTTTTTTTTTTGAAAACATTTATCATTCTCTTCTTCTTTGGTATCTTTCTTTCTCTGCTTTTTTTGGGGGGGGTATATCACCCATTCTCCACACTCTTTCAAATACCATTTCATTAGGTAAGGATATAACCTAATCTGGGTCAGGTGAATTCATCAAGAGCAGCTTTGCAGGGTGCTTAGGTGGTGCAGTGAATAGAGTGCCTGCCCTGGAGGCAGAAGGACCTGAATTCAAATCCAGCCTCAGATACTTAAGACAAAACTAGCTTTGTGACCTTGGGCAAGTCACTTAATAATTGCCCTACCTTCCCTCCAAGAAAAAAAAGAGTAGCTATTGCTCTCTTATCATTTTCTTCCTTATTGAGAATACCAACTCCCAGTTATCCAGTGAACTCAGCATGTTCAACAGAGAACTCATTATATTTTCCCCTTGACACACCCTTCCTCTTAACTTCCTTGTTTTTGTCAAGGTCAATGCCACTATTTCAACACCCAGATTTACAATCTAAACTCATCCTCGACTCTTCACTCATTTATTCTTCATGTCCAACCAGTTGCCAAGTCTTGTAGATCCTACTTCTTTGACATTTTTTGTGTCTTTCTCTCTACTCACACCATAGCCACTCTAATGCAGGCCTACATCACCTCTCACCTGGCCTATTATAATAGCCTCCTAATTGGTCTCCTTGCATGCTTATGTGGCTACACAATTGATATTCAAAAGTGTTTAAGAAGTTTTAGTGACTTTCCATTGCCTTTAGGATAAATTACAGTCTTCTGCTTGGCATTAAAAGCCCTTCACAGTGTGGCACAAATGTGTCTTTCCAGGCCAATTGTACATTACTATACCTTACTCATACTTGAGCCAAATTACCCTACTTACTCTTTCCCATACATGACACTCCATTTCTAACTCCTGTCATTTTCCTTCTCCCCTCTGGAACAACTAGTTCCCTTCAAGGCTCACATCCTTCAATAGGCCTTTCTTGATTCCACAAGTTTTTTAGTACCCCTCAATCCACATTTTAAAAATTTATTCTGTATTTAATTCTCTGCCAACGTGTTATCTTCCTAGTACAACATAAGCTCATTTTCTACACAAAATCTCTCTAGTATGTCTAGTACTACCCTAATGCCTGAAACATAGCAGGCATTTAATAATGCTTATAGATGAATTAGCTGATTGACAGATGCGATCTCCACATCTTGTACTACTGTTAACCACCTCAGGTTTATAATGATCCTTCCTACCCCATGCCATTACCCTCTTATTAAGGTCCATGATTTTACTGATAGAGATATTACCTTCAGCAGTGCAGATGGCGACCCATCCATGCCTTTTTATCCTTCTTCATGCTCTGCCACAGATCCTTCATAAGGGTGCACTCACTATGCTGGAGGTCATTCTCTTGGTTTTCTAACATTATAGGGATACCAGTATAGTATTTGGGTTGCACATCTGTCATCCTTCATTCTTACTATATGACCAGCCAACCTCCTTGTTTACTCAGGTGTTTGTTTGTTGGGTACTTTTTGTGCCACTTCTTGCACATAAGTCATTAGTAGTATGCTGCAGCCTAGATAGACCCACTGTACTTCCCTCCATTGTACTTTGGGTAAGGGGCACGAGGAGGAATAAGCACTTACCTTGTGCCAGGCGGTGGTAAGCACATTTTAAAATATTATCTTACTTGATCCTCACAACAACCTTGTAAGATTTATGCTATTACTATATCCATTTTATAGTTAAGGAATCAGAGATTAAGTGACTTGCACAGGGTCACCACTGGAAGTTGTCTGAGGAAAGATGTAATTTCAGATCTTCCTGTTTCTAGGTCTAGTACTATACCTACTATGCCACCTGGCTGGGTAACTCAATTTGGATAGATGGTAAGATCTTCCTACTGCTTGTACTTGAAAATGATAAGTACCCCTGTTGCAACAAGCCCCAAACTACCACAGAACCTTTCTAACTATGGTACTGTCTTCTGTTCCCTCATCCCTAACCCTGGGTCTCTGAATCCCTCTGATTAACAGTCAGGGGTCATTCACATCCACACCCCCAGTATGAGATTAATTAACTTCCATCTGTGTCCTTCATTTACATGTCTGAAATCTGACTATTTTAGGAGATTTTTACAACTTCAGGATAAAGCAATCCCCTTCCCCCACCCTAAAACTTCAGCCTTTAAACAATGCAATGAAACATGCACTCTGAAGCAGTCCTGCATTCATTCCCCATTGTAGGAAGCTGGGAGAACTTTAGCTTCCATTTGAAGGTGTAAAGAGGAGGGCAATCCTTTACCAGTCTTGGTTTTTCCCCCTATTGAGCTCTTTTTATAAATTCACAGCATTTGATGAATACCTCTCAGTGTCATGACTATTACCAGTTTTATAAAGGGGGTATGCATAGCATTGTATGTTTCCTAGACTCACCCAACATTAACACCAATGCAGACTCTTGCCTGAATTCTGCTGACCTGGGAGAGGGCCTATGGAGTATTATATGCATGTTCTGAAGGTGAGAGATCAAAGTGCCGCTGGTTTCATGACAATAGCTACAGCAAGCCAAGAAATACTGACAGACGGACCATAGATTTAGTGGCTCATTAGCATTTCCTCTGCACAGAATGCTAGCAATGTTCTCCTCCCAGCCAATCACTTTCTATGCTTTGAGAGTGAAAGCTGTGTCTTCAAAGCCTAATCTGCCTATTGGGACCCAAACATTTTTCTTTGATGTTGATTCATAAAGGAGTTTAACATTAATAAGGATGCTTTTCTTTTCTTTTTCTTTTTATAAATTTGATGTCACATAGTTTTACTTGTAAATATCAGGGGGAGATAATAAATATCATTGAAACTGGTTACTCCAAATTTGCCTTTTATCCTTTCATTCTTGGGTCATTCTTTCTAGCTATTGTATTTCTTTGGGGGTCTAAGAAGGAAGCAGAAAAAATTAAGATTAAATCAGGATAGAGCATAACAATTATCCCAGATAGAAGAGGGGGGAAAAGCTTTGGTTGTACAGGCAACCTGAGCACTGCATCCACAAATATATTAGAAGGTACGTGGAAATAGGAGAAGATATTTGGATGATGGGAAAATAGGAGTTTATGCTCTGGAGAGCCTAAAAATGATTAATTATTCTGGCCTCTGAAAATTTGGGAGACCTGATTAGGATAGGTGAGCAGGGACAGTCTTGGATCACCCCATTACCAGGATTAGATGACGAGTCCAAAAGTGACTGTGCTCATTCTCATGATACTGAGGCAGTACAGCAAGCTGACCACTGCTGTTTCCTTCTGCTTCCCTACCTCTGACCCTGTCTCAACAAAGGAGAAACCAGGGAAGTGAATTAATATTTACATAATGGCTTCATGTTAAGCACTTTACAAATATTATCTTAGTTAATCCTCACAATAACCTTGGGAAGTAGGTGTTATTATTATCTCCAGTTTACACTTGAAGAAACCGAAACCAACAATTTAAGTGACTTTGCCTGGGGTCACCCATCTGAAAAGAGTGTCTGAGGTCAAATTTGAACTCAGGTCTTTCTGATTCCAGGCCCAGCACTCCATCCACTGGGCCACATGGGTGCCTCTGAAAAAGAGCAAAAAGTAGCCATTATCCCATAGGCTTTTAGGCAAACGACTGATATCCTCTGGGATGATCACAAACTATTTAGATGATCACCCTCCTCTAAATGTGAGTCCAACAAAGCCAACCAAACAGGAACTTCCTCAAAAAGAGTACTTTTCACTATTATCCCCAGAGGCCAGTTCAGCCACAGAAATTAGGGTCAGAATCAGGCAAACAGAAGTCCAGATGTCATCACTATTTCAAAAGAATCAGATGGATTTGAGGACAACTTCCGGAGTTCAGTTCTTCCCTGGATTTTTCAAAAAATTATTAGACCATTGGTCCATATCCTCTGCAGGGTTTAACAGGAACAAGACCAACGTTCTACTATGGGATATAATCTGAGAAAAAGAGGACCCATTGCATCCTGGGTCTCACCATTTGTCTTGATCTTTGTTTTGTTGCTGGACATCTATGATTCTGGAGCAGAAAGTGAGCAGCTCTGCCCCATTTATCTCCAGTTCTGGCACAAGCCAAGATGTCACCCTCATGATGTCATTGGTTCTATTGGAGAAAGAAGGAAGAACAACAACAATAAGAAAAGAGGGAGAAGATGATGAAATAAATGAGTTTTGGGCAACTGAGAACTCTGACGACTGTTTTTGGAAGTGAGAGGAGTGTAGCTGGTACTTGCTTCTCATTGTCAGCTCCCTTTAACTTATACTCTTTAAGGATTCCTCCAGACCTTTTACTCCATATGTTACAGTGATCACTCTGGTCCTGACTGCCTGAAGACCAGATAGGTTACATTTCACCCCTCCCCAAGGTTTCCGGGTACCTTGAAGGAGTTTGGGGGTATCTAGTCTCTTTGCCATTGGTACCAGCCCATTTAACAGTGTTCCCTGAATTTTAAGGGGATCCCTGCACTTCAGTTCCATTTAACCAGATTAGCTTTTACAAAGGAATATTTATTTCAAAAATGCAATAAGAACACATATACAGCCCACCTTTCCCCCAACACATTGAAGCACAGTCCCTCCTATATTATCTCAGTCTTTAAAAAAGGGAGAGGGAATCAGGGAAGGGAAAATAAACATTCATAAAACTTCTGCTCCATGCCAGGCATTTTGTTAAGTGCTTTACAAGTATTATCTCATGTGATCCTTACAAGAACCCTGTAGGTGCTATTATTCCCATTTTACAGTTGAGGTTAAGTGACTTTCCCAGCTAGAATGTGTCTAAGGTCTGATTTGAACTCAAGTCTTTCTGCCTCCAGGCCCAGAACTCTGTCCACTCTACCACCTAGCTGCCCTTGATCAGGATCAGGTTCACACCTTAGCTCGGTTCCTATGTAACACAATCCCACCAAGTTCCAAGTCCAGATTGCTCTTGGGTTCAATTCCCAGGCTCCCTGGCTCCTCAGAGCTTCCTTGCTGGCCTGGAAGCAACATCCAACCTGGAATCCTGCCTCCAAAGTTTCCATGGCTCATCTGAATCTGGCAGAGACTTTCATGCACCCAGAGCCAAAAAGAGCAAACCAACCAGACCAGAATAAAACCCCAAAGACCAGAGAAGGGGTCTCAGCTCAGTTCATAGCTCCCATGCTGTAGGTAGACGGGACCATGATCCCCTTGGGCACTGAAAGAAAGAG
Source organism: Pseudocheirus occidentalis (assembly GCA_028646575.1). Classification (NCBI taxonomy): domain Eukaryota; kingdom Metazoa; phylum Chordata; class Mammalia; order Diprotodontia; family Pseudocheiridae; genus Pseudocheirus; species Pseudocheirus occidentalis. Next base: position 232,509,041 of record CM053595.1, read on the forward strand.
AAAAACTGCTCCAGGGTGGTGGTTATAAAGATGTAGCCTGTTCCAGCTACCCCTGCAACTGAAAGAGCTGTTCCCACTCAAGTGGTAGGGGAATGCAGAATGCCTTTCCCCCCGAAGTCAGTCCATAGCTTCTCCCGCGTGGGTTCCTCCATGTTAGGTGTTTGACTGTGAATGAAGTAAAGCCCTTTTATACAGGCAGGCAGTATAGTGAGGGTCCTGACTTGAATGAGGTCTGGGCTCAGAGTCCTGGATTCAAGTCCTGATTACTGTTTCTGTGATCTTAGACAAGTCACTTAACCTCTCAGACTCGGTTTCCTCATTTTAATGAAGATGATATTACTTGTTCTGTCTAGCTTACAGGGTTGTTGTGAGACTCAAATGAAAACCTTACTGTGAAAACACTTGATGAGTTCTGTTTAGGACTAGGGAGTGTCCAGGCCTAGGGAGGTTATAATTCCGATGTATTCTTCCTGGATCAGACAACATCTGGAGTATTATTGTGTTGTTGTGTTTATCCTTTGTTCTCTGGAGAATCAGGGAGATGATGTCATGACTTGCAGTAGACTCTAGTTTGAGTGAGGGAGGGCTGTGCAAGGTCACCAGCCTCACTTTCTCCTCCAGAGCCCTCTGGGTCCAGTGGCCAGGTATTCATCTGGATGACTGGAGATGGCCCAGGAGGCAATGGGAGACCCTGACCCTTTTAGGCTAAGGTCTTTTCAGGTTCTCACTTAGAGTGAGGTAACACCCATTTAGTGAATAGGCCTCTTTAAGTAGTTACTCAAGGGGATGGCCCCTTTAATAAAAAATGAGACTGGGAGGGGAAGACCCACAGGCTTCCTGGCCAAAAGAGAAACTATTTACATTCTCTCTGTGCTGGAAGGGCAGGAACATATTGTCCAGTTTGTGAGCTCCACAGTGAATTGGGTTTAAGGCTTGGTCTTTGAGAAAGAAATCTAGCCAGTAAACCCAAAGGGGAAAAGGAATCTTTTGGCCATCTTTGGGAAGGACAGAAATAAACTGAAGAACAACCAGGTGAGGGCAACCAGGGTGGGGAAAGACCTTGAATTCCTGCTTTATGGATCAACTGCAGGCACTAAAGATGTTTAGCCTAGAGAGAAAAGACTTAAGAGGTATATGAATGTGGTCTTCAAATATTTGAAGGGCTGTCATGTAGAAGAATGATTTTACTTTGGCCTCTGATAGTGGAGCTAAGAGCAGTGCATTTGAAACTTTATCATCAGACTGCAGGGCAGCTAGGTGGTACAATAGAGTGCTGGTCCTGGAGTCAGGAAGACCTGAGTTCAAATCTAGTTTCAGATGTTCACTAACTGTGTGTCCCTGGACAAGTCACTTAACCCAGTTTCCTCATATATGTATATGTATATAAAATGAACTAGAGAAGGAAATGGCAAACAAGTATGTTTGCCAGGAAAACTACCAATGGGGTCACAAAGAGTCAGGCATGGCTGAAAAGACCCAACAACAATTAAACTCCAGGCTACTTTCCAGGCTTACTGCACATTACTCCCCTTCACAAAATCTGTGCTCCAGCAAGAGTGACCTGACCTGCCTGCTGTTCTACAAACTTAGCCCTTCACCTCCTGCCTGTGGTCCTTTGCACAGGGTGTCTTTCAACCCAGAATGTTCTGCATCACCTCGGTTTCTTAGAAGCCCTAGCTTCCATTAGAGCTCAGCCCATGTGCTCATCTCTTATAGGATCAGACTTTACTGATCTCCTTCATTGTTAGTGCTTGCTCCAAGCTCCTCAAATTGTCATGTATAAATATCTATTTCTACAGGTGTGTCTACACTAGCGCATGGACCATGTGTGCCATGGTGTCCTTTCTGGAAGGGCCAGCGGTGATGTTCCAGTCAGGCCCCGATTGTATACTTGTGCCTTATACATAGTAGATGCTCAATAAAGGCTTTGGGGACATGGTCAGAAATTGTAAAGAAGCAAAGTTTAGTTTTGAGGAGAAGACAAACTTTTAATAATTAGAGCTATTGGCCAAAATGAAATGTACTTATTCAAGAGGTATTCCCTCTTTCTTCTTCCCCCAACTCCACCATCCAAAGGTCTTCATACAGTGGCTGAATATGTGGATGGAGATTCTTGTTCTGGTAAGTGATGGACTGGCTGCTGAGGTTCCTTCCAACCTAGAGATTCTCTAATAATGTCAGAAGATTGGCTACCAGGCAGCAAACAGTCACCAAATTGTCTGTGGAAGCATGGAGGGGTTTTCATCTGAACTGGCAGAAGCAATACCCATACAGATGAAATCACAGATCTTTGAAGCATTGAAGGATGAAAATAAAGGAATAAGGAAAATAGAGAAAAAGGACAGGGATGGAGCCTGGATGAACCAGCAGAGGGAGCATGGATCATTATATGATAGAATCATTAAACAATTGAAGTGAAGAACTTTCAGCCACACCTATATTACTCTCAGACTAATGAAAATCTGCTCTGTTTGTAAAGACTTCTAGATCTTTGACAGTTCCAGGAGCTTACCATTCTAATGCTGAACTCTTGTAGTCAGAAAACCCTTCTTCCCAGATAACCTAAATCCATCAGATTATAATTTAAACCTATTTCATTTTATCAATACATAGGCAAAGTATTTATTATACACCAGACATTATGTTCTGGTTATACAAATACAAGCAAGCAAGATAGTATTGGCTCTCAGGGAGCTCACATTCTAATGGGGAAGCCAAAACATCCCTTTTAGGATCTAGAAAGTTGGAGTGGGGACTGATGAGCTTGGCGGTGAGCTGCAGAGATGGCTGGGAAGTTGTGTAGAAGCCTGGTTCTGGGAAGAAGTGAAAGCTCCCCTTTCAGAGCCTGGCCTCCAGAGGCAGAGCTGGGGTTCCAGGGAAAGTCTGACAAGAAAGATGGCCAGAATGCAGGCAACATGGCAGAGAGATGGCTTATTCTGATCTTTTAAAAGAATAATGCTGATAGCTAGCCACCATCCCCATAAATGTTCATGGGCCTTCAAACGGCTTTGTCTCTGCAGATATCTTTTCTCAACCCATATACCCCTGAGTCCTTGAGAATTTCCTTACAGGTCCTGTTTTGCATTTGCAACATTAACAGCTTCTACTGAGGCCCCTGAATCCTGTCCCTTTCCACTAAGGGCCCTTTCTTAGTAAAGGACTCTTACATGTGGACCAGGTTCAAACTTGAGGGAAAGTGACCTCCAAAGAGAAGGGTCAACTTCTTTTGTCTCATTGTCTTTGGCATGGTAATAATAGTAATGATGTCGCTAAAATCATATACCCAAAGCTCACTTCCCTTTATAAACTAATAAATGACAAATTCGGCTTCAGAGACTTAGTAGCAATGTGACCCTGGGCAAGTCACTTAACCCTGTTTGCCTCTGTTTCCTCAACTATAAAATGAATTCTAGAAGGAATTGGCAAACTGCTCCAATATCTCTGCCAATAAAAACCCAAAATGTGTTCATGAAGGGTCAGACATAACTGAACAACAACTACAATAACAAGCCAACAGCATACTACAAATATAAACCCCCAAATATCCACAAGACTTCAGCCAACAAACTGTGCTGGAACCAAGCATCATTACAAATAGAACTGTTGCCCATAATTACTCAATCATAATATAGATCCAAAAAATTTAAGGACGATATTTTAAATAGATATCACTACACAGAGTTTTCATAGTATTCTGACTTCATAGAATGAAAAGCTTTCGAAACATATAAACCAAAAAAAACCAGGGAACAAGACAAGGTACGTTCCCCCTCTATCATCGTTTTTCCTACTGGAGTTGTCTAATATGTCCCAAGGATGTGTTTGGCGAGTCTACAGATGATGACCACATGTTCCAATGAAGCAGCCCTTTAATCCACTTGTCCACAGAAGATTAAATATAAAGAATTAATAAGCATAAACTTTTCTCAGAAGCTTTCTGTCTGAACCTCATTAAAAAAAGGTGATATGAACAAGATCATTATCAAAAACGTCATAAGTGGCATCCTTTGACTATTTTGGAAAGAGGAGGAAGAGTGCTTGTTGGCTTTGGAGTCAAAAAGCTGAGTTCACATCCCAGCTCCATCACTTCCTATTTGTGTGACCTTTCCACATTTCTTTTCTGATCTTCATTTTATTCATCTATAAAATAAAAAGGGAGGGCTAGATGGCCTCAAACATCCCTTTCCTCTCAAAATTTGTGATGCTATGATCCAGCAAAAAAGATGAGATAAAAAATACCCATTGATAATCTCTTCAAAGCTGTGGAGGAATGGCAAATGAGGAGAGTGGCAGCCTGGGTGATGGACAGCAGGGACTCTGTCTGCTCAGAGTCTGATATTGTAGCAGGGCTGGTAGGATCCCTGAAATACTGGCTGGTTGGGCTCTGGCAATATCGTTGATTAGAATAGCATCCAGATAAGTGTGGCAGGACTTCTAAAAGTCAAACGAATAGATCAGGCAGCATAGGGTTTCAAGCCAGTTGTGCTAGAAGCCATTGTGGTGATTGTCTTGACATGGAAGACACAAGTGCAAGTGGTGGTCCAAGTTCCTGTGCTACATGAAGTCAATGTACATGGGAACAAATGAGAAATACCAATGACTCTACCTGCTAGAAATGTTTTGGTATAGATGTAATTAAAGTGGGAAAAACATGAGTGCATGTGATTGCCTGAAGATATGATTGTTTTTATAGAATTAAAAATAGATCTTACCAGTTATAAGTAAAGGCTTTGTACTGCTTTTTGTTAACATGATAGTACCCTTAGCTCCAATTCATACAACATTGTATTACAGACAAATTTGAGGCAATGATCCATAATCCCTGATTAGAGGAAATGAAAACTGAAATTTAGGAGCTATTAAAATCTGAAAAGGGAAAGGTTGGAAAGCCTGAGGTTGTTGAAATCTTCACTTAATGCTTATTAATTCACTTAAATGTTACAAAAGACTGAAACAATTACATATACAGCCCTGATATATTTCAAATGATTTGGAGGAGGAGGTGGGCCTACTTAGATGGGAATTTTTAAAGACCCTTTTGAGTTTGACAGTCTAACTTATGAGACCAAGTATACCATTTTTTAAAAAGTTGCTATTTATTATCAGCATCATGAACAAACATACTTTCCTATGATATTGGGGAAAAAAGTATAAAAACATTTCAGAGCCTACACATAGTAGTATATGTAGTAGCCACTGCCATGGTAAAACTGTAAGAGGAAAGATGAAGCCATGAAGGAATAAGACCACCATGGCAAAACCAGTTGGAGAGAGCTAATGGAAATCTTCAGAAAGGCATTGGAAAATCATAGTAATATCTAGCAGGTATGTCTGCTAGAAAACTCGATCCCATAACTACCCAATTAAAGACCACAGAAAGAAATGTGGACACAGAATCTAGAAGACAAAGGTATATAAGAAATTCTAGATTCCCTTAATCAACAATTAGAAGCAAAAGTAAAAAGTTTTAAGACAACATAAGGAGTCAAATTAGTGCAACCTCCCCCAAAACAATTGAAATCGATTAAAAACTACCAGAGAGATCTGTGAAACAAAGGTATCAGAGGAAAGATAGAGACAATCCTTGGAGATGGAGGAATTAGAAAATTGTTAGCTATATGGTTGCGCCAAATCCAACAAAGCAAATACTCAAGTTGGAGATGAAATGACAAAAAGAAAGAGTTGGGCACCATTAACATAATGAAGAACAGAACAGATACATCAAGGTAGAGAACTGAAACTAGCTTCTTTATAAAACTGGAAAGCATTGAGGTTAAATGAGAGCCATAATTATTGGTCCAAATGCTTCACCCTGATGTATGATTTACTAAGAAAGGAGGTGACCTTGTCTTTCTTAACAAAAAGCTTTTACCTATCTACTACTGAGAGAGGAGAACATTAGTGAGCCCACCAAAAACAGGCCAATTGGGGCACAGTGAATAGAGCACTGGTCCTGGAGTCAGGAGGACCTGAATTCAAATCCAGCCTCAGAAACTTAACACAAAACTAGCCTTGTGATCTTGGGCAAGTCACTTAACTCTAATTGCCCTCCAAAAAGAGAAAACAAAAACAAAATCGAAACAGGCCAATTGCATGTTTATCAGTCAATAAGTATTTATTAAGCCCTTACTGTATGTATACCAGGGACCTTTTTAAAAATGCATTTATGTACTTTACACAGAACATTTACAACTTATATGAGGATAAAACATCCATAAACATTTATAAGAAAGCATATTGACTAAGAATAAAAAAAAGTTGCCTAGAAGTTCTAGGAGCATAAGGAGTAACTCGTTATCAGGTCTGACGTTAGTGAACAAGTTACATGGGAAATAATGGATCATTTTTATGGTTCTTGTTGATTATCATGGCCCTTGACCCTGTTCTACACTCAAGATTTGTCATTTGCAGATAAAGAAAACAGACCCAACTTGAATGATAATGCCAGAGTATTTGATGTCCACGTGGAGAATTGTTCCTTACATTAAACACTATACCAATGCCATAACATCAAGAAGAGCTGCACATGTGACATTTGGGGGGTGGGGTGGAGATAGTTTAAGCCCCTTATGTTTCTGTGCTTCTTTAAACCCATTATTGCTGCTCCTAAATAAAATTGACTGTGGCTTCCTGAGTCAAAGAAGGAGTCTTCCTCCAAAATGCTATTAATCATTTGATGTATATGGCTGACATTAAATTTGAGGGCTCCACTGAGAAACACATTAAACAGTTTCTCCATTTCATGGAATCTTTTCCCAATGATATCTTACTATCACTTGGAGTCAACTAATTCATAATGCTTGCTGTTCAGTTGTATCCAACTCTTCATGGCCCCATGGATCACATACCATGGGGTTTTCTTGGCAAAGATTCTAGGGTGGTTTGCCATTTTCTTCTCCAGTGGATTGAGGAAAACAGAAGTTAAGTGACTTGCCTAGGGTCAAACAACTAGAAGGTGTCTGAGGCCAGATCTGAAGTTTTCCTGACTCCAATCCAATGCTCTATTCACGGGAGCCACCTTGCTGCCCTCTAATGAACTGCCTCAATGTTCTTAATGTACATCAAAGAAGGATGACAATTGAAGGCTTTGGGCTTCAATCTTCAGATTAAATTGAACCAATGGACAAAGGTCATCTTATAGATACCTTGGTCTCCTCCAGCCAAGACACATTGAATGTAAATTTATCAATGAGAAAGCTATGTCTCTGTATATGTTGAGTTTTACTGGAATCTTAAAGTCAAAGTTTAGTAGGAAGAACATATTTACAATAATTAATGCATATGCAATGTTAGCTTTCATGTATGCTTTCAGAACTACAAAATGATCCATAACAGATTTGGAAAGTTTCCTAATAAGAAACAGTTTAGTGTTTTTTAATTTAGAATTTATTTAGTTTTTTTTTTTAGTTTAGGATTTAACATACAAAAAAAAGAATATTTCTGTATATAAAATAAGAAAGAAAAAATATCATAGATGAAATATTGAATCTTTATTATATATAGCTTGCTTTTTGCTTTTTTTTTTCTGGAGGGGCAATTGGGGTTAAGTGACTTGCCCGAGGTCACACGACTAGTAAGTGTTAAGTGTCTGAGGCCACATTTGAACTCAGGTCCTCCTGACTCCAGGGCTGGTTCTTTATTCACTGCACCACCTAGCTGCCCCTATAGCTTGCTTTTTAAAATAAAAATATCATAAATTCAGCATATTATTTTCAAAATTATCCTGTTTGTCCATTTCCTTCTGAACTTTTTTTGTCTTCTCTTTTGTATTAAAAAATGTTCCAGTGACTCTTTTTCTTCCCTATTTTTTTGGTGGTACAATCCCTAGTTCTCCCCTCTACCTGCCAAAGCTCCCCTGAAAGTGAAAAAAATAAAAATATAATCCTTTTAACAAATAAATATAGTCCAGTAAAACAAACCAAAAACATTTGCCTTGTTTAAAAAGGTATGTCTCTGGCCAATGCATAGAAATTTGTTTTGCTGCATTATGCACCTATACATTAAGGACTTTATTTTTCATTTTAAAAAATGTCAATGAGGGTAGAAGACAGATTAATAACTGAAAATTTTTTTTAAAAAGATTGCTTTCTGGGAAGAGATGAGGGAGGCATACAGAGGGAAACTTAGAGGATATGAAAACCAAACATAACAATTTTTAAAGAAAATAAAGTAAAACAAAACCCAAAAATGTATGTCTCATTCTATACCTAAGGTCTATCCCCCCTCCACTGGTAGAATGTTTTACCATGAGTCCTCTGAAGTAGTGGTTGGTTATCGCATTAATCAGAGTTCTTAAGTCTTTGAGAGTTGTTTTTCTTTACATTGTTGTTACTGTACAAATTATTCCTTGAGTTCTGCTTACTTCATTTTGAAATTTTCCCTGGTTTCTCTGAAACTATGTCCTTTTCAGTATTTCCATAAGTACAACAATTATGTTTACTCTTAGAGTAATTCATTACATTAATATACCATAACTCATCAGTTATTCCCTAGATGATTGGCACCCTCTTTATTCTTAGTTATTTGTTACAATGAAAAGATCTGTAAAGAACATTTTTGACTTGGAGGGGCATGAGGTAAGGAAAGAGAGCATTGTAGGCATGGGGGATAGGTAATGCAAAGAGAGGAAGATAAGAAGTAGAATGTCAAGTGTGAGGAGCAGAGAAAAGTCCAACTTGGCTCAACCTCAGAGTGTGGGAGGTGGGCAGTGATGTGTAAGCAGTGAAGCTGAAAAGATTGGTTGGGTCAGGATTATGAAAGACTTTAAAAGCTAGTGAGAAGTTTCTATTTTATCCCAGTATCAATACAAAACCACTGGAGTTGATTGACTAGGGGAGTGGCATGTTCACATCTGTGCTTCTAGAAAATGACTTAGGCAGCATTGTGTAAGATGAACCAGAGCAGTAAGAGGCTTAAGGCAGGGAGACTGAATAATCAAAGCAAATGGGATGGTGGTGACTGTGTGGGTAAAGAAAAAGGGTTGGATTCCAGAGGTGTCATGGGGAAAAATGGCAAGATTTGGCATCTGATTTGATCAATAGGGTGAAGGAGAGTGAATGGCAACTCAGAGGTGATAAACCTGGGAAGCTGGAAGAATTGTGTTTCCTTCATGTGGCATTAACTACCAGTTATAATATGACCAATTTAATTTTAAAGATTTTGTGGATTTATTCCATTGTCCTTTCATTATTTTGATTACTTCACCAACAGGAGTAGGCTGAATAAAATCTGGAAAGGAATTCCTTCTTTCTGCTTCCAGTCAGTCACATTATTTCCACATTAAACCAAAAGTTACTGGGCAGAGCACCACCTATTTACAATGGACTATTTGCCCTCTTACAAGAAAGAAGATTTATGTGACAAAAAATGTCATTTGGAGGCAGCAAGACCAAAGAAATAATCACTGGACCTTTTCCTCCAAATTCAGAAAACCATAGCCAGGGCTCTTCATGACAAGATGCCAAGCCATGCCAATTGGGGAGAAATGACCACTTCTAACTGCCAGCCTATTTTATTCCTTTGTTAAATCTTCATAAAAATACAACCAGATTGAGGGGCAACTCAGAAGTTATAAACCTGGGAAACTGGAAGAATTGTGTTTTCTAGGAAAGTGATGTCTTAGGGATACTCTTCTAGGCCATGTGAGTCATGACTGAAATTTAGCAGGATGAATTTATAGGGCATTCCTTCATAATTAGTTTCTGCTCCAAAAAAGGTCAAGGGATCCATATTTCTTGATCTTCAGAGAATCCTTTAAAGACAAACAGTTCCTTCCCTATAGGAGGTCCTTCTAAAAGGGAATATATGAGTTATTAATTAATAACTCTAGAGCAACATGACTTCAAGAAAATCCACGTGGAATCCATTTCTAATGTATGACATCCTTGTTCTCAAATGGCTTGATGTAAGGGAGATGATGTCAGTGATGAATAGTTCTGATTCAAAGGCCTTAGACTTCAGAATATTTGTCTTCTTTCTGTTGTCTTTAAATATAAATTTAAATTATGATAACAACGAATAATTTTAGTAGAAATCTCTTACAGAATATTAACAATTTGTATTTTGTAGCACTTTAAGGCTTACAAAGCATTTAGAAAAAATAATCTCCCGAGGGAGTCCACGGAAGTATTACTCTCCCTCTTTTACAGATGAGGAAACCAAGTCTCCACAAAGTAAAATGATTTGCCTGTGTCACATAGCTAGTGACTGTCAGGATCAGGATTCAAAACCATTTCTCTCCTGATTCAGAATCTGGGGCTTGTTACAGTACTGCTGCTATTCGGCTACAAGGACAATTCCTTTTTGTTTCTTCTTTCTTGTGACACAGGGTCTTGTGACAACACCAAGGACCTGAGGCTTGTGGCTGAAGCAATTAACATCCCTTGGAGCAGTGGAGGTTGAGCACAAGGTGAACTACCTGGTGTCCAGGGAGGGAGTGCCCAAGTGGTAGCAGGAATGGGCTGGCACCAAGGTATGACTCAGCCTCAGAAAGGAGCCACCATGAAGAAGACCAAGGTTGGCTATTTGATTGGACAAAGGCCAAGGCAAAGGTGAAATGAATAATTAGCAGAATTGCTGAACTGTATTATGTCTTGTGGCACAGTGATAGAGTGCTGGGCCTGGAGTGAGGAAGATCTGAATTCAAATCTGGCCTTGGACACTTACCTAGCTGCATGACCCTGGGCAAGTCACTTAGCCCTGTTTACCTCCATTTCCTCAAATATAAAATGAACGTGAGAAGGAAATGGCAAAGCATGCCACTATCTTTGCCGAGAGGACCCCAAATGGGATCACAAAGAGTTGAATATGACTGAAATGATTAAACAGCAATAACAACAATGTTTTGATAAGGCTTACAACTAGTCTTCCAGCAGATTGTAACCTGGATATAAATTGAGTTTTTGAATTCTGTTTAAATTACTCTGTCAATTCTTGTATGTTTAGAATTCCTTTCTCTTTGTAGGCATGCCTCATCACTGATTCCTTTCTGAACATTGGGTACCTTTTTTTTTACTAATAGATTCCCCATTTGGAGATAGCTTAGATTAGGGCTAAAAATAGAATTATTTTCAGAGTACCTGGGGTGGGGGTGATGTCAATGAGTGAAAAAAAAGTAGCACAGTTCTCTCAGGAGAGATCAAGCTTCCCTAGCAATGAACCCAGTACATTACTGTATGGCTGGGTATAGGGCTGAGAAGGGTTAATACCCTCAGTGCCTGTGAGTTCCAGAAGAGGTTTCCTCTAGCCTCTATTTTAGATAAATATATACATAATCTATATAAGATGACTATGAGGGAGTTATGATAGTCAGCTGGAGAAACCAGGAAATGTTTCACACTCTCTGACCCAATACTTTTGCTTACAGTCCAGCCACCACAGCCATAATTGAGGGGAGCAACTGTTATAGTGAAGGGACCTGCCATTTCCTCCTCCTCCTCCACCAACTGCTACTGATGGGAAAGCAAACCCAAGACCCCAAGAAACAGCAGGGCCCCTCTCCCCTCCCCTCTGACTTCCAGTCCTGCTGCTTGCTGTGACCTTGAAGCCATTGTCCAGGGGAACAATGCATGGGAAGATGAGATTGGCCAAATGCCTCCGCAGGTGCTGCCTTCTCTGCCTCCTCAGCAGCCATAGGCTCTGAAGACCCAGGAAAGAAGGCTCTGATCATCACAGTCTTTGGCACTAACAAATGGCTCAGCATCAGAAATGGATATGGTATTATCAACAGAAGAGATGTTAAAAAAAGATGCATTATTATCTGCTCTGACCCTATATTCTAAAGACCATGTGACTTGGCGGCTGAAATCTCCTAATACATGTGTTTCTTCCTATTAGAATGTGAGCTCCCTGAGAGAAAGGACATCCTTGCATTTCTGTTTGTACCCACAGAATTTCACACAGCACTTTGCACATAGTAAGTGTTAGATAATGCTTTTTCTTCCTTCTTTCCTCCCTCCCTCCTTCCCTTCTAGTAATGTGGCATAGGGACAATAGACTTGTCAACTCGTCACTGGGCTTGGAGAGAGAAAAATTGTGTGAGTCCCAGGCCTACCATTTACTGTTACCTTGGGCAAGTAATTTAACCAGGCTTAATCATGAGCAATTTGTCAATCGTGCCTCTGAAATATTTGACAGGCCCCAAATAGAAAATCATATTCTTATGAATATGGGGCAGCTAGGTGGCATAGTATATAGAGCACTGGGTCTGTCCTGACCTCAGACCACTTACTAGTTGTGTGACTTTGGACAAGTCAGTTAATCATGTTTGCCTGCCTCAGTTTCCTCATCTGTGAAATGAACTAGAGAAGGAAATAACAAAACACTCCAGTATCTTTGCCAAGAAAACCCCAAATGGGGTCATGAAGAGTTGGACACGACTGAAAAACAACTGAATTCTTGTGAAAGACAACCTCCAGGGTAAATCACTGACTTGCAGCTCATAAAACAGATGGTGACGACCTATCAGCTAGGTGTCCTTAGCTTGGTTGCTGGCGTCCATGCGCACTGCCTTGGAGAACTGCCTAGCAGCTGCTCTCCCCATTTCTTCCACAAACAAGAGTCAGCAATCAATTTGAGTTAACCCACTCCTTCCTAAGAGGAAATGCCCACTTCTATATCTGTACTAGCTGACATTCTACCCATTCTTCTAGATCTAGCTTAAATACTATATCCTTTCTAGGAGGCCTTCTCCTTCGCTTTCTCTGGCTCCTGAAAGCTAGAAGTGATCTCTTCTTTAACGGCTCTCACAGCACTTTGTATTTACATTCACTCATCATATTCTGATTTGTATTATGTTTATATGTGTGCATGATTTATCATCCCTACTAGATATTCACCCTTCAGCACAAGCATTCTTTGATTAAGGGAGACGTTTTTGTGTTTGTATCTCTTCTGGTATCTAGTCTTATACCTTGTCTGTAGGAGATGTTCAATAAAAAATTTTTGAGTGAAAGATTAGATGGATGTATATATCCAGGTTGTGTGGTAAGGAAGCATTTATCCAAGTTGCTGTTTTGTAATCTCATCTGTGCTCCCATACCTGGGGGTGAGATTACTAAAGAGGAATTAATTAACTTATTTAAGGAAAGGTCTAGCTGTAAGAAAACACTGGTGTTTCTAGAACTAGTCCCATTATTCTGAAGCTGTAAAGCTAAAGACTTGCCAGAAAAAGAATGGAAGGTATTGTAGTGATGACGGTCTAGGATCTCCCATGTGCCAGATGTTCTGTATCTGCTTTAGTTCCCTGACTGCCATGACTGTGACTCTCTTGGAGGCTGTGAAAAAGAAAATTTCATAGACATTTGGCACATGTATAGAACCTGTTGGGAAGAGTTGAGTCTAGACAGGTGGATTGTGCCTGGAATTTCCTGGGTTGGTGCATGCCTCTTGATTGGCTGAAGTTGGCCTGAGGCACTTGTTAGTCTGCATGATAATTGTTTATATCTAGCTATCTACATTGTGTGTATACATACACATATGTATAATGTATACACATATTCACACATATACATATATACACACATATTATATATATACACACACACACACACGGACATACAGAGAGAGAGAAAGAAAGAGAGAGAGAGACAGAGAGAGAGAGAGGAGAGAGAGAGAGAGAGAGGAGAGAGAATATTCCTTTTACTTCTTTGGTCATCAGTAAAGACTATACTTAGTTAAGCATGCTAGGGGTCAACTTCATTGTGCCACGCTAAGGTTCATGGAAATACAGTAGAACAATGAAGAGGGTGAAGTTTTTCTAGTGGATTGAGGCTAGATCCAAGATTCTAATAGGATAAATCTAGAGTGACCACAACTTTCTAGACTAATGAACAGAGTAGCTACCATATGGGAAAGGATGGAACTGGAAGATAGTGAGAACCTGCTTTCTGAGAATCAAAAAAAAAAAAAAAGATGCTTTTTTCTCTGAATGCCCTCAGAGGAGGAACACCCAGCCATTAGGGTGAGCATGAGATCATCAGTACCTGGGTCCTTCCTGAAAAGGATCAGGATCTAGTAACACTAACATCTATGTAGAACTTTAAGGTCTGCAAAGTGCTTTACAAGGTAGGTGCTATTATTAGCCTCATTTTACCGATGAGGACACTGAGGAAGAGAGAGTAATGAGAGCTTTACCTGGAGTCATATAGCTAGTAATGTTGGAGGCTACATTTGAACTTAGGTCTTCCTGAATTGAATTTATGTGCCCTTTTCATGTCGTTGCCTTACTCAGTAACCCTAAATGGGGTCAATGAGGAGTTGGATGAGACTGAAAAACAACTGAACAATAACACCAACGTTTTCCCTACTCCAGCTCTGGTGTTCTATTCCTATGCAACCGAGTTGGCTCCACCAGACAAAAAGTAGGTGTTTAATAAATGCTTGTTGATTAATTGATAAAGGAAAAAACTTCTGGCTCTTTGAAGATGGATTAAAACAGTGGTTCTCAACCTTCCTAATGCTGACCCTTTAATACTCTTGTGGGTCTATCTATGTGTGGGTGGACCTGCCTAGAGACAGATAGAGGAGCTGTGTCTTGATTCCTAAGACCATTGGAAATATGTGTTTTCCGATGGTCTTAGGCAACCTCTGTGACCCCTGTGAAAGGGTCGTTTGACCCCCAAAAGGGTCGTGACCCACAGGTTTAGAACTGCTGGATTAAAAAGTATACAATTAAAATTATTAGATACCTCTGCAAATCTTATCAATGTGACCCTGATTGTCTTACCTTCAGGACAAGGGAAGGGTCTTCCTGAAAAGAGTATGCCCGTGATTAAAGATTTCCTTTTCTGAAAAGTTCTCCTGGCTACCATTAACATCTGAAGAAATTTGAATTCTATACCACTGCCCTTCACCATACTTGCAGAAGGTAATGGTCATTATGGAGGAAGAAATTTTAAAGTCTCATTGTTCCTGTTGCAGGATGCTTGGAATTAGGGGTCTTCTTCAATGACATAGGCTACTTCCAGATGTCATTGCCATTGGCCTCCTTCAAAGCATTTCCACTGACTCTTTCTCCTGCCTCCCCCCAACAATTAAGTGTTCTAAATGACTGACACTTCCCTAGTCTTTTAACTACCTCCTTCCTGCTTCCCTAATTCCTGTGATTGAGTCACTATCTCCTGAACTGAAAACTTCCTTTCTTCTTTCTTATCCATATCCAAGCTAACCCCCAAATCTCTCTGGTCCCCATCTCTACCTTCCCTATACCTAGAATCTGGTTAATAATTACACTATCTACTATTTCTCCTTTTTCAGTGTTTGGCTTTTCTCTATCTTTACCCCATGTTGATCCTTGAAGACTTACCATGGATGTTCCTTTGAATACTCTGGCTTTCAAGTTTACCAGCCTTTCTGACTCCCATGACCTATGTGTCCTCACTCCACCTCCACCAATTCCCTGGGTTGCCATATCTTAGCTCTCACCATTATCTATAGCTCTGCCACTTCCATGATCTTGAACACTGACATTCCTTTATGATCATATCTATCCTTTTGGTTATCTTTCTGTCTATTCTTAAACCTGGTTTTCATTATTATCATGATCTTTGGTTCTATATTGTCCAGAGGCACACTGGTATATGTTTGGCAACTAGCTCTCCAAAAAAATATATGTGATATACTTTTAAAAGTTCAATCTGTTTTATTAATTAATTCAAATCACCTGGTCCAGCTGAACTTCCTGGCTGAGAGAATGGAGATGCTGTTCTTCTGGCTTTCACCTTCAAGAGAAAAGACGTTCATAATTACCTGGAGAGGCTTATATGAACTGATACTAAGTAAGAAGAGCAGAACCAGGAAAAATTTGTACACAGTCACAGATAACATCATATGTATGATGACCAACCTTGATAAACTGGACTTCTCTCAGCAACGCACAGTTAAAAGACAGCTCTACAAGTCTCAGAATGGAAGGAGATACCTACATTCAGAGAGAGATCTAGAAAGACCAGAGTTTAAATGGAGACTGAAGCAACACATGCTATTGTTCTTTTCCATGTTTGGTTTTGTTTCTTTTTTTTTTCCTCATTATTCACTCCATTGATTACAACGCTTCTACACAACCAGACTATTATACAATGTGAAAGTGTTTGCAGATTCCTTACATGATGGTACGCCACCATGGGGGGGGGGGGAAGAATAACTGAAACTCAAGTGATTCTATAACTGAATCTTGTAAACTAAAAGTAAATAAACAAGTAAAAAAAAAAACCAACAAAAAACAAGCAAAAAAAAAAGACATTCAGTTCTAGACTTTCTTCAGGTCCCTGAAGGGAGAGAAAGACTCTGGGCAGGAGTCACATATTGAAAAGTTGGCACCTTGCTTGTGTCCCTGTTCCCAACTTACTCCTCCAGAGATTTTGGGTTATTTCCCTTTGAGTGGGATCTGAGACCCTCTTTCTTGGTGGAGCTGAGAGTTCTTGCTCCAAATGAGAGAGTTAATTTGCTCTGTGTATATTCTAATATATATGTTCTCATCTGGATATTTTTTTTCTGGTTTCTGTTTGCTATCAACTTGGATAAATGAGCCTATTTACTATTTACTCTATGTCTTCATTGTGGAACTGGCATTTGATAAAAACCTTGTATACAGAGAATGACAGTTTCCCCATTAAAGAATAGCAATCAGTAGTTTACCTTGAAGCTAAAAATGATTTCCCCTAGACTAACCATAATTAAAGGGGCAGATAGATATAATTTTAGTCTGGTACCCCTTCTTTTTAAGGAGAGCAAAGTGGTCAGTCTCTGGTCCCTCTCTTTAAGGAGAGCAGAGTGGTCAGTCTCTGGCCCCAATCTCTTGCTCTTTTCCTGGCAGGAATCAAATTCTCCCTTGGAGAAAGGTGGAAGGAGGACACTTTAGAAATATCTATTTACATCTTCCTGTAGGCCACATCTAATGAGACCCATGTGGACCCACATAATTTACATAGGCAAAACAGCACACACATAATCTTCCATATGCTCTTAGTGCCTTTGCTAATTAAGACAGTGCTTAATCAAACTAAGCACTATGCTAATTAAGACATTGCTCTCTAGGAGCTCACACTCCAAGTAGAGGACATAACACACACAAAGGCCTGGAAATACCATAGGGGCAGGGATGCGGTAGATGAAAAGGTCCTTATGTTATTTAAGAATTCAAGATGATAGTGCTGAGAACTGCAGAATAGAGAGGCAGGACAGACAGTATGGCCTGGAGGATATTAGGAGTGGATGGCAGGATAGATGCTAAGGAAAGTCTTGTGGTTCTCAGTGGAGCTGTCTACTTCCATCTCCTTCAAACCCTCTGACCTGCAGAACAGCCTGGGCACAAAGGGAAGGCCAGGAAGATGGGAGAAATATTGAAGGACTGAAGAAGGTAAATGACCCAATTTTCAAAAAGGAAAAGCAAACAGGGCCCTCAAACTACAAATCATAGAGTTTGGCTTTGAGTCCTGGGGAAAATTTTAGAACAGATAATTAAAAAGATGGTTAATGACTATCTACAAGAGGAAGTGGTGGTCACAGAGATCCAAGCTACCTGGAGAAAGAACAGGTTGTATCAGACTGTCCTGATGTGGGGGGTGGAGGGAGGGGAGGGTGCTTTTGTGAGACCAGCAAAAGCAGAAGGTCTGGAGGGGCTAAAGGACAGGATCCCTAAAATGCAGAATAGAAGGCCTTCAGATGAAAACTAGAGACCCCACCTACCCACCCATGGAAGGAGAGGTGTAAGGCTTGAATGGGTCATCTAGGTAGTTGGGTGTGGATAGATCCTAGAGTCTGGAGGAAGGAGAACTTGAGTTCAAATCTGGCCTCAGATACTTACTAGCTATGTGACCCTGGGCAAGTCACTTAACCCTGTTTGCCTCAGTTTCTTCACCTGTAAAACAAGCTAGAGAAGGAAATGGCAAACCGCTCTGGTATCTCTGCCAAGAAAACCCCAAATGGGATCATGGAGATTCAGATATGACCGAACAATAACAAGCACAGAATCCTAGAGTGTTCCACAGTGACAATGCATCATCGATGATTATTTTTTAAGTCCAGCCATGGAACCAATTTAGAACACATTTAATTATGCATTGTCTAGTCTGTCTCTCTCTTTTCCTGGTTTATCAAATAGGGATAAGGACTGGTTCAAGTAGCTCAATTGCATTTGAAAAGATCAATGAAACAATGAACCTCCCTCCTTTTAAACCTTGGTCCCTGGCTACTTATGCACCTAAAATCCCCAAAGATTATGGGAGGCAGAACTGACTGAATTGGAATTGATCACTCATTGTAAGGAAGACCGAGTATCATACTGAACTAAAGAGTTTTCCAGACTAGAAGGGTTGTGGCTTAGGAGCGACTATATCTCACCAACCTCCTGCCTGGAAGTGAGAACCTTGGAGCAGGGGGCCTTCAAGTTAGTTTTAGGAGGATAGGCACCCATAGCGTGACCTCTGGGACCATGATAGTTGTAACAGCCACCTCTCTGACGATGCAGTCTGTCAGTGAGGGTGGGGATTGGGTGAGTGATTGAGTTGTTCAAGAACAGGACCATTTCTGTCATGGGCACTGTCTATTTTGCATCTGAGGGCTTCCTTCCCCCTTTATATTTAAATGTCTCTTTCTTTTGGCCTTTACAGACCTTCAGTTTTTGCAGAAAATCTTTCCAGGACACCCTTTCTCACATTTATTCGCTTTTAAAAATTTCATTCCTTTTATGAAACCACATGACTAGAGATATAGCTCTGAAACCAGTAACATCTGGATTCAAGTCCCACATCAGACACATATTGGCTGTGCAACCCTGGCAGAAGTCACTTAAACCTGGCAGAAACCACTTAACATCTCAGTACCCTAGGCAACTCTCTTAAAATTTTAAGTCAAAAAGAAGTATCCAACCTGCATTATTACAGGGAATATCCTCACCTAACATTTCCCATACCAATTAAAATTACATCTGATAAAATATCTCACACTCTTCCCACGGAGAAGAGAGATGGACTAGACAATAACACAATTAGACGTATTCTAAATTGGTCCCGTGGCTGTATTCAGAGTAATCACTGATGACTCAGAGGTCACTGTGGTAGGAGGTTTCTAGTGGGGTGCTCCAGGGATCTGTACTCGTTCAGTTGTTTCAGTCATGTCTGGCTCTTTGTGACCCATTTGAGGTTTTCTTGGCAAGAATACTAGAGCTGTTTGCCATTTCCTTCTCCAGCTCATTTTACAGATAAGGAAACTGAGGTAAATAGGAGTTAAGTAACTTGCCCGGGGTCACAGCTAATAGATGTCTGAGGTCAAATTTGAATTTAGGAAGACTCATCTCCCTGACTTCAGGATGGCACTCTATCCATTGTGCCACCTAGCTGCCCATTTTATAATATATCACAATATAATTATTATGATATCATCTACTAACATAATTTTATATAATTTATATATAACAGCATAATATAATAGTGATGATGTTATATATAAAACATATTATGTATGTATATAAAATTATATCAGTAAGTCTAGGAGTATAATGTATAAAGTTATTCAGGCAGCTAGGTGGCATAGTACATAGAATGCTAGGTCTGAAATCAGAAAGAAACACCTGAGTTCAAATCCTGCCCCAGACACATCACTTTGTGATCCCGGACAAATAACTTAGCCTCAGTTTTCTCCTCTGTAAGTGGAGATAATAATAACATCTACCTCGCAGGGTTGCTGCAAGAGTATAACCTTTGTAAGCTGTTTTGCAAATCTTAAAGCACTATATAAATGCTAGCTATTATAATGTCCTGCTGTTTATAGGTTCTCCAGTCTATGAAGAATCTGTGCTTACCCAAGGGTCTGATTATAGTCTGTTACTCTAGCAATACAGAAAATTCAGATGGAATCAATATCAGCCCTTTTTCCTCCCTCCACACTCTCCTTTCCCAGCCCACTCTCAAGCTGGGATGTGTCTCTTGTCTTTCTAAAAGGATCAGCAACTTTTGCTGAATTTTGCTTGAGCGAGGCAGGCATTAGTCACACCAGGCGAGGAATAGTGACCAGCATGAAAGGGATGGCAGTCAAAGTGCAATGAGCAGTGGAGGGGGAGCAGTTTATTTGGATAGGAAAAAGTCTCTCAGTGAGAGACAGAAGAAAAATCAAATGAGTTAAACCTTTTCTTTCACTTGGAATAGAGACAGGAAAGGGCTCCACATTCCCTCTGGTACCTCACAAATCTGATCATTCCATCCTGCCCCAACTGCCCACAGGGACCACAAGGTAGGGGGAAAGTTGACCCATGCTAGGGTATGCCCCGGTAATAGCCCAGAAGGCTACCGTGGCTTCTTTTTTCTCAAAATGGAGGAAACACCTATCTCTTTCAGCTTCTTCTTTCCCCAGATCCCCAAAGCCCAAGTGCAAAGATGTCACCAACCTGTTGAATTCTGTGAAAGCGATTTCTTGAGTTTTCTGTCCCCATAGCAGAAATTACTGCCTGGGTGTTCCATTCTTTTTTTTTTTTATTTCCTTCATTAACTCAAGGTTTTTATTTTTCTAGAATAAGAAATTGATTTGTAGTAAATAGGAAAGATTTAAATTGGCTTGAAAATTATATTCTGGGGAAATTTTTATATATATAAATTGCTACTTGATGATGGGTCTTTCTCTTCAAAGTATAGAAGTCATTCTGATAAGTACCCTCTTAGATGCCAAAATTCATATTTGTTTTAGTAACCAGTGTCAAGAATTCTGCAGCTTTAGTTAATGAGCCTATGGGAAATAATAATTTCTAACTCTCCCTTGCATCCGTTTTATTAGTAAAGTATTTGAAATGTTAACGTAGTCATTTAACTGGCACATCTTGGGAAGAGCAGGTACAATCCTTGGAATCAGTTTCTCATACTGTCTGCCTCACATTTTGAAGCCCCCTTTCTTGCTGTTTTTTTTTTCAAATACATCTTATTCTTATGCCAGCTCCCCATATAACATTTTCAGGTGGATAGAATTCTCTTATTCCCTCATTTATCATCCCTCCTGGCAGTTAGGTGGCACAGTGGATAGAGTGCCAGACATGGAGTCAGGAAGATCTGGGTTCAAATGCAGCCTCAGACACTGTGTGACCCTGGGCAAGGGACTTAACCCTGGTTACCTCAGTTTCCTCATCTGTCAAATGAGTTGGAGAAGGAAATGGCAAAGTACTCCAGTACCTTTTCAGAGAAAACCCCAAATAGGGTCACCAAAAGTGGGATGTGATGGAAAACAATTTAACAGTAATAACAACAGCATCCCTACTACTCTCAGGAAAAGATTTGTTATTGGTCAATTATACCTCAGTGTAAATTTATTTTTATTTTTATTTTATTTTATTTTTTTGCCTCAGTGTAAATCTAAATCACTTCCATATCTTTCTCAGGAGACTTATTTCTAATTGTGGAATGAAAGATTTCATCCCATGTTAAGGGTTAAGCTTTGTGAGTTAATGGGTGAGGCTCTTTTGGGTGGCAAAGGGAGGATCTTCTCTTTATCCCTGAACCTACTACTTTTTCCCTCTCTTCTGGATATTGGCCCAGTGATTATTTTCCCCCTCTGATATCAAAGATAGTTGTACTGAGTCCTTTTGGTGGTAATAGTAGTTGCTTAAGAAAGAGGAATATTTGAGAAAAAGACTAGGTACTAAAAGCTAAGCCTTTACAAGTTTCAGATTCCAGAAGTGCCCTTTCAGGTCTGGCCCCAGGGATCTGCTCGCAAACCTTCCAGGCCCAACTCTTTTCATCTGGGAGTGAACACCCTCCTCTTTAATGGATCTGTTTAAATAATTGCAGCGTGGGGAGAGAAGTGTTGACAAGCTGATTTGGATTTATATACTGAACCTCACCACAGAAACCGTGAGACCTGAGACTGGAGAACCTCTCCAGTCTGAAAATCCCAGAAGGTCCCTTCAGGCATGTGTGAGAATGGGGCAAGAGATTAAGTAAAAACCAATAAGCTGGGGTTGTAAGGAGAGCATGTTTTCCCAACTCGGGTGCCTAGGTGTGCTAGTATTTGTAGGAGTGGATGAGGGGATAGGGGTGGGCAGTTTTCTTTGAAATCTGACTTGTGGTCTTGGAAACACAGCAGACTCTTTGGTCTTTAGTTTCTTTGTCTATAAAATGAGGGGGTTGCAGAAAAAGGTACGAGGGTAATACAGAACTGTAGAATTTTAGAGTTAGAAGATACCTTTCAAGATCATTTAACCACCTGTAAAGAGATTCCTAATATTATAATGATTCACAACTTGCTTATCTATCTGGAAGTAGACCATAATAAAAATCCTCTCTCTTTAGCTCAAATTAGGACAGACAGGTCCTAGAAGAGGAGGAAACTAAGGTCCATATAGCTATCACAGTACTCTGCACACAGTAGGTATTGTTATCCTTCATACTTAAAGAGGACCGAAATGACATCACAGTGTTGGGGTCAATATACAGTTGTCCAATGTGGCTCATCAGACCTCTGCAAGCTCTGAATGTTCTACCACAAGTTGGGCACAAATAGTCTGTATAAAATGGTATGGGTGATATCTTTTCACTTGCATGTATATTGGATTTTAGTGAAACAGAGTTGCTCAAAGTTGTCAGCTTCTCTCTCTCTCTCTCTCTCTCTCTCTCTCTCTCTCTCTCTCTCTCTCTCTCTCTCTCTCTTTCTCTCTCTCTCTCCCTCTCTCTTCCAGAGTCATTGAAGTCTAGTGGCAAGACAAAAGTTGAGATGACTAGTGATGGTTTCAGATGCAGTGGATGAGCTTGGCATCTTCTATGTCTGACCAACATTTAAGCATTCCATAGCTCCTGCTTTGGCAGGCTTCATGGGCCGTTTGACCAAATTGTCCACATCTGCCTGTTCTACTCAGAAGTCTTTCATGTGTTTGGAGCAGACCTCTCCTAACACCAACAGAGTGAGTTACCCTCTAACTGGTTTTGCCCATCTGCCAAGATGATTGGC
This sequence comes from Pseudocheirus occidentalis, assembly GCA_028646575.1. Lineage (NCBI taxonomy): Eukaryota > Metazoa > Chordata > Mammalia > Diprotodontia > Pseudocheiridae > Pseudocheirus > Pseudocheirus occidentalis. The sequence continues at coordinate 232,531,964 of CM053595.1, forward strand.
CTGTACACATGCTACAGCTTCTTGGAGCCACAGGTGAAAATTGGGGACACCAAAGATAGATGCGCATTCCTGAGAAGGGCTCAACAAGCCCTTACACCAGAGGTTCTAGTCCTTCCTGAAACCCCATACAGCCCAACTCTACACACAGTAGCATTTAATAAATGTTTGTTGAATGAATGAAACATTTTTATGATGTAGTCATTTGAGTTGATTTTTAAACTTTAATTCTCATGTTGGGTTGAATTTTTTTGTGTTTGTTAAATTCACAATAGATAAAAAGACTTTCAAGATTAAAAATATATGTAATGTGTAAGTATAGATATGTATATGTGTGTATAGACATATACTTATATACACATATAACATGGAATATGTGTAACAAACATGTATATACATATATGTACACCTACCTACTACATGTCTGTATATAATATATAAATAACAAATTGTTTCCTTCCCACCAACATGTATGTACACACATATGTTGTATGCATATATAGACTGTGTACACACAGGTATATATGTGCACACAATCCTTTATTAATCATTTACTTTGCAAATCTCATATACTTTACTTTATCTCATATAATCATTTACTTTACTTTATCTCATATAATCATCACAATGACCTTGGGAGCTGGGTGCTATTATTGCACCCATTTTACAGTTGAAAAAAACTGAGACAAAAAGAGCTTAAGTAGATTTGCTCAGAGGCATTCACTAGTAAGTATCAGAGTTGGAATTTGAACTCAGGTCTCTAGAGTTCAAGCATACTACTGTGCCACCTAGCTGCCTCACACTTTATAACATGACTGAGAAGACAGCCTTGGAAATTCATGTAACTGCATAAAAGTTACAGCAAAATCCATCTGAAATAAATGAGTAAAGAAATAAATAGATAAAATTGGGGTGTTGGACAAGATGTCTTCTAGCTCTAAATGTATAATCCTATGATCCTACATTCAACAGATTTTTGGACTGTGGTAAACTTTATATAGAAGGGAAAATAAAGCAAATGAAAAGAAGAGGAGAAAGTAGAAACTTATGAAGGAAGGTTATGAAAAACCTAATCAACTGAAAAGTTTAAATGACATGTCCAAGGTAAGTGGTAATAAAGCAAATTCATATACATTATAATTTTAGTTATAAAATTTGTTATATGTAAAATTTATATATTAATAATATATATTTACAATGTATAAAATGTTCAAAATTCAAAGAATTTCACTAAAATTACAAAGTAAACATTCAAAAGAGAAAAGTTTATTACAAAATGTAAAATGTTAATGTTAAAAAATTAAATGAGAAGAATTTCATCCCTGAAATGTTTAATATTCATCTTTATAATCAGTATTTCAAGATCTATGACTTTAATGGTCTGGGTGATTCCTTCACAAGTGCAGATTTTTTTTACACTTAAATACAAAATTAGAAAAAAAAATGCCACGTACACAGCAGACCACAAGAGAGGATTCATTCTAAAACAGTACATTTCCCTTTCAGGAAAACCTCTATAATAAATATTACACATTGTTTTCAAAGCCAGCATTTCTTTCCTTCTTTGTTGGTTTTCTTTTGTCCTCTGCTGTGCACTTTTGACTCAAAGAAGGATGCAATTAGGCATGGCTATATCTACATTGATATCTATAAGCATAGGCATATATAGTCATATACATATATGTAAGACCATACTAAGCTTATTTCCTTCTATTATCTGTTTCTCTGAAGGTGGATAGCGTCTTCCTTCATAAGTCCAAATATTTCCATGTTTTTCTAAATCAACCAGCTCATCATTTCCCACACCACAGCAATATTCCTTTCTGGAGTCAAACAGCATCTTCTTTCATAGGATCTTTGAGATTAATTTGGGTAACAAGTGCAGATTGCATCTCCTCTGTGCCTTAATCGGCAGTTCATCACAAGACGGTTGAAAAATTCATCTTTCTGGGATTCCCCTGGTGATGAATCTCTACGGACTTAGCTAGGCTGAAATGTACCATCCATTAACAGTCAAAAGTCTTTTCAGCTTGAAAGTCTATTAGAGCTTATGTTCTGCTGGCTTAGTCTTTGAGAATCAATCACAAGTGTTTATTAATCATCTCCTATGTGTTGCACACTATGCTAGGCCCTGGGGATATAAGTACAGAGAATGAATCAATCTCTACTCCCAAGAAGTTTACATTTATAATCAGACAGACATATATTATATAAATAAATACATGGGGGAAGAAATATGCATTTATGCATATGTGGTGCCCACTATATGCTAGGCACTATGTTAAGCAGTTATCAAGTCATTAACCCCATTTTACATTTGAGAGAATTGAAGAAAACAGAAGTTAGGTAACTTGTCCAGGGCCTCAAAGCTAGGAAGTATCTGAGACTAGATTTGAACTCAGGTCTTCTTGACTCCAAGGCCAGTACCCTATCCACAGTACCACCTAGCTGCCTAATAATATGTACTGCATAAATAAAAATAGAATAAATTTAAATTCAAAACAAACTTCGCATTACAGTAGTTAAATACAAAGTAATTTGGGTACATGAGCCGTTGGAGAGATAAGAGATCAGGAGAGGCTTTATTCAGAAAATGGTGCTTCATCTTTATCTTTGGATAAAGGAAAAGAGGGAGTCTTGGAGGCAGAGGTAAGGAGAAAGTACATTCCAGGAATGTGGAATGGCCAGAGAAAAGGCTCAGAGATGAGAGACTGAGAGTGAAGAAGAAAGAGGAAGACATTTTGGATCACAGGATGTGGGAGAAGGAATAATGTACAATGAGACTGAAAAGTTGGCTTGGAAGCTTGAAAAGGACTTTAAAAGCTAAACAATTAGTATTTTGTCCTTGAGGCAATAGGAAGAGAGTGGAGTTGATTGAGTAGGCCAGTAACAGAGTCAGATCTACACTTAAGGAAACTTTCTTTGGCAGCTACATGTAGACTAAACTGGAGTGATGAGAGACTTGAGACTGACACCAATTAGGGAGCTGTTTCAATAATCTAGGTGAGAGATGATGAGGACTTGAATTAAGGTGCTGGCTATACAAGTGAAAAGAAGAGTTTGGACTTGAGAAACATTATATCTGTGGGGTAAGGCAGAATGGGGAATCATACAAGGCTATGGCGTCAACAGCAAGCAAGTTATCAAACATTTATTATTTATTATTTGCTAATCACTGGAGGTTATTTTGTCAAAACTCCTCATTTTACAGATAAGGAAACAGTTTGATGTCTTTTTAAAAATAGTAGAAAGTAAATATTGTTTTTTAAGGCAATTGGGGTTAAGTGACTTGCCCAGAGTCATGTAGCTAGTATCTAACTCAGGTCTTCCTGACTCCAGGTCTAGCACTCTATCCACTGAGCCGCCTATTTGCCCCAAAAGCAAATATTAAGATAATAGAAATCATAGGGATTTTAATAGCATTTCTCATTCTTTTTATGTTATTTTTTATACTAGTCACAGTGTTTTGTTTTGTTTTTTAAAAGCAAAACATTTTCCACCTATTAATGACATATAACTGTTCAAGACACTGGTATGATAATGAAAGTGACAATCAATCCACAAGTATTTTTTCGAGCCTACTATGTGATAGGCACTGGAAATAGAAATATAAAGGTAGCCTTGTGGGTCCTCTAGGGTGTGGAGAATTGTATATTAAAGGGTTACACCTTGATAGAAGGAACAGAACCCTTTGACTTAGCATGATATATGGATGGAAGAGGGACTGTAAGTTTCAAAGAAACAATATTTGACTTTTTCTTATCCTTTCCTGGAGGAGATCTATTGAACAATGGTGAGGAACTCCAGGAGTGAAAAGTAAATAAGCATTTACTTGAGACTCACTTACTAGCTGTATGACCTTGAGCAAGTTAAATGAGACCAGGCTCCACTGGGGCTGCTTTATTCACTGAGGCCAGATGGGAGAGTTGAAACCAGAGGAAGGTATGTCTGATTGGTGGTGAACTTCCAACACTGAGAATTCATGTAGTACAATGATGTTTCCTGCATATATTTATGGAGTGCTCAAGACCCTTCCTGCTAAATAGTAGCTACTTAAGAAATGCTTATTCCCTTCCCCTCCTTCTACCATTTCCACTCCCTTTTTGTTTGAGGAGGCAGATGTCTAATCCAAAGGTTTTCTGTTCTTTAAGCTCTTAATTTAATTACTACTTTAATGCTGGCTTACTCCAGATGATATAGGTTTGATCATGACTCCTTTTAATTTGTTCTTTTCATTATTTGTGCATAGAAAATTACAAAAAAGAAGGAATAGTGACTAATCAATAAACAGGCAGAAGCGAATCATTGACAAATCTGGATAATGACTCGGGGGCTCAGGAGGAGAATGAAAGAAAGAAAAATACTGATTTATTAATTTTAATAAGGGCAACTAGGTTGCACAGTGGATTAGAGTGCTGTGCCTGGAGTCAGGAAGACTCATCTTCTTTAGTTTAAATCTGGCTTGAAGTACTCACTAGCTGTATGACCCTGGGCAAGTCACCTAATGGTGATAGCTTCACTTTCCTCATCTGTAAAATGAGCTAGCTCTAGGAAATGTCAAACCACTCTAGTATCTTTGCCAAGAAATCCACAATAAGGTTGTGAAAAGTCAGACATTACTGAAACAAACATATAACAACAACAAACTTTTTAATGAATCTCCTAAAGTGGGTAAAGTTGAGTCAGGGGTTTTTGCTGTATGGCAAAAGGTGGGGTAGTCAGGTCAACACTGTCTTCTCCCTTGCTTTCTCCCTTCCTCCACTACACACTGAAAAATTTCTCTTCTGAGGTGGAGTTGAGAACAGTGACTAAAGAGAGATCAAGCCTGATGGGAGGGAAAAGGGAGTGTTCAAACCGTGCCAATAATACCTGAATTCAAAGGGTGGGGATCAGAGAAAAAAGGGAAACTCCCTTGGGTTTTTAATCTTCAGACACATTCATCTCCAAACCAAGATATAAGAGCTGCCCAAAGAACAAAACCATCCCTCCTTCTCAAGTAGCTTACGTTCTTTGCCCCAGAACCTGGACTGTCTTGAGAACCGGCCAGGCTGGTCCAAGACAGCTGCCGAGCTCCTATGAGAAGTAACCAGTGAGAAGGTTCTAGAAAATTGGTTATTGTCTCTTCATTGTGTAGTCTCCCCTCAGCCCCACATTGTTAGGCTCTCTGGGTATCTTTACATCAAGTGTTGGACTGCCTTTGACAGTGATCTTGCATGGCATGCCTGTGTCCAATCACCTCCCTTGCAGTGGCCCAGGGGCCTACTCTTCATCTTCCTGGTGTGTGAGTTCATATGTTGTGCTTGTGGCTTAGGGTCCAACACCCCCCTACCCCCCCCCCCCGCCTGTCCTGGGCAAAAGAGGCTAGACTTGTGAGCTCTAGCACTACTGTACATTAGAGGCTTTGAGCCTTTTCTGTGTAACACGTGCAACTGGAAACCACAAAATAAATACCCGTATGCTATGAAGAACAGAATTTTCTAGAATTAAGATGTGTTTATAAAATATATTTAAAAATATGTCTCATCTTTGCCCCACCCCATAGTCCCTCAGCATGCTCACTCTGTTGGGCAAGGCTATGTTGTCTGTGTCCTGCTTGGGGTCTGTTTTCTTTCCGTGCCCCGTAGGAACATAGGATTCCATAAAGAACCTACAGTTTGTTCTTGGAAGGAAGCAAGGGAGAGAGGGAGGGAGAAAGGAGGAAAATAGAGAAGGAAGTGGGAGAGAAGGAAGGGAGGGAGAAAGGAAAGAAAAAAAGGGGAGAAAAGGAAGGAAGAAAGAAAGGAAATAATCATTTATTAAATACCTACTGTATACCAGGCATTGTACTATATGCTTTATAAATACTGTCTCATTGGATCCTCACAATGGCCTTTTGGAATAAGTACTATTATTTCCCTGTTTTACAGGTGAGGAAACAGAGGTTAAGTGATTTGCCCACTTAAGTCACACACCTATAAAGTTCAGGTCATATTTGAACTCCAGGCTGTCAAACTAGGTAAGTCAACTGTTTTAGGAGATTGAATAGGGCTTCAATGAGCACGGGCAGTTGAGAATGAAGCTTGAGGGACAAACAATTGAGAAAGATTGTTGTTTGCTAAAACTTTTCCCCATCTCTTTGCCTGACATAACACTGATGCAGTTTGGTTTCAGAAGGTATCCTTGATGCACTTGGGAACCAATACAGTACTCAGGGTGAATATAAGCATATGATATGAAGAGAGTTGAAAGAAAGGAATTATATTCAGAAAAAACAGCTTCCCTTTTCTGATCTGGTCTTTGATTTCCTTGGGAGAGGGAACTCTTGGTGAGAAAACTCCCTTTATCAGTGCTAATCGGCAAGTGTTCTGTACTTTACAGTCTTAGAGAATTGTCTGCAGCACCGAGAAGTTCACATTTCTTTCCAGTATCACAGCCAGTATGTGTTGAACCTTCATACAAATTTTTAAAAAACATGAAATAAGTTCCAAAAGGGTCTTAGAGTAGGAGTCAGGAGGTCAAGCCTTGGTTCTTCATTTTCTCAGTTGTGTGACTCAGGCCAAGCTGCCTCATCTGTCTAAGTGTCACTTTCTGCCTCTGTAAAATGAAGAGATAGAATTCTAAGACCACCAAGGCCTCTTTTAGCTCCAATATTCTTAACCTCCCCTCCCCTCAAAAACAAACAGAAAACCAAAACCCTTAAATGCCCCCCTTCTCTTTCTTTTCCTCTTTCTCCCCACTCGCTACCAGAATCTGAGCAGCCTTCTGTGCCCTGGATCTCTCTCTAATGCTCCCTTCCTCCCATGAATAGGAATCAGCTCATCTGTATGGGCGCTCCTTCCTACGCTGTACAAGCCAATGATGCAGATTGCAATCCATCCATGGTTGCCCATCCTGTGTGATTCTTGTCCATGCCCTGCCACATCCTTGTGTTGGGAGAGCTTTGCTTTCATTTGACTTTTTGTGAATATCAATTTTCATCTAACTTTTATCTCTCACTCTTGTTACATGACTGGTCCGTGATTTTTTTTTTTTTAGTCATATACGTATATGACCAGAAATCTGATAATACCCAATGTCTCCTGGGTAACTTCTCCTCTGTAACATTTTGCAGCCTATTTATGTCCTAGAATGCAGTTATTAAAATTATGCTCTAGAAATTTTCTAGAACAAAGGGTTTCAAAGTCTGGTCTAGGGATATCTGCTGGTGTGGCATTGTTCTGTTGGTGAGTTAAATGTCTCTTTTCTGCATAAAGATATGAATGAGTTTTACCTAGTATTTATTTAGCCCTTTTTATTTTTCACAGTGCTCTTGTTCACATGCTCTCATTTGATCTTACTAGCAATCTGGTGACATAGGTCAGCAAGATATTTTATAGGCACAAGGAAATTAAAAGACTTGTTTAAAGTCACATGTAGGAAAGTTAGTGGCAGACCCAGATCACTTTACCTGATGCCCTAGGGATCTTTCCACCACACTTCCACTTTATACTTCTGTTTCCAGTATGAATTAATGATTAACATTTGATATTTAAGGAAAACCAGGCATTCCTCATGGGGGTTGTAGTAACAGCAGGTCCAATGTTCCCACCTGTTCTCTCAAAGTTTTTATTTGTAATGGCAAGTCATGGGAACACAAGTGATCTGAGAGAGTTTTACCTTCACCAGGTTTTCCCTTGTGCCCGACAAATTTGAGAACTGCTGATCTTGTCTATTGCCTTTCCCTTCAGACAGGGAAATACTTAAGTAATCTCAAATGTATGATTAAAAAAAAAGTATACTCTATTACTCTGTCAGACACTTTTAAAAAGACTGCAGGGTGAGTGAGTGCCTGAGTGAAAAGGACCACATCAGCCTCTGTGAATAATTGGAATGAGCATTTTATTGCTTCTAGAAAGAAACCACTAGCAGGTGTATCTTAAGCCTGTTGGGAAACGTTTCTGAGTCTTCTAAGTAACTTTACTGACAGTTTGCCAATTGCTGCTGGTGAATTGTGTCTCGAGAAAGGGAGGAGAGAAAGGGAACGCTTATGGTCCCAGCACTCAGAGTCTGGAACCATCAAAGCACTATTTCAAAAGGAGAAAAATGTTTTCAAAATGTTCTTCCCAGGAACCAGCAGCTTTGGAGGCTGGAGCTCATAATCTAATTCCACAAGTCTGAACCAAACCAAGGGGTGAGTCTGAACACCGCCTTAATTGAACAGGTTTGCTTATTATGGGATTCTCAGCCTCCAGATAATGAGAAGCAGTTTTAAGTGGGGCTGCATGTTTTTCCAGGAAAGGACTTTATGGAAATATGCTATTTGGGATGTAGAATGAAACTATCAGACAAATAAAGTTTCTTCATCTGTGAAATAAGGATCATAGTAACCCCTACCTCTCAGGGTTACTGTGAAGACCAAATGAGGTATTAGTAAAGTGATTAGCACAATGCCTGGCACAAAATAAGTCATATATGAGTGTTAGCTATTATTGTAGGGCATCTAGGTAGCACAGAGGACAGAGCACTGGGCCTGAAGTCAGAAAGACTCATCTTTGTGAGTTCAAATCTAGCCCCGGACACTTTATTGTTGTGTGACCCTGGGCAAGTCACCTAACTCTGTTTGCCTCAGTTTCCTCATCTGAAAAATGAGCTGGAGAAGGAAATGGCAAACCACTCCAGTATCGTTGCCAAGAAAACCCAAAATGGGGTCATGAAGAGTCGACATGGCTGAAATGATGGAACAACAGTAAAGTCCCAGGAGTGTATTGCAATCAGCTCATATCTGCTCATTGAAGAGACTGATTTATTGTTTTGTTGATTGTCTAGATTTTTAAAAGTAATGGAGAAAATGCTAAAAATGGAAATGAAACTCAAAAGTGTGTCCTGCATACATTTTTTCCCCCAGGGGAGCTGGTTGTTAAACATTTTATTAGCATTCCACTTTTGCTGTTTTTAGTTGTTTTTCAGTCAGGCCCAAGTCTTTGTGGCCCCATTTGGGCTTTTCTTGGCAAAGATACTGGAGTGGTTTGCCATTTCCTTCTCTGGCTCCTTTTACAGATGAGAAAACTGAGGCCCAGGGTCACATAACTGAGGCTGCATTTGAACTCTGGTCTTCTTTACTCCAGGTCCAGCACTATCCACTACCCTACCTAGCTGCCACTACTACCTACTTCTACCTACTACCTACCCCTATTACTAGCTGCACACCTTTACCTGGTTTCAAAAAACAGCTGCAACAAAAAAGAAATGATGAAATGAACAATTTCAAAGGAAGACCTTTAAGAATTGATACAAAGCAAAGTGAGAATAGGGGAATAATTCATATAATGATAAGATCATAGAGAAAAACAACTTTGAGAGACTTTAGAAATCTGATACCATAGCATAATAAGCAATTTGTCTAAAAGAACAAAGACGGGACATACTATTTGCCTCTTGACAGAGAGGTAATGAATTTAAAATTCAGGAAGACACTTGCCTTCCAATAGGCTAATGTCAGGATTTATTTTGCCAGAGTATGTAGATATCAGTATCTATTGGGAGATTTGGATTTGTTCTTTTGTTTTGTTACTTATTTTAACCAATGAATCTACTTATTTATTTGTTTGTTTACTCAATGTGGGACAGGAGGGTGGTAGGTGGAGATAGTTAAAAGGGACAAGTTATTTTTTTGAAAAAAATTTGTTACCTACACAGTCGTTTGATCTCTCTGGGTCTGAGTTTATTGGTTAGTAAACACCTTAGAAAGGAGGTGGTCATAACACAGAGCCAGAACAGCTTCATCAAGGATAGGTCATGCTGCACTAACTACATCTCCTTCATTACCCAAGGCTACCTTTCCCAACTTTCTTTCATTTCAGTTTTTTATATGTCTTACTGATCTCTTTTGGAAATCTCTTTTTTTCAGGTAGGTACTGTTATTATCCCCATTTAACAGTTGAGCAAACCAAGACTTGCTTGGGGTCACATAGCTAATAAATGTCTGAGGCCAGATTTGAACTCAAGTTTTCTGATACCAGACCCAGAGTCCATTATGTCATCTTGGGCACACACACACACACACACACACACACACACACACACACACACACACATATATGCATATACATACATATGTAAATATGTGTGTGTATGTATCTCTCTCTCTCTCTCTCTCTCTATGTAATATATATATCCTCTCCTTGTAATTATAGATGCTTGGAAGCTGCTGTCTTTCAGGAAGACAGTAATCATGACCTGCATAGTGAACTATCCATTTGGGTAACTTCCTGTTTGATATATTTGCTATATATCATCATTGGCCAAGATAAGTTTCATTGATTATCTATTTCTAACTCTTTCACTCTTGGGTTCTTTGAGTGATAAATCTGTCCACTCCCTTTCAACATAGTCTCTGCTGGAAGTATCATTGTTTGCCTAAAAAAAAAGCCCCTGCAATAATTAAAGCAGATTATTTGAAGATAAACAGCAGCCCGTCTCATCTGAATCTTCCTTTTTCCCAGCTTGGAAGTGCTTATTATCTTTGGGAGGGTATCTGACTAAACTGAAATGATTCCATCTCTCTTTTCATACCCCAGATCCCTCTTCTTTTGTGGCAAGATCCCTATTTCTTCACCTTTACGTTTCTAAACAGAACTTTGATCCAGAGACAGCGTCTTTCTTGCTGTTCCCATAACAAGACACACTATTTCTTGGCTCCAGGCATTTTCTCTGGCTGTCCCTCCCTCATGCCTGGAATGCTCTCTGTTCTCTGTTCCGACTGTTGACCTCCCACTTCAGTGTCGTTTTTCCAGGTATCCAGGGCCCCATGAAATCACTCTGGTTGGTGTGATACTTATTTAGACATATTCATCTTCTTCTCTCCCTCCTTCCCTTTCCTTCCTTCTCTTTCTTTCTCTTTCCTTTCTCTCTGTCTTTCTCTTTCTCTCTCTCCTTCCTCCCTCCCTCTCTCCCTTCCTCCCTTCCTTCCTTCCTTCCCACTTGCTGACTGGATCTATAATAAATTTATACTGGCTAATATTTACTGGGTCTTCACTACAGCAAGGATATTTCTTTCCAATTGATTTCCAATCACACTAACCATAGCAATTATTCCAAAGTTTTTCTTTTCTCCTCAAGCATCCCATACCATTTCTTCCCACCATTCCTTTCTCCTGAGGACTTCACCTCATATTTCTCTGAAATAGTTGAGGACATTCAGCAATGAGAGCTACTTTTTATCCCATCCTCACATCACCTCCCTCTGACATTGTCCTATACTATCTCCCTCCATCCTAGTTTCTGGTGATGAAGTGAGTCTTCTGATTGCCAAGGTCAATCCTGGTACATGTGCAATGGATTCCATCCCCTCTTGTCTTCTCCAAAAGATTGCCTACTCACTCACCCCCACTTTCTAATCTGTAACCTCTTCCTATCTACTAGGTACCTCCCTGATGCATATCAACATGCAAATGCCATCACCGTGTCTTACCATTCCCACTAGTTATTGTCCTCTATTTCTCCTTCCTTTCAAGGCTAAACTTTTTTTTAAATTAATTAATTTTCTTGTTTACATCACTCATTTCCACAAAATTTTGAGTTACAAATTTTCTTCCCATCTTTTCCCCACCAACCACCCCAAAACAGCCATCCCACTGTATAACCCCTCCCCCAATCTGTTCTCTCCTATGTCCTCCCCCATCACCCCTCTGACTTTCTGGTAGGGTAAGATGAATCTCCCTACTCCAGTGCAAGGCTAAACTTCTTAAGAAATTCACCTATACCCAATGTCTCCACTTCTTTTCCTCTCATTCTTATGCAATATGGTTTCTGATCTAATTTATTCAACTGGAACTGCTCTCTCTCTCAAGTGCTAATGATCTCTTAATTGGCATACTTATTGGTTTTTTCTTAGTCCTCAATTTCAGTCTTTCTTCATCCTTTGATTCCATTAATAACCCTCTTCTCCTACTCTCTCTTTCTTAGGTTTTCATGTTATCTCTTGATTCTTCTACTACCTCTCTGGCCACTCCTCAGTCTCTTTAGTTGCATCTTTATGTTGTACACACTAATTGTGGGTATCCTCTGAAGGATATATTTAGGGCCCTCTTTTCTCTCTACACTATCTCACTTGTTGATCTCATCAGCTCCCATGAATTTAATTTTCATCTCTATGCAGACAATTACCAAATCTATTTGTTCAGCCCTGGCCTCTCTGCCAAGCTCCAGTCCCACATCTTGAATTGCCCATTGGGCATTAAGAACTGGGTATCCTATAGACATTTTAGACTCAACACATTCAAAGTTTCCCACCCCATTCCCTCCTTCCCCAATCCCTTCCTCTTCTGAACTTTCTTATTACTGTCAGGGGCACCATCCTTCCATTCACCCTGGTTTGAAACCTGTGTCATTTTTTCCTAATCGTTCAATGACCCAACATATTCAAACACTTAACAAACCTTCTAATTTCTTTTTCTGCAATACCTCTCATATATGTCTTTTTTTTTTCCAGTTACATGGACATGATTATAGGTTGGATGCTTATCATGTCTTGCATGGACTAGTTGTAATGATCTTCTCATTGGTCTCCCTGCCTCTTCTTCCTTCATGCAAGCCATCCTTAGCTGTCAAAGCAATTTTCCTCCAGTGTAGGTTTGACTAAGTCAAGCTCCCCTGCCCTTACCCCTGGTTCATTAAATTCCAGTGGCTGTCTATTAACTCTAAGATCAAATATAAATTCCTCTTTTTGGAATTAAAAGTTCTTCACAACTTGATACCTTCTTATCTTTACAATTTGCTTGAATTCTCTCCAATGTAGACTCTACAACCTAAACATACTGTTTCTGCTACATGACACCATCTCTCATCTCCCTGCCTTTGTATTAGCTTTTTCCCTTGGATGGACAGCTTCCAACTCTTTTTTTTTTTTTTTTTTTGCTTTTTGGAGGGCAGTTGGGGTTAAGTGACTTGCCCAAGGTCACATGGCTAGTTTTTTTTGTGTGTGTGTGTTAAGTGTCTGAGGCCGGATTTGAACTCAGGTACTCCTGACTCCAGGGCCAGTGCTCTATTCACTGCGCGACCTAGCCGCCCCCAGCTTCCAACTCTTAATGTCCCTGGATTCCTTTAAGACTCGGCTCAACCACCACCTTCTTGAGGAGACTTTTCTTGGTCCTCCTCCCCCCCCAGCTCCTAGTTTCATCCCCTCCAAAGTTACATTCCATGTAATCTATATTTGTCTTGTATGCTCTGATTTTGTGCGTTTTCTATTCAAATGTAGCTTCTGAGGGTGGGCTCTTTTTTATTTTCTTTGTGTTCCCATATTCCCAGTACTTAGCTCCTGGCACATAGTAAGTGCTTAATTAATGTTTGTTGACTTCTTGATTGAATTATGGGGAACTCGTTACCTCTTGAGTTACCCCATTCTTATTTTGGATGTCATATTGTTTTATCAAGTCAAAATTCTCTCCCTACTACTCTCTTCCTCTTCCTCCTTCCCTTTCTTTTTCTCTCCCTTCCTTTCCTTCCTTTCCTTTGTTAATTTGTTCGTTCCTTCTTTCCTTCCTTCCTTCCTTCCTTCCTTCCTTCCTTCCTTCCTTCCTTCCTTCCTTCCATCCTCCTTGTCTCTCTCTCCAGTCACTACCTATTGATTCTAGTTCTGCCTTCTGGAAGAGCATGGGGAGGAAAGATGAAAAAAAGTCTAATCCATATTCTACAGGGCATCCTTTTAAATATTTGAAGGAAGTCATTATGTTTTTCCCAGCATCTTCTCTCCTCCATTTATTTCAGTTCATCTTTGTATAATATGGTCCTTAGACTCCTTACTATAGAGGTTGCCCTCCTGTGGATACTCTCCTGTTTGCCAAAACTCTTCCTAAGATGAGATGTTCGAAAGTGAGCAATGTATTCCAGATGCATTCTGATCGGAGCAGAATAAAGTAGGGCTACATCACCTCTTCTGTTCTGAATATTACGATAGTCTTAATGCAGCCTTTATTGCTACCATGATGTCACATTGTTGACTGATGTTGAACTTGTAGCCAGTAAAACTGCTATCTTTTTCACACTATGGTTGTCTAGCAATGTCTGTTCCATGTTAGACTTATTAAGCCATTTTTTAATCTAGTTGTAGAACTGTACATTCATCTCTATTGATTTTCATCTAATTGCATTCATCTTATAATTCTGACCTGTCAATATCTTTTTGTATCTCGACTCTGTCGTCTGATATGTTACCTATCCCTCCTAGCTTCATGTCATCTGCAAATTTGACAAGCATACCTTCTGAATCTTTATCCAAATCATTGACAATGATGATGAATGTCATAGGGTCAAGGACAGGTTTCCAAGTTTCATCATTAGAGACTTCCCTCTCAATCAACATCAACTTATATCTCTAGTTCTTTCTTCCTTTGACCCACATATAAAGTTTTCTCCCCTAAATTGATCCTCCCATTCTTACTCAGTGTCCTTGTATCCCATTTTGATGCCCCTCTCCTCATTCCTTTTTACCTAGCCATCTCATGCTTACTGATTTTTCAGTAAGTAAGGCTCCTACGTTGGCCTATGTGCTAGCTAGGTACTGTGCTGAGCACTGGGAATATGAAGATAAAGAGTCTTGCTCTCAAGGAGCTTACATTCTGATGGGGAAAGATAATATACAAAAAGAAGATGACAAGGGTGGTGGGGAGGAGGTACCTGTGTTGAGGAATGAATGGAGAAAGAAAGCCAGAGAATCAAGACTAGAGCTAGGAGAGAAGTGAAGGACCAAACACGGCTTACCTGAGTAGTTTCATAAAATGTACTGTCTAGGAGGTTCTGATCAATTGGAGGAAAGGGCCTGTAAAGCCAATCAGCAGTAGATTCCTGAGAGAATGCTACTGTGAACAGCTTTTAAGATTCGGATTACACAGTATTAGTGAACACTCTGTTTATTCCATTACAAAATCAGATTCAGTACAATGTT
>CM053595.1:232553958-232605389 GCA_028646575.1 Pseudocheirus occidentalis
CATCTCCAGGCCCATGACCTCAGGCAAATGTCTTCCCTGGGAAGGTTTACTTTCCCAGAGCCTGTACCTCAAAGAATCAAGGAGAGCTCAAAAAGGGGGGAGGGGTCCCAGAGCCTACACCTCATCAGAGATGCAGTGGAAAGAGCAGTGGGCTTACAATTAGGAAGACTCATCTTCCTGAGTTCAAATCTTACCTCAGTTATTTACTGTCAGACATGACTGAAACAACTGGATGACTACAGTATTTAATCAATTCATACACTATAACTTGTTCAGTCATTCCCCAAGGATAGGCATTCCCTCAGTTTCAAATTTTTTGCCACCACAAAAAGAGCTGTTATAAATATTTCTGTACATATAGGTCCTTTTTCTCTTTCTGTGATCTTTTTGTGCATAGTAGGAATGGGACTGATTATTGCAGAACTTGATAAGGTCATTTCATCTATAATGCAGTCATGTGGCAGTAGGATTTATTTCCTTTCCTTCCTTTTCTTTGTTTTTAAAATTTTTGTTCGTTTTTCTTTTTTCTTTCTTTCTATGTAACAATTGTCGAGCTACAACATAGCCACAAATCTCATAGATGTATAGAAAAGACTTCATTAAATTTGAGACAATAATCCACATTGCCAATTAGACTTGTAAAAACCCCCAATAATAAACAATAGCCCAGATCCAATTTGACCTGATACTGCTACTTAATCTCATCTTTAATCAGTGATATGCATTCTCAGTGAAGTCTAACATCACAGTCTCTATAAAAAAGGCCTTACTGAACAATGACAACAAATAAGGAAAATTCCCATTATGGCTTTTCTCTGAAATAATGTTTTTAAGTTAAAGGGAAATCTAAAGCAATTAGTTAATAATAGTTGACCTTTACATAGTGCTTTAAATTGTCTCATTTAATCTATACAACAACCCTAAGAGGTAGGTAATTTGGATATTACCCTCATTTTGCTGATGAAGAAACAGAGACATCTGTAGAATTAAAGCAAGGTGATTTCTAAGGTCCCTTCCAAGTCTGACAATATATGAATCTATGAGAATTGAAATGACTTACCTGAAGGTCACACAGTTTGTAAAGACAAGAATTTAATCCGAGTTTTCTGTTTTCCAGGGAGACAGATTATCTCTAAGTTAAATTCCCAGCCTTAACCTGTCTTTAATTCTACTTGGTGAATCAGTCTCTAAAATTAAATTCTGTACTCTAGGAATTTTGTCTTGTTTCTGAACACTCTTATTTATAAGGATAAATAGATTGGTCAGAAAGATTTTCAGTTAGTAGCAGAAATTGCATCCCTTTTGCTCTCATCTTCTCTCTAAACAAAAATGCTCAGACACATAACTAATAAATTTGTGGCTGACAGATTTGTGCCAAAGGAGCAGAATACTGAATTTTTCTTTCATAACCCTGTTCTAGACTCTCTAGTCCAATCAGTCCCTGACTCATACTTAGCACTCCTTTCTCTGTGCCTTTGCATCAACCTTCCCTCCATTCCTATATCGCACCCCCTTCTTACCACTATTCCATAGAATTCCTCCTTTCCTTTTTTTCTCTTAAAGATCAACCTGAACCCCAAATCACTCTGGTCCCAGACCAAACCCTGCTTGGTCACTATTTGGGCCTAGCTTGGCTCAGAATGAATGTAAATAACAATTGATTCGGTTTTGACCAGAAACCCTGAGGGTCTTCCCTCCCATATCTATTTTTTTAAAGAAGCCATTCTTTACCTCACTTTATTATGCCTAAATCACCCAAGGGTGTTGCCTCAGTCAAACTGAGGCCTGTTAAAGACCTTAGCTTGAAAATGCCAATGTCCTCCACCACATCCTGGGACATCTCCAGTTGTCCTGATCCATATCTGATCACTGGACCCAGATGGTGCTGGAGGAGAAATTGAGGCTGGTGACTTTGCACAGCCTCCCCCACTTAAATCCAGTTCATTTGCAGATGTCGTCACCTCCCTGATGTCCTGGTCCTCTTTGAGAACAAAGAACCAACAGCAGCAAACCCAAGCACCACCTATAAGAGCCTTTTCCTTCCTCCCCCACCCCAGCTGCAAGTGTCTTTCCTTCCTAACATCTTTGCATTTCAGCTCCCTTGTATTATTCTGTAAGTGCTCTGTAAATATTCTGTATATATGTCCTTGTCCTTGCCCTTGAAAAAATGTCAGGTCTCTGGGAACAGATTGTCTCATTTTTTATTTCTGTGTCAGTGGCTGGCGTGTGGTAGGGGCTTACAGAGAACACACTGATGTTCAAAACTGAATTTGCCCTCTTCCTTCTTACACCTGACCCTTTCTGTTCATGGCATCGCCTTCTCCTCAGCCATCCAGGTTTAAAGATCTCATGACTGTTTTTGATGCTTTCTTCTTCTTCTTCTTCTTCATTCTCCATATCCAAATCAGTTGCAGTCTTGTTAATTCTATCTCTACATACTTTCTATCTAACTGCTAGGTTAGTGAGGTAGATAAAGCATTGGTCTTAAAGTCAGGCTGGACCTGGGTTCAAATCTTCCCTTCAGACATGTCTTAGCTGTGTGACCTTGGACAAGTCATTTAACCGCTGTATGCCTCAGTTTCCTCATATGTAAATTAGGGATAATAATAGCACCTACCTCACAAGGTTGTTGTAAAGACTAATTGAGATATTATATGGAAAATGCTTTGCAAACCTTAAAGTGCTATGTAAATGTTAACTATTAGTTATATCTGTTCCCTCTTCTTGACTCTCACTGCCACTGAATTATGATCTTTCCACTGGTCTCCCTGCTCCCTATTTTCTTCCTCCCCTTTCCAGTATATCTGCTTATATAGTCACCAAAATGATCTTTCTAATAAATAGGTATGATGTTGACACTTCCTTGCTCAAAAACCTTTCAAGGATACAATATGAATTCTTTCATCCGACATTTAAGGCCCCACACAGTCTAGCTATAAGCCACCTTTCCAGCCTTAGATGACTCCCAGAACCATATAATGCATTCTTTGGAACACAATGCACAGGTCAGCCAGTCTGAAGCATTCCTGACCAGAGCTCCCTCTACAATGCACCATACCTGACCGGGGCTTGGTCGTCTACCTTTTGCTTGACAATCCCTGGTGACTGGAGATTGTTCTGTCCTCTTTAATGACCGCTCTTTTTCAGGATAGCATGAATTATTCAGTAATTTTTTCTTAAATTAAGCCAAGGTAGGTCTTCTTCAATAATACTACAGTCTAGTCAATGGTGCAGTAGAAAGAGGGTTAGGCTATATCTGATTGCTTACCATGGGGAGGGAAAGGGGGGAGGGATAGAATTTGAAACTTATAACTTAAAAAAACCTCAAGTTTTAAAAAATTGTTTTAACACATAATTGGAGAAAAAAATTGTTAAAAAATAAAAAGAAAGAAAGAGGGTTAAAGAACCTGGATTCAAATCCTGATTCTTTTACTTAGGGTAATATGTATGATTTTGTCTAAGTCACAGTCTGTATAATGAACAGGCTGGACTTAACGGTCTCTAAGATTCCTTCTGGCTATAAATCTATGACTCTAGTTACTATTATCTGTTTTCTGATTTAGTCTTACTGTTTTCCATCTCTACTCTTTTGCATAGACCATCATCTTGTATAAACCGGCTCCTCATTTAGACTCGCTGAAATCCTTCCCTTCTAGACTCCTCTGAGGTGTTACCCCTTCTGTGAGGGGAAACTAGGTGGCGCCATTGGACCTGGAGTCAGGAAGGATTGAACTCTACTTGAGTTCAAATCCAGCCTCAAAACACTTACTAGCTGTGTGACCCTGGGCAAGTCACTTAACCCTGTTTGTCTCAGTTTACTCATCTACAAAATGAGATGGAGACAGAAATGGCAAACCACTCTAATATATTTGCCAAGAAAATCCCCAATGGAGTCCCGAAGAGTTGGTCATAACCAAAATGACTCAATAACAACACCCTCCCTGAAGTCTTTCTTGATCATCTTTCTTCCCCATCCCCCAAGCTGAAAGTGTTCTCCCCCTCATCAAATCTTCAGAGAGAATCTTTTAGACCCCTCACTTTGCCCTGTCTCACCCTACCTTCTGTTATTTCAGTAGGAGGAAGAGTAGTTCTTGGTAGGGGTAGTGGTCCCTCATTTCTTAAGAGGACCAGCAGTGTCATGGGGCGATGTCTTAACTTGAGCGTGAATTGGATTTAAGTGAGGCAGGATTTGCACAAAGTCATCAGCCTCCCTCTCTTTTCTCAAGTCACCAAATTCCAGTGGCAGGACAAAAAGTCAGGATGATTGGCAATGGCTCGGGAGGCGGCAGATGGCCTTGGCCTCCACCAACTTCAGCCACCTTCAGGGCAATTGCAACAACTGTTCTCTCTTGTCTGCTCATTCTGCCAGGGGAAGTCTTTACATTCTGGGGGAAGACATCCCCCTAAGTCACCAACGGGTTTGAGGCCCCTTGGTTACCCTCAGCCTGGTTCAGCCCATCTGCTGAGATAATTTACAAGTTTGTGACCACTCCTCGCACCACAGCTTCTTGGAGAATTGGGTGGCAGGTAGACACCAAAAGTAGACAGATGAGCAGCCCTCACACTAGAGGGGCCAATCCTCCTTAAACAACCCATATTCCCCAGTAGCGGTCTACCTCAGACCTGTGTAGTAGTGGTGGTAGTAATGGTGGTAGTAGTAGTAGCAGCAGCAGCAGCAATAGTAGTAGTAACAGTAAGGAGTAGTATTAAATAGCAGAAGTAGTAGTAGTAGCAGCTAGTATTTATACACTGCTTGCAAATTGCTTTACAAATATTATCTAGTTTGACCCTAACAAACAACCCTGTGCAGTAGGTACTATTACTATCCTCAATTTACAGATGAGGAAATTAAAGTAGATAACAGTTACATGACTTAAAATTACTCACCAGCTCCTAAGCGTCTGAAGTAAAATTTAAAGTCAGTTCTCCCTGACTCTAGGTAAGGGGCACTAGCTACTACAATACAATTTAATAAAAAACAGGGTAGCACGCCCCCTGTTGGATTATAAAAACATTTTTGATTTCCCAGCATCTAATAGTGTTTTTTTTTTTTCCAGGGGGAAGGGCAGGGCACTTGGGGTTAAGTGACTTGCCCAAGGTCACACGGCTAGTAAGTGTGTCAAGTGTCTGATTCTGGATTTGAACTCAGGTCCTCTTGACTCCAGGGCCTGTGCTCTATTCATTGCGCCCCCTTGCTGCCCCCATCTAATAGTGTTTTGCATGTGGTAGAAACAAATATATTAATATAGTTCAATTAAGTTGAATTATATTATGTATAAGGTACATTATATGAAGACTTGTATTACAGTCTTTAAAAACTGTGTACTCCTTATCTTTCCAACGATATTGTAAACTTTTTGGCACAGGGGACATTTTTTTTTAGCTTTTTGTATCCCATTTAGATTTAGCACAGTCTTACATATAGTAAGTTTTCTCTTTCTTTCTTTTTGTTTGAGGCTGAGAAACCCATTAATATTACCAGTCAAGACTGACTCTATGAATGCATTCTACAAATATGTGAGAGGCACTATTTGGGATATAGAAATGGAGATAAGGCATAGACCTTTACCCTTAGTAAGATTTATAATCTCCTAGAGGTATCTGACACAAATACAAGTGCTCATGGTATGCAATATGTCATGGAGTTGCTATAGTAATAAGTGCAATGTGAGGTTTTATGGGGAAGTTTATTGCCAAGAGAAGGTAGGATGATCAAGGATGGTTCGATAGAGGAGGTGACCTGTGAATTTGGCTTAAAAGTTTGGGTGGAGCCAGGGATGGCGTCTCAGGCCTGTAATCCTGATGCTGGGGAAGCTGAGGCTGATGGATCCATTGAGCTCATCAGTAAGTCAATCAAGCGTCAGAAACTAAGTCCTGCACTAATCCCGAGGGCAGGGTTAGGCTGCTCAAACAGGGGTGACAGGCCGAGGTTAGGAACAAAGCAGATCAAAGACCTCATGCCAATCAATGGTGGGATTGGGCCTGTGATGGAGCACTGCATTTCCAGCCTGGGGGAGGCAGGAAGGCCCAATCTCAAAATAAATAAGCAAACAAAGAAATGTTTGGGTAGGAATTCAACAAACTAAGAGGGGAAGACAGTCCAATAAAGGGTAACAGTGCTAGCAAAGGCATGGAGGCTAGAGACCTCAAACTGGTACATGCAGAAGGACTGAGAGGTAAAAGGGTTTTTTAATAGTTGAGTAGACAAAGGCCATCTTGACACTGACATGAAATTAAGATTCCTAAGTATGTAAACAATGACATTTTTACCTTTCCATCTAACAGGCTGATTACTGCACTAATCAATAACCAATCAGATAGTCTGATTTTATCACAGAATAACATGTGGCATCATAGGCTCTCTGTGTTGGAAGGGACCTCAGGCACTATCTGGTCCAAGCAATATCTGAATAAAATTCCCATCTATAATATCCTCAATAAGCGGTCCTCTAGTCTTTTTTATCAAGCTTTTGCTTCAAAGCTTCTAGTGAGAGAGTCCATTATCCTCCCTAAGACAGAGGGTGTCAATTATAAGGTGATGCCAAGTCACTCTAGTTAACCACAGGGGTTTTTGCCTTGGAGAAGATGGTGAGTGGGAGTAAATGATTGAGGGTGGGATACAAACTCAGGTTGTCCTGACTCTGAGACCAGAGCTTCATCTACTAGGTCTCAGATGCTCCTCAGGACCTACATGCAAAGGATGTTAGAATGTACAAATAAAAGCATGAAAGTAATAACCATAGTACATGATTCCATTATTAGGCTTGTCATTGGCTGGAAGAATCCCCTACTTGAGTAACCAGTTCTAAGCTCACCTGAAGCATCTGGATCCTGGGGTTTGTTCCTAAGCATGAAAGAAATTTGGGTAAGGATCATTTAGAACCAAAAGGCAACAAATTACACCACTTCTTATATATATACACACACATATTTCACATTAGGTTTTTTTTTATTAAAAGATCTTTTCCAAAGTGGCACAACACAGAAAAATAGACTTAGGGTTTAGGATCCCTGTATTTTCAAGTCCTCTAATGCATACCCTTGGTTGATTTTAAAATAATAATAAAAAAAAAATCCCTTGTGCTGAATCTGAAAATCATTATTATTACATTAGGAGAAAGCTATAGTTTCTCATGTAAAGACTAAAAAATACTGAGTATATTCTTTAAAAATTTCTGAAAGGCATCTAATATACTTCTAATGCTAGTTATGCTTCAATATTCTGGGTTGCATACTTATAAGTAGACTATAATAATTGAAAATATTCAAACTCAAGGAAGCACACTTTTAATAGTTTTCATTACAAAAACCATAGAGGAACAGTATAGAAATGTGTTTCACATTTATATTGACCCTGGATTATGACCTTTAATAAACATTATCTTGCATTTATTTATCACCTTGTCATCTCATGCCATTAACAAGTATCATGGGATCCTATGACTTTCATCTTCTAGGCAGGAAGGCAGACTAAAGCAGAGAGACTGGATTACCTGCCCAAAAAGGTACAACAAATTATGGCTAGCACAGGATTGGTGGAATAGACCTTCCCATACCTGACTCCCACTCTTCATCCTCATTAGCCCACTATATTTCTTATTGTTTCCTATCTAATCAGAATGAGCAAGTTCTGCTGTATTTTGTTTTAACATCATAGAATTAGTTATGGCAATAACATGCATATATTGTTCAGTGAACACCATTGAATAAAGGGAGGTGCAGGGGTTATTAGTAAAATATTTCATTATTACTCAAGAAACACTTGCAGGTCAAAATATCCTACAACATCCAAAAAGGAAAAGGCTATTAGCTACATAAAAGTCTATTATTTGGGTATAGCTTATGTTACTATATTAAATAAACAATGATTCCTTCTTACCCTGGCTGTTTGTTCACATAATCCCATATTTTTTCTAAGAGATGGTAGGGTGTATCAAAGCAAGGGAAAGTGTCTGTGGATTTTCCCCCCTTCCATTTGGGTTGGGCATTGTTGGGCATCTTGGATACACCCATTTTAATGAATTGTTTCTTTTGAATGGGAGTTCTCTACCTTAAAAAAATTTTGGGGGGGTAAAACATTATGAAATTAAAATAATTAAAAATAAATCTCACTTGAGGCAACTGTATCTTGACATAAAGGATGCAAAGGAGCACATTTTAACTCAGTTACATTTTTCTTGTGAAAGGGTATTTTAAATATAAGACTAATATACTATGTATTAATTTATGCAGTTTTCCTTTGCTTTTTCAGCATGTTTCCCAAACCTCAACATATATGCATATCCCTCTGAAAATACACCAAGTAGCTAGAAACATAACCTAGTCCTTATTTTTTCAAAAGAGTAATTATAATAATTGACAACCCCATAAAAGACACTATTCACCCACCCTTATCCTCACCTGTTTCTTCTTTATTATAGTGTTTCACTGCCCTCATCTTTTAATATAAATCAAAATTATCTTCCAAAAAACACCCTGAGCCTTGTGGGTTTTATAAAACTCTTATTTGTAAAGCAATAACTTTCTCTTCAGTTCTCTATTTTAGAGGAGCAGATGAGAAGATGGTAACAACTGTGACAATGGCCTTGCCTCGCCTTGATGGACACTGAAACATCATGTTTATAGGTAGATACAAAAATCAGTCTCGGTAGTATCACAGCTCCTATATTACTTTACAACTCAATTCTCTTACTATACTTGGAGTGATCTGAAGGTAAGTGACCCTCTACTATTCTAGCCTTGGGAAGAGAAGTGAAGTTAATATGCTTACGTCTTAGTGGTATATCGTCTGAAGGAACTTTCCTAATTGGAGAGAAGCACATTTGTATTTGGCACCCAACATCTTTTCCCTCAGGATTCTCTCCCAGTTTAAGAGTCCTGAGTTGCATTTAACATCGGCACTGACTCATACATAAAGTTACCAAGCAGGATTAGTGAAGCCTTTGGCTTTGAACCTCTTTGAGATATTTGACCACTTGAGAGATAAGCCTGGCCCTGGATGCTTCCTGTGGCTTAATTTATTTCATACCACTTTTATTTTCACTATATGCATGGTAATCATTTTAAGAGCCTATTATGTGCAACACATACAGTTGGTGCTTAATCATTGTGGAGTTGATTGAAGCCTGTCGAGGTCCTAAATACCAAATGTTGCTTTACCAGATACTGTGCAAAGAAAAGCCAAAGCTTATTGTCTATATGTGAGTTTCCAGAGATTTTTTTTTTGTTTTTGTCTCTCTCCTGATTTCCAGATGCATGCTTTATAAAGAATGAAAAGAAACTTAAGAAATGCAATCTCAAAACACTATAGAGACCTAGGATCATGTTCATTCACTCAAATATTTCTCAAATACCTGCAATGTGCATGTAATTACTTTTTCTCTTTCCCTTTATTCCCTTTCTCATTCTTCACCCCAATGTGCCTAGTTAGTGTTGGCTATGCACATGAATGATGGAGATCCTTATTTAAATAAAAAACAAAACCCAACTCCTTTTAATATATTTTTCGCCCTTTAAAACACTAGCCTTTGACTGGTTTGCTGACATAGCTAAATCACTATCAACCGGGTACAGGTTGGGGTTTCAGAAGGAGGAGTATGGAATACTGTTTGCTATACCTGGTACTTAAGGTAAATTAGAAGATGTGAAAAATACTTTGTACAAAATGCTCTTTTATTTTAGTGCAAATAATTTTCAGCAGTGACATAACACATTTAGCAACATTTTACACCACGCAGAAAATAAGAAAGTGTTTCTTTGAAAATCTCTTATAGGAATACTATCTCTACATGAATGTTTAAGAATGTCAAGGCTGTTTCCGTCAAGGCAACATTTGTCCTTCCCTCTTTTTTGGGGGGAGTTGAATAAAATGAAAATATTATACCAATCTGATGAGGGAACCTTATAAGGAGCTCTATATGAAGGTCAGCTTTATTGGAAACATGTCCAAAACAAAATCTTAAAAGATGAGTTCCTTTAGATAACTCAATGAGCCGACACCTAATTCAATTCTGTTTTACCAACACAATGTTGTACGGAGGAAACAACAGATTGTCTAAAGCAGGGGTTTTTAATTTAGTGACTTGTAAACTTGTTTTTAAAAATACTTTGATAACTGTATTTCAATATAATCGGTCTCTTTTGGAATACTTTTTACTTTATTTTATAGCATTAAAAAATTATTCTGAGAAGGCGTCCCTAGGCTTCACTAGACTGCCACATCCATGAGACAAAGAAGGCTAAGGGCCCCTAGTAAAGCTTACTTTATATTTCGATAGTCTAATTCTGATATTTGGGATGATTTAAATCATGTTAGGAAAGGGCTCTGGTATTCAGTAACTGCCTACATAACAAAACATTTTCCTGTGAAATTTTAAATTGTTACCTTCTCAACTTCATTTCTCACCTTAGACCTCAAAGAAGCATGAGAGGTGAAAATTATTTTCAAGTTGCAGCTAAAAAAATTATTAAAACCACAGGATTATTCACCTTACAATTTAGCAGCACTTGAATCAAGCTCTCTCAGTTAAAATGCATTCCTGAAAAGGCTTATTATGGGCTCTCAAGGGCCTCTCTGAGTTGAGATGAAAGGGTTAACACTGTACCTTTGCTGCTAAGCCTTCTAAAGACCCGTTAATTGGTTCAGGGATAAGTAGGCAGAATTGAGTTGTTTCCAGCTGGTTACACTCAAGTGCCCTCTATTTTCTGCTGAATTATGTAGCTGGTGGGCTACCTTCTAAAGGTTATCATTTAATGATGAGCAGAGCCCAGTTATGCTATAAATAGCTACAAACTCTCTTTAGAATAAGGGAGGTTTACAATTCTCTAAGGTGAGAAAAGTTGATCAAAGGCAGCAGAGCCAAACTCTTTAGAACAAAGTGAATCCAAGGGGATAAGGAATCTTATATAACACAATGAGACTGTGTATTAAACACTTTCTGAGACAGGGAAGAATCCTCAAATCTCATGATTTTGGTTTATTCCTTTTTTTTTTTTTTTAAAAGATTAAACTTTGGTACTGAAACACTGTCTACCTTCTTTTGACACGTGGGAATGACCTGGTCATTTCCATTTGTCTGCATGTTGTGTAAAATAACTAAAAAGCAAACATGACTGTAACAAGACTCAATATTCTATCAACAAAATCTGAACTATATATAAATACACCGCCCCCACCCCTACAGCCACTCTTAGGATCATTAGGTTTTGGAACCAGAAGGGACCACAGAGACCATCATCTGTATGGTCCAATACCCTCTCATTATGGTCACAGAAATATCCAAGGTCACACAGAGAACAGAGCTGGGAGTCAAAATGAAGTCCTCAGTCTCTCTTTCCATGCCACATTCCGCTGTGAGACCCTTACTAATGCTGACGTTCTAACCAATGCCACCAGCACAGCCTCGGAGGGTGGAGCTCAGCATCCAATTCTTAAACCTTTCCTCCATGGATAGTTACAGTACCTTCTACATCTCCCTGGAGAAACTGCACCCATTTATGAGCTCAGTCAGCATGTAGTATCAAAATTCTGCTGAGCCCAAAAGTATCCACACTCAAAAGCTTGACAATATGAGTTAACCCTTCGAAATAACATTACTTATTGTCACTCCTAATCTTCTCCCCCTGCACAGATCAACAGAGACAGAAGAGAATCAATTTTCTAAGTCTGTAACAGTGAGCCAAGGCAGAGGAGGGACATGAAAGGAGACCTCGGTTCTGAACTCTGAAATTCGGCAGCTGCTATTGGTATGGTATAAACATTATTCTCCTTATTTCAAAATCCAGAAAGTTTTCTTGTTATTCTTAGTTTCCTATCTATTATATCACAAACACTCTCTTCATAATAAGTTGAAAGTCCCTGTAAAGTACATTTTAAAAAATATTGTCTTAGCAATCACTTCATAAGTATTTTCAATTAATTGAATAATTATATAATGAGCCATGGCACAAATTCCAAGAAAATGTGGGAATTTACCCTTAGGGAAGCCATATTATGTATCATGTCAATTCACAGAAAGGTACAAAATTAGTGTAAATGTTACATGTAACGACCAATAGCATGGGAAAAAAATTTGTTACTTAAATTACTGCAAAGCTCTTCCCTATTCCCCCTAAAGCATTTATAGCAACTAATCCAAAGGAGCTTAATTTTAGAGGTGTAAAGGACACCACCAAACTCAATTATTCAAACAATTGTATATGTGTTTCAAAAATGATAAGTTTACTTTATCCTATAGACCTAAGTCATTTGTACATTCAAAACTTCATGACTCACTGTTCTCTGTATGTACTCAATAAACATTGCTTATTTTTCTAATACGTACACTGAGTATAAATAAATAAACTACCAAGAAAGCTTTAAAAACTGTATTAATATTATGCTGTGCAAAAAACTTGAACAACCTACATTCTATGTAAATACCCTGACTAAAATGTTATCGGTTGTGCTACATGAGTCTACTTCAGTGCAGAAACTGGTTGCACAAAAGAAAACTTTTCTGTGTACCGTGTTTAAAATTATTATTTTAGCACTTTTGTTTGCAGACTTCCTTCTGCAAAGGAAAGATGAACACACTGCTGCCAATTAAGCCCCAAACCCCAAAATGACCCCACACCCATTCTAGTTTGATAGGAATAAAATCCAGCATAAATGTATTACTTTGCTCCAGGGACAACGGCTCAGTGTCTGTTACCCAAAAGCTTTCTTCGTGAGGGTAAACCCTGGTTCAAGTCCTCATTTTGGGTTTAAACTGCACACACAGAAGAGACTGGGAAGCTTGTCTTTTTGTTTATGTTTGTTTTGTTTTTGTTAAGTCTCCATATCCTGATAGGAATGCTCTTCCAGACAATCGAGGGTGGCATCTGCTCCTATTTGGAATAGGGAGGATGATCTGGGCACCAAGGTCAGCCAAGTTTAGTGATCTGGAGGTCTCCATTGATCTTTATTGTGTCAATTGAGGACAGTGTTTCAATTCGATGGTAAAAATCAAAAAGCTGGTGTCCATCCACAAATACTCTAAATCGTGGGTGTTCACAAAGAATTTCCACCTGGGGGAAAAATAAAATGGTGAATTAAATACATGATTTCAATGTTTTGGGCCTAATACATGATTTTGTAATTTCTAGGAAGGCAGTGAGCACATTTTACAGACTTACAATTGCTTCTGCCTTCAAATACTTGACACTCAGGAAATAATGATGCCCTTGGCAGGAGTGTGAGATGGTATTTAATGCCACCCCTGATGACCTACCAAACTTCTACCACTAATTTCATTAGGAGCTTCTTTCTGAAGTAAAACAATTCTATTGTTCTGCCAGAAGTTGACATGTCAATTCCTAGTGGGCCAACTTTTAATAAGAATAGTATAATAATAAATAGTGTAATAAGAATAGTTGACATTTATGTAACACTTTTAAATTTTGCAAAGCACCTCACATACATTACTATCAGGGCCTCTGTCAAACAAACATCCTGCTTCTGTACTAAAAATGATAAGCCCTCATTCTCTCTTTCTTAACGACACCTTCAGTAATTTACCACGGGGTGTAATTAATGGTCTCTTGGTATGTGTTTATTAAGAGATAGGTGTTCACCATGTAAGTAAGGAAAGACTCCACACATGACATTAGTCACATCTAATTAAGATGATTATTGAGGTGATATTAACACAGAAGGCCCTAATTCTAGTTCATTTTATTGTTATTTTAAAATGTTGGTCAAGAAGCTTCAGTGACTCCCATCCATCCAGAGGCCACGTTCTGGGATTCCTCATGCTGGCCACAATCCCAACATATGGCAGGTGAATGGGTACAATCCTGGGCAAGTCTGTTTCTGGCTTTCTCTATCTGTAATAGTAACTACTGTCATTTCTACAGTTTGCAAAAGTTTCATCTCACGTCATCTCCTTTGGAGGCCACAACAAAGGCTTGGGAGGTGGATACTATGGGTATCTATTACCTCCGCTTTATAGATAAGGAAGCTGAAGCCAAGAAAGGTTAAGTGACTTGTACCTGGTCATACTGCCAAATATGAAAAGTGGGATTTGAGCCCAGGCCTTCTTAATTTCAAGTACAACGCTGTCCACTATTCTAGTTTGCCTCAATATTTAAGATTTTATTTCCTCATAAATCTCATGCATGGCATTTTCTAGATAAGCAATGAGAAGTAGTAGATTATTGGCACATTTTTTTTCAGAATGAGATTATGATAATGATAATAACTAGCATTTATATGTAGCATTTTAAAGCTTACAAAACACGTTGCAAAGATGATCTCACTTGAGGCTCACAACAACCCTGGGAAGTAAGTGTTATTGTTATTCCCATTTTAAGGACTAGGAACCTGAGGCAGGGAAGAGTTAAGAGACTTGTCTAGGGTCACACAATGAGTGTCTGAGGCTGGATTTGAAATCAAGACTTTGGGACTCCAGGTTCAGGGCGCTAATCACTGCAGCACTTCACTGCCCATACATACTGCCCCTATGAGGTCAATGAGAGTTTTATATAATTAACATACATGTGACATGGAGCCTTTAAACCATAGTTGCCAATTGTGAGACATATGCTAACAAGTAGCATCACAAAACTTTTTATCACTCGCTTCCCACATTTTAAACCACAACAGTGGGCGGAGGAAGGGCTGTTATTACCCAGTCACTCTCTTGTCCAGTCCCAGGGTCATAAACTGTAGGGGAGATACAGCAAAGAATAGGGTGGTAAAATGATAATCATAATTCCTAAAGAAAAGTGGAAATACCCGAGAAAGTGAATTGTTATTTGATGACTGAAATATTCAATCTTGAGGAGTCATTCAGAGTTACTGTGTTCAACACAGTGCTAGGTCTGAGGGGTGGCAGTGTGGATGGGTGTGTGTAAAAAAGTATCTATACTTAGTACTCTTCATTTATTTCTTTGGTTCTTAGGGCCCATACAATTTATTCCACAAACGACTATATCACAAGCATTAATGTACAACACTTAACCCTTTAAATATTTAAATTTAATTATTTAAAATTTTAAATACTTACAACGCTTAGCCAGTCTATTTCCTATTTCCGGAATGTGCAGATAATTTCAGCAGCTTGAATATTTCTCCACCTACCAAACCCCCATGCAATCGGCAGCACACTTTTCTCTGGACTCACCCTAAACGGCTGGTCCGGGATGAAAGGAAAATAAGGAATTGCTGATTGTTCTTCACCTCGTTCTCCCGATATACAGGAATTTCTGAGTAGCTGCTTATCTGTAAATACTGCTTTCAGTTCAATGGCCACATCTGCAGGAGGATCTTTGGAGTCCCCACATGTCAAACTGATCTCGAAACTGAAAGAGCAACACGACCAACCTTATCTAATATAGGATAAGATAACTTCACATCCTTTCTAGATTATTCAAAGTTCTTAAGTTTTCTAAGTCAACTGTGCTACCTGCTAGTAGAGCCAGGGAAAGAAAAATTTACTGAAGTGAAAAGGGATTAGTTAGGATTTTAGATGACGTATAGATTTTTCAATTACAATTATCTATACTACTGGAATAACCCAACCTTCCAAAGGAACTCCTCTGTATACCCTAAGCCAACACAGTCTAAAACTCAGTAACCAGAAACATCCCCAGAGGTTGATTAAGGGAATACTAACTCCTAGTATTTGGTTTTCATTGATTGGTAGTGGGTTCTTTAAGTCCTGTCCTGGCTTCAAGTAACACATTAAAGAATGATGAAAAGATCCTAACCCCCTCTATGGGTCAAAGCGAAAATGTGTGTCTATATTTATAATTCCTGATAAAAATAGCCGTCTGCAGAAATGATGGATGGGGATTCACACGAATTCTTTTCATGGGAACATGGTACTTTCTTGGCATTTCCTTGGCCAGGAAATGTATCCAGAAGAGGAGCTCCAAACCATAAAGTTGGAAGGAAGAGAGAAGAGTTTTATTTCTCTGCTAGGCACTCCCATCAACATTCCCTGATAAGGATTGTGATTCTGATGATTTTTAAACTCTTATTTTTATTGATCTTTTTTTTAACCATCACCTTTATTTCTGAACATAAATTGTGTCCCTTCCCCATCTTCATAACAAAATTGATTAAAAAACAGTTCGGCCAAACTAAAAACACCTAATTATGCATGATAGATTAAGCCTTACCTCTCAGGGTTGAGGTCTACAATCCCCATGACTAAAATCTTCTTGCCTGGCCTCATCCCACCTTTAATATGCCCACAAAACGGTACTATCTGCAAACAGCAAAAAGAGAACAGAAGGTTGGTGGCCTATCTGAGGAAGAGCCTATTAATTCCTCAAGGCTGGAGGACCTGGATACAGAACTATGGAAAAAAGGATGCAGACCAAACAAAAAATGAAATTATTTACCAGTCTTGGAAAGTACACATCTGCTTGGACCGGGGATCCCAAGGAGTTGTTTATATGCCCATCTTCTAGTTTCTAAAAATAGAAACACAAGAGATTCACTTTCAGGTTTTGGTGGGAAGTGAAGGGAGAATCAGGGGAGGGACGACCAAGGAACTACAATCCGGGGCTGGACATATCTCCTGCTGCTAGACTTTGGGATTCTATCTCTTCTTCCACCTCTTACATACTTAAAAAAAAAAACAAAGGGTGTGTGTGTGAGGGAAAGGATGTCCTTGAAGCGGACTTTCAATGTTTCCAGTAGGATCCAATTCGAATCCAAAGTCCCACGGAACCAAGTCAATTTTAAGATCCGGCTCAAATTGAGGGTTTCTCGAGTCCAGCTCAAATTCTCTCGAACTTGACAGGGTGAAACCTTCACCTGCGGAGGAGCCGGAGAGGCCCTGATCTAACCGAAAACCTTTCCCACACTGGGGACGTGGCTCTCCTCTACCTGGAGCAGAA
This sequence comes from Pseudocheirus occidentalis, assembly GCA_028646575.1. NCBI lineage: Eukaryota > Metazoa > Chordata > Mammalia > Diprotodontia > Pseudocheiridae > Pseudocheirus > Pseudocheirus occidentalis. Next base: position 232,570,828 of record CM053595.1, read on the forward strand.
ACTCTCAACTTCCCGCAGGCAGGCCCCGGTAGCCCGACCCATAGAAAAAGGGGGACTCGTCGGAAGCCCACCGTGCACGTGCGCGCACACTCTCCCTAACGCCCGTCCGCTCCCACCTAGCACCTGGCCGGTGGGAGGGGAAGCAATGGGGCAGGGGTGGCGGCGGGGAGCAGGCATCGGTCTCCCCCACCTCTAGTCGCCGCCTAATCATTTCCAGGCCAGGTCCAGCCCGGGCTACCCTCTCCTTCCCCGCCCTCCCCTCAATCCCGGCCGCGCTATTGCGGCCGCCTGCATGCAGCTCTGGCTCCAGCTAACAGGTATTCGGGATCCAGGGACTTCCCCCGAAAAGAGGCAGGGGGGAGTTGCAAATTAAACCACCCTCCCTCTCTCTTCCACCTCCAGCAAATCGCGTCCCCGCGGCTCCGGCCCCAGCAGCGGGGCGCCGGGGCTGGGCAGGGGGCCGCGTCTTTTTCCCTCCCTCCCGTGCGCCCTGCCACACTCACCACCACCGAGTCTCTCTCGGCCACCGATCCCGCCATCTTGTTGCACAGCCGCGGGAGCCGGGGGGGCCCAGAGGGGAGGAAAGGGGTGGGAGGTGGGGGGGGGGGGATACCCGGGTTCCGCTGCCTGGGGGAGGGGGAGACCCAGGTTCGGAGTCGGGCTCCGGCGCGCACAGCTGGGGCTCCTGCGGGCGCAGCGCTGGCGGGCGGGCGCGCGCGCGCGCACTCACACCCAGACACGCGCAACTCACAAACACAGGAACACACACACTTGGCGCTGACCTGGCAAGACAGGACCAGGGGGAAAGGGATGGAAGGGAGGGGGAAGGAAGAGGGGAGCTAGAATGGGGAGCGGTGCTGGTAGGCTGCGGCTTCCCCCCCCCCCCTTTTTTTTTTTTTGCAGTGCCGGGGAGCAGCTCCTGCTGTTTTTGCTGCTGCTGCTGCTGCTTTTGCTGCTGTTGCAGCTACTGGTGCTGTTGCAGGAGGAAGGAAGGTAGAAAAGAAAGCCGCCGCGCCGGGCGGGCTGCAGGAGGCATATAAAGGCCCAGCCCCGGGCCCAGTGGATTACCCAGGCGAAGGAACCGGGAACAGGGCGGGGACCCTGGCTGGGGCTGTCGCGGCTTGTTCTGCTTGCCCTGCCCCGAGGCTATTGGACGGTGAAGGGCAGGCAGGAAGCTGGGATGGCCTCGAGGGTGTGCGAGTTCGTGTGTGGATGGCGGGGGAGTGGGTCTCCTTTCCTGCTCCCTAACGCTTGTATGTGTGCGAGTAGGTGTGTATTGGGAAGACGGAGTGGGGGAGGAGATAAGAAAGAAAGAAAGAATGGAAGACCTGGAAGATCTGAATGCTCTCTGCCAGTCTGGTCACCCGAGGTGGAGACCTCGGGTGACCATAGAAAACCCTATGCCCTCTTTGCAAGAGGCACGTACATTGGGGACCTCCACCCCCGAGAATGGGGCATATGTGTGTGTTGGTGGGGTGGGGTGGAGGGTGGGACGCCGCGGTGGAGGAGTGGGAGGGGATTTGCCAGAGAATGGGTACCCCCCTGAGCCCCACTTTGCTTTAGCACCTATAAAGAGCATATTCCCTTTGTGTAGATGAAACCAAAGGAATCTGTAGCTTTTTGTTCCAACTAGTGCCTGTGGTCGCTCCCCATTAGAATGTGAGCTCTACGAGGGCAAGGACTTAGTGCTTGGTTTGTTTGTTTTTGTATCCCCCCCCCTCCACTTTTTTTTGCCTTCGTTTACCATTTGCTTAGCACTGTGACTTAGGTAGGCACTCAGTAACCGCTTTATAAATGCTTGTGGACCGATGATCCTAGGAGTCAACCCCACATGGTGTTGAAGAGTTGGGAAGAAATTTAAAGGTCTTTTAATTCAACTGCCTCATTGAAGAGGAAGCACCCAGAGAGGTGCCTTTCGCGAGGTCACCTCAGTAAATGGCAAAAGTGGGATTCAAACCTCCCCCCATTCTGGTCTCCATCCACATTTAGATTTCCCTAATAAAGGACTCAGAAGCTTCAAAGTTGGGTGAAGGACCGAGCAATCTTATTTCTGAAGGAAGGTGTCAAAAAGATAAGGAAAGGGGGTCTTTGCAACCCCCCGGCTCCACTCCTGCCACCGACCCCTCCCCCCCATTCCAAATCTAGAACTCGGGCAAATGTAGCTGGAGGATTTCAGAAACAGCTTTCACACCAAATTGGACCTTTTCCCAGGGACTTTATGGAGCTAGGGATGTGGTATAAATCACAGGAACAGCATTGTAAGGGTTAACGTTTAGGGTCCTCAGCTGGACTTTTCGACAAAACTGAACCAGACATAGTATGACCTACTTGAGAACTTCACTAATGCGAGTTTAATCCGTCACCTGCGGAGCTGAGGAAGCCGCCGGGAGCCCTCTTTGGCATCAGGGGGAACCACCCAGAGAGTGGTGGTGTTTTGTTTTGTTTTTTAAGCACCAAATTCCTTTACAACTTTGATACATTAGGCAGATTATGTAATTCCTTGATAAAGCCATATCTCAATGCTGTATTTTAGGTGACATCCTTGGCTCAAACATTCCACTGTGTGAATCACCAGGGTGTTTTACACTAATAACCAAGGGAACATGTGTGACCTAATACAAACTAAAGGCAGCATTCAGAGGTTTCCAGCTCGCCTCTGCCCACTATCCAAGTAACCTTGGATAGATCCATATTTTCATGGCAGCTTTTCCACTTTAGTTTCTCCTTATAGACTAATCAAGTGGGGTGGGAGAATTAACTTGCACATAAAGTCACTTTAACCCTGTTTGCCTCAGTTTCCTCATCTGTAAAAATGAGCTGAAGAAGGAAATGGCAAACCACTGCAATATTTTTGCCCAGAAAACCTCAAATGGGGTCACAGAGTCTGCCACTTCAGATAGGACTGAACAACAACAGTAATGTTTATAAATGACATTCATATTCTCAGCTGTGTGACCTAGACTGGATTAAAGGTTTAGGCAAGGTGTATGTTATGGTTCCTGAACAGTTGTTGCCCCAGCTGCTTGCTTCTGGTTTACCAATCCCATTTCAGTGACTCCTGTGTCAATAATTCAAGGATCTGTGACTTTGTTAGCATTTGCATTTCCTCCACCAATGCAAATCATACCCTTTCTGCAACTTAAGTGGTTGTTCCTCAAGAGTTACCATGGTTGAAATCATCACCCAGAAGCCAATTAGGTAACAAGCTTTTCTGAGCTCAGCTGGGCTGGTCATCATATGATAGAGACTTGTATTTTTTTCGTATCAACTTGGCAGACTGAGAAAGCACTGGATTTGTAGTTAGAAGATCTAGATTTAAATTCTCACCATGTTACTTACCTCTGTGACCTTGGACAAGTCACTAGTCACTGGTATGAGACGCAGTTTCCTCCTCTCTGATGAGGGCATTGTGCTAGATGGTCACTAGAGTTACTTTGAGCTCTAAATTCTATGATCTTAAGTGGTTTATTATTTAAAAGAATTATTGGTAGTTCTTTTTATAAAGCAAATAATTGTTTTCAAAGTGAAGATTAATCCTCTGATTTAGGTCTAGATGTTCAGATGTCAGGTTTGCTTGAAGTAAGATACGTGGTACGGGAATATATTAAGTATGCTTAAAATATGTTAACATACTATGCTGATATTTGATTCAATTATATAATATTGTATATAATTACAGTATGTTAGTATAACAGCATAATATGTTAATATTTGAATATTCAGTCCACAGCAGAGTCATTTTTGAATATGGGTCATAGGAAAAGAGGACGTACATAACATACAGTTCTAATAGCTCAGGAGAAACAACTGAACCAGAACAGGCCAATGCCTGTAGTAGGGAAAAAGAACATTTCTAATTTGGTGAATTTATGTCTTAAGTTCTGTAGTGAAAAAATAGGTTACCGGACTCATGTTTTGATTATTAGTATCAGCATATTGAAACATTAATGTTCTGCCCTTTAAGAAGTGAGCATGTGATATTTTGACATAAAATCTATTCATTAACATAAATGAATGAGAACAATGGAGATGTCTCCAATTCCAAACAAGCGCATTTTTATTTTTAGCATTTACCAAAAAGTATACACAAGACCTTATAGTTAATGAATGTGTTAACTTGTCTTCTCTGCTTAATATACACATTTATCTATAGTGTCTGTTAATCTTTTTCAGGCTTATTCTATCTCTGTATTATATATATATATATTTACTGTTTATGTCTGAATTCTAAACTTCGATGTCAGAGGTATGATTCTTTTCATTTGGAAAATTGTGGCATATATTTATACAATTAGACCCAATCTCCCCCACCCCTTTCCCCAAGTAAGGAGCGAAAGGACTTTATTCCACTGTCATTGGGGTGGTTATCCCTCTTTCCAGTTGAATGATAGAAGAACCCTCTCCACCCAGACACCATGCCCAGGGTTTTATTGATGTCTCCTACCCCTCTGGTAATCCTATGGGATTAAGGTCCATACTCTCTGACTGTGGGGGACAGGATCTAGACAGAATCTGTCTATTCATAGATATAGAGTTAGAAGACACCCCAGTGTTCATCGTAGACTGGTCCAGCTGTATCCATTTCCTATACCTGCCACACCCACCTTTCACTGAATTTGCTGGCGGTATAATCATAGCTAGTTATAGTTCTGCATACGATACAATGTTATATAATAATTCAATTTTCAAGGGACTTTAATACAGTTTTTTTTCCTTAGCTTGCTTTCTAACTTATGAGGTGTACTTAAGCAGATAATAAAATGGATGGAATCAGTGTTTATCCAGTTAATTAGGAGAGTGGCAGTTTTTCAGGATCTTTTAGATACTACTTAATTAATTGAAGTTCTTTTAGATACAGCTTAATTATTTAAAAAACACTGGTCATCATCAATTATTAGACTACTTATAATACAAAAGTAATTGTGAACAACAAAACTTCACACAGCTTTACTTCAGTTTCGAACATTTCATTCTTTTTTCTTATGTGCAGCTCTAGAACTAAATTATTCAGCCCAGGAAGTGTGATTTCAAAAAATCTCCACTATAAGAAAACATTAACAAGCACATTCCTAGGGAGAATTCACAGCTTAAAAAGATATGCTGGGGCGGCTAGGTGGCGCAGTAAATAGAGCACCGGGCCTGGAGTCAGGAGTACCTGAGTTCAAATCCGGCCTCAGACACTTAACACAAAAAACTAGCCGTGTGACCTTGGGCAAGTCACTTAACCCCAACTGCCCTCCAAAAAAAAAAAAAAAAGATATGCTACGCTTGTGACCTTGAAGACTTGGTAGCATTATCTTTTAACATTTCAGTAAGTACTTCTTGCTCAGTCACATTTTATTCATGTTACCTCTTCTTGATCACACTGATCTGTGAATGAATAAAAGTCCACACTGAGTGAGAAGCAGAGGGTTGTTGGGTTGTTATTTTAAGAAGGAAACTCGTAATCAGACACTAATGGGAAGAAAATTCTTCCAATTTTTGTAGCATGAAAGGAAGACATTTGGGAATTATTCCCAACAGGCCAATGGAACGGGCTCAGAAAGGCAAAGGGGTGGGTGGGCAAGGGAGGGATAAAATCTGATGGGCTTTCATCCTCTTGTACGTACCTCTTGGTAATTCCAGGAGATATATCTCTGGGCTTTCTTTACCAGAACGTGAACAGGACAGCATAATGCTTGGGAGGCCTAATTACACTTAACGTTTCTTAGCTCATTTTGTTTGACATTTCTATTCTCATTTTCTGGTTTATGGTCCTTTTATTGTCTGTTTTTATTTTATTACTGTCAAGTAGTATGAAGTGCTTCTTAGCTGTGTTAGTTTCATGGAAACTCTGGGTTACTGGGTGGAAACAGACTAGATTTTGATTTGGCAATCATCTGGGAATCCTGACTAATGAGCAAAAAACACAGGAAAAAGATTGCCATGTTTTAATTGCTAGAAAAAAACAGACTTGAGTGACACAGATTATTAAAGTGCTTTAGATGGGAAATAGCAACTAGCAAGAATTACCCTAGAACAAAATACTTTTGATTTCCAGGGGCCTGTAACAGCTAAGATAAACCACAAAGGATTTGAATTTGGCACCCAGGTTTGACAGACAAAATGTGACATCTGTCAAAAATGCCACAATTGGTTAGGTAGTTTCTTACTTATTTAAACTCGTACACATGCACAGACACACAGAGACACCCTCCTTGGATTTATATTATGCGGGATATCATCTCTGATATTCTTTCAAGTTTTGGACCAACTTCCATTTTAGTTCATAAATTTTGTTAACTGCTTTCTCTTGGCTGGCAAGATGCAAAATGGATCTGAGGTTATCAGTAGAAATGGCACCACTTTGGTCATGTCTTCCTAGTCCATGACATGAATGTCTGAGGCCCTTGTCCAAATAGTTCAAGTAAAAATGTGCTTTATCTGGCTGAAGTACATGTTGACTTGGATTATTTATGATTTGCTCACCCCTCTGGCCCTATTTATACAGTGAAAGACTGTATGACCCTAGGCAAGTCTATTTTTTTTCAGTCAACAAACATTTATTAAATACTTTGTACATTTAAGAAAAGTCTGGTGGGATTTTTTTGAGCTCTTTCTTAATTTTTTATTTGTAACTTATTTATTTTTAACATTCATTTAAAAAAATGTTGAGTTCAAAATCTTCTTCTTCCCTCCCATCCACTGAGAAGGCAGGCAATATGAAATCAATTATACATATGAAGTCACGCAAAACATTTCCATATTAGCCATGTTGTAAAAAGATAAAATAAAAGGCAAGAAACAAAGTAGAAAAAAAAGTATGTTTTAATTTGCACTCAGTTAATCAGTCCTCCCAGAGGTAGATAGCATTTTTCATCTGGAATTGTCTTGGGTCCTTGTATTAATTAGAGGAACTAAGTCTTCCACAGTTGATTATTGTTACAATATTACCATTAGTGTGTACTATGTTCTGGTTTTGTTCACTTCACTTTGCCTCAGTCCTGAGCAAGTCAATTAACTGAGTCTCAGTTTCCCTATCTGTAAAATGAAGAGATTGACCTTTAAGGTGCCTTCCAGCTCATACAGAATTGAGACAGAAAATCCCAAATAGCCACCTGCCCTGTTCAAAATTCGATTTCTTTCATGTCTGTCTATATAGCCTCAGTTGGCTTTGGAGACCGTACTTGGGTGTTCACCAAAACCTAAGGATTGATTGAGGCTAATGAAGGTTGGAATTTACCAGAATCTGTCCACTCAGCTCTCTGTTGCAAAGATACAGAAACTCCACCTGCAGTATTTTAATTGGGCAAGCTTTTTATGATTGTCATTTGGATATAGGTTTTTTGGGTTATGTTTTACTTAAGATCTAGTCTCCATTTTTATGAAAAGAATACCTACTCTGATGTCTCATCATGGCACAGATGTGATTCTGGGGTCTTGAAGGCTATGGATGCTATTTGTTGGAACACAAGGTTTGTCAAGTCCCCCCAAGTTAGGAAAAGGGTCTACTGCCTGAGGACCAACCTTGCTGCACTTATCACTTGCATGAGCACATTATGGAACACAGCAATTCTCAAAAATGATATGTGTTAGAAGTTTCATAATCGACTCCTCCCTACCCCAGCGAGGCCGCAGATCCTTAGATGCATTCAAGAGAGGAACCAGGGCAGAAGAACCAGAGTTCTAGGCAATCTGTGCTTGCTTCTGAACCTATCTAACTTCTGTCCCCTTTATTGATAGGATGAAATCACTCATTTATATCATTTATAAAATAAAATTATATAAATGGAAGGGAAGAAATGAACATACCTGTCTTTTAGAAGAGGAAGGGGAATGAAGAGTTGGGGAGGGGGAGCAAAGAATTAAATTTATACCCATTAAAGCTTTTTCCATCTTACAGTCATTTTCCTTGATACAACTTGAAACTCAAGTTTTATGTAGTCAGTCAGTAAACATTCATGAAATGCTTACTGCGTGTCAGACACTAGGTTAAGTGTGTAGTATACAGGGAAAAGTAAAAACTCCCAGCCCTCCCAGAGCCCACTTTCTAATAGAGGAATCAACATACAAACAACTATGTATATGCAAGATATATACAGTGCAATTGAAAGTAAACTCAGAGGGTTTCCCATTGGGGTGGGAATTTGGGCCAAGTCTTGAAGGATGCTAGGAGGTAGAGGTGAGGAGGGGGAGTATTCTTTAAAGCCTCACCAGTGAAAAGGAGTGGGGGCAGCAAGGTGGCACAGTGGATACAGTGCCAGGCCTGGAGTCAAAAAGACTCATCTTTATGAGTTCAGATCTGGGCTTAGATGCTAGCTGTGTGATTTTGGGGAAGTCACTTAACCCTGTTTCCCTCAGTTTCCTCATCTGTAAAGTGAGCTGGAGAAGGAAATGGCAAACCACTCCAGTGTCTTTGCCAAGAAAACCCCAAATGGGGTCAAGCAGAGTCGGACACGATTGAACAAGAGAAAAGGAGATGGAGAATCATGTCTCTGCATGTGGGAGGAATAAAAAGGAGGTCAGTGAAGCTTCATCAGTTTACAACCAAGTGTTTCTTCCTTAGCACCAAGCACAAAAAAAGCTCCAGCCTACAAATAAATATAAGTGGTTTGTTGTAATCCCAATTTCCCCAGCCCAGAGGTTTCCTAACTTTATCCCAGTTCCTTCAGATGACTCCTCTACCCATTCAATGGCCTTTCTCTTCTTCTAGCCTCCCAGACAAACTTCTTCCATAATCTTTCTTCAAACATTGTCCACTCAATCTGAACAAAAACAAAAAATCATTTAAAAAAACCTAGTCATCTATTTCTTCTTTTGGGAGGAGGCCTTGTAGGAGTACGCAGGAGTTTTCCACTCTTTTTCAAGACCAGCAATTAGCTATCTTCCTTTTCTTGGTACTTTAACAGAACCGATGATGGTTACAAATGTTATTTCACTATGCCACAAGACTGAATGAGCAGCATCTAAGAAGCATCGCAGATAAGGTGCAACTGAAAAGAAGACAGAGTCATAGCTTTAGAACTGGAAGGAATCTGAGAGGCTGTGCCATCCGACCTGAAGAATCTGAGGCCCAGAGAGTCTTGGACTTGTTCAAGGTCACAAAGTTATAAGTGACTGGATTCGAGACGAGTTCTTCCGACTGCAGATCCATCATTTTGTTCACTGTACTTCCGATTAGATGTAACAAATTACCCAACCCTTTTGTCCTCACAAATGAACTCGGCCTACTGAGATGAGTAATGATGGAAAAGCATGGTTCTGGGGAGAAGGTATAGGAGTTCAGGAGATAGAATAAAGCTTTGAAATAATGAATTAGCCCCATTTAACTGATGTAGAAACTGGGGCCCAAAGAGAAGTGAAAATCATAGCTGGTTATTGTGGGTAAGATTAGTAAATAGCCACAATAAAAGTAATGATAGCTAACATTGATATTGTGCTTACTACATTCCAGGAACTGTGCTAAGCGCTTGATGATTATCATCCCATTTTGTCCTTATAACAACCCGGGGAAGTAGGTGCTACTATTATCCCCATGTTGCAGATGAGGAGACTGAAGCAAAGGTTAAATGACTTGCTTATGGTCACCCAGCTAGTAAAGGTTGAAGGCACAATTTGAATCCAAGTTTTCTCAAATCCAGGTCTGGTGTTCTATCTTTTGCACCAAATATTTTTGTAAGATTATCAATCTTAAAAATCTATTAATATACATATTATATGTGTATATATACAGATACCTTTATACATGTCCACATATGTGTATATATACACATACACCTATACATATACACACATACCTGTACATATGTGTGTGTATACATATATATATATATATACATTAGGTGTATGTGTGTGTGAATATATGTATCTAGATATGGATAGAGATCTATAGGCTGATAACTACATAGTCTTTATAACAGCTCACACAGAAGTGCATAATAAGCATATAGTAATGTGGATAATTTCTAAATACAATATTATATATAGTTACCCAAGCCTGTTTAGCAAATGGTCCCTCAGATAGTCACCTAGATGCTGGATCACCCATTGGTTCTTTTCCTACCTGTCTGACTATTTTAGCTCCCTTTTGTCCTATTTTCGTTCATGACTTTTACAAGCTCTGGGTGTTCTCCAAGGTTCTGTCCTGGACCCAGTTCCCCTTTCTCTCTTTACCTTCTCATTTGGTGACCTTATCCATTCCCTTGGATTGAATTCTCATCTCTGTGAAAATGACTTCTAGATCTTGATATCATACACATAAACCTTCTGATCTCCATTCCAATGACACTTACTGCCTACTGGACAGTTTACACTAGGCATCCCAAAGACATCTCAAATTCAGCATAAGAAAAATTGTTAACTTCCCCCTCCCACCTCTCAAACCACCCAATTGTGAATTTTCCTATTTCTGTTGAGGGCATCACCATCCTTCTAGTCACCCAGGTTCAAAAATTCCATGACACCTTTGACTCCTCACTCTCATTCGCCTCACATATGCAATTAATTCCTAAACATTATCACTTCTACCTCCATGACATCTCGTGAATATGACCCATTTATTCTACTCACATAGCTACATTCCAGTTCAAGTCTTCATGACTCCTCACTTGAATTATTTCAATAAATTTCTAATTGATCTCCTTTCGTCAAATTTCTCTCTACTCTAATCACTGTCATCAAAGTGAATTTACTAAAATGTAAGTCTGATTATGCTCCACTGCCAAATAAATTCCAGTGGCCTACTATAACATTTAAAGCTTTTTATTACCTGGCCCCATCCTCCCTTTTCAGTGCTCTCCCATGTTACTCTCCCCCATGTACTCTGTGCACCAGCCAGAATGACCTTGTTCTTCCTCACTCATGACACTCATTTCTTCTTTTTGGCATTGGCTCTCCCCCATGCCTAGAATTCATTCCTCTTCCTTCTCTTTTTTGAATTCCTGATATCTTTCAAAACTTGGCTCAAACTTTTCTTTCTGTTTATTGTTTATTGAAGGTAGGGACTGTCTTTCTGCTTTTATTTTTATGTTATTTCCAGCACATAAGACTGTCTAAGTGCTTAATAAATGATTGTTGTTAACTCTGGTCTTTAGTTTTCTTTTTGGTAAGATAAAGAAATTGCACTATTTAATCTCCAAGGTCCCTTCTGGCTCTAAATCTTATACTCTAGTAAGGCTACACTGTAGAAAGATTTTCTTATTTCTTTTTAAGTAGGAAGAACATGGTCTTTTAAAAATTGTACTAATTAGGTTCCTCCATTAAAAGGTCAAATACTTCATTGACGTGGCTTTTAATTCAAGAAAATTTTGACCATTAATGCTGAATATTAGCTACAAGGGGTCTGTAAGATTTAGTGGAAACTAAAGAAAAACCACACACGAAATATGGACAATATCATTTGCAAGGCTAATCATCAGGAAGAATTTTTTTAAAAAAATCAATAAATTGGAACCATAATAACATAATAGTCTATTTGCACTCTGTTTGTATTAAACATGAACCCACTGTGCAGGATATCTGATTTTAGCTCAAAATTAAACATTAACCTTGACACATCCATGTTCCAAAGAGAGCTGAGCAATTAGAATGTCACCTTTCAACAGGTGAGGTTACCTAACAGTGAGAGCTGAGGAGCAGTTTAATCAGCAGACTCCAAGTAAATGAAAATAACTTGTTATTATCATAGAAAGTGATCAGAACTTTTCTCTCTCCAGGAAAAAAGGAATAAATTTAAATTATGTTGATTGTGGAAGTTAAGGCCAATGAAATAAGGAAGAATTTCTTAAAACCATCCAGGTTGTTAAAAATAGTTTACTAAAAGCAAGTGACGTGGCATAATGGCGCACAATTCCTACTTGCCTGATTTATTTGCACAAATAGTTCTGTTCAGAGCTGAGTGAAGTATAAATAGATAAGGGGCAAAAAGGGGAGGATACACACATTTCAAAAGAAGAATTTCAAATTGTATATGACTGTATAAAAATATGCTCCAAATCTTTAATAGGACAGCTAGGTGGTGCTGGGCTTAGAGTCAGAAAGACCTGAGTTCAAATTTGACCTCAAACACTTACTATCTGTGTGACTCTAGACAAGTCACTTAACCTTGTTTGCCTCAGTTTCCTCATCTGTAAAATGAGCTGGAGAAGGAAATAGCAAACCACTCTGGTATCTGCCAAGAAAACCCCTGAATGCCATCAGGAAGAGTCAGACACAACTGAACAACAACAGCAGCAACAAATCTTTAATAGAGAAATGCAAATTAAAACAACTGGGAGGTTGTTCATTCATGTTATGAAAATGGGCAGAGATGACAACAGGAATAGTCATTGTTGGAGGGGCTATAGGAAGAGAGTCAACTGTTGTTGGTGGAGTTTGAATTAATCCAAGTATTTTGTTTATCAGTCTGTAATAAATCAAGAAAAGTGATGAAAATGTTTATAAACTTTGTTGTTGTTTGTCTTTCATTTTTGAAGAGAACCAGTGATATTGCAGGGTGATGTCTTGGGTTGACCATGAATTGGATTTAAGTGAGACAGAGTTGTCCAAAGTCATCAGCCTGACTTTCTCTTCCAGAGTCATTGAAGTTCAGTGGCAGGACAAAAGTCAATCTGATTGGCAATGGCCTGGGGTGCAGTGAGTGACCTTGGGGTCTTCAATGTCTGACCAAGATCTAAGTGCTCCACAGCACCTGCTTTGGCCACTATCATGATTGTTGGAACAAATTGTTCTCATCCTCTCATTCTACCAAGAGAAGTCTTCCCATGCTTGGAGTAGATAATCCCCCCAACCCAGTGACTCGTTTTAGTACTATTGGTTACCCCCAACCTGGTTTAGCCTGTCCTGAGACAACTTATCAGGGTGTGGCGGCTGCACATGCCACTGCTTCTTGGAGCCACAGCTGAGAGTTGCATGAAAAGTAGACACCAAAGGTGGAAAAGCACCCCTGAAAAAGGCTGGGTAAGGTGCTAGTTCTCCTTGAACACCCATATACCCCATATACTTTGGCTGGGCACTTAGAGGCAGGTAGTTGGTACGGTTGACTAGAGTGCTGGACGTGCAGTCAGGAAGATTTGCGTTTGAATTTGACCTCAGATACTTCCTAGCTGTGTGTCGCTGGTCAGATCCCTTTATCTCTGTCTGCTTCTGCAACTGTGAAATAGCGATCATAACAGCACCTACCTTGCAGGGTTGTTGTGAGAAGTAAATGAGATAATATGTGTAAAGTACTTAGCACAGTGCCTGGCACATAGTAGATTCTTAGTAAATCCTTCCTTCCTTCCTTCCTTCCTTCCTTCGACTCAAGGTGGTCAAAGAAAGAAACAAAAATCCAGTATTCAAAAAGCATTTATTAAGCACCTACTGTGTGCCAGGCACTGCGCTAAATATGTGTGAACATTTTCATGTTAGCAAAGAAATGGAAACAAAATGGATGCAAAGCAGTTGAAGAATAACTGAAAAACTGTTGTTTTTCAGTGTAATGGAATAATATTGTGAAATAAAGAATGATGAATATAAGAACTAAAGGCAGGGGAGAATTATAGTAACTTCTAGGGATCTCTTCTGATTTTATTATTATTTTTTAGACTATATAGAAGTACCCTGTAGTTGTTCTTGAATTGATGACAAAAGTGATTTGCAATATGCATGAGGTAGATAGGAGAGTGGCTAGGTGGAGGCCAGCTGGGACTCTTAAAACCTCTTCCCCAGGCAGCTGATTACTTGGTCAATGACTGTGTAAATCACTTAGTTGTTCTGGGCATCCGGTTCTCTCCCTGTAAAACAAAGATACTGAAATGTATCCCCAGCTAATATCAGCAAAGTGCTTGCAATCTCTTGTTGAGGAAAATAGCAAAAATGCAAGGCATTTCTATTATTACATATGCAGCATCCGACTGATCAAAGCCCATGATGGTGCTAAATTTCCACTTTAGCTTTATGTAGGTGAATCTGTTCTAAGGAGTGAAGTAAACAACCTCATATTTCTCCTTTTCTGTGTTCTGAATTTATAGAAACAAACCATCTATTTTAGGTGTTTCAAAAATTTCCCTAAAATTATGGTATTATATTTGTAATGGTTTTAATTTTCTTTTTTGGCCTTCTCAGTGGTGAGAGAGGAGGGAGAAAATTTGGATTTGAAAATAAAATAAAATTGAATTTAAAAATAAATATATTTTTAAAAGAATTTAAGGAAAAGCAAGGGTAGAAAAAAATTAAAATTATGGTACTAAAGTCGTGGTTTTATGCTCATGATTGACCTCAGACACTTAACTGTGTGACTCTAGGCATATCACTTAGTTTCCTCATCTGTAATGTGGGTATAATAATAGCATCTATTTCCCTCGGTTGTTCTGTGGATCAAATGAAATAATATTTGCAAAGTACTTAGCATAGTGCCTGATACCAGTAAGTGCTTAGTAATTTCTTTCCCCCTTCCCTCCATTCCTTCTTTCCTTTTTTTTATCCCTCTCTCCCTTCTTCCTTCCCCTCCTTTACTTCTTCCCTCCCTTCCTTCCTTCGTTCCTTCCTTCCTTCTTCCCTCCCTTCCTTCTTCCCTCCCTCCCTCCCTCCTTCCCTCCCTCCCTCCTTCCTCCCTCCCTCCCTTCCTTCCTTCCTTCCTTCCTTCCTTCCTTCCTTCCTTCCTTCCTTCATTCCTTTGTTCCTTCCTCCACCAGGAAATGATTACAAAAACCCATGGCCTTTTCTTTTGGTATATATTAGTTAATGGAGTGGGGTGTTGATAAATAATATACATATGACATTTTTTCTGGTATACTATGATAGTCTTGTAACAAGAGAATTTATGTAACATCAGAGGACAGCATCTTTGAGATATTTAGTGCAAACCAGATTTTCTCATTTGTTTTCATTTTCCATAGTTTGGTTCTGCCTCTTCTCTAGGTCCCTCTATTGTAATCTTCCTCTAGTTTTGATGTCATCTTAGTCCAAATGGTTTTTAGAATTTTTTTATCCTTTTTTAAAGAATTTTGCTGCTTTTTTACATTGCCAACTTCCCCCACATATATCCCCCAGAACCCCAGAGAACTATCCCATATAAAGAATGAAAGAGGGGGAAAAACCAGTTTAGCAAAACTAATCGGCCTATCAGCCATGTCCAACATTAAATACAGTGTTCTATACTCATAGTCCCCACACCTCTACAGCTAAGGGAGAGAAGTTCTTTCTTATATCTCTTCTTCTGGGCCAGATTTACTCATTATAATTATATAATATCCAGTCTCATTTTCTTGGCTGTTCTTTTCATATACACTGTTGTAGACAATGTGAATATTGTATTACTGGATCTACTTCACTTTGCATCAGTTACTTAAAGTCTTTCCATGCTTTTCTGTATTCAATATATTAATTATTTCTTGTAGCTCAGTAATATTCCATTACATTCATGTACAACACACTGCATAGCTGTTCCCCAATTAACAGTCATCTACTTTGCTTTCAGTTTTTTGCTGCAGTAACAAGGTGCCACTACAAACATTTTGATGATTGTGGGGTCTTTCTTTTTATCATTGACCTCCCTGAGGTATATACCTGGCACGGGAATTCCTAGATCAAAGAGTATGCAACTTTCAGTCACTTTTCTTTTCTTTTAAGTTAATTTATTTATTTTTAGTTTTCAACATTCACTTCTATAAGTTTTAGATTTTCTCCCCTTCCCTTCTTTCCTCCCTCCCCAAGACGATATGCAATCTGATATAGACTCTGCATATACATTCCTATTAAACATTCCTATTTTCATTATAGAAGAATTATAATGAATGGGAGAAACCATGAGAAAGGAAAAAAAACAAAAAAGAAAAATAATAGTCTGCCTCACTCTATATTCAGACTTCATAGCTTCATAGTTATTTCTCTGGATGTGGCTGGGATTTTCCATAATGAGCCCTTTGGAATTGTTGTACATCCTTGCATTTCTGAGAAGGGCTAAGTCTATCAAAATCAGTCATTGCACACTCTGGCTGTTACTGTTACTGTGTTCTCCTGGTTCTGCTCACTTCCCTCAGCATCAGTTCATATAAGTCTTTCCAGGTTTTTCTGAGGTCCACCTGTTCATCATTTCTTATAACACAATAATATTCCATTACATTCATATACCACAACTTGTTCAGCCGTTCCACAATTGATGGACATCCCCTCAATGTCCAGTTCTTGGCCACCACAAAAAGAGCTGCTAGAAATATTTTTTTACACGTGGGTCCTTTCTCTGTTTTTATGATCTCTTTGGAATACAGGTGGTATTGCTCGGTCAAAGGGTATGCACATTTTTATAGCCTTTTGGGTTTAGTTCCAAATTGTTCTCTAGAATGATTGGATCAGCTCACAGATCCACCAACAATGAATCAGTGTTCCAACTTCCCCACTTCTTCAGTATTTATCATTTTCCTGTTTTGTCTTATTAGCCAATCTGATAGGTGTGATGCGGTGCCTCAGAGTTGTTTTGATTTGCATTTCTCTCATCAATAGTGATTTAGAGCATTTTTTCATTTGATTATAGATAGCTTTAATTTCTTCCTCTGAAAACTACCTCTTCATATCCTTTGACCTTTTATCAGTTGGGGAATGTCAGTCACTTTTCTTAGCATAATTTCAGGTTGCTCTCCAGAATGGCTGGACCACATCACAGCTCCATCAGCAGGGAATTGATGTGCCTATGTGCCTGATGTTTGTACAACCCCCAATTTGGAGAAGGTGTGACTGTAAGTGTATGATATTTCTCCTGAGAGTAGGAAACAGGAGCACAGTTCAGCAAAATGATACATAAACTTTCCTGGAGACAGCACATCCTTTGTGAAGTGTTTTCACTCTTTCTGAGCCAGGGGATTGAGTGAGAGCAGAATCCAGGTCACTCCTGAAGCTGAGAAGATTATGCCATCATCAATGACCTTGTTGACGTGATGTTGACAGATTCTTTCCTTTGTGTTTTTTTAAATCAGGTACACTGTGGTGTATTATCATGATTTATGTATCTGTTTCATTTTCATAATGCAAAAGGTCCTTCTAAGAAATGTCCTGTTTTCTATATAGCACAATGAAAAAGCTAAATAATTCACAAAGCAAAGCTGGTAATGGGTGTTTAAAAAGGTTGCTTAACAAGTTAAGGGAATTGCAGCCAAACACAGCATCCGGTATAGTTCTGTGACACTCTTGTGCTGTCCTCTTAGCAACAACAGGGCTGGTTTTACAGAGAGTTAATTATTCTCTGGAGCAAGCTGTGCATCTCTTTGGAGGCGAATGAATTCTTTCAGGATTTCAGGATTCCATTCAGGAAATGTTCTTTTACCAGCCAGTCTGTCTCTGTGATGGTAGGGATCAGAAATAATTACCTGGAAGGAAACAGTGATACCAATGATAATAATAACCGGCATTTCTAGATTGCTTTATGCCTTGCAAAGAGCTTTACATGTGTTATTATTGACTTTGATCTTCATAATAACCCCGTGAAGTGGGTGCTTTTAATATTCTCATTTTACAAATAAGGAAACTGAGGCAGGCAGCAGTTAAGTGACTTGACCAGGGTCACACAGCCACTTAGTACATTAGGCAGGATTCAAGCTCAGATGCTCCTTACTGCAAATCCAAGTCCCATCCATTGTAGCTCCTGGCTGCCTGTGGAATAGGTAAGAAGGGAAAAAGGCTCTTGCAGCTGAAATCAGACCGCTCCACCTGAAGTTTTCTCTTATAAGAGAGGCAAGACTAGACATCTCTAGAGCCTCCTCTCTGCCTTCTCCAAGGGAGACCCGATTTCTTGCCAGGAGGGGAGGTAGGAGGTGGAAGCCGGTCACTTTGCTCTCCTCAGAGTGGGAAAACCAGGCTAGAATTGTATCTGTCTTCTCCCTTAAATATTGTTAGTCTGGTGGACCTTACTTAAAGGTTCAGGCTAAACTCCTGAAAATTATTTCCTAGTGGGGAGAGGAGGGGCCAGGAGCTTTATAACCAAGGTCTGACCCTTCCCTTCTCACCAAATACCAGTTCCACAATGAACACATAGAAAGCAAATAGGAAAGAAACCCATTCAGGCAAGTCGGTAGCAAAGCAGACATTGGAGAAAGTACACATAGGAGAACACATACCGAACTAGGGATTGAAGGAGCTCAAATCCTCCAGCCTCTACCGGGGTTTTTTTTGTGCTTTATTTCTCTTTCCCTTCTCACATAAACTTCCTGAAAAGGCTGTCTACATTCAGTGTCTCTTTTTCCTCTCTCCTGTAACTCATTTCTAAAACCTTAGCAGTCTGTCTGCTAGCCTTATCATTCAGCTGAAACTGCCTTGTCTGTAATTTCCGGTGAGTTCTTGTTTGCCAAATCTAATGGCTTTTTCTCAGTCTTCATACGCCTTGACCTCTGTGGCAATAGGCACTGTTGGATCACCTTCCCCTGGATACTGTTCACTGGGTTCTTCATGGTTCTGCTCCCTCCTGCCCAGTCTCTACTGTGGCAAGCTATGGATAGGGACATGATGGATCCTGGTATAGAGGCTGACCAACCAGTCAAAAATCATGTATTAAGCACCTTCTATGTGCCAGGCACTGTGGTAGGCCCTGGGGATACGATTACAATGAATGAAACAATTCCTGCTCCTGAGAACTGGAAGGAAGCTAGGGATTCTGAGAGGCAGAGTGGCTCATTCCAAGCAAAGGGATGGAGACAGGACATAGCACGTCCTATATGGGCAATAGCAAGCAGGATGGCATGGCCAGAATAAAGACAATGTTCATATTATCCAGGAGGCCTGGAAAGGTAGAGTGGATCCAGGTTGTGAAAGGCTTTAAAATGCCCAGTGGAGGAGTTTGTATTTGATCCTAGAGGCCAGAGGGGCTCCTGAAGCTCCATGAGCAGAGGAGTAACGCCCGTACATTTTTTTTTAAATTTTATTTTAGACTCAAATGCTGGAACACAAATACAGAATAGAGAAAAGAAACAAAAACATATCATAAGCTTAAATATTGAACTTAAATACAAAGTTAAAAAGAAAAAAGTATGTTGTGTGCATAACAGGACATAAGAGAGGATTCAAAATATGTAACAACAAATTCACAAAAGCGTATGTGATAAATAATACTCATTGTGTTGAGAGCTGTCTATCTTTGCTTCATTGTGAATTTTCTTTTGTTCTCTGCTGCACACTTTTTTACTTTGTTCTTTTTCCCCCTCCCCTCAAGCCCCCAGAAAGGTAAAGTGTAGATATGTTTCTCCATAGCTATAGATATATACCTACACATATACATATATACATGCATTTATAAACATACACTTTCCCAAACTTATTCTACTCCTGATCTTTGTTTGCCTGTACATTTTTGTTGTTGTCGCTCAGCCATGACCCCATTTAGGGTTTTCTTGACAAAGATACTGGTTTTCTCACTCATTTTATGGATGAGGAAACTGAGGCAAACAGGGTTAAGTGACTCGCTCAGGGTCACACAGCTAGTAAATGTCTGAGACCAGATTTGAACTCATTCTTCTTGGTGCTCTATCCACTATGCCACCTAGCCACTCTTGTATATTAGGAGTATCAATTTGGCACCAGTGTAAAGCATGGAGTGGTACTAGGGGCTGAGAGATGCAGTAGTCCGTGCCCAGAAGTCAGAGAGGCCAGAATTAGTACAAGAGCCATATAAGTGGAGAGAAGGGACAGATTCAGGAGAAGCCGTGGAGGTAGGATCCATCAGACTTGACAATTGGTTGGATATGGGGATGAGGGAGAGGGAAGCATTCAGGATGACAGCCTGTTCATTAGGGCTACTGGAAGGGTAAGGTGGGGGGCCCCTAAATAGAAATAGGGAAGTTGAGCAGGGGGCAGGGATTGGAGGTAGGAGTAAAAGAAGAAAATGAGGTTTTATTCAAGACACATTGAGTTGGAGATGCCTGTGAGACATCCAGTTGGAAATATCCAATAAGAAGTTGGCGTTATGGGATTGGGATGTCAGCAGAGATTCTTGCTTTGGATTATAGATCTGGGAGACATTCACATAAAGAGGGTCACTGAACCTAAGGAAACTGATGAGAGACCCCTACAGTTAGAGGCCAGATGAGAGCCAAATAGAGAAATACACAGTAGCCATGGCAGCATTAAGAGGTATGGAAGCATTCCATTAACTACAAGTATAGCTCATAGAGAGAATATTAAGGGGATCCATGCATGCTCTTTCCATAGCATATGTAGTGCCAGTGCATTATTTACAGCACGCACAATCACATTAAAGACCGTGACTATAAGTATGACATGACATTCGATCACAAAATATACCAGATTCTCCAGGGAGAGGACAGAAGTGAAACATTTATTTAGACACCAGAAAATCAAATCCCAAAACCAGTAAGCTGATTCCATCATAGTACCAAAGATATTCAGAAGCCATAGTAACACTGAGAGCCACAGCATCCTTCAGCCTTCCCACAAACCAATACAAGATCAATATTTCCTCACAAACCTCCCTATCTCCTTAATGAGTGTCCTCTCTCCCCTACTGTCTTGCTAGCTCTGACTAGCTTCTTGTGGGCTCTGCTTTCCTTTTGCAAACTTCTCCTACCGCAGGCTCCATGTGATTGCATTCAGCCTATTAGGGGGTAGAGTTTACTTTCAAAGCAGGGGAGGTCTTCACACTCCCCCCCTCCTCCCCCAGGTCTGTTAAGGGTCAGGAAAGATCTTCAAATTCCGATTCCCATTATAGCATACTGGTTGTAACACAGACAATATAAGCACATAGATAAACTGGCAGCAGATTCTGAGGGCTCTGAGTTGAATTGAGCTCAACAAACATTTATTAAGTACCTGCTGTGTGTGAGGCAATACTTTTCGCCCTGTTTTTATATAGTCCGTGAAGTTGGGTATAGTGTGAAATAATAATAGTATCTATCTCCTGCTTTAAATTTTAACACTTTACATATGGTAGCTTGTTGAGCACACAACCACCCTGTGAGGCAGGTAGATACTATTATTACCTCATTTTGCATATGAGGACACTGAGGCTGAGAGAAATCAAGTGAGTTGTTCAGGATCACATAACTAGTAAGTATCTTGAACCTAAGTCTTTAGGTCTCCTGGTCCAGCACTCCATCCACTATGTTATCTAGCTGTTTCAAGACAACAGGCAAGAATGAGCCTAAACCACAAAGGTATCATAAGCAATGAAGTAATATTAACAAAAAATTAAGGACAAGTTTCTCTGCTAAAGGTCTCATTTCTTAACTATATAGAGAACCAAGCCAAATTTATAAAAAGAGCCTTTCCCCAGTTGATAAGTGGTTAAAGGATATTAACAGGCAGGTTATAAGAAAACCAAAAACATGGCAAGACCTACATGAACTGATGCAAAGTGAAGTGAACAGAACCAGGAGATCATTGTGCACAGTAAGAGCGGTGTTTTAACTGTTAAAGACTTGGTATTCTGATCAACATGATAATCCAAGCCAGCTCCCAAAGACTCTTGATCCAAAATGCTATCCACTTCCAGAGAGAGGACTGATAAACCCTGAGCGCAGATGAAAGCATACTTTTTTTTTCCCCACTTTGTTTCTTGCTCTTTGTTGTGAAAGAAAATGATAAACAGTGCAAATTGAAGTATAAATTTCTTGCTTTATTCTTGCTTCGGATATGATAGCTGTGTTTAAAGATTTGAAGGGCTGACCTGTGAAAGAGAAATTAAACTTGTTTTTTTTTTTGGATGGGGAGGGGAATGGAGAGTAGGGGTGAGGGAGGGGAACCAGGAGAAATGGGCAAAAGTTACAAAGAGGCCAATTTAGACTTGAGGTCAGGAAAAACTTCCTGACAATTAGAGTTGTCCAAAAACATAATGATCTGCTTTGTGAGATAGCGAGCTCCCTGTCATTGGAGGACGTCCAGTTGAGGCTGGATAGCTAGCTATGTGTTCCAACTCTTATTGTAGGGATTCTTTTCTTGGACTCTGTGGTTGCTAAGGTCCCTTCCAGCTCTCAAAATTCAGTGATTTTATGTTTAATTCAACTTTGCTGCATTGACCCAACTTTGGGAATTTGGGCAGATTCTTTTTCTGTGTTTTTGCCCAATTCCCTGGCCAACAGTTCTAGCTCTAAAGAAAAAAAAAAGGCTTGTAAATAGATTTAAATACTGGTTCAATGGGCATTTAATGCATTGCATTATCTTATCCTACCTGGGGATTGTGAGACAACCTCCCCTAGTTCTAGAATTAACTGTACACCTCTTTCATTAGGTAACGTCCTTAGCTACACAATAGTAAGAGGTCAGTGACAGCTGGGGATGAAAGTGAGTGTGGATCATAAAACCAAGAGGCACTTAAGATTTAACAAGATTAGCAAGTGCTGCTGAAAAGAGCTACTGGTCCTGAATCACAAAAGGGGGAAAGATGCCAGCTCACTTCTCTTGGCTCACAGTCACAGCAGGAGGGTGGAAAGCCCCAAAGGAAACGGAAATAAAACTCTGAAAAATAGGCTCGCAGTGGGGCATGGGGAACATGATGAATTCAGAGAAATGTGGGAAGACTTGTAAGAATTGATCCAGAGCAAAATGAGCAGAACCAGGAGATACTCGTCAGATTGACCGTGCTGGTGTAAATGAAAACAGCTTTGAAAGACTTCAGAACTCTGATCAAAGCAGCGAGCAGTCAGGACAGCAGAGGAATGATAGCGAAGTGTGCCAGCCACCTCTCGGGCAACAGGTGATGGAATGTAGGTACAGGATGAGATGCACAATTTTGGACATAACCAGTATGTTCATTTGTCTTGCTTGACTATAGCCATTTGTTACGAGGCAGGACAACTTCTTTTGGAGTTGGGTGTGATAGAAAAGGGGAAGACTGAGAATTAGTAGGTAATGATGGAAATGGGGAAAAAGAAAGCAACAATAAACATTTAACCATGCACGGAAGAATATAAAAATGATCACTGAAGGGGAAAAATGAGTAATTTTGTTACTGCCTTGTTAAAATTTAATATATGCTTGGGGCGGCTAGGTGGTGCAGCAAATAGAGCACCGGCCCTGGAATCAGGAGGACCTGAGTTCAAATTCGGCCTCAGACACTTAATACTTACTAGCCATGTGACCTTGGGCAAGTCACTTAACCCCAGTTGCCCTCCAAAAAAAAAGCAACCCCCCCCCAAACAAACGAACAATAATTTAATATATACTTAAAAGACCAAACTATTTGTAGTAGATTTACAATTTCTTATACAACCCTCTTGTTCTTTGTATATTTTGTGTTTGCTGATGTTTGTTAACTTCACAATAAGAATAAAAAGTTTAAAAAGAAAGTAACATGAAATGAAAGTTTCTCTGGGATAGGCTTCTTAATGTGGAGTTCATGAAATTAAAATAATTTTGATAATTATATTTTGGCATAATTGCTTTCCTTTGTACTCCTATCTAATGTTACTTATTTGTTTAAAAACAAAATGGGCCATGACAAAAATTAGGTTAATAACCCCTGCTCTAGGAATATTACAAAATGAATAAAGTTTATGATTTAGCTGGTCCAATTAGTTGTAGCCACTGAAGCTGTTTTCTTTTGGTCTTATTGATAAGAACGAATGGGTGGGATGCTGGATTTGGAAAACCATTAAGTCTTGGGTTTAACTTGGGCCTCATATACTTACAGTGACAGTATGAACAAAACATTTAATTTCTCAGAGTCTTGGTTTCCTAATCTGTAAAATGGGGTTAATAATGTATTACTACCTCACAGGGTGGTGAAGAAAATATTTTGCAAACCTTAGAACAGTGTGTGAGTATGAATGATCATGAAGGTTGAAACTTACTCAAGCTTCTGAATCAACACCATAGCTTAGCTTATAGTCCACAGTAAAGGCTAACCACAGTTAGGTTTCTTTACTTTTCCTAGTTGGGGCTTTCGTTCTTCGTCACAGCTTCCATTTAGAGTTTCAGTGTGTGTTCAGGTGTTTGTGATGTAGGTGAAAAAGAGAAAGAAAATCCTCCCATTTTCTAGGTTACCTGTTGTTCTTTGTCCTTCATTCTTGAAGAGGACCATGACATCAGGGAGGTGATGCCTTGACATGCAAGTGAATTGGATTTAAGTGAGGGAGGGCTGTGCAAAGTCACCAGCCTCACTCTCTGCTCCAGAGCCATCTGGGTACAGTGGCCAGATATGAATCAGGATGACTGGAGATGGTCCAATGAATGGACTATTCATTGATAATCAGATCTAATGGCCATACATAACATACATGTGCACATATACAAATACACATACATACATACATATTTCATAGCCCTAATTTTAAAGCAATTTTACACGAATGTTTTTGATTCTAGCAATACCTCTACTTTTCTGGTATACTTATCCTTATATTTCAGATCTCTAAGTTTCCTTTCAGTGGTGAGTGATGGATAGGTGGAAGTTTTGTTGAACCCTAGAGAATCTTTACAGAAGTTTGTTTTGTTGAAACTGTGGTTTCCTCAGGCAGGGAATTCCCAATAAAGAACTAAATGTCAGCACTTGCTCTGATACCTATTATGGAATCAAATTGCCTGGGGGCACTGAAGGATTAGGTGACTTGCTCAGAGTCAAACAGTCAGTATGTGGCAGAGATGGATATTGAACCTCTGTCTTCCTGACCCTAAGGCAGGCCCTCTACTACCCACTACGCCAGAGGTGTTCAGAACAGGGCCCTCAGAGAGGCAGCATGCGGCCCACACTCTAGGAGAGTAGCTGACCCAGATTAAAATGTAATTGTGAAATATTTAGCAAAATCAGTAAACATGTGCTCTTCTAAGTCACCATATGGCCAGCAAAGATCCTCACGTATGACTTAGTGGCCTCTGTTTCTGAGTTTGACACCTCTGCTGTACACCGTGCTGCCTCCATAGAAAGATTTTGTGAAGCACAATGCTTTATAAAGCCTTTCTAGAGGCTTTGTAGGAAAACAGGATGGGCTGAGAACCTGACAAAATACAGCGCTGCCATATTTACACACCTTATATTTTAGGATACATCACCTAAGCAGTTTTGTTCTTTCTCACATAATTCTGACTTTCTGATTTGCAGTCATCTCTGGCAGAGGAGCCTTCCTTCCAGAAGGAACAACAACTCCCTTGGGTACAACGTCTAAATGGATCTGGTGTGCTGTGAAGATTGATGTTCCTTAGCATCTGGTGGACTATTGAAAAGGAAGAAGTCTCACCTAAACCTCAGTGGTGATTCAGTGATGAGCACAGCCCCAAAGGGCAGAGATAAACACACTTGCCAAGGGGATATGGCAACAAGGGAACATCTGGACATAGTCTATGGGTGTTCTCTTGTTCAGTTCAGGGCTCCTTCTGGCCTTATTTCTGCCTAACCTTTCCCAAGCAATCCAGTTCTACTCAACAAGTATGAAAAGCATTTAAATGTCTACCATCTTGAAGGCAGTGCTAGACCTGGGTTACAAAGACAATGAATCAGTTCTTTGTTAAGGCTCTGATATTGTTTCTGGGATAGAATACATCATGTACACAGATTAAATAAATACAAGGTAATTTGAGGAGGAAGCAGACTACTATCAAGGGAATGGGGGAGGCAGAATTGAACAAGGCTTTGTGGAGGAGGTGGTGCCAGATATAAGCCTTGGAGAGAGATAAGGATTCTGAGAGGCAGAGAAAAGGATGGGAGGCTTGGGAAACGAAAGGCCTGTGTTAAAGCCAAGAGACAGAATGCTGAATTTGGGAAAGGTATTAAATGGGGGTGGGAAAATGATAGATTCCGTTTTAGACATCTTGGGTTGGAGATGCAGATGGGACATCTAAGTGGAAATGTCTAGCAGGCAATTAAAATTCAGGACTTTTCTTCCCTCTCTACACTTTTTCTCTGCTGATTTAGTCTAATCCAATGGTTTCAGTGGTTGCCTGTATATGAAGGAGACCCAAATCTCCAGCCCTTGAGCTCAACACTCATATTTAATGCTCACCTTTGGAAATCTTAGTCTGGATATTCTGCTAGCATCTGGAACCCAACGTGTCTTAAACTGAAGTCATTATTTGTCTACCAAAGCCAGCTTCTTCCCCTGCCATAATTATTTCTGTAGTGACATTCCTATCTTTCCCCAAGATCTGGAAGTCTTCTTTCATTTCTCCTTCCTCTTTGACCCTACTTTTCATCATTTACCAAATCTTGTTTCTCCTACCCCTGAAACCTCTGTTTCATCTTTTCCTTTCTATTCATACTATCGTCACTTAAGATCAGTCCCCATGCTAGTCTGACCAAGCTAGTGAAGTATTAGCCTCTGTTAAGCAGGTGGGTCAATCCAATAGGACTTTCACTCACCAGGGAAGGAATCTGGGTTTGCCACTCAGTTGATCAAAGCTGTTTGGGCAAGGATGCCCAGTGGGACCACTTACTTTTCTCCTGAAGTCACTTCTGGCCCCTCAGATTCCCTAACAAATTGGTAAATATTGCAACATGGTGTCTACTTTTGATGGGGCTAGCAGGGTCCTGGTGGAATGTTCCTTTGGGTGTACACCTTTAGGGTGGTATTACAGCTTGGTCTAGATTCTGCTACCACTGGAGTTTCTCCTTCAGTCTTGATAGCCCGCTCCAGAAGCTGTTCTCCAAGGTGCAATGATGCAAAGGGTGATCTGATAAATCTTTATACAGTTTCTAGCATCGTGAGTCAGTAAACATCACAATCCTAAGACAATCAGCCTTTTGTATCGCAAAGGAATCCAGTCTTAGGCAAAGCATTACAGAATGTTTTAATCATAAGCAAACATTATAGAATTTACTCTTATAATTATGTTACAAATAAACCAATCAAGGAATTAAAACACATAGGAGTAGGGTATTACATCAAGTGGCATCTGCTTTAGAGTGGGAGGGTCTCATCTGGACCAGATGTGGGATGCAAAGTACAAGAAAAGAGCAGTTCCAGGAAATAGTTGGGTAAGTGCCCATGAATTGGAAATATACTGAATTCTGGAACAGACATATTCAATTAAAAGTATGTTTTGTGGAGCATAAAGTTCTGTAGCAGGCCAATTTAGTTGTTTTTTTTTTTTTAGCATACAGATGGACTTGGTGGCGATGTATTTGTTAGATTTCTTTTAAATTTTATTTTATTTTCAGTTCTGATTTCTCTCCTTCCCACTTGCCTCTCCCTCATCCATTGAGAAAGCAAGAAAAACAAAACCTGTTACAAATATGTACAGTCAAGCAAAACAAATTCTGGCATTAGCCATGTCAAAAATAATATGTTCTGATCTTCATGTTGAATCCATTCTTTTTTTGTCTGGAGGTGGAGATCATGTTTCATGAGTCCTCTGGAACTGTGCTGGAACCATTGTGTTCATCAGAGTTCCTAAGTCTTACAAAGCTGTATTTGCTAGATTTTTTAAACCAGTCGTTTAAAGAGACTTCTCTTTAGTTTTTTTTTTATTGATGCATAGATTGCCAGTGACTTGGGTAGCCTAACTTAGCATTGTTATAGTTTAGGATGGTTCATGAAACAAATTTCCACAAACTCCTACATGACTCCTCTGACCTTATGTTCTCAAAAGCTATGCCAGTGGAGTATAGTCCTAGCAACAAACAATGCATATTTTCTGAGGACCAGAAAAAGGAAGTGTAAAGATGTTTATTAGGTTGATTAGTAGATAATAAATAGTTGGATAGTAGAAACCTATGAGAGAGAAAAATACAGAATGGCCCTCAGTCCTACATGGTTCCCTTCTGTAATGATGGTGGCAGAGTTGCAGAAAAATAGTATGAAGAGTGCTAAGAACCACACTTTTTTTTTATACCATCTATAAACATTCTTAGCTGTTGGTACTATCAATGTATAATTCTAGTGCAGTGACCAAGAATAGGACATCCAGCTGAAAGGAAGTGAATGGTATCTATCAACATTTTTGCTACAAATGAAATGGATGACCAGAGCAAAAGATGGATTGGTTATATAGGACATTCCCAAAGTCTTAGTGCATTTTTAAGCTTTAATAATAACTTCTAAGACACTCTGTTTAGCAAGAACATGGCATAATCAATGAAAAACCAGTGTACTCCACTGGTATCTATGCAGTGGCTAGAGAATTATGGGAATGCAGCCTCCAGAATCCTGGGTGGACCCCTGTAGGGAATTTACTGGTGGTCGTGGACAAGGGTTTCTTAGGATGGTCAAGTATGGATGGATTGTGATTTGTTCTATTGAAGAGAATACCCACATTACTAATAAGAGAAGGCTTTTATGCTATACTTTAAGATTTGCAAAGCACTTTACATGTCATCTGATTTGATTCTTGAAACAACCCTGTGAGGTAGGTGCTATCATAATTCTCATTTTACAGTTGAGGAAACTGAGGCTGAGACAAGTTCAGTGACTTGCCCAAGATCACAAAATCAATCAGTGTCTGAGGCAGGAATCTTTCTGACTACAGATCCATCATTTTATGTACTCTACCACCTCACATCCATAGGATTATTGGAATAAATGATATGAAACTTCAAAGGTAGTAGGAAGCTGGGTATTAGGTCTTGTGGGCACGTTCAACTTTTTTTTTTTTTTTTTGCTTTTTGGAGGGCAGTTGGGGTTAAGTGACTTGCCCAAGGTCACACGGCTAGTTTTTTTGTGTTAAGTGTCTGAGGCCGGATTTGAACTCAGGTACTCCTGACTGCAGGGCCAGTGCTCTATTCACCGCGCCACCTAGCCGCCCTGCAAGTTCAACTTTTGAACTGTTTTTGAATTCATGGGAATTTTATTTTATGTGGAGACTAAAATGAAATTAAATGCCCTTACTTGGCCCTGGTAGAGGGACCTGGGAAGCAGAATCCATTCCTTACTTCAAGGAATTTGTCAGTAAAAGCTAATAAAATCATTCCAAATCTCAAACAAAGGGGTTGTGGTGAGAAAGAAAACAAAGAATAAACAAATTGAAATTGTTCGGTAACTGACTGCTTTGGCCAGGACCCCCAGACTACATAAACCTCACCTGATCTAGGGTATTTGACAAATAGTAACCCTGAAGTTGTCAAGAGACAGGTCATCTACAGAGATTACTTGAATTTTGACTTAAAATGGAGTCTTTGGATTGTGTGGCTTATTCCATACATTATTCTCTCTTTGTTGGTTTTAAAAGCTCTGTGTGTGTGTGTGTGTGTGTGTGTGTGTGTTTCTGTCTCTTTTTCCCCTTTTGCTCTTTCTTCACCTTTCTTTTTTCTGTCTCCTCTCTGTCTCCATCCCTCTCTCCATCTCTCTTTTTCTTTCTCTCCATCTCTCTGTCTCTCTGTCTTAATCTCTTCATTTCTCTATCTCTGTCTCTTGCTATCTCTGTCTCTCTGTGTGTCTCTCTTTGTGTGTATCTCTCAACTCTGTGTTTTTCTCTCCTTTCTCTGCTTTTAATATTCCTCAGTAGCTCTGAAATGTAAGGCAGCAACATCTTTGTTATTTCTCATTTTACAGAGGAAAAACTCATGAGGGCTGATGAGTAACAGTACCATGCACACTGTCATCAACCCTTTCCTTGGCATTTAGGAAGGTGTTGGTTCTGCATCCTCTTCAGTGTCCAGGAGAACGGAATCACTGGCCAGAAAGGATGATGCCAGGGTGGCAGCAGCACCTGCATCTTTTACAAGCCAAATTTCTGTAACAGAGAAAAACCCATATTTAGTTCCAATACATTTAGGTTTGCCTCTTTGAGCAGAGATGTCTCTCTCTACTTGATTGTAAGAGCAGCAGCTTTCTGCATTCCTTTTCTTCCTTCATAGACTACTTACTTAGCAGTGTAGAGGATGCCAGGCAGTTGTACCATTGCTCTATATTGGGTACAAAGCAATGATACTCCCCTCCTTTTAGAGGGTATGTAAGGATATCTTTTAAGCTTTCATAACAATCCACACCCCCTGGGCAAGTTGGGGAGAATTGCGATCGTTGTATTTCCATAACTATGCGAGGAAAGGACAGCAAGTGTGCCAAAACAAAGAAAGCCAAATTGTTAAAGCCATGTTCCAGAGGCAGTCAGAAATAAAACTGAGCCAAACTGCTGCTATTAGTAAGGGCAGGCTCTTCGGGGATCCAATATTTTTTTTAACCTCCATGAATATCCTGTAACTTTGCATAAACTGGAAAAGCACAAGGAGATTGGAGATGGGCTTAAGTACAGAAGGGATAAACAGAGCCCTACTGTATGTGATAATGTTCTGTGTATGCTTGTGCCAAAATCCAACACAGCACAATAAAAGAACCAAAAAACGAGATGCGCTGTCTATGCATGCAAACAGATTTACATAAACATAAATATAATAGGAATTCATAGGAATGGGAGCAACCTTTTAAGTAGTTTCCATTCTTCCTTCTTTGTTGCTATTCAGTCGGGGTTTTTTTTTTGTTTTTTGTTTTTTTTTTGCTTTTATATTTGGAGGGCGGAAGGTGGGGCAATTGAGTTTAAGTGACTTGCCCAAAGTCACACAGCTAGTAAGTGTTAAATGTCTGAGTCAGGTCCTTCTGACTCCAGGGCTGGTGCTCTATTCACTGTGCCACCTAGCCGTCCCCTATTCAGTCATTTTCAGTTGTTTTTAACTCTTTATGACCCCATTTGGTGTTTTCTTGGCAAAGATTTTGGAGTGGTTTGCCATTTCCTTCTCCAACTCATTTTACAGATGAAGAAGCTGAGGCAACCAGGGTTAAGTGACTTGCCCAGGGTCACCCAGCTAGTAAGTGTCTGATTTGAACTCAGGTCTTCCTGATTCTAGACCTGCCACTCTATCCACTGTGCCACCTAGCAGAACTCTGCCTTCTTTAGATTTGTATTTTGAGTTTTGTTTCAAGATAATACATATCCATGTAATTTGGGGAAAAATAAAATATACTTTAAAACTCCCCAAAATCAAGATAATATATTGAGAGGAAAACAAGGAGAATTTCTTTTCGAAGATTCATAGGCTCATGGCTCTAGAGTTGGAAGCGACTTCAGAGGCCATCAAATCTGACCCTTTGGTTTTACAGATGAGGAAGTTGAATCCAGGGAAGGTTAAATGACTTGCCTAAGAACACAGATGCAGTAAGCATCAGAGCACTTACTAAGTAATGATTCTGCAGCAAGGCCTTCCTGGAGAAAGAGAAAATCATGTTCAGACCATGCTGCTTGTACTCCTACCCTCATTCTAATCATCCTCACCCCAGAGCACCCGAACCTTGGACTTTGCCCCTGGAACCATCCTGTGCCACTTGGGAAGACTTCTGGGGATTGATGTAGAGTGAAGCGATGGGGACGAGGAAAAGGATACACGCAATGACTAAAATAAGATCAATAACGAAACCAGCCTTGGAGAAGAGTTGAGAAAATGCACCTCCTGTGGTGTGGAATTTCACACGTATTATCAGACGGGGCTGATTTGTTGATATTGCCGCACTGTTTAGTTTTCCCTCTTTCTTTTAAAATCTTTGTTATAAGAGATGTCTCATTGGGTAGGGGAGAGGGAGAGGGAAATATTTGGAAATAAATGTGATGCCAAACCCAAAGGCACTAACTTTTAAACACAAAAGTTTTTTAACCCCCAAAGCAAATGCTATCACTGTCAGTTATTAACCTAAAACAGGACTAGTGCTGGGTTGAATTTCTGGAGATCAACAAAGCATTAGAGCTATTTTGGAAGGAAAATCTGTGATCATCATTCAGTAAAGAAGTTGCCTGGTCCTAGGTTTCCATCAGGATGAACTTAGTACCTGGAGGACCCTAGCCAGAACATGTGAAGATGCCCAGTGCATCATAAAGGACTGAGGTTGAGAGGTGACTTGCCTAGCGTCACACAGCTAGTAAATATTTGAGGCAGGATTTGAATTCAGTGGATAGAATATCAGCCCTGGAGTTAGGAGGACCTGAATTCAGTCCTGACTTCAGATACTTACTAACTGTGTGACCCTGGGCAGGTCACTTAACCCTGTTTGTCTCAATCTCCTCATCTGTAAAATGAGCTGGAGAAGGAAATGACAACC
This sequence comes from Pseudocheirus occidentalis, assembly GCA_028646575.1. NCBI lineage: Eukaryota > Metazoa > Chordata > Mammalia > Diprotodontia > Pseudocheiridae > Pseudocheirus > Pseudocheirus occidentalis. The sequence continues at coordinate 232,602,732 of CM053595.1, forward strand.
CATTCCAGTATCTTTGTTAAGAAATATCCAGATGGAATCACAAAGAGTCAGACATGACTGAAAGTGACTCAATAACAACAATGTGTGGATTGAGAGACAAGGATGGATATGGGAGGCAGAAATGGCAACACTTCTCAACTTATTGGATATCTGAGGAAGGAAAAGTGAGACATTAAGAAAATGATGAAAGCTATGAGTATAAGAGACTAGAAGAATGGTGGCACCCTTGTTAGAAATTGGGAAGCATGGTAGAGGCTGGATTTGGATAGGGGATAGGTGTAAAGATGGTGAGTTCTGTTTTAGATATGTTGAGTTCAAGATATCTCCATGCTACCCAGTCTGAAATGTCCAATAGACAGTTGGTGATATGGAACCAGTGGTTAGGAAAGAGACCAAGGCTGGGTCTGTAGATCTGTGAGTTGTATTCATAGAGAAGAAAATTAAACCTATGGGAACCAATGATGTTGTCAAGAGAAAGAGTGTAGTGAGAGAAGGGAAGAGAGTCTAGGATAAAGCTTTGAAGTAGACCCACTGTTTGGGGGCATGATATAGATAAGAAACCAGTTTAAGTGACCAAGAAGGCATAATTAGGCAAGTAGAAGAATTAGGAAAGTGAAGTGTTATAAAAACTATAGAGGAGACAGTACTATGGAGAAGAAGATGGGTAACAGTGTAGAATGTAGCAGAGAGACCAAGAAGGATATGGCCCAAGAAAAGACTGTAAGGTTTGGCAATTAGTAGATGTCTGGTAACTTTAGGGAGAGCAGTTTTATTTGAGTAAAGAGTTAAAAAGGTAGATTGTAAAGGGTTGAGGAACAAGTGAAAAGAGAGGAAGCAAATATAGATAGCTTTTTCCAGGAATTTTTCTGAGAAAAGTGAGGAGAGGTTAGAATGATAGTTTGAGGGGAAGGTAGGTCATAGTGAAGGATTTTTCAGGATTTGAAGACTCGGATATGTTTGGTCAGTATTTATAGATACAGAGAGCTAGAAGATTGGGTTGGGGGGGATCAAGGGGCAACATGATGGAGGAGATGGGAGGTGATGAGATCAAAGGCGTGTAGAGGGTTTGACCTTGGCAAGGAGAAGGGATACTCCATTATTAAAGATTGGAGAAAAGGAAGAGAGAATGAGGGACGATGTCAAGGGATTTTGATATGAGGATAAGGAGAGAAGGAACGTGGTAATTGACTCAGTTCTCTTAGTAAGATTAAGTAGGCTGTGGGAAGGGTAAGGTTGTGGAGGATGTCAAGACTCTTGGCTTAGAGGGTGGGAGAAATGGGAATTGTAGGAAACTAGAGGAAAAAAGAAAGTTTGGAATAGTTTTTGTAGGGAGTGGACTCGGAAATCAGCCAGGAAAGGATCGATGGATTGCTTTGCTATGATAAGGGCCCTTTTGAGTTTAGATTGCAATTTTTTTTACTGTGCTCAGTAGGCTTGGTTTTATGACTTCTTCCAGTTCTAATCTGAAGGACATGAAGAGGAGAAAGCCCCTGATGGGAGTGAGCCAGTGTTAAGATTCAGCAAAGGATGACTGGCAGGGGTGCAAGGGTGTGAGTTAAGAGTTGATAGTGTGGAGTTGAAATGGTTAACTAGAGGGTCAAGATTGGGAAGAGAGGAAAGTAAAGTAAGAACAAGAGAATGTAAGTACTAAGAAAGTACTAGGATTTGGAGGGATCAGAGGTTGTGTTGAGGGTGAAGAATAGGTTTCAGAAGAGTAAGGCAATAAAAAAAACCCAACAAAAAACGTAATAATAAGAGGTCACAGTGAGGGAGAACAATGTCACTGTTGTTGTTATTGTTTTTACCATGGAAGTAAAATGCTTGTGGGTAATGGGGGGATCCAGTGTATGACCACTCCAGTGCTTATGACTGAGGTGAACTGGAGGAGGAGTTCATGGGATTTGAAGATACAGAAGAACTGGAACTAGATGGTGTTTGATGTGTTTGATTCACTTTCCTGTGGTCAAATCTCTCCTCACTCACTTTCTAGCTGTGTGACCCTGGGCAAGTCACGTCACCCTGTTTGCCTCAGTTTCCTCATCTGTAAAGTGAGCTGGAGAAGGAAATGACAGAACGCTCCAGTGTCTCTGCCAAGATGACCCCAAATGGGGTCACGAAGAGTCAGATGCAACTGAAACAGCCGAGCAACAATTCAAGTTACTGAGCTGCTTCCCAAAAGGACTGAGGAGTAAGCAGTGGTTTTCACACATTCTCTTACATTGGATGTTTTGGGGTCATTTACTTTAGGCCAGTGGTTCTCAACCTGTGGGTTATGTTCAGTTTATAACAATGAAAATACACCCTGCATATCAGATAGATTCATAACAGTTGCAAAATTACAGTTATGAAGCAGCAACAAAAATAATTTTGTTATTGGGGGTCACCACAACATGAGGGACTGTATTAAAGGGTTGCAGCATTAAGAAGGTTGAGAACCACTGCTCAAGGTAGTCAGGAATTAAGCAATGCAAGGAAAAGGAAAGTAACAGGTGGTGAGAGTTAGCCATAGGGATAGTGGAGAATGGCAGATGAATTCAAAAGAAGCTTTGATGATTCTGCCCAGAGGGACAATGGTGTATGAAGGAGACCAGAAGGGCAGGGAATGGGTCTTGCTTGTCTGCTCAAGCGTCTGGGATAGGGGCAGGGAAAATGGTGAAG
>CM053595.1:232622196-232689539 GCA_028646575.1 Pseudocheirus occidentalis
TTCACCCTTAGGCCCTATGCCCAGTAATGTTGTTAACCCATGGATCTCTTTTGTGAATGATTAACAAACTTCTACTTAGTCATTTTCACTCCAACCCAGTGATTCTGAACACCTAGCTATCATTATTCAAACCCAATTGTCTGTCCCCCACTGCTGGCTCGTTTACTCCTACACCCTTCAATTGAACCTCCAAAGCCCCGATGTTCTACTCTAATGTTTCCTTCTTAGCACATTTTAAGTCACATCTGGCTTTTCTTGTGCCTGGAATGTTCTCTCTCCTCTTCTCTACATCCCGTCTTCTCTGGCTTTTTTGGCATCTCAGAAGATTATTTAAGGTGATCCAGCTTATTAAAGATACTGGAGTTTTGTGGGTTCCCCCACCTTGGACATCTTCAAGCAGAGTTCCCAATAAACCGATTTAGTTGCCTTTGGGAGGTGGGTGTTTCAGGTAAGCAGCTCATCCCACCCACATGTCAGTACTCGGGGAAAGGCCCTATTTACCCCGTACCACTTATGTTGTAGCTCTGATTTCCGTCCTCCTAATCTGGAAGCCCAGAACATTATTGGCTGTGCTTAGAACATCAGTTCTTAACCTCTGGAGATAGATTTCAGGGAGTTTGTGAACTTGAATAGGAAAAAAACCCATCATATTTATTTCAATATAATTTGTTTCCTTTTTAATTCTATGTAGTTTATTTTATGTATTTAAAAATATTATTCTGATACTGGGCTCACGGGCTTCACTAGACGACTAAAGGGGTCCGTGGCATAAGAAAGGTTAAGAACCCCCTGGTTTAGAGGCAAAAGGATGGGACCAGAGTTGGGACTAGGAATGTAGGATGTAACGTAGGCAGTTAGGGCACAATTCAGTAGGAATGCTTTTTCATAATAGTTTTTTCTGTAAATGCACTGTATTCTTAGAGCAGAAAATTTTGTCCTCCTTGACATGTTTGTTATTTATTTTGTGATATCAAGTTTCATGACAACGAATGGCTAGGACTTAAAGAGGAAGGGGGAGCTGTCTGGATTTGATTAGAGGAAATTATATAAGATTTTCAATATTCCAGCACGTATTGGCTCAGCATATTGCTGTTTTTCAGTTGTTTTAGTCATGTTTGACTCTTCCTGACCCCATTTGGGGTTTTCTTGGCAAAGAAACAGTTTGAGCTTTTCCAACTCATTTTACACATGAGAAAACTAAGGCAAACAGGATTAAATGACTTGCCCAGGGTCATAGAGCTAGTAAGGGTCTAAGGCCAGATTTGAACTCAAATCTTCCTGATTCCAGACCTCGCACCCTATCCCCTGTGCCATCTAACTGCCTGGCACATAGTAGGCACTTAATAAATATTGATAAATTAATCTCCCTTACACGCTTGCACACACACGCACGCACACACACTCTCTCTCTCCAATTCTCTTAATATCAATACTCTCTTGGTGATGCAAGTCGTGGAACATGGTGATCTCTGAAGGATCAAAACTGTGGTGTCCCAAAGAGCAATGGCAAGATCCAGTGAGGGCGGTATCTGAATATTCAGTGGTGCCATGTCACCAGTGATGACTTACATGGAAAAGCTGGTCTAAAGATGTTATTTGTCACAGATATGGCCTGAAAAGGAGTGGGCCTTGTCATAGCGATAATGATGGATTGCCGATCTGGAGCCCAATGTTCAAGTATCTATGAAATATTAAAAGAGTTACAGGAAGGCCATTAGTTATATTCTCTTTGCAAGATTTATAGAATGACACGGACCAGAATTGTATGAGGTGCTGCATTAAAAGCTATGAATAACAGCTAGCATTTGTTAGCTCATCTGATCCTTACAACGACTCTGAGAGTAAATACTAGCTATCATGATTCCCTTCTTATAGTTGAAGAAACTCAGCCCAACAGAGGTTAAAAGACTTGCCTGGGATCACACAGCAAGTAAATGTCTGAGGCAGGACTTGAACTCAGGTCTGTTGTTGTATCGTTTCATCTGTGTCTGACTCTTTGTGACTCCATTTGGGGTTTTCTTGGCAAAGATACTGCAGCGGTTTGCTATTTCCAGCTCATTTTACATATGAGGAAACTGAGGCAAACAGGGTTAAGTGACTTGCCCAGGGTCACACGGTTTGTATGTCAGATTTGAACTCAGGCTTTCCTGATTCTAAACCCTCCACTCTATCTGCCGTATCATGTAAGTCGGAGTCTTTGTATTTTTGTGCTTTTGTACAATTTGTACTTTTAGAACATATACTCCCAATGATGAGATCACAGAATCATTAACGTATTGATAAGTTGCATGTGTTACCATGAAGATTCAGAAGATCATAGGAATTATGGTTCAAAGGAACCTCCTATAATGACCCAGTTCAACCCTGTTATTTTACAGGTTAAGGAATAGAGCCCCAGAGAGATCATAGGATCATTGACACAGAACTGGGAAGGACCTCAGTGACCCTCAAGGCCAGTCACTTCATTTTATGCACAGTGCGCCTCCGGCCTATAAGATTCTCACTCCTCCCCCCTCCCTTCCCTGTCCTAGCCCCAGCCAAACCGGCAGAGAACAGGTTGGGTCTTTAGGACTATTACCCCAGGTTCAAGATTCTCTGTGGGCTCACATATACTCAACTAGCCTTCACCAGCACGCTTACCATTAGAAGCCAGTCAGTAGACACAATTGGTTCAAAACAAAGGCATTTGCTGAGGTAGCATGTTAAGAACATTAGCTAAAAACATATTGTTTCCTCCTTGGAAATATGCTCCTCCCCATCTACCTGTGGCCCGCTCTCCCACAAATACAGCATCAGTGCCGAGTGTGGTCACACCCGCAGGAGTACGCAGCTAGAGAGGCTTTGGGAGCACAGGTCACTCGCCTCTCCAGTTCAGCAGGGATCTGATGTCCTGTCTCTTCTTGAAGTATCATCACATAGCTCTCTCATTGCTGTAGCATTTCTTGTGGGCGGGTCCACCAGCTGGACACTTTGGGTCTTTCTCTCCCTGCAGCTTGGTTCCCAACTGCCGGGGTTAACTTTCTTCTCTGGTGCCAAAGGTCACATTCTTCAGAGCTGTGTCGATTGACTGACTCTCTTAGGGCCAGCTCAGTGACTCCTTCTAGGGGAGTAGCTACTCCGCAAAGCGTTCTGTGGCCGGTGTGGATTGTTGGGGGGATCTCCCCGCTCCCTCTCCGCTGTGATGCTGTGGTGGAAGTGCTAGGCCAAGGACAAAGAATTGATTTCCTCTTCAGAGCCCAGTTCTTTCTCCCTTGTTGGCACTGTTCCCTTTTCTTGACTGTTGTCTTCCTAGAGAGTGTACCCTGCTTTTTATTTTTCATTTTGACAACATTACAATCATTTCATTTGGCTGTATAGTATGTTAGTAATGACAAAGCAAGAGAAAACAGAAAGCTGTGAAATATAGATCACAAAAATATGTAATATCCAAAAAAGTCTTTCTCTGTTGAATTATAATAATGATTTTTTTTCTTTTTTAAAAAATATATTTTATTATAGATTTAAACACCAAAAGAAAAAAAGATCTGCTCACCATAGAACTACCAGAAACCCCCCAAAACTATTGTATATAATCTGTCATTCTTTATCACCCATTTATGGCATGCTTTTTAAAAAAGGTATCTAGGGTATCACAAATTTTAGTATAGTTTCCTGTTATTAAAAAGCTTAAATCTCCACTACAATAATAAAAATAATAAGTAATAGCTTACTTGTATGTAGTACTTACTAAGTGCCAGGGACTGTGTTAAGCGCTTTAAAATGATCTCATTTGATTTAATTTAAATTCAACAGCAATGCTACTTTCCAAACTGTACTGCTTGTATGTATTTCCTTCTATTCTTTTCTGTGCTTTGCTTTCTGATGTTTCAATGACCCTGTTTTCTTTGTTTTCTTTTGGGAAGGTGACATCACTGGTTCCTGTTACCACAATCTACCCTTCCACACTCCCCCCCCCCCCCAATCAATTGAAAAAAAGAAAGGCCTCATAACAAATGCAGAAAGTCAGGCAAAACCCAAGTTAGACGTTTGCCTTGTCCCCAAATTCATGCGTTCTTCTGCACCTGAGTCTGTGACGTCTGTCTGTCAGGAGGTGGGCAGCTTCTTCCTGGTCGGTCCTTTTGCCTTTTAAAAGCCACCCAGAAGCTCAGCTGCCCTTCACAGGCCAATAGCTAGAGCTAGCGACCTCCTCCTTCCATTAAAGAGAGCCTCGTACGTCCTGGAGGGGTGACCCGCATTAGACGGTGTTTGTACTTCATCTCAGTTCCTTGCTGGCGGTTACTCGTCCCCTTTTTGTGATCACATCGGCTTTACTGGGGAGAAATCAAGCTGATCAGGAGTGTTCTGATGAGCACCCTTCCTCTCCCCTTCCTCTCCAACACTGGCGCAAGAAAGGTTAGCCAAACTCTGGGTAACTCATTAGGACGGCGCCGGTGGTGAGAAGGTCCTTCTAAAACCACACCTACTTGTAGGTCTACAACTGCCGTATTTTCCAAAACAAGATTCATGATTTGGTAAAGTCTTTTTAAACTTCCTCTTACAAGTCAATCAATACTCGGTAATTAGTTGTTGCTTAGTTGTTTTTGGTTGTGCCTGACTATTCACGACCCCTTTGGAGGTTTTGTTCTTGTTTTTGTTTTTTGGAGAGGGGAAGTTAGGGCAGTTGGGCTTAAGTGACTTGCCCAAGTTCACAGGGCTAGTTTTTATGTGTGAGTGTTGTGTCTGAGGTCGGATTTGAACTCAGATCCTCCTGACTCCAGGGTGGGTACTCTATTCACTATGCCACTTAGCCGCCCCCCTTTGGAGGTTTTCTTGGCAAAGATACTGGATTGGTTTGCCATTCTCTTCTCCAGTTCATTTTTACAGATGAGGAAAGTGAGGCAGGCAAGGTTAAGTGATTTTCCCAGGGTCACACAGCTAGTAAGTGTCGAAGGCTGGATTTGGACTTGGGTCTTCCTGACTCCAGGCCTGGTGCTCTACCGCACCTAGGTGTCCCCTTGTAATTAGTACTGCCATAGAAAATCTGGAACGTGTGGTTACCCTGTACAAATGTCACATTGTGGCACAAATCAAGAAAGACCCTTTTCTAAGCATACTTTTCCTAAGCCTATGCCAAAAGTTAAATAAATCCTCCCTTTATGCTAAAAAAGAATGCCAACTGCCTCAAAATGGCCAAACTGTCTTCCCTTTTAAAAAAAGAACATTGCTTCAGTTAGCCACCTCTTGGCACTAAAATGGGGTTTGCAAAGTGCTTTATGTACATTTATCTCATCTAAGCCTCTTAATACCACTGTGAAGTAAGAATTACGTGGATTTTAAAGGCAATCTAGTCCAACCACCTCATTCAAAGATGAGGTGTAGAGAAGTTAAATTATTTGCCCAAGGCCACACAGCTAGTATGTGTGTCATAGGCACACTCTATCCATTACTCCATACTGTCCCTGTGTCGTTGCTCTTCATTCTTCATTCTCAAAGAGGACGAATGACGTTAGGTAGGGGATAGCTTGACTTGCATGTGGACTGGATTTAAGTGAGACAGAGCCGGGCAAAGTCATCAGCCTCACTCTCTCCTCCAAAGTCATCACAGTCCAATGGCAAGACATAAGTCAAGATGATGGTGATGGTTCAGTTGTCCCATATGAGTTTAATGTTTTATACATTGCTAACCTTCCTGAGGGCTGAGTCGAGCCATGTTATTCCCTTGGTCTGGATAGGGAAGGAGAAGCCATAGTTAGATTCTTATGATTCTAGTCCTCTCAGATGACTCAAGGATTAAAGCCCAACTTGATCTCATGCTTTTCCTGAGGTTGATATCACAGTTGGGTAGAAAACAAAGGAGAATAGTCTACCTTTTGTTCTACCTCATCCATCTCTCCCCAGTAACCATCAAAAAGGCATATTTAAGGTCCAGTTGACCATTGCTGCCTTCAGGATCCTGGGTACAAATTAGCTAAAATTAGCCCACCATCAAATACCACCTCTTTCTAGCTTTAAGGAAAAGGTGGAGAAAAGACACCATTGAGTAGATTCATTTTCTTATGGTTGCTCTTCCCAAAACCTCTTGCCATGTCCTTTTCTTGGTTTCCCAGACTTGGACAGTTTATAACACTATCACGACTATCACATTTTGTCTCCTAATGCCTTGTCTAAGAGAATTGCTTACTCAACCAGGATAGAGAAGACACCTTTTTTTGGGAGCTTGGCCCTAATTAGATTATCTCTTGCAGAAGTATAGGATTTGTATTCCCATGTGATAGGAGACAGTACCCCATGTTCTCTGTTTCCTAAATATCTGGAAATGCTTGCATCAGTGCACATTTTAAAATATATCCTAAGGAGTTCTGCATTTTGTTCTTCAGAAGCTTCATTGAAGTCTTAGAAAACCAAGATCACTATTGCCTTTTCCTTCCCTACTCTGGCATTCCTAGATTTTTCCAAGCTTCTCTGGAGCCAAGGATGCTTAAGGGAATTGAAAGAGGATTTCTGAGAGAGGAGGAACCTGTTCACACCTAGTGGACTTCCCAACATTGTTAAGCAAGGGATCTCATCAGCCAGCTAAGGTGAAAACAGAGGAAAGATAGGACTTCCTTTTCCCATAGTGACTTTAGACTTTTCTAAGTCATTTACTATTAGAGTTAAAGAACAGGGGAATTCTGGGCAAATCTGTAGTCCTAAATTCTTTGCTAAAGACTTTATTCTGAGAAACAGATGACAACAAAGATCCCATTTTCTTTCTCTGAATGATGAAAACACTTCTGTAAGCAGAACTTGGAAGCCTGATCTCCTGCAGATGAAAACATTGCTTAGAGAAGTCTGCTGAGTGTTCAGTGATTTATGCACAGGAAAAAGAGATGTGAGAACTCAAGGGGCAAAGAAGGCTGGCCTCCATACCCCTTAACCATCCCTACTCCCCAGTGTTCAGGAGGGTTCCATCTCCAGTCATCCTGATATATATTTGGTCACTGGACCCAGATGGCTCCAGAACAGAAAGTGAGGCTGGTGACTTTGCACAGCCCTCCCTCACTTAAACCCAATTCATGGGCATCACCTTCATTATGTCATGGTCCTCTTTAAGAAGAAAGGACAAACAACAACAAGGTGTTCAGGAAATTGAAAAGAGTTCATGCTTTGGAAGGCATCCAGTGGAGAAAGTCCTTCCAGGGGGAGGTGAGAGTTGTTTGTTCTCAGTGGGTCTGACTTCCTACACCTTCTCTTTGGGGCCTCTGGATTTGCGCCAGCCATCTCTATCAGCACTGGTGCTGAGAAAAACAACCAATGAGGATGAGCCTTGAGAAGGGATTAAGTGATTTAAAGGCTTAACTCAACTGTCCCATTTGATATTACATGCCTGCTTGCATTTGTTTCACAAAGAGCTTTCCTTACAACCACCTAGTGGAAAAGGAGTAAAAATATTATTATGCCCATTTTATAGATGAGGAAACAGAGGCTTGTTAAGAGTAAGTGGCTTACCCAGGATTACATAACTAGTATTTATCAGAGGCAAGGAGAACTCAGGTCTTCTGACTGTAAGACCAGAATTCATTTAGCTATATTATGGTGCCTTTTCCCTACAATCATGAAAAAGAATTTTAAGTACTACTGACATTCTCCCCCAAACATTACAATATAGGTGTGTTTCACTTTGTGTAGTAGAAGAGGGCCAGAAAATTTGTTTCATAAATCATATTTTAAATTAAATCAAACTTATTTTTTACAAGAATATTACATCAAATTATTTGAGGGCTTTTTTTGTATTAGAAATCATTCTCTAATTAATTTGGGTTGTAAGTTTGGACTTTCTGTACAGAGTTTTCTTAATTCTGAATACAGATTTGCATCTAGGTGGTGTTGTAGATAGAGTGCTAAGCCTCGAGTCAGGAAGACCTGAATTGAGATTTGACCTCAGATACTTACGAGCTGTGTGGCCCTGGGTAAGTCATTTAAACTCTCCAAACTTTAGTTTTCCTTAGCTGTAAAATGGAAATAATAAGCATGCTTACCTCACACAAATGGTATTATATTCATAACGTACTTAGCACGCTGGCTGGCACATAGTAGGGCTTTCATAAATACTTGTTCCCTTCCTTCCTTTCCCTTCATGTATTTTCTATAGATAGGAATCAGAGTATACTTTTGACTTATTTCTCCCAGTTGGAACCTTGTTTAGATTTGCACTTCCTCAAGATTTGAAACATCTTATAGGGTATATGGGCTCAGTTGTATTTGGCCCCCAAGATTAACTCCAAGCAGGGTCTTTGGTACACTCAATGAAATCCACCCACTGTCGTAAAAGATCATGATCCAATGAAGCATAAATGGCACTTGTCATTTTGACAGGTCATCGGAAGCCTTTTAGGAATAAGCTCATCTGTCTCCTTCCAGGAGCACAGGAAAAGGACCTAGGTGAAAGCATAATGTGATCCAAACAACGCTGATTCCGTGCTCTTTTCCAACTTTTTTTTTTCAGTCTCCAAAATGTCTACACACAACAAGGTCAAAGTTTTCTTAATTTCTTTGAGTATGGCCACTTTTGCTGTTATGGTGGTGATGAATGGTGCGGCAGGTTCTGGAGCATTCAAAGGTAGGAGAACAATTGGTGTCTAGCTTTTATAGGAAGTTTCCATCGTTATCTGACCCACTTTACTGGAACCAGGTCACAGTAGGTACGTTCTTCCCCAAACTTGCTTCAGGTCAGTCAGTTGGAGATAGCTTACCTGTGTTGGGAGGCTAAGGAATGAATAGAAATGATAGGAAAGGAGATTTCATTTCAATGTAGGGTGAAACTTTGTGCCTGGTACATAATAAATACTTATTCACTGAAAACAACTAGAGTTGGCTGGCAATGAAATGAGTGGGCTGCCTCATGAAGTAGTGAGCTCCCATTGCTGGAAATATCCAAATAGAGGATGGATGATGGAGAAGGACATGAGTAGGATGGTGAGACTTTCGGTTAGATGATTTCTAAAATCCCTTCCCACTCTAAGCATCTGAGTCAACTTACATCCTGGCTATTTCATTCAACAACTTGAAAAAAGATCTTTAGTTACCAAGCTCCCCCTCAATGATTTCCCACCCATACAAGGGGGAAGAATGATCAAAAGATCCCACATGGGTAACTGTTGGGGAATGATAGCTAATGGAATTCAAACTTGTGGTTAAGTGAGTTATTGAGAAATCTGAGGCTCCAATTCAATCTCCAATCCTAGAGACTCCATTTATTGACTCTCTGAAGTTCCTTGCACCCTAGTCTGGGAGACCAGCAAGACTGGTTTGTCTAGCTTTAATTATTATTTAGCATGTAGTTCTGCTTTTTCCTGGGCATGGCTTGGTTAAAGCTGGGCTTGCTTATGTGAATTAGCGTTATATAATCACATTTTTCTACTTAGAGACTAGCCTGTTAGGTCAAACCCACATGTCTTGTATGTAACTACATTCTAGTAGGGGTCAGGAGTTGATATCAAGGCTAAGGGAAGCCCCTAAAATGGGAGGGTGAGGATGGAAATGTTGGGGTTTTTTTTTTGTAAAGAAGCTATAATGTTTGGTTGTTGCAATGCCAATTACTCCAGGTATATTCCAGAGAACTGTTGGAAACATCTCTAACAAGTACAACACCGACTTCACCCCAGCTGGCTGGACCTTCTTGATTTGGAATGTCATCTATTTGTGGCAGTTAGCTTGGCTTGGCTATGCTCTCTCTGGAATCTGCAGAAGGTACTGAGTTTGCAAAGCTTTCCTTAGCCTCAAGAACCAGGAAGTATTTCACTTCCCCAGTGGATAACAAGAGGGTCTAGATGAGACAAGTTCTCTTACCAGGACCTCTCTGGTTGTTAGTGCTAGTGCTGTGGCTATATTTTCAACATTTCCCAGATCAGTTCCCTAACAGAGAAACCCATTTCTATATGGCATGGCAGCAGGACCAGGAGGAACAATTTAGGAGATATTTAAGAATGTTAAGCCCTGGGGTGGCTAGGTGGTACAGTGAATAGAGCATTGGCCCTGGAGTCAGGAGGACCTGAGTTCAAATTCGACCTCAGACACTTCACACAAAACTAGCCTCGTGACCTTGGTCAAGTCACTTAATCCCAACTGCCCTCAAAAAAAAAAAAAAAAAAAAGAATGTTAAGCCCAGAACTCTCACAAAGCCAGGATAACCTGTCCTTTTTTTTGTAGGACTCATTATGAATAGAAGGATAAGAGGGAACTATTTTCTGTCTCTTCTACTTCTCACCCCCAAATCTTATTCCTAGTGACCTGAGACCATGGGAAGTTAACTAATCTTCTTTGTGGCAGGCATCCATATATATACACACACATACCCATATATTTATATATATTATTTTAAGAAAGCTCATCCAAAAGGTGCCATTGGGTTTAACTAAAATTAGTTTTGTATCTCCTCTATCAATGAACCTTAAAGGGAGGACTTTGTTACAGATCTAACAAAAATTGAATGGAATTTATACTTTTAATCACATGGCCAAGTGCCCCGACTCTCCCATAGTATATAGTGTGATTTCTCATGTCATTGAATAGGAAACAAGAAGAGTTTGAGAGCCACTTTTCTATGAAGTGGTCACCCCACCCACGTGTTTTACACGAAATAATTAAGCCATCACTGAAGGGACAGGTTGTTTGGGAGAGTTTCATCTTTATTACTAAGTCAGATAGGGAATGTAAGGACTGAATTGTGAAAGACAGGGAGTTTCCATTGGAGGTGGGGTCCTTAAGGTTGGTTTCATTGTAAACATAAATCTTGGGACGTGTTGCACAGAGGCAAAACACGTCTGTGTGTACTGTACATGGCCTCCAGCCAGAACACAGCAGATTTTATTAAACAAAATGGAATGTGTGTAAGTCACTGAACTGGCAATCTGTTAAGGGTGGGTGGGTTCATTGGATCCAATGAGAGTTGACTGTATGTCTTGCTGAATGGACGCTTTTTATTTTTTGGCCAGGAATGAACTTGGATGGTTCTACATGAAACCAGATGTCTTGCCAACTCAGTTTTACTTGGTGTGGATCCTGAATAATGCCTTGAATGTTGGGTGGCTATTTCTATGGGACAAAGAGTAAGTGGCCGTGATGTGAGAAGCAGTTCCCAGAAAGGTACCTAGATTCATGGAGCTAAATCTGCCATTCGGTGCTGACCTAAGCTGTCGTAGTGCTCCAAGTTTGCACTGACCCTAGGTCCAATTAGTTGGATCATAGATTTAGAAGGACCTTAAAAGTTACCTGCTCCAAAGGTATCAAACTTTCCTCTGCAGGTCTTGTACAGCCTGAGCCAGATAAAAATATAATTGGGAAATGTTAAAAAAAAATAAACACAATGCAACACAGATAATACTAATTTGTGGTTTTCTAAGTTGATATGTGCCTGCAGGGACCTATTTCAATTTGAGTTTGATACCACTGGTCTAGTCCATCCCTTCCTTCTCCCTCTTTTTTTTTAAACATATAGGAAACTGAGACCCAGAAGGTTAAGTGAAGTGCGCAGGACCGTACAGATAATAAGTGGCAGAACTGATATTCAAATCCAGGTCCTGATACCAAATTCATCACTATGGTCATTGCACCACTCTGAGATGAATCAGCACTTCAAGGGTAAAGATCACAGCCCCTCCCTGCCTTCTGATGCAGCCTCAGTAAAGTCAGCAAGAGAAATCTGGTTTAGTCCTTCTTCTGTCTCTGAATCTCTGTGAGGTCCAGTGTGGCACATGGCACATTTCTTTGTCCTAGCTGGATAGGATCTGAGAGGTCATCTACCTTAGTCTTCTCCTGGTACATAAGTGGAAAATGAGGTGGAGGAGGGGGTGGAGGTTGTGACTTGTTCAAAGTTACACAAGTAAGTGGAGGAGTCAACATTGGAACTCATGTCCCTCCACTCCACATTCAGCACAATGGCGAAAGAGGAATATGTCACAGGTGTGCTGGTGAAGGTTTAACAGCTGGCTCTCCAGGGGGGAAAATGTAGACATGACACACTTTTAAGCTTAATCTGCCTTGTTAATATTTTCTCTATCATTTAAGTTTAAACCAGAAGTGTCAAACACGAGTCCAGAGGACTGGATTCAGCTTATAATACTCCCCAGACTAAATCAGATTAAAATGTAACTGAGAAATATTTAACAAAATGTATTAAAATACAAGAAAGCATAAACAAAGGTATATAGTTTGCTAAGGAGCTGTGGCTACAGATGTCCTTGTATATGGTTCAGTGGCTCCCTTGTCAATTTGAATTTGGAACCACTAATAAACTAATAAGCAAAATAATAAACGAAATCCTGATTTGTAAGCATTTGCTCATTTCTGGGGTATAAAATGCTTACAATGAACACCTAAAAATCTGCTCTCCAGAGCTAGTACAAGCAGGCTCCAACATATTCCTGATGGTACTTACTGATACAGATCCATGCAAAGCTCCTTTCTGTTCTCTAATTTAAAAAATAGCTGGAGAGAGAAAATATCTATTTCTTTTTTAAAATATAAATTACATGTGTATATACACATGCATATATATGTACATATGTGTATACATGCATATACACATGTATGTATGTATGTTTCTGGCCAGACTGGCAGTGCAGGGATTAGTCAGAGGCCCAGTTCCATTCTGATCATTATGGGATTTTTGACCCACTTGTTTCCTGCCTAAATTACTTCACCCATTCTCAGGCAGTCTGGAAGCCCAGAAGAGCTCCAAAGGGCTCACTATATCGTTGCCAAACTTAGTTTAGACCCCCCAGCAGCTAACCTGCAGAACTCCCAGACTTAAAGGCTCCACCAGTCTCGGCTTCCATGGCATCAGGTATTGCAGGTGTGGGCCACCACACCCAGACACCTATTATATCTTTGGGGTGGTTGAATAACAACTTTGTATATGATAAAAGTGCAACAGTCTACAGTTTCTGAAAGTCTGAGCTGATGATTAAGGATCTTAGAATCAGTCAGTAGAATGTGATAAGATTAATGACATTACAATTATAATTAAATTGGTAGGTAAGTTGGTACATACATGTGTATGTAGACATACATAATATACATACACTAGATAAGCTTATCTGGTCTAATTCTTTCATTTTACAGATGAGGAAACTGAGTCCTAGAGAGGTTAAATGACTTGTTCAAGGTCATATAGTTAGCAGAGTCAAAATTTGTATTGATCATAACATCTTTTTGGAGAAGCACCTAAAAGGTTTTAATGTTCTCTATTAAGTCAATATTTGTTGTTATAATCTGTAAACAAAGTAGGTTCTTATATTCTAGATACCTTTCAGTAAATTGGGTGACTCTGGACATTTACTCTTCTATAGAAAATCATTTAGGAGATACTGCTTGGACCCTCTTGCTTTCATCATGGTTTCATCTTGATACATGTTGGAATACATGTATCATTATTACAGCAAAGTCCAATCTCTGCATCATACAGATAAGGACACAATTTCAGAGAAGTTTAGGGATTTGCCCACGGTGATACCAGTCATAAGCAGCAGAGTTGGGATTTGAATCCAGGTCCTATGGTTCCAAATTCAGTTTAAATCTGAAGTTGTACAATGGGGACCCAGCCCTTCTCCATCATTCTTGATGTTCCAGAGAACTTGGCCTCGGGAGCCTTTCAGAAGGCTGACATATCTGACATATCCTTTTTATTCTGCTGTGACCTTGAGGGAATGATAACACTTCCTAATTAATCCCAGTGTGAGTTTTTGTAATCAGTCGCCTGACTCAGTTGCGGCTGGTCTTTCCCTACTTAGCTCCTCTGATAGAGCCTCCAGCTCAGCCTGGAGAAAGCAACACATGGCAACTATATACAGCCACTCACCCAGCTGTGGTTGATGGAGATGGCATTGTCAAGACTATAAGCTTGACCACTCCCTTTGCTGGTCATACGTGAGCCTGATGATGTCCTTTGTGTCTCTCCTCATGCCATGTCATTGTTGATAACATGCTGTGCTTTACTTCCGACTGCCACACATCTTTTCATTGTCTTAGGGCAGAGATTCTTAACGTTAATTTGTGTTATGGATCCCTTGGGCAGTCTGGTGAAGGCTAGGGACCCTTTCTCAGAATTATATGCATAAAATAAAAGATATAAGACTATAAAAGCCTATTATATTGAAATGCTTCTCTCCCTCCAATTGTATTGAAATAGTTATACATTCTATCATATTGAAATAGTTTTATATATACACATGTTTATGCATATATACAGATATGAGATTCATATATACATAATACATTATATATATATATATACAGACATACACAGTATATTATGTAAGTATAAAATCTCTTCTGTCTCTATGTTTGTCTTTCTGTGTCTCTTGTTTCTGCCTCTCTCTGTCTTTGTCTCTGTCTGTCTCTCCTCTCCCGAGTTCAGAGGAGTTAGGAACCCCTGTCCTAAGATCATCTGCAGTTCTGAGTCTTGAGATGGTCCTGAGATGCTATTGTGTGATTCACAGTTTTGTACCATCACTAGAGAAATATCGACATCAAAGAGATGGGTTTGGGCAGCTGTGAGCCTCTTAGATTGGTTGAAAGCATGATCTTCCAAATGTGATGTGATCCTGCCCCATCTCCTCCTTCTACTCCAACCCAGGTTCATACCCTTGTCCATCTGTCGTGCCTGTACAGGATACGTTTTGTTATATCTCCATCTGTGCACATGGTCACCCCTGCTTTGGTCTTCTCCATCTGGAGGATTGGGTTTTCTTTTCCTTCGTCTTTAAGACAGCAGTATTTGTCCTTTGGGTATCAGTCACCCCTTGGCACCAGGGAACAAGATGGGCTCAGGCTACCGAGTCAGGCGGAGGGAGGTATTAGACTACAGACTGGCTTGTGGTTGCTAGGGGATAGAATGTTTTAGGCCAGCAACAGGAGGGAATTGGGGTCATGTGTTCTCGGATAGTTTCTATAGAAAACACTGCCACAAGTCCATGTTCTTGGATTACATGATAAAGGAGAGACATGATTCCTTCCCTTAAGGAGGTTTGACTTAATGGGAGAAATTAGACAAACAAATTAGCAAATAAACCATATGTTTAGATTTCTTCTTTCACAAATTCTTGCTCCCAGTTCAAATGGTATCATAAAATTTTATCTGGTGTTCTCAGGAAATAGGGGTTCTGTTTAATCCAATACCTGTTTAATAAAGAGTCTAAAAGCTTGTACATAAACACATACACATGTTGTTGTTCAGTCATTTCTGACTCTTCCTGATACCATTTGGGGTTTTCTTAGCAAAGATCCTGGAATGGTTTGTCATTTCCTTTTCCAGATAATTTTACAGATGAGGGAACTGAGGCAAACAGGGTTAAGTGACTTACTTGCCCAGGGTCACACAGCTAGTAAGTGTCTGAGACCAGATTTGAACTCAGGTCTTCCTGACTCCAGGTCATAGCTCTCTATCCACTGCACCACTTAACTACCCAAATGCATATATGTATATGTATATCAATATGTACATATATAATATATAGCTGCATATACATACATGCACACACAAATATTGCATATTTATATTAGCATGACAGTGAATAATTTCTTGGCCTCAGAGTCAGGAAGGTCCTCATGTATGTCCCATATCTGGTTATATGACCCAGGGTAGGTCACTTAACCCTTCTGTGCCCCAGTTGACTTTCTAAATTGCAAAGTTGTAGAGAATTTACTGAACTTTATGGACAGAGATAAACTTTCTTGCTGGGAACTCCCTGCACCATTGAAATCACATACCTAGTCACATATACATACTGTATACACACACACACACTCTATATCTATCTACATCTGTATCTGTATCTATATATCTACATCTGTATCTGTATCCATATCCATATCCATATCCATATCTATATGTATACATAGATACGCACATCTGCAAACACACAGACACCCATATCTAATTCTTTGGCATATAGGTGCTCCAGTGTTTCTAAATGGCATGGGTACTTTCTCTAGTAATATGGCGGACAGTCTATCAAGCACCTCAGAATTAACCTAGTTTCCTTCAAAGCTCAGCTCAGGAATTGTCTCCAGCATGAAGCATTTCCTGATTCTCTCAGCTGCTAGCGCCTTTCCCTCCCCCGCCCCTTACCATGTGTTTGCTTTAGATATACTCTGTATTAATTGATGTTTGTACAAGTGTTTATCCCAATAAAGTAAACTACTTGAGAACAGGGACTTTAATTTTTTTTTCTTTGTGTTTTCAGTATCAGGTAGAATGCCTGGAAAATAACGTCAGTGCTTAATTGCTTAATTAATGCTTGTTGATTGAGGCAACTAGGTTGTACAGTGGATAGAACACTGGGCCTGGAGTCAGGAAGACTTGAGTTCAAATCCAGTCTCAGCTACTTAATAACTGTGTAACCTTCAGCAAGTCACTTAACATCTTTACCTCAGTTTCCTCAACAGTAAAAAGGGGAGAAAAATATTAGGATCTATATTGCAGCATTGTTGTCAGGATTAAATGAGATATTTCTAGGCTGGATAGAACAGGGCCTGGCATGTAGGAGGCTCTATTTCAGTGTTAGTGGTTGTTATTGATCCATCAATTGTCTTTAAATCCTGTGTGGCTTTTACCCATACCTTTCTGTCATAATCATATGGCTGTATATGTACACAAACACACAAAATTACACACAGTATTGTATCCTATGTAGAAAGCTGGCCTCAGAGCCAGCAAGATCCAGGTTCGAATCCTTTCTGCACCTGTTGTCTTAGGGCAGAGATTCTTAACCTTACTTTGTGTTATAGATCCCTTGGGCAGTGAAGGCTGAAGGCTAGGGACCCTTTCTCGGAATTATATGTGTAAAATAATTCTCGTGGTGCAACGATGGCAGATCCCTTAAGCTCTCATTGCCCTGTGCCATTCTCTAAGTCAGTCTGTCATTTGCGGTGTAGGAGGGAGTTTCCATACCGGGTGCTCCCTTACACTGATGAAATCACAGACCTGACCAAAGATATGTGCGTATGTCAGTCAGACTTTCAGTCAGTCAGTAAGCATTTATTACGTGCTGATTGTGTGCTAGGCATTCTGCTAAGTGCTGGGAATATGAAGAAAAGCAAAGGCAGTCCTTTCTCCCAATGAGCTCACAGTTTAAATTAGGGGAAAAAAAACCACAAAAATAATTATGTACAAGCTATTCACAGGACGAATTGGAGATCATCTTCAAGGGAAGGCAATAGAATTGAAGAGGACTGGGAAAGGTTTCTTATAGAAGATGAGGGTTTAGATACATATATGAATGCCATGGACTAATAGGTTTAGAGCTAGAAGGGGTCTTAGAGGTCATCTTGTTCCCCCCCCCCCTAATTTGACATATAGGGAAACTGAGGACAAGGGAGGGCAAATAGCTTCCGAGGTCAGACAAGTAGCAAAGAGTGAAAGGGGGAATTTCATTGCAGCCCTCTGACTCTCAATCCAGAGCTCTTTCCACCGCACAAGACTGCCTTTATAAGGACATGGACTAGCAGTTTGGATGCCTGGATTCTAGGCCAGTTTTTTTTTTAACTAGATAGTTTTGTGACTTTGGGCAAATCACTTCATCTTTCTGGGGTTCATCTATTAAAAGAAGAGGTTGGACAAGACAATGTCCAAGGTCTCTTTTAGCGCCAACATTCCATGATTACTAATTTTTGAAGAATGAGAATATTATAAAATGTACTTAATGCTAAAATTATAATGAAAACAACTTAATTGTTGATGATTCAGAAGGCACTTCAGGATCGTGCAGTTCCTCAGGGGCATCATTAGGATGGTTATTATGACGGTAGAGGTGCCAAAGTGCAGGTTAACAGAAGGGAGGATAAACTGGTTTTGCTGGAATTGGGCCTCCAGGCCTCTCATCCTAAGACTGTAGAGTTGATAGTCACTTTTCATCAAACCAGAACTCAGAAACTGGTCAAAAAAATTAAAGCTGGAGAAGCCAGTGCAGTGAAGGAGTATTATCTTTAAAGTTAAAGGATCTGGGTTTGAATTCTGACTCTGCTGATAATGATTTGCATGACCTTGGGTAAATAATTTTACCTCTTCAGGACCCAGTTTCCTCATCTGCAAGATGAGAGAACTGAACTAAATGATCCTTAGTGATCCTTTTGGATAAATCTATGACTATAAATACAGAAACTCGATTTAAGGAGTAGACTCAACCATCTCACCCCCAACCCCACTTTTCAGGTTCTTTTTGTGTGTTGTCTTCCTCCCACCCCTGCCCCA
This sequence comes from Pseudocheirus occidentalis, assembly GCA_028646575.1. NCBI lineage: Eukaryota > Metazoa > Chordata > Mammalia > Diprotodontia > Pseudocheiridae > Pseudocheirus > Pseudocheirus occidentalis. The sequence continues at coordinate 232,640,405 of CM053595.1, forward strand.
TGAGGTTGTAATCTCTATGAGGTCAAGGGATATCTTCCTTTCTTATATTTTTATCACCAGCATTTTGTACAATACTTAGCACATAGTCGATGCTTAGTAAAGATTTATTGACTGGTAAGAAAAAACCCTCTACCTCCTAACCCTCCATTAAATTTTTTTCTGTTATGTTTTCTGTGATTCATCATCACCATCAAAAGCATCTGTGATTTTTCTGCCTCGCCAGCCCAGTAGGCCTCCTGTCAGCTCACTCTCATTTGCACTGTTTGTTACTGATGGTGAAGGAAGATCATTCCCTCCCCATTGGAAGGATTTGTGCTAAGGGGTTGGTGGAAATTCTTCATTGTCTGATACTGTTAGAAGATGACCCTTCTATAGACACCAGACCACAGCGAGCTTTGGATGAGTAAGAGCCACTGGTTTTGGAGTCAGAAGACCTGGGTTTGAATCCTGGCTTTGCTGCTGCTGCCACCCCTGTGACCTCAGGGAAGACATCACACTTCACCTCCTGGGCCTTAGAGAGGATGCTCCCTAAGGTTCCTTCCAGCTCCACCATTCTGTTATCCTATGATTGTCATGTGAGCACACACACACACACACACACACACACACACCCTCAGGGCTAGTAAGTAAATTGACATAGCCATTGGTTCTGGTTGGCTGTTGAAATGCCGGTTCGCACCTTTTGGGTCAGTCTGAAAAGTACCAGGTGATTTATCTGTGGCATGACAGTCGGGGCACTGGGAAGGTACAACGTATATCATGACTTCTTTTTCCTCTTCAGATACCTCAGCCCTGCTCTGCTTGTCCTCGCTGGGCTCACAGGTTCCAATTATGTGATTCTCTTCTTGGCTTGTCGAGGACTCCATTCCCATAGAACCTGGCTCCAGAATCACCACAGGACTGACCTGTGGCTCCACCGTATTCTGGTACGTCAACTATGTGCCTGCAGAGCACAGTCATAACTGGGACTGTTTTTACCTGGCTTGGACAGGAGGCGGTCTGTGTGATACAAGAAGCAGAAATAGTTTGCATAGGGGATATTCTGTCCATAGTTGGACAGAGAGGAGTCTGGCATTTGCCTCCATGGAATTTGGTAGGTGAGGCAATGTGGCTTTGCCCCATGGGCACCACAGCCCTGGGCTGGAGTGGTATGTGGCCTATGGTTTGTTGCCTTGCACGGCAGTATTGCAAGCTGGCAGAAGACTGCGAGGCAAGAAAGGAGACTGGAGGGGACTTGAGGTGAGGGAGAGGACAGTAGAGTGGAAATACATTTCCCCCCCCCACACACACACACACTGAGGCATCTAGACGGAATTGTAAATAATCAGGAAGACCTGATTGCAAATCACGCCTCAGACCCTTCCTGGCCATGTGGCCCTGGGTAAGTCTTTTACTTTCTCTACCTCAGCTTTCTCTTCTGTAAAATGGATGTCTCAGAGTTGTTATGAAGCTCAATTGAGATTCTAAACATCAATCAGGAATTGCCCACGTTGCCTTTCTCCAGTTTGACTCTACACCATCAGGAGTCAGTAGGACTTAGAGAAATATGTTTTGAATGATTTCACATGTATAATTGATACTATGTTGCTTACCTTCTCAGTGGGCAGAGGAGGGAGAGAGAATTTGAAACTCAGCATTTAAGAAGAAAAGAATGTTAAAAATCAATAACTAATTTTTTAAAAAAGAGTCAGCAGGACTTTAATGATAAGCTAGAGAAAGCATCAGTTCTCTTTCTCTCATACCCAACCCACTGGGTATTCCTCATGCCCATTCAAAATAGCACATATGCTAGCATATTCCATCCAGAGTCAGCACCATCAGTCTTGGCACAGAAAACCAAGACCAGCCTACCCTATGGCCAAACCCAGTCTCACTTTGTTTGAGATAATATGAAGCCAAACTCCAAGTTTGTGATGTCAGCAACTAATAAGAGATGCTACTGACATTCCAGAAGACTTTTCCAAAGGCAAAGGATGACCGGAGACCAAGAGAAAGGAGAGGGATCAAAGACTTGGGGTGGAAGATGAAGGTAAGGTTTAAGGTCACGAGAAGATCATCTGAAGACCAAAGAATGAGAATTAGAGGTATCGGGAAAGGACTGAGTATAGCAGATCCTGTGATTATCACAAAGCACTGATGAAAGAGAAAACTTGTCTGAAGCATAATAGGCCTGGCAAGTCTGTCTTAATAAATACAAGGGCTTAATAAATAAATATTAAGGGCTTAATAAATATCAGTTGAGTTAGATTGAATTTAACATATATCAAACTGTACTCCTCAAACTATCAATCAATAAACTTTTATAAAGTGTCTACTATGTGCTAGGGACTGGGGAAACTGAGGTACAAATGGAATAACTTTTGCCTTTAAGGTGCTTACATTTATTAAAATGGCAGCAGGTACAAGTCAATTAGAGGCATATATTATCCAAGCAACTTCTCAAACTGTCCTTTGCCAGCCTTGAACAATGCCCAACACACAAAACCAATGCTTCAGGGCCCCCAAAGTTTCTCCGCCCTTTTCCAAATTATCATCTGATGCAACATGGACTGTTTCAATGATCCCATTGTCCTCTTTGGGAAAGAAGTTGGAAGCCTCCTCCCTCACATATTCCATCCTTTTCACATATCCATGATCTGATACATCCTAAGGGAGGCAGCCTGGGGTAAAGGAAAGAACCGCAGACGTGGAGATGGCACACTGTCTTGCCATAACTGACTAACTACACGCTCAGGCAAATAATTTTTCTTCTCTGACTCCGAATTTCCTTAGCTGTAAAATGATGATATATTCTGCAGAATGGCTTTCTGGGAAGGGAGAGGAGGAGGCTTATGGGGGGAGGGGCAATTTAGGCTGAATAAAAACAGTAAATAAAAGTAATTTTGAAATAAATTTTAAAAGATTTGTGCTACCTACTCCATAAGATTGTTATAAAGAATGTAGTTTGCAAACCCTAACATACCACGTAAACATGAGCTATTTTTTTGGTCATTGATCAGTAGTAGGACCTAACCAATGGAGGGTCAGGCTCAGAATTAGGAAGATCTGAGGTCAGATTCTGACCTTTAATAGTTGTGTGACCACAGGCAAGTCACCTAACCTCAGGTGCCCCAGGTTATAAATTACAGATCAGCATTAGTGAGGTAGTGTTTACACCAAATGTTCCCCACACCAGTCAAATAACCAATTCAGACCAAAATGGTTTTTGTTAGTTATTGTAGTAGGAGAGGCAGCTGCTGTATAGTAGTTAGTAGAGAAGCGTAGAGACTTGGTTTCTTGACACATATTGGTTATGTGTCAAGGTTGAATCACTTTAAATTTTCGTAGTCTGATGGACAGCCCTCTGACTCTAAGTTGAAGGCTGCAATCTGGATTGGTGGAGGAAATTTCCTCACTTGGAGTTCCCTCTATCAGTGAAATCACAGAACTGGTAAGCAACATCAATCATGCATAATAATAATTTTGGTCATAGATCTCTCAGGCTGGAGAGTTTGTGTCTGAGTATGGGTTTTTAAAAATCGCACTATCATTCTAGGTGCAGAACGGGATTGCACTTTATGCTACATGGACCACAGTGGCAACACTATTGAACTTTGCAGTTGTGTTAATATACACTGCGGGAGTGGCCAACCAAACTTCCACCACCATTGTCCTATCTATTCTTCTCATACTACTGGTACTCTGGTGAGTAATTCATCCCTCATTGACTAGGTAAGGGTCTGGATTTCCATTCAGTTCCAGTCAGTTCAAGTTAACTCGTCTCAACTCAATTCAAACATTAAAAGGTGCCTACTACTGTTTGAAGATACTTAACAGTGAACTAGGATATGGTCCCCGCTTTCCTGGAGCTAACATTCTAGCAGGGAGACGGCATAAACACAATTAACTAGAATATGAAATGATACATTATAATAGGAATAATGCCTCACATTTGTAGAGCATTTGAAGGTTTATAAAGTGTCTATGAGATAGACATGATAAGGGTTCCTGTCCTGTGAGAAATCAGAGGCTCTCAGAGGGGAAGTCACATAGCTATAGAGCTAGCAAGCATCAGAGCCAAGATTTGAACCCAGGGCTCCTGATGCCTTAGCAGATTTTAAGCTTATTGTAAGGACAATTTCCCTAATGATCAGAATTGTCCATAACTGGAAGGGGGTGCCTCAGGAGGTAGTGACTTCTCCCTCTTTGGACTCGCCAAAAGGCCGGTTGACCACTTGTCACATAAATGTCATGTATTGTAGAGAAGATTTTTTTCCAGGTATGGCTTGGACCATAGACATTCCCTAAGATTCCTTCTAACTCTAAAGTTCTAGTATTTGGTGATACCAGCTCCCCAAATTCTTACTGTTATACCAGGTTTGTTGTGTAAGTGCGTAAGAGAGGGACAGAATGGATGCTGTGTGAAGCCCAAGGTGGGAAAGTTTGCTATTACTGAGGAAAGAATCAGGAAAAGCTTCCTGGAGGAGGCATTTGAATTGATTTTTTTAAAAAATGGATATGAATTCAACAGGCATTTTGCTAGACATACAGTATTTTCTCTACCAATCACAATATCATAATCTCTTCAGTTAATCAGCAGCATAGTTCATTCATATTGTCCTAAGAAGGCAGTTTTATGTAGTCAGGGAGTGTGGGTCCTATGGCTACTGAGTACAGGCTGAAATTAATAGAACTTTGATAATGACCAAAAACAACCCCCAGGTGCTTTAATTTCTGTTCTGTTTATTATAAGTTGAGGCAGTTTAATCTTATGGAGAAAAAAACCCAAAAAACACTGAGCTAGGAGGTAACTCCCTGAGTTCTGATTCTGTCTTTACCACTAAGTCACCATGACCCTGGAAAAACTGTGAATCACTCCATACATCTAAAGCTGTAAAGTGAAGAAGGTAATATGTGCCCTGCCTAACTCACAGGTTTGGGATCAGTCCTTAAGAATGGCTTTGAAAGTACTTTCTAAATGTTAAAAGTGTGACACAAAGTGAAGTATCATTAGTTATGATTCCTCCCTATTCTTGGCCAGTTTTCTCTTGTGGACTAGGATTGATTGTGTATTGTGAATCCTGGAAAGAGAAATACTTTCCGGTGATATGACTGAAGCCTGGAGAATGATGAAAGATCTGGATAGAGTCAACAATGACTTGGTCACCAAAGTCCGACATTTCTAAAACCAGAGGAGAAGAAGGGGCTGGGGGAAGAGGAGGGGAACAAATATTTATTAAAGACCTGCTATATTCCAGGTCCTGTACTAAGCACTTTGTAAATATTACCTTCTACAGCATTACGATTATTTCTCTTATAGGTTTCTCTGCCTAAATCCTGGAGGTCCAGTTTATTTTAGGGAAATTAAAAAAATATTTATGTCATAAGTGCTATCTTTTTTTCTATTAGATTTTACATGGAAAATTTAAAATTCTTTTAGTGCACTCCTGTCATTCTTTTTATTTATTTTTATTTTTTAAGTTACAGATTTTTTCCTGTCTTTCCCCTACCCCCACCCCAAGATAGTGAGCCTATTGAATACCCCTTCCCCCAACCTGTTCTCTCTTATATCCTTCCTCATCCCCCTAACTTTTGAGTAGGGCAAGATGGATTTCTATACCCTAGTGCCTGTATATCTTATTTCCCAGTTGCATGTAGTTGAAGGGAATATATATATATATATGTACACCCCTGTCATTCTACAGGTGAGGAAGTTGAGGCCCAGTTATAAGAGATTTGTTCAAGGTCTAGGTCTTCAGGTTGACCTAAAACACAAGTGTTCTTCCTACACTCTACAATATTTCTTTTTGTGAAAAGTTTGAAAGCAGTAAATTAAATAAATATGCTCTGGGATAGCAAAATATATATGATGGGCTAAAAATGCAAATCCAATCAAGAAGGATTTGGATCAATTTATAATAGACTGCTGGTAGAACCTAAAGATGTAAAGAAACTTAATCTTTGAGATTACTTCCATGAAGAAGACCCAGGACTCACTCCAGATTTGTTCTTTGGTGCCTTTGTAATAGATACCATGGGTCCATGTCAGCAGTTTGTGCTTTATGGCCCTTAGCCACTGCTGTCTGACCTTGGGCAAAAAGACAGTTTCCCCACCTGTAAAATGAGACGGTTGGACTAAATGTTCTTTGCGGTCTTTTCCAGCTCTAGAGTTAGGATTTCCATGAATGATATTGGCCCCAGTGTTTAGACTGAACATAGAAAAGGAAAAGCCAAGATCTCCTTCACTAGGCTCTCCCAACCAGTCATTTTGTTGCCACTCTGTTGCAGGGCTGCTGAAATTTGGATGTCTTCCCAGATGACCCCAGTGAAAATGGGGCCTTCTCACTTTGTCAATCTATCAATTGAGAAACATTTTTCAAGTGCCAGGTTCAGTTATTTGTCAGCTGTTATGTTCTTTCATGGGAATTTCAGCCATAATATGCATTCCTGATTATTTCCTACAACTCTGACTTCACCCTTTGCATCCCCTCCAGTGAGAAAGTGACCTCTATTTCTTCCGCATGGGAAGCTCAATAATATTCTTGGCTGGGACACTAGAGTTTGGAGAAGGATGGGGTCTTACCCCTTTCCTCAGAAGGAAATTTCGCTTCAAAATTCCTTGTCTAGCTCTAGATGGAATCCATTCGAGTCAGAGAAAGATCTGTCCACCTACAATATGACCATAATCAACTTATGGGCTCCATTTGGCTCTATTTTTTTTTTTTTACCAAAATGGATTTTTCACTCTCAAGCATGAAAATATTCGGCCCTTACCTAACTGGGTTAAACTGATCCAGAAGTACCAAGGACAAGGAAAAAGAGGGGACTGAAGAGGAAGGAGGAATTCTATTTTTTTTCGTTTTCTATTCTTTCAAAAAAGTTTTGTTAATGACTTTTGTTTTTATAGTGTAATGTAAAATTCCTAATCCTGCTGAGTCATTTCCAGGCCAATTTTCATTGGGTCACCTGTTTTTTCCTTCACTTATGATGAAGAACCCTTCTAATGAGAGGAGGAAAGGTTCATCATTTGGCCCTCTGGAACAATATTGATCATTGAATTTGATCTCAGTTCTGATGTTTTTGATGTTGTAACCTATAGCCTAAGGTCCCCAAAGCTCCTTTGAATCCAACCCTGATAACTTTCTCTCTTTAGCTCACTATGTTCCCACCTGCTTGGAAATCTTCAATTATAGCTTGGGAATAGCTCTTGTCTTACACACATCTCTTCAAATGTAGATAACAGGATCTCAAGCTCATGTGCAAACACTCAACGTAATACACTTGTATCATTCAGGGAAGTCTTTATTTCAATTCACAGAAAATGCAGAAGATGCAAAAGAAGCATAAGAACTAATAAAAAGGTATAGAAAATATAATAAAGCATTCAAATAGCCCGTAAGCCCCCTACTAAGACAATTATATAAGGCTGAATAAGCTTCATTCCTTCCCGTTGTACCTTCAGTGTTTGAGTCACTCACTGTTAGAGCAAGATCCAGGTTCCTCAAATCATAAACCCCCATTACTGTTCGCCCAGCCATGGGGGTGAGGGCCAGGTGATGCCATAGAATCCTTGACTTTTTCTAAGAGATAAAGCTGCTCAGGAAATACCCTTCTCTCTCTAGAATAGTAGTTCTTACCTTTTTCTGTGTCATAGATCCCTTGGGCTGTCTGATGAAGCCTATGGATCCCTTCTCAGAATAAGTTTTTTAAATGCTGAAAACAAAATACATAGATGGAAAGGAAAGCAATTATACTGAAATATAGCTATTTATCTGTATATTTTTAAAATTGTACCACCCCCAGGTTAAGAACCCCTGCTCTACAAGGTCTGATCCCCAAACTCTTGAACTTGAGGGCACCCCAAAGACACTTCCCAAGGAAGTAATCATTACCAGATAATTGTGGAGAAGAGAGAGCATAGGCATTGTTTTTCCCAACTCTCCCTCCAGAATTCAGGTCTTCTCTGCTGTGTGGTAGATTGCCCTCTGAATAGGAAAAAAAAACCAAAAGTCCCCTTCCCTCCCCAAAAGTGCTTCTAATTATTTTACTTGGTGACATTCACATCCCTTCATAACCTAGTCTCATCCTACCTTTCCAGTCTTCTCACCGACCTCCTGGCTGTTCCATGAACAAGATGCTACATTTCTCGACTCTTGAGTATTTTCTCTGACTGTCCCCCACCCCTGAAATGTTTTCCTCAACTCCAACTACTAACCTCCCTGTCTTCCTTTAAGTCCCAACTAAAATCCCAACTTCTACAGGATGCCTTCTCCCAAACCTCTTAATTCCAATACCTTCCTTCTCTTAATTATTTCCTATTTATCCTATATGTAACTTGCTTCATATATATTTGTTTGCTTCTTTGTCTACTCCATTATATTGTAAGCTCCTTGAAAGCAGGGACTATCTTTGCATCTAACCCTTAGCTTACTGTCTGGCATGTAGTAGGTATCTCATAAATGTTTATTGATTGGTCAATTCTCTTTACGGGATGCCCTACTGAAGCCCCAGAAAGTCAGTTTGGAGAATTATAAAGATATTTGTTTCATAAGTGTGATTTCTGCTTCTTTTCTTTAGGTTCTACCTGGAAAACTTCCTCCTGGATACATATGTACGTTACATCCTCATTATATACCCGGTGGTCATGATTGCATTGTCTGGCAACATTGCTCAGCACTATAATACATCTGCTCCAAGCAGAAACAACATCTTTGCAGGTAAATGAGTCTTTTTAGCCATTCCAAACATATGATGCACCTCTATCACAGTCGTATGAACAATTGGAATGAGAAAAAGGCCCGTAATTATTTACCTTGACTTTCGATGCAAAGGTATATGTAGTGTGGGGTAGTAGAAAGGGCACTGGCTTTGGAGTCAGAAGACATGACTACTTAGTACTACTTTGAAACAAAGTGAGACCTTTCACCTCCCTGGTCCTCAAATTCTGAAAGCAAAACCAAACAAAAACAAACAAACAACAACAAAAACCAAGGTGGATGGATTAGCTGCTATCTGAATTTCATACCTGCTCTATCCAGCTCTATGTCTGTGTAAGCCTGTGTAGAAATGTTCCTGACTTACGTTTCCACCTCCTTCTCGTGCACACCTATGAAGTCCAAGAGCACACATGGCCTTTGTTAATTGCCATTTTTCTGACTGTAGGGATCATCACTTTCCTTTCTACAACACAGACAACAGGGCTTATCATTTCTACCCTGTCCTTATTCTTATGTCTCTCTTCTAGTTGTCCTGCTGGTTGTGACGAGTGTGATGTTTTTGGTTCGGCTTGGCCTAGTTACCTGCAGGCATCGCTATCAGCCACTTCCTACAAATGAGTCATTGTTTCCAGGGTCAGTAAGGATAGGAAAGAACCTCAAAGATGCTGAAGATGACCTTAGGAAAAGAAGCTGCAGATCTCAGGAGATGGAGCCGGAACACAATTGATGTGAAGTCATTTTGATTATGGGGAAGACCATACAGGCTTTGCCTTGAACCATACAGCAAATGAATACAAATGAATGAAATGCATTTATTCAGCATTTCCTAAGTGCTAACCATTACACTAAGTTTGGGGGATACAATGGCATATGAAATCAAATGATATACTCTTTTTTAAAAAATAAGTTTTCTTTTTTTAAATAAATAAACATTTCTTTTCCTTCTTCCCATTTCTCCCATTTGGGAAGAAAGGAAAAATAAAGCTTTTGTACCAAATATACATAGTTAAGCAAAATAAATTCCCAAGTTATCCACTTCCAAAAATGCATCTTGAATCTATCACGTCTCTATCAGGAGATATGGAGATAATGGAGATAAGGAGAATGGCTCCTTATCAAACGTTTGGAATCATGGTTGGTTACTGCATACTGTTCACAGTTCTTTCAAAGTTTTTGTCTTTATGATATTGTTATATGAATTGTTTTTCTAGTTCTCCTTACTTTGCTCTGTGTCATTTCACATATGTCTTCCAAAGATTTTTCTGAAATCAACCCCTTTCTTATTTTTATAGAAATCAACCCCTTTCTCATTTTTATAGAACAACAGTATTTTTATTGCATTCCTGTATCACAATTTGTTAAGCTGTTTCCCAATTTATAAGCATCCTCTTGGTTTCTAGCTCTTTGCTAGTTCCAAAAGAAGTGCCACAAATACATACACATGTATATTACATATGGGTTTTTTTCCTCTTTCTTTGACCTCTTTGAGATATAAGCTCAGTAGAGGTTGTTATTCATTCTTCATTCTTGAAGAAGATCAATGACATCACAAAGGTGATGTCTGGACTTGAGAGTGAATTGGATTTAAGTGAGGCAGAGCTGTGTGAAGTCATCAGCCTCACTCTCCCTTCCAGAGTCATGGAAGTCCACTAGAGGTATGGCTGAGTCAAACGGTGTGCTCAATTTAGTGATTTACTAAACATGGTTTTGAATTTTTTTCCTAAATGGCCCTACCAGTTGATAACCCCATGAATAGTGAATTAGTGTAACAGTTTTCTGCAATATCTCTGGCATTTTTCATTTTTCATTTTTGTCAGTTTTGCCAATCTGGTGGGTGGTAAGCAACTTTGGGATTGCTTTAATTTGTATTTCTCTAATTATTAGTGATTTGGAGCATTTTTTCGTGTCTATTGGTAGCTTGGATTTCTTATTTTGAGAACTGTGTATTCATATCCTTTGACCATTTGTTGATGGGGGAATGGCTTTTGTAAATTCCAATCAATTCTTCATATATCTTGGAAATGAACCCTTTATGAGAGAAACTTGTTGCAAAGATTTTTTTCCTCAGTTAACTATTTCCTTTTTAATTTTAGCCACATTCATTTTGTTTATGCAAAACCTTTAAAACTTTTTATGCAATTGAAATTGTAGATTTTATCTTCTGTGATCTTTACTATCTATTATTTAGTCATGAACATAAATCTGAAAAGAGATTTCTTTCTTTGTTCCTCAAATTTGTTTATAATGTGTCTTTTACATATCTATATCTATCTAATATATAATATCTGTCTATCTGCCTGTTTATCTATCTGTTATTCATTTAGTATTCATTTAGAGCTAATCTTGATAGATGTTATGGAGTGTTGTTACAAATTTAATTTCTGCCAGACTGATTTTCATTTTTCCCCAGGCAGTTTTTGTCTAAAAGTGAGTCTTTACTTAAATAGTTATGATCCTTAGATTTATCAGACATTAGATTACTATGTCCATTTACTTCTGTATGCTGTGTACCTTATCTGTCATTGATCAGTATCTCTATTTTTAACCGCTACCAAATAATTTAAAAATAAATGGCTACTGATATATATATATATATATATATATATATATATATATATATGTTTAAATTTCCTTTGTTTTTCTACATCCTTTTCCCTTCCTCCTCCCAGAGACCCAGTCCAAATGACAAAGAATTTGCCAAATTGTTTTGATGATTATTACTTTGTGGTATAGTTTGAAACCTGATACTGTTTGTCTCCTTTCCCTTCTACATTTTTCATTCCCTCAAGATTCTTGACTTTTTCATTTCCTTTTCATAATCAGTGGTTATTATAGTCCCCAAAAGATGGAAAAAGAGGAGATGAGAGGACAATATTACAAGGTATGTCTGAGATGAAACCAGGATGGAGACCCCTATCCATAGCTCAACCCACTGAAGAGGAGCTAACAATTCAATTGGTTCTATTCTCTTCCAGTTCCCAAGGTCTTTCCAGAGAGGGTGGTGTAAATTCTCAACACTTGTGATCACTGGGGGATGAATTGTTTTGGTCATAGTAATTCATGAAGATTATCTGAGGTGTGACAGGGTTTGTGGTCTACAACAGTAGAAGGAGTGGCCACATTGATAAAATCACAGATCCTTGTAAGTACTGAAATAATGTGTTGCTTAAAAGCAATTTAAGTTCTGGAAGGAATTTGGCTCTTTGATGACACGGTTCCTCAGGTGTCATAGAGAGCACAAGTGACACTCTTCCCTAAACTTTGGAGCTTACTTGCTCAGTATCTGCAAGAGGGAAAATATGATTCCAAGATTCTTTGCTCAGTATTAGTTTTCGACTCCTTCAGATTATATTGTATAGTTTTGTTCTGGTCTTAAGAAAGCCATGACGATAAGAGGGGAGAGTGGGCCAGGTTTCAGGGTTCTTTCTGCCTATAAGTCATACAAATATTCCTGCTGTATTGTAAGAAGGTGGAAATTATATCATTATGGCATGGCTACTCCATTAAAGTGTTAATGTCTCTTTGCTTGTGAAACATCACTGATAATGTAGAATTGTAACTCTGATGAAGAATCACAAAATTTAGGGTTGAAAGAGACTACCACAGCCATCTGTTTCACCCAATCTCTGGAAAAGAATCTTAACTCAAATATGATTGACAAGTTGTCATTTAACCTCAGTACAAAGACCTCTAAGGAGGAGGAAACTCATTAATTTACTAGGTCCTCATTCTACTACTGGATAGCTCTAATAATTAGTAATTTTTTCTAAATAGCCTAGAATTGTTTATTAATAGCCTGAGAAAAACCAATCTGGGCCTAAAGAGCCAAGCTCTGGGTAAGAAAGAATTTTTTGTTTTGTTTATTATTTTTAAAGTGAAAGATACAGACTTCTTCAGGTGCCAGTGTATATATCCATTGTCTTCAAAGTCACAACATTAAAGAAACATTGGGAAATACCTGGTGGGACTGGAAGAGCTTCAGAAGCCATCTACATTTCATTGCCTATGATGGTCTCCTGATCCCCGTCTCCAGAGGTGGGGGGAGAGGGGAGGTAACCAGGGTACATTCATCAGAGATATTACTCCATCTCCCAGCAGACTACATTCCTTGTGGAACTGGTATGTACATTTAAAAATGCCGTGGGAGTGCCCATATTTGGATCTCTAAAACCATGCAAATCTCCTGACCCACCTCCAGCATCCTGACTACACCTCTGGTATTGTCTGTTCCCTCCTTTGGATCAGACTGGATTCCCTATCTTTGGTTCCTTTGAAGCTTGAAGCTTGATATACCACAAACACACACCCTCTTTCTTGGGATAGTTCTCTGGAATGCCAGCTCCTTGTAGAGGGAGCCTTGTTCTGGTCTGTTGATTTTTCTGTTTTACACTCGTAAAAAACACAAGGGGCGGCTGTGGTTCTTCATAAATAAAAAACATTACCACTTTGTCACTATGGAAATGGGCTCCTCCACCCCATACCCTGAGAAGCTGACGGTGCTTTTTAGAAAGATTCCAATCTCACATCTAGATAAAGTCAGTTGAAGGGCATCTTGATGCTTCCCAAACATACTGGAGAAAGGCATCTTCTAAGGTAGGGAGAACAAAGAGGAAGCCACCTTACACTCTTTCCCTAGTGAACCACTTTGGAGAGTTGGTTTAGGACTTCCAGGTTTCCCTTGCCTTCAGTACTGTATAAAGGCCACTGATAGCTCGCAGGAGCTTGAGATAGTAAAATAATCCAGTTTTCTATGGCAGGAGTGGGGGTACCTGGGAGCTCAACTTCTCCCAGCTGTGGGTTTAGTAACCAAACATTTCTGGTCCTTAGACCATACATACCCCTGTGCTTGCCTGAGGCACAGGTGTCTCCCTGGGGTGAGAGAAACAGTAGGACTAAGTGGGGTACCTGCCCCACAGACGCCTACAGATGGCAAGCCCTATCCTGATCGAAGTAGCTCCTGGCCTCCAGTCAAGGTGTTTAGCCCAGGATAAACCCTAGCTCAAGGGTCACAATGTCAATTCCCAGGCCAGTCTCACCTGGAACACTGCCTAGAGAAATCACTTCTGGGTCAGAAGGTGTCAATGAACTCTCTTAGTTGAGTGTTCAAAGGTTCTCAGACTGAAGGAATTGAAAATTACTTTTCCTAGGTTAGGCATACAAATGAGCTGGGATCAAGGTTCTTCAGGCCCAGTTTGCCTTTTCTTTCATAGGCACTCATTCAAGTGACTGTTCTAGATTTGTAGTTTGATCTGGGGAGTAGACTAGGAAATATGGTGGGTGATGATAACCTTCCCTTTGCCTCCCCCACAGAATTATGGGGCACAAGGGATCTCAATGAAGTAGCCAAGAGTATCAAGTAAGAAGATTAGAAGCCCAAAGCTCTGATGAGAAAGACTGGTGGCAGGGCATATTCATGGGCAAATCATCTTTCCTCATTTCTTCTGCATGGAAAAGGGTCCATTTTTATTAAACCAATGAAGCAGAAAGACAAATGGGATTGTCTGAATCTGGAGGCAGAATTGGATTGTTTTTCCTAAGGAGCTCCTTCACTGGGCTCACATTTATATGCCTTTCTAGTGTAACAATTAATCTTTTGGAGGATATGACGTGAGAAGGATCAGAAAGGATTTTGTGAGTCTAGCTCTGGACTCATACAGTTGAAAGCCATACCTCCAAGCTGAGCAAATTTATAGAACCAAGCTTTGGCATAACCAAATTAGTGTAAATCCTGCTGCCTCAATTGGAGAATTGCTTGCCCAAGTCCCTTCTTAGCTGGTATACTACAAATGCCCACTAACCATTCTTTCTACTCACCAATGCCTGTATCTCCCCTGGCCTCTTTCTACCAGGGCAAGAAATTAGAAAGAGAGGAGAGAGGAGACAGGTAACTTTTACATGTCTAAGCTAAACCATAGCTAAAGATCTGAGTTTTTCATATTCAGCCTTCAGTTGGCTCATCCCTTTGGAATGTGGCAGAATGCTGGGTCCAACCCATTCAGCTGAACTTGACTAATTACAGAAGGGGCCATTGTTCTAGGAGAAGAATTACTCACAAGATTCACCTAAAGTAGCATATCTGGATAGGTCCTCATGGTAACAAAATAGTCAGTAACCAGTGACTACAACACATTAACTGGTTCCTCCTTTCATTCTCTCTTTCTTGCCCCTCCCTTAAATCTGCTTTGATACTAAGGGAAAGAGAATCTATGTAATTTCAGGTCATTTGAAAAGCAAACTAACTCTCCTATTGTCATGCTTTCAAATTATTTAAGTGGAGGTGACATTTAGCTATTTTACATGCTTGATGATGAGAAGCTTACTTCAGTTTGGGTGGTTGGTCATAGCATTGAATCAAGGCCCCAAGGAAATAGACCCAGACCCAGCATCTTCCCCGAAGCCCCCTGAGACAGAAAAGAGAGAGAGATCATTATTGCAATCAATACTTCAGAAACATTCAACCACTGCTAATGAAAGTCTACTTGAAGGAAAAACAACTCTATCCCTGTAAAGATGACAACGCTCTTAACTTAGAAGTTCACAAGTTGGATGCACAGTAATTTAGGGAGACAGGCTCAAACCTATCAGGATGTCTATCCAATATAAAGACAGACTTTGGACGAGAATAGTGAAGGACATGGAAATATCAGACCAAAGGCCTTAAGGTAATTAATTAGCCATGATGAGGTAATCTTTCCTGTAATTAGTACCCCAGAACATGATGATGAACATTTACAAAGTATTTTAGAGGCTTTAACCTATATGGTACTAGATCCTTTTCCTACTTTGTTTCTAGAAACCTTTACTACTTTTCCAAGGTTTGGTGTGGGCTATTTCAGACAATCAGTGTTGTGAAACGTGTACAGAGCCCCCACTAGTGCACCATTTTCCATCACAGACTGTGCAAGAACTACACATCCAAGAGCAA
Organism: Pseudocheirus occidentalis; assembly: GCA_028646575.1. Taxonomy (NCBI): domain Eukaryota; kingdom Metazoa; phylum Chordata; class Mammalia; order Diprotodontia; family Pseudocheiridae; genus Pseudocheirus; species Pseudocheirus occidentalis. Next base: position 232,656,026 of record CM053595.1, read on the forward strand.
AACTTTTAATTAAGACACCAAAAACAATATGAATAATGAGGGTATAAAGTAGTGGAATTATTCTTTGCCTCCTGCATAAACATTTGCAATCTCCTGCACCTCTGGGAGGGGTTGGATGGGGAAGAAGCAACCTGAAGAAAACCTAGGAAAGGGTGGTGCGACTACCCTTCAGCGTGTGGGTGGATGAGGTTAAAAAAGAGTCAGTCATGTTGTCTCCTTCTCAGTGATTAGCATGGGGATCTGTTGTAGCCCATTAGCATTAGATTCACTTCAGACCCAGCTATCATTTCTCTCCAAGAGGAGTCAAACACCTGATTTCCTATCTTCTAATGTCTTCAGAACCTGAACAGGAAGAATGAAGCCTTCAGTAATAGCATCTCATGCTCAGTATCCTATATACCATGATATGAGACCCATCCTGTTCAACACTCCAACTACAGATGCTCAGGAATACCTTGAGACTTTCCTTTCTATGTGCTTTTTTCCAACTTCTTTTTGAGTTTGGGTCTATTGATATAATTTCTAAATCTAGGCATAAGGCTCCATAAGAGTCTGCTGTTCTGGAGCTTCCCTGAGGGTTGAGTAGCTCCTATGACTTAGTCAGTTGGCAAAAAGACCTATGTCAGGCACTCAATAATTGACAGACACCATGCTAAATGTAGGGGATATGAAGAAAGGAAGGAAAAGTGCTTTGAGGGCACAGTCTCTGCCCTTAAGGGATATATACTCTAATGGAGGAGACAGCATGTAAGTAGCTATGTATATTCAAGATATATACAATGCAAATGGAAAATAATTTCAAAGGGAAGGCATTAGCAGCTGGGGGAATAGAGAAAGTTCCCATTAAGAAGCAGGCTTTCAGCTGAGTCTTGAAGGAAGCCAGGAAAACTAAGAGATGGTAGTAAAGGGATAGAGCCTTCCAGGAATGGGGAACAGTCATTGCAAAGGCTGAGATGGAGAGTCCTGTTAAAGGAACTGCAGGCAGGCTAGTATAGCTGGAATGTAGCATACAGAGGAGAGAAAGGTGTAAGAACACTGGAAAGGTAGGAAAAGGAAGTAGTTCATGAAGAGCTTTGAATGCCAACCAGAGGATTTAATATCTGAGCTTGGGAATAATAGGAAGCAATTGGAGCTCACCAAGCAGAGCAGGGGGTAGGTGGGGATGACACGGTCCAGAATATATTTTAGCACAATCACCTTGGCTGCTGAGTAGAAAATGCGTTAGTGTGGGGAGAGACTTGAAGAGGAGAGATCAGTTGGAGAGTTATTGCAATGGTCCAGGCAAGAGGCAATGAATGCCTTAACTGGGATTGTGGCTGTAAGCATAGAGGGAGGAGGATCCATATGAGAGAGGCTATGGACAGAGGGATGACAAACTTTGGCAAGGAATTGAGGTGGACTTTGGTGGTGAAGTCTGGCAGAGGGGCTCCGTTATGAATCTTGGATATTGTGTCTTCTAGCTCTCTTTGGCCTCCTGGTAGATTTAGTCATAATAATGACTAAGTAAGAAAAAGTGGAAATCCGATGGAAGGGCAAAGAAAAGACAAAAACAAGGGTCATGGAACTTGATCACTCATTAGAAGTTAATTCTCCAAAGTTTTTAAGTGTCTGGTTCTTCATATTTTAAGAGCCTTGACTTACAGGTCTCATAAAGCTGTGCCAACATGGGATAGTGGAAAGAATATTGACTTTGGAGACAAGATTTGGGTTCAAATCTTGCCTCTGATGCCTAATCCCTCATATGATATGGCAAGTAGGTGGTGCAGTGGATAGACTACTGGGCCTGGTGTCCGATAATTAACTATTTTCCTCCAAGAGAATCAGATATTTACTAGTTGCGTGACCCTGGGCAAATCACTTGACCCTATTTGCCTCAGTTTCCTCATCTGTAAAATGATTTGGAGAAGGAAATGGCAAACCACTCTAGTATCTTTGCCAAGAAAAACCCAAATGTGGTCACAAAGTATCAGACACAAGTGAAAGGACTGAAGAACCAGACACTTAATTTCCCTGAGCCTAAGTTTCATCATCTATAAAATGAAGGGATGGAACTGAATGGATTCTGAAGTACCCTCCAGCTCTGGATCTGTAATGCTATGATTCTGTGACCCAAGTCAGAGGGATCAGGAATGAACCCTGTGGTAGGAGAAAAAGTCCAGGTACATCCAAAGGAAATCTCAGAAATTGCCCACAAAATTCTTTCTCATACTATATCCTAAGTCTCATCCTTCCTCAGAGTCCCCAGCCTGGAGCACATGGGATGCCATGTACTGCCATGCACTGGGACTCTAGGAAGCTAACACTTCCATATGCTCAGCAGAGATTCTATTGATGCCGGGCCCCAAGAGGGAGGGTAATGAACCAAAGAGGGAGAAAAAGGTGTCTAGCATCCCTTATTAGAGGCCAGGCTCCTTCAGGACTGAACTGTATTGAATCCAATGTAAGTGCTTAGCAGAAGGGCCCTTAGTGAAAAGAGAGTGAATATAGCAATCCTGTCCCTCTGGGCCAGAAGTGGTTTCTTAATTAGACTAGGAAGAAAAGAGTGTGGAGGAAGGAGGGTTGGCATAGCGGTTAGAGTAGTTAGTCAACAGCCATTGATTAAGAGCTTCCTGTGTCGCAGAAACTGTACTAGGAGCTAGGGATACAAGAAAGGCAAAAACAAAATGTCCCTTCTTTCAAGGAATTCATACTCAAATGGTGAAGAAAGCTGCAAAGAGCTTTGTACGTACAAGATTCTATATGTATGTATATATATATATACAGTTATATCTATATATGCATGTATGTATGTATGTGTGTGTATGCACACACACACGGGCACACACACACTCACAAATTGTAAATGAAGATAATGTCAGAAGGAAAGCAATAATACTGAGTCTTGAAGGAAGCCAGGAAAGTCAAGAGACAAAGCGGAGGAAGGAAAGCATTCTACACTTTGGAGACAGCCAGCAAAAAGTCCTGGTGTGCTGCGTAGGAGGACGAGCAAACAGGCCACTGTAGCTGGATTGTAGAGTACATGGAGGGGAGAGAGGAAAGTATGAAGAGCTTGGAAAGGTAGGAATCCTCAGGTTGTGAAAAACCTTAAATTCCAAATAAAGAGAGGGTTTTATATTGAATACTGGAAATCATAGAACTATAGGAGTTTATTGAGTATCTGTATTGGGGCACGAGTGGTTGGGTGACAGGATCAGACCTGTACTTTGGAAAAGTCACTTTGGCTGCTGAATGAAGGATGGTCTGTATCTCAGATCTTTAGAGTAAAACTAATAGGCTGGAGTAGGAAAAGACCTGAGGCGCTGGACTTGGAGTCGAGAAGATCTAAATCTGAATCTTGCCTCAGACCTTTATTTACTCCCTCTATGACTCTAGGCATATTGCTTAATCTCTCAGACTCGGTTTCCTTATCTGTAAAAAGGGAGATGAGAATAATAACACCAGAGAGTTGTTGTGAAAAATAAAATGAGAAAATATATGTAAAGTACTTTGCAAACCACAATGTGCTATATAAATATTAGCTTTTACTACTATTTGTTGCTACTACTACTGCTACCACAATTATCACCACCATCACCACTGCTATTGCTACTACAACTGATACCTCAATCATCACTGCCACTATCACTATTACTACTACTACCATTACCACCACCACCACCACCACCACAATCATCACTACTGCTACTACTACTACTATTACTACTATTACTTTTGAAGGGAAGCCAGTATTTGGCTATTGTCCTGATGAGTAAACTTGAACTGTGTTGCCCAGTATTGTGGGGAGGGACCAGATTCCCTGAAAACTCTGCCAGGCTAACTACTTTGCAATACTAGAATTTGTCAAGTCTATTCTGTGGGCTTTTGTCTCTCCTGGGTGTGGGGAAAAATAAGTATCAGTGGGAAAGAGGAGGAGGAGGAGATGAGAAGGAAATAGTATGACAACAGGACAATTGAAAGGAGGAAGCACATTCCTCACAGCTGATGGAAAGAAGCCTTGAAGGCAAGGCTGAACTTCAGCACAAAAGTAATGCCAGCCATCAAAAAGGGAGTGCAGGTTACTAGCCCCTTTGGGAATGAGGAAGGAGGAGACACTGCTGCAGAGAGGGCATCCCTGCTAAGGATGGAGAGAGAACCCTTATTTCATCAGAGGTGCATCCAGTGCCTTTGTCCTGGGACAGTGGACACAAGGGGAGGGGCCTGCATTCCTACGGCAGAAGCTCACACTACTGTGAACAGGTGAGGAAGGTGAGAGTTGAGAAGTCAGGAGGAACCTGAGGTGTGTTTGACACTGACAGGTCTTGAAACACTCACTTTTTTCCAATTTTGCTCCACTTTCTTCCTGCCATCTTGCGGGCTTATCATTTAGAACTGGGAAGGACCATAAGGTGAATGTAAACTCCTCGTGAGTGGGGATTATTTTCTTCTCTATATCTGTAGCTAATGCTTATTAATTAGAGATTTAGAGTTGGGAGGGACCTTAGAAATCATTCAGCCCAACTCTCTCATTTAAAGATGAGGAAGTTAAGGTCTAGAAAAGTGACTTTCCCAGGTTCATACAGCTATTTAATGACTAGTGATGCAAGATTAAAACCCAGGTCTTTCTGACTCAAAGTTCAATGCTCTCACCACTACTCGGCACTGCCTCTAGTCCAACTTCCTCATTTAACAAATTAGTAAAATGTCATATATACTCTCCTTCGGAGGTGATGATTATCCTCCTTAGGTTTCTTAGTCAAACAAGAAAATTCAAAGGCTGCATTTAAAAATTTTAACACAGCCCTCAAAGCCTCATCAATCCCCTTGCTCCAGGTTAGTATAATGATTCATCATGGCCCTAATTAATGAATGCAAGGGCATGTGGGATAGTGGAATGTTCTTTGGACTTATAATCAAAGAGTCTTGGATCCAAATCCTGCCTTTGGCACTTGCCAACTGTGTGATCACTTTCGTCTTTGGTAGAGACAATAGTATCTGTAGTTACCTCATTGGGTCAAATAAATTAATGTATGTAAAGTCCCTTATAAATACTGAAGTCCTGTATAAGATTTTGTTGTTCAGTCATATATGACTCTCTCTAACCCCATATTGGATTTTCTTGGCAAAGACACTGGAATGGTTCGCCATTTCCTTCTCCAACTCATTTTACAGACGGAAAAACTGAGGCAAACAGGGTTAAGTGACTTGCCCAGGATCACATAGTTAGTAAATGTCTGAGGCTGGATTTGAACTCAGGTCTTTCTGACTAGAATATAGAACCCAGGGCTCTGTCCATATAAGATTTGGCTACTATTAATAATGATGGACTAAGGTAATAGTCAATGTTGGATGGGCTATGGAAAAACTGGCTCATTAATACATTGTTGATGGAGCTGTGAACTGATACAACCATTCTTTAAGCAGTTTGGAATTAAACCAAGAAAGTGATTTAGATGTTCATACCCTTTTACCCAGATATCCCGCTGCCAGGCATCTAGCCCAAAAAGGTCACATATACTCCAAAATATTTGCAGCAGAACTTCTTATAATAGTAAAGAATTAGAAATAAAGTAGATTCCCATCAACAGGGAAATGGTTAAATAAATTCATTCCATCAATATAATGGAATATTACCTCAATATAAGAAGCAATTACTATGATGAATCCAGAGAAACATAGAAAGACTCATGTGAATTGATTCAACGTAAGCAGAACCAGATAGCACACATCATGACCATGACAAGACAGACAACAGTTGGTATGAAATTATAATGACTAAACTTGTCCCCAAAGAATAGATATGAAAAGGCACATTTTGGGTCTGAAACCCTGCCCACACAGTGGCGGGACATTTCAGTGTATTAGTTTTGCTGAATTGTGGTTTTTTTCTCTTTTAAAAAAGTTTTTTGTTCTAAGGGATAAGCTGTCTATGTTATCTCATCTGATTATCACAACAACCCCAGGATGTTGTATTTTAATTAAATAACTCAGTTGGCTTCAAATTAAGTCACCAAGGGCAAAGAGAATTTTACTTAAGTAAAAAATCTAGTCCCTCAGAGTTAGAGGAAGAGATATTCCAAATGAGAAGCCATTCATGAATTGTTAAAAGCAGCTAAGGGGTTCAGTGGACAAAGCACTGGGTCTAAAGTCAGGAAGATCTGAATTCAAATCTCAGACCTTTACTAATCATGTGACCCTGGGCAACCCCTATCTGCCTCAGTTTCCACAGCTGTAAAATGGGGACACTAATAGCACCTACCTTCCAGGGTTGTTGTGAAATGATATATGTAAAGCACTTTACAAATCTTAAAGCATTATATAAATTCTAGCTGCTGCTACAGATGAGGAAATTGAAATAGCAAGGTGAGTGGGTGACTGGATGGGGTTGGGGAATGTATGTTACCAACTTTATGGGGAAATTAGAAGACGTTGAGAGATACAACCAAAGCCACTGGTGAAGTATACCTTAGGGTAGTCGGATGCTAATGATTCTCAGATCTACCTATTCTGCCCCCAAACTCTCTTCAGACTTCCAGTCTCACATCTCCAGTTGCCTTCTACACATCTCACACTGGATATCCAGTAGACATCTTAAACTCCACCTGTCCAAAATGCAACTAAATAGCTTTCCTCCTAAACTACCCCCTCCCACTACCTTCCCTATTACTATAGAGGGCAATCTCATCCTCTTAGTCCCTCAAATTCACAGAATGGGAGTCAGCCTGGACTCCTCACTTTCTCTTTCCCCCATATCCAATCTTTAGCTGATGTTTGTCATTTTCACCTTCAGAACATGTCTCAAATATGCCACCCTTTTCTCCTCTGACCCTGCCATTGGTCTAGCTTAGACCCTCATTGCCTCACACTCGGACCACCGCAATGGTCTGCTGGTGGGTTGGCCAGCTTTGAGTCTCTCTCCGCTCTGGTCCAATCTCCATTTAGCCACTAAAGTGATTTTCTCAAAGTGCAGGTCCAATTATGGCAGTTCTGCATGTAATATAATTCCAAGGGCTTTATATTGCTTCCAGGAGCAAATGCAACATGCTCTGGTTGGCATTCAAAGCCCTTCATAATCTAACCCCCTTCTACCTTTCTAGTCTTCTTACACTTCCCTCCCCAGTGCGTCCTCTTCAATCTAATGACGCTGGCCTCCTTGATGTACTGGTAACAAGACACTCCATCTCTTGGCTCTGGGCATTTTCTCTGGCTTTCCCCATGCCTGAAATGCTCTCCCTTCTCCACTATGACCACTGCCTTTGCTGGTTTCATTTAAATCCCAATTTAAATCCCACTTTCTACAGGAAACATTCCCCAGCCTCTCAATTCCAGCTCCTTCCCTCTGTGATTTATTTCTTTGTTGTTCTGTTTATAGCTTGCTTTGTACGTAGTTGCTTCCATATTGTCTCCCCCATTAGACTGTGAGTGCTTTAAGGGCAGGAACTATCTTTTACCTCTCTTTTTTTGTATCCCCAGGGCTTAGCACAATGCCTGGCCCGTAGTAGGCACTTAATAAATGTTTATTGATTGACACTCTGGCCTCTGAACACCCCAAGATCTCATTTTCTTTAGCATCATGAAAAACTTTGAATTTATTGAAGTAACTAGAAGTGCTGGCTTCTAATAGCAGCAGTGCTCAGGGTAGGGAAACCTGGGAATGCCTGGGTCTCCCTCCCCCACTTGTGGCATTCTCAGGGATAGAATTCTCACAAAGCTATTGCTACATGCACCAAGCCTGGCACGATTCCTACCAAGCTGGTATAAAAGCCTCCCCTCCTCCCACTCCTTTATTCAACAATTATGAAGCAGACCAAGGATCAGAGGAATGATGGGGCTATGGAGAATAATGCCCCTGTCACAAAGACTGAGTAATCTTGGTGGAAAATAGGAAAACACATCCCCCTAAATAAGAGAGGGAAACAGCAGGGACTTCTGGGGTTGGGTTTTCGTTGTTTGAGTTTTTCTTTTTTCTTTTCTACCTTGTTATTATTATCACTGGGAGGAAGGCCTGGCCAATGGGAAGGGCGCCTCTCCTCACCATGTTTTGAGCAACAAGCATTCCACAATCCACAGTGCCAGACAAAAACGAGGTGCAGCTCTCTATCAGATTATTGTATACACACTCTCTCTACGTGTCATTTTGTCTTTCTTCTGTCTCATTGTCTCTTTCTTCTCCAGTGAGAAATAGGTTCCCATGTCACATATTAACACATATATATGTAATGAAATCTCATGTAGATCAAGGATCATCCCTCACATATGTAGCATGGGGCTGTCCCATACAGATGGGCTTTGGGACTGGAGGTGCACGTAGAACAAAACTCTCTACAGAAGGACCAAGACTAATAGAATCAATTCTTTAATGACTAAATTCATGGATATCTGTTTGGAGCTCATAGGGATCTAATCAGCCACAGTCAGACGCACTGTACCTTCATCCCATAGTCCTTTTGGTCCTCTTCAAGAATAAAAGATAGCAACTGACCAGCCAACTTGGAGATCTGAACAACCCTAGTACCTAATCTGTAAATTTTCTTCTTTAACAGATTAAGAAAGCCTGGTCTAGAAAAAAGCCTGGTCTAGAAAAGATGAGCACCAATATTTTGGGTCCTGACAAAGTTCATATCTGGGACCTTCCAAGGACAGTAGAGCATTGAAGTGAAGGAGGCTTTAATGGGCGAAGGGATCTATATCCTTGAGCAATAGAGCTCTACAAAGAACGAGGCATATGAAGTCACTAACACTGGTGGCATCACCACCCACCACACCTGTCCTGAACTAAATGATCTCATCTCCAAGACTGGAGAATGATATATGACAAACTCAGACAGTAACATAATCTAAAGGGAAATGGACTGGGTCCAGGTTTAATCCAGAGACTGTTCCTTGGTACCAAGTGACACTCTTTACACCACCCATTGGGTAACTGATCACCCAGCGATTCAATTCTTTTTTTTTCTCATTGGAAAGGTCAGGATAGAAGACATTGTGTCTCTGGACCAGTGTAGAACAGGCTTGATAGCACCTGGGTAAAATGTGCAAGGAGCGACTATCCCTCCTTGCCAAACCTGGGGAGACGGGTCAATCACGGCGAGATCCATCATACTAATGGAGGAGGTAGCAAAAAATGTCACAATTCTATGCTGAATGTGCTTCACAGAAATTAGATAGCAAGAATTTGTATTAGAATTCAGTGGGAAGGAAAGCATGCTACTGGATATCCTATTAATGATATGTAAAGATCCTTGGGATGGCTAGGTGGTACAGTGAATAGAGCACCAGACCTGGAGTCAGGAAGACCTGAGTTCAAATCCAGCCTCAGACACTTAACACTTACTAGTCATGTGACGTTGAGCAAGTCACTTAACCCCAGTTGCCCTGCCTTCCCCCTCTAAAAAAAAAAGCAAAAAAAAAAAAACCATAAAGATCCTAAGAAGATGTCAATAATATACACAAACCACTTGACATGGGATAGGAAGTGTTGCTTTGAAGCAGCCATGAGTAGGTGAGTACAATGTGGCATAGTAGGTAGAGTTCTGGATGTAGAGTCAGGGAAGATGTCAGTTCAAATCCTGCCTCAGATACTTGCTGACTCTTGAGTCTTGTGTGACACTACCTAACTTTTGTGGGCCTTCCTTTTCTCACCTCTAAAACAGCTAGGTAGCACAACAAATAGCATGCTGGGCCATGGAGTCAGGAAGATTCATCTTCTTAAGTTCAAATCCTTCCTAGCTGCATGACCCTGGGCAAGTCACTTAGCCTGTTTGCCTCAGTTTTCTCATCTGTAAAATGAGCTGGAGAAGGAAATTACAAACCACTCCAATATCTTTGCCAAGAAAACCCCGAATGGGGCCACAATGAGGCAGACACACCTGAAATGACTGAACAACAACAAAAAGTGGAGAAATCAATAGCATTCACCTCACTGGGTAGTTGTTAAGATAAAACAAAATAAAATAACTAAAACTCTCTGCAAATCTTAAAGTACTATAAATTTGAGCTATGAACTATATGTGGGAAAATAGCCTGTTTCTGGTGCTTTGATGACAGTTATCATAAAATATCAGTTCTCAAACTTTTTGATCTCAGGACCATTTTGTATTCTTACAAATTATTAAAGACCCTGAAGAGTTTTTGTTTATGTGGGTTCTATTTACTGATATTTGCCTCATAAGGAATTAAAACCAATAAAATTTCTATATATATTTATTACATAATTTTAAAATAAGAGTAATAAATCCCATTACATGTTAACCTAAATAGCATTTTTAAAAATAAAAAATAATTATATTTTCCAAAACAAAAAAAAGTGAGGAGAGTAACATTGTTTTACACATTTTTGCAAATCTTTTTAATGTCTGGCTTCATAGAAGACAGTTGGATTCTTTTTTTATTTTTATTTTTTTGCTTTTTTGGAGGCAGGAGGACAAGGCAATTGGGATTAAGTGATTTGCCCAAGGTCACACAGCTAGTAAGTGTTAAATGTCTGAGGTTGGATTTGAACTCAGGTCCTCCTGACTCCAGGGCCGGTGCCCTATTCATTGGACCACCTAGCCATCCCCAAAAGAGTAGGATTCTTATATCTGCTCCTGTATCCAGTTTGTTCTGATAAGATTGTTTTCCTTGAAGCATATAAAGAAAATCTGGTTTCACATGGATACGTAGTTGGAAAGGGTAACAGTATTCTAACAAGTAAATAACATTTTAGTATTATTATAAAAAATAATTCACAAATCTCCTGAAAGGATCTTTTGAGGGCTCCAGGGCTCCATGGACCACACTTTTAGAACTACAGCTCTGGGTTACATCAACCACCATAATAACTGCTGTCCAATGACACGCTATCACAAAACATGTAATTATGGAGCCATTTGGAAGATTCCATTAAGACCCTATTACATATCAGGTAATTAATTAATGTGCACGCTGAACAAGATGACTATTATTCAGCTTACCTGAAGGGGCTAATTTGTCACATTTACTTATACAAATCCCTGCTCCCCCCAGCTTCCTAGATGTATTTTACTGGTAAAAGAAGTATCTGCAGGGGGAGGGGAGGGAAGGGAAGTGGGGGAGAGGTGGAGGGATGGGAATAGATTTCTCTGAAGTTGATATGATAGCATGAACCCTGGTAATGCAACACGATTTTCTCCTCTCTTCTCCCACCAGGTCAGATGGTGATCAGAATTTCAAAGGGTATTCGTAATCATTTAAATGTAATATGATTTAATCTAAAGCTGTTATTAATTACTAAAATGCTTGGTATATTTAGCCTCTAGTAATTGGGTCAGCTTTTAAAAGTTTAAAATCCTGTCTTTTGATTAATAATATTTTTTCCTTTTTTTAAAGGGCAATTGGGGTTAAGTGACTTGCCCAAGGTCACACGGCTAGTTTCTGTGTTAAGTGTCTGAGGCCAGATTTGAACTCAGGTCCTCCTGACTCCAGGGCCGGTGCTCTATTCCCTGAGCCACCTACCTGTCCCAATAATTTTTTTTTAAATCCTTCCAGTCAGAGGGAGAGCACAAAAGAATCTTTCTCCCCTTTCTTTTACATTGTCCTTGAACGATAGCTCCTCACCTCTATCTAGTGATAATGACCTCGTGTCTGTTAGAAGATGTTTCACACACAGTTCCTCATTTGAGGCAGCTTGAGGCAGGTAAGTGGTACATTGGAGAGAGTGCTGGGCCTGGAGTTCAGAAGACCTGAGTTCAAATTTGGCCTGAGACACTTACTAGCTCTGGGGCCCTGGGCAAGTCACGTAAGCTCTGTTTGCTCAGCTTCCTCATCTATAACATAAGCGTGATAACAGTTCCTGCCTGCCAGGTTTGTGAGAATCAAATGAGATGATATTTGTGAAGGACTTGGCATAGAGTTAGCAACATATAAATGTCAGCTATTACTCTCACCTTCTGAGGCTGCAACAATTCTGAGGATGTGTTAATATACCCATTTTAAGATAACTGAGGCCTAGCTAGGGTTAAATAGAGAGAAAGCGTAAGGACTAGGAGCTGGATTATTCAAGTCAGTTTCCTTTTCATTGCCCCACACCGCCTGTTACAGAGAATCATAGAGCTTCAAGCATAATATAGTACTCACGGCCCTTTGTTACTGAGTCATTTCAATTAACTCTTCGTGGTCCCGTTTGGGATTTTCTTGGCAAAGATACTGGAGTGGTTTGTTGTGTCCTTCTCCAGTTCATTTTACAGACAGGAAACTGAGGCAAACAGGGTTAAATGACTTGCTCAAGGTCACACAGCTAGAAAGTGTCTGAGGCCAGATTTGAACTCAAGAAGATGCGTCTTCCTGGTTCCAAGCGCAGTGCTCTATCTGCTGTGGCACTTGGCTGTCCCCAGGACCCCTCAGCTGTCCCCTTTGGACTATTTCCAGGTCCATAGTCCTCAAGGGATAATTGTGTATTTCTATCTACTGCTCATGAACCCCCATTTCCACCGAATCTCTCCTGCCCAGCTAAATCCCATGACATTAGAGGAAAATAAAGCACATTTACTTAAAGAATAATAACAAGAAGTTAAATCAAGCAGTGAATATTCTCTCTCACAATCCATTCTCAAAGCTACCATCTCCCCTTCTGGGTTCTCTGGGGAATGTTGGTCTCAGTGGCTGATAAGTCATTTTAGGCTTTTCTTGCCACCTTTGAGACCCAGCAGGAGCAGTGTACATTAAGTCATTCATGGCAGGACTTTGGGTTACCATCTACACAAGTGGCACTGGACACATACACCAGGTTTCTCAGCGAGGTCCCATAGGCTGCCTGTAGCAGCAGCATTAGATGTGCCGGTCTTTCAGGCATGGTGCCATAGGTCAAGGGTTCTCATGGTGAGGAGTCTCCATAAGAACTGGTGAGTATAGAGAGAGCAGCTATTTCCCCTCAGCTCAAGAAAAGGGATGCATTTCAGAGTCTGCACTTCTGTTCTCAGTGCAAGGTTGATGAAATGCCAGCACATCTCCATCCTTCTTACTCCCTAGGCTTGAGCCATTGTCTCCTCCACAGTTAGACTCCTGCTCTTCCTCTAAACTGGGTATGCCAAGAGTTTGCTGTACTTTTCACAAGATCCTGGGAGATGTCATTCCCAAAGACAATATGGGGTGGCTTTACCCTTTATGGTGATAAAGCTAAGAATTTAATCTGCCTCTAGAAAGTCAGGATGGTATTCCCACTGTACTTTCAATTTGCAAAAATGACTGTGTTTTCATAAACTATAGATATAATAACTGACATTTACATCATTCATTTCCATGAGATTTTTGAGTCACAAATTTTCTCCCCATCTTTCTGCTACCCAACACCTCATAACAGCGATCCCACTGTATAACACCTCCCCCAATCTACTCTCTTCTGTGTCCTCCCCCTCGCCCCTCTGACTTTCTGGTAGGGAGGGATGGATCTCCCTACCTCAGTGTATTAAGCACTTTAAAATTTGCAAAGCACTTACATTTGGACTTCACAACAGGTTTGTGAAGTACTATTATGATATCATGGTCTCCATTTTACAAATGAGAAAAAAACCAAGGCTCAGAAAAGTTAAGTGTTCCATAGTCATATTACTAGTAAATAATGTCAGAGGCAGGATTTGAATCCTTCTTTCTGATTTCAAGTTCAACCCTCCTTCTACTATTTCATGAGGTCTCCTTAGACAATGATCTAGGCTACCTTATCACCCCACCCTACCCCAATAGTAAGAACAATAAATAATGTTCTAAATAGGTGGTCTCTAAAGTAGGGACCATGGCTTGGGCCCAAGGGATATGTAATAAGCCAGATGGAAGGCAGGAAAAGGGGTCACATTTCACACTCCCCAAAATGGCCATTCATGGGGTTTATGTCCAGCATAACTGCACCTACACTTGTTCTCCCGTACTTCCCTATTACCTCCCTCCCTTGATACATAAGCCCCCTACCTAGGTATGGACCATAGCAGCTGTAAAGGCACCACTGGGAAAATTTGTCAGCATTCCCCACCCCACCCCCCACCCCTTCCCACCCCATTATACCCATTCCCTGCTGCCAGATCAGAACTAAGAACCAGATTATTCTGACTGATGACAAGTCAATGCCCTTTCCCCTGCTCCACACTACCTGTGGTGTGGCTGAGGTAGGCCTGTCATAGTGGGCAGGCCCTCCTCTCTGGAGCCTCCTGCAGCCCAAATCCCCCCTCTTACAATCTTTCCTATTTCTGCAAAGGCCACCACCATCCTCCTAGTCACCTATGGTCACCACCTCAGGAAACTGCTACTGCTCCCTTTCACTCACTCCCCATGATTCATTAGATTGCCAGATCTTTTTTCTTCCTCCATATTTCAGTACGTCCCCTTCTCTGGGCAGCTAGATGGTGCAGTGGATAGAGTGCCAGACCTGGAGGCAGGAAGACTCATCTTTCTAAGTTCAAATCTGACCTCAGACACTTACTAGCTGTGTGACCCTATACAAGTCACTTACCCCTGTTTGCCTCAGTTTCCTCATCTGTAAACTGAGGGGAGAAGGAAATGGCCAACCTCTTCAGTATCTTTGCCAAGAAAACCCCAAATGGGGCCATGATGAGTCAGACACTACTGAAAATGACTGAACAACAAGTCCCCTTCTCTGTGCTCAAACCAATGCCACCCTAGTTCAAGTTTTCACCGATTAGCCTCCTAATTGGTCTCCTCTCAATAAGTCCATATCTTCTCTAGTCTTCCTGCACACAGCCACTGAAATGCTTTTCCTCAAGCACAAATCTGATCCCAAGCACTCCCCTATTCAATGAACATCAGTGCTCCAGGATCAAGCAGAGTTCATCCCAAAAGTTTTAGGGCAGTTTGAACCTTTAGTAGCTTAAAGTAGTTTAGAACTGCATTAAGGGACACCCTATATTATTCCATCTTTTTTTTCATTCTTTTTAAAATTCCCATTTTGCATGTTTAAGATGTTGAGATTAATATGATAATATATTCATTTATAAATAAGTAAACATATACATAATGGGAAATATGTGATCAAAATGTTTTTGTTTTGGGTGGGTGTTTGTTTTTCCTGATGGATTATTCTGTTGTTTTTCAGTTGTTTCTGACTCTCTGTGACCCCATTTGGGGCAAAAATACTAGACAACTTTTGCCATTTCCTTCTCCAGCTCATTTTATACATGAGGACAGTGAGGAAAATATGGTTAAGTGACTTGCCCAGGGTCACACAGTGTCTGAGGCCAGATATGAATTCAGGAAGAGGAGTCTTCCTGACTCCAGGCCCAATACTCTATCCACTTTGCCACCTAGCTGCCCACTGATGGGGTACACCATAAAAAAAGCTCTAAATAGCATAGATATGTAAACATTATTAGGATTTGTTGGTTAAAATGCTAAAAAAAAAAGTTCCACCTTGGCACTGTGATCATTCACCACAGGGACATCTTGAAAAGTTTGGGGCTCTTGTGATTGACAATCAGCTTGTGAGGGGAGAAAGTACTTGGAGGAAAAAGTTTTCTTCTCAAAACTGGGAGGATGACAATATGAGAAAGGAATGATAGAAGTACATGTAGTTCAATAAAATTCCCATTTAAATTGATAGCATATTTCTCTGTCCCTCTCTAGGGATAAGGCGCTGTTCTAAGGCACTGGGAATCCACCAATTTAACATGCATGTAGTGTCAGAAGCTAAAGGAGGAGAGAGTTTCAACAAGGAAGAGGTAAGTGGTTAAGTGTTAGATGCTGCAACAAAGTCAAAGGGGGTAAGAACTAGAAAACAAAAAAGAATTTTTAAAAAAGGTTATTTTCATTTATTCAATATTTTTCGAGTTTGTACTATGACTGGTCATTGGGGATTCCTATGAAAGCAGGCAAACAGTTGTGAATTGGAGGACTAGAGCTCCTCCACGGGCTCCACGTCCGACTATTTATAGCTTCCAGAGCTACAGCGAGTCTGACAGATAAGAAGCCCTCCGTCAGCACTCATTGAAGGGAACAGAAAGGATCCAGTGTCGGGAAGCTAGATTGGCAACGATAGGCTAATGATGCGACAATCCACACAATGGTGGGGCATTGTTGCTTTTTTGATTTCTATGTAATACAGCTAGATGAATCTACCCACCTCCTTCTGAAATCCAAATCAGATAAGCAAGAGAAAACAGCCTAGCACGGAGCCTGCTACCTTTAGCTACCTCGTGGGCTATTGATAGAGCTTCGGCAGCTGGCGCTGCTTCACACAGAGAGTGGCAACTTGCCCTTACATTTGGGGATGGGGGATGGATGGCTACTGGTCAGATCTTTGGGTGGAAGAGCCAAGAGAAGTCTTATGCCAGCAAGTGTTAAGCTAAGAGTAAGTCACAGAAAGCGAAGGAACCAATAAGTGTGGTGAGGAGGACTTGGTAATGTCAAGAGGGGGTGAAAGATACCAAACAAAGCCAATGTGGCATGATATCTGTCAGTGTTCGCGCCAGTCTGCGGTGAGCCCTCTCTGTTATTCCTGTCTCTTTCTCTCCCTAGAAGAGAAAAGGAGTGAAGGAAGGAAGCCTGGGGAGTAACTGATATCTAGAGGGCTCCTGCGGACATGGTGACCACAAAGACAAACAAACAGAAGTGTTTGTGGTTTGTAATGTCATCCCTGGCCATGAGGGTGCCCGTAATCCAGAGCATGCAGGAGTTAGCTAGTGGTTGAACAGTGACAGATTACAAGAGGGTCATGTGTTTCTAGGAAAACGTTTGTCCCTTAGCCTTCTGGCTTAATTGTTATTAGGTATTTAGCTACCACAAAAGGAAAACCCCGGCACTATTGATGGCTTCAGCCTCATTTCCAGACCATCTGGGAGCAGTTGTGCGACTTAAATACAGTCTTGTTGCCCAATCTGTGCACCAGAGTTATGAATACCCTTCCCACGCTTCAGGCTCGTTGGCTTAGAGAGCACTGGGGATGTGATGGTGAGTCTAATTTGGTTCAGAGTCAGCCACGTGGAGTACATGACAACTGCTCTCTGACATGTACTCCAGCTCCCTTTTCACTTCCAAATAGAGTTTGATGGGTTTTTATTAAGCTGGGGGTATGTCACAACACTATAAAGGCCTCTTCTACCTAAGAGGATTGCTATCTATGCCATGGAACGTCCAAATGACTTACCAACTGGCTTCTCCCTGTGCAGGCCCCACAGTCACATTCCTATATGCAGAATTCTGAGTGTCTTCAGCCTTCAAACCAGGGCAGCCTCAGGACTGACTCTAGGGACCATGTGTAGTCTCCGTGAATTAACCATTATGTTTAGCTTGTCTGAAAGAGTCATTCCAGCTAGAGCCAGGTCCTAGACTGGTTCTAATGCCTGGGGTTAGGATAGATGAGTCAGGAAAGTTATGAGGCTCCCCTCAGGGTTCTAACTATATAATCTTTAAGGGAGTCTAGGGCAAACCAGGGTCTCTTCTCCCCAGTTAGCACCCCTCCCCTGGCCCTGAAGTTTACCCCGAGGTCATTAATTAAAACAAAGAGAAGCAAGAGACAAGAGGCAGAGCCATCATTTGAAGGAGTCTGGGAGGAAGGCACCAGGAACAGAGAATCATCATGGCACTGGGCTGTTTAACAACATTTATATACCACCCTCCACCTTTCTCCCCTTCAAAGGTACAGAATCAATCTTTTCTAGGTACATCTTTTTCTAAGTCTTTGCACTTTTACACATCCCATAGTCCAATGTATATTCCCATTGTCAAGGACTGTTTCTTGGTTTCAGCTTCATTACTCCAAGGACTAATCCCTAACACCAGCCTCAGAATTCTCTCACTTTCCTGTTTAATGATGCACAGTCCCAGCCCTTCGGATTATGGTTAACCAAACTATGAAAGGGTTTAATTCTCTTAGCCTCACATAAGGCCCTACATCCTTCCCTCTCTCCATCCCTTTGCTTGATTTAGGACGTTTGCATAACTAGTTCTTAATCTGGGGGGGGGGTAGTAGAAGGAAATGAACACCCCAACTCCACAGATAACCCACATCAAATCCCCCTCTCCGTCCCTTTTTCTCATTCTTTCTATATTTCTTTTCCAGATGAAATTCAGCAAGGGCTGTGTCAAAAACCACAAAGATGGCCTTTAATTTCTTATTTTTATTCCCCTGGCCCACAGTTGGGTCCTGACCAGATGTTTTGCAACTTGAAAGTGGGGGTGGTTGTTTCCATGGTAATAAGCCACATTCCAAGGCCTGACTCCAGTTAGGCAATGCTGTTTGTGGGACTGAGTACCAAGATCAAGGGATCAGGGCAAAGCAATTCCCAGCTCCTTTGCTGACTTTTATTGTGCATTGGGACAATCTATGGAAACATCTCTCCTCTGCTTCCATTTCCAGCAAACTGAAAACATCTTTTTTGTCCTGGGCCAGAGGGCCAGAACAGAAAACTTCTGAAGTCCCCAAGGATGCCCCAAGGATGCCATCTTAAACCTGTCTGGGCACTGATGCCCTAAGACAGAATTGATGCCTTAGGGCACACATGAGATCCAAGTGTTTAGAGATGAGAGGAGATCAGTCTCCTTCCAAAGAGGTAACTGAAGCCCAGGTATTTTACCTGAAGTCACAGGAATATTAAATGGTAAAATCAACATTCAAACCCAGGTCTTTGGGCTGGAGAGCTAGTGCTTTTTCTATTATACTGGTGGTTATTATTTTTTTTTTTTTTGCTTTTTGGAGGGCATTTGGGGTTAAGTGACTTGCCCAAGGTCACACGACTGTTTTGTGTGTGTGTGTGTGTGTGTGTGTGTGTGTGTGTGAAGTGTCTGAGGCCGGATTTGAACTCAGGTACTCCTGACTCAAGGGCCGGTGCTCTATTCACTGTGCCACCTAGCCGCCTCTACTGGTGGTTATTTTTACTGGGGTTCTCCCTAAAGTTCTTTGTTGTTGCCGAGTCATTTCAATTGTGTCTGACTCTCCGTGACTCCATCTGGGATCTTCTTGGCAAAGGCACTAGAGTAGTTTGCCATTTCCTTCTCCAGTTCATTTTTCAGATGAGGAAACAGAGGCAAACAAGGTTAAGTGACTTGCCCAGGGTCATACAGCTGGTAAGTGTCTGAGGTGGGATTTGAACTCATGGAAATGAGTCTTCCTGATTCCAAGTGTGAAGCTCTGTCTATCCACTGAGTCACCTAACTGCCTCTTAAAGTTCTTTAAGGACTCCTTAAACAATAAATAATTGAAGAGTATTAGGAACATTATGCTAAATTGCCCTGGGGAGTTCACGACAACATTTTTTTGTTTATTAAAAGGGGTTCCCATTGTCAACTTTTTATGGCTGATGGAGTACATTGAGCCAATCCCTAAATGCCATTCTATAATGTCCTTCAGGTCTTCTCTACCTGATTCTTTTTGAATGAATGCAGCTTTTCCCCTCACCTCCCTCACTTGTCACAGGGGAGGAAAGAGGGAAGCTGTTTCTTTAGTTAAAAGACCAGCAGCCACCCTGTGCCCCTCTTCAAGAGGATATGGTGGCTCAGTGAATAGAGCACCAGCCCAGGAGTTAGAAGGACCTGAGTTCAAATCCTGCCTCAAACACTTGCTACTTACTAGCTGGGTGACCTTGGGCAAGTCACTTAACCCTGTTTGTTTCTGTTTCTTTATCTATGAAAAGAACTGGAAAGGAAATGTCAAAGCACTCTGGTATCTTTGCCAAGAAAACCCCAAATAGGGTCACAAAGAATTGGAAACAACTAAACAACAACAATCCATCATTTCATTCTAAAACATGTCTAAAAGCAGTCCCCAAAGCTTTTCTCCCTCTTAGGGTGCGGTGGAAAGAAGAGAGAGCAGCTCTGAGCATGCCCCATGGGGTTTGGGGGTGGGGTGGGATGACCTCAGTACTGGTCCATCAAAAGTCTCCATTCTGATTATTTTCCCCAGGTGGTTCATTTCTTCAGCCTCCTGCATTGGATTGTCTATCTTTCTCATCTCTTTAGGCACAAATGTGGTAACTTCTTTGACTTCATGAGTATTTTCAGATGCTCCCATCTGCTATCATCCTCTGCAAGCCCTATTTCTAGAGGCTCATTGAGGACGGGTGCCCTGTAGGATCAGATTTCATACCAAACCAGGACATACTTCCCCAAAGGATGCTTCTTGTGGTTGTTATCAGTAAACTTGTGGGAAGAAAAACACTCAGAGAACCTAGGCTGTTGTGAAAGAAGATGAAGGAAAACCAGATGTTTCAAATGTATTGGGGTTGGGCAGCTGGATTCTCTATATGTCTGTCATTTAACAAAGCTGAGAAGGCATGACCAATGTCACATACCTTGCACTCACCTTCAGCTCAAGAGAGGAAAAATGCATGCAGCAAACCAAGGTTTAGAAACTTCAGTCATTACCAAATTGCACACACAAAACTCTAAATTTTTTTGCTTATGACCACTGTTGGCCCTATTTTTAAAATGTAATTTTAATTTTATTTTTTTCCTTAGAAACAGCAGTCCTGATAACCTGTGTGAGCTCTCTGGTATTTTATTTTAATTTGAGTTGGCAGTGGTTGCATAACCTCTGTGACATTTTGGTCCTTTATTTTCAGATCTGACAATACCTCCTAACAGCACTATATTTTTAAAAAGCTGGGGGGTGGGGTGGGGAGAGGTTTTCTCAGTTCATTTTTCTCCACTTAAGTCTTGATCCCTTGCCATGCCATAAAGGAGATTCTGGGTCCTTGGAAGGCTAAGCCAGCAGAGGACAAGCTGGGGCAGTGCCGACCAAGCTGGAAAGACTTGGACTGTGTGTGGCTTAAGCACCATTGACAGTAACTGATCAGATCAATATGACTTTGGAAGGCACACAATGGGCTTGGAGACAATTGTCATTCATCTGGGACAGCTTTTCACTTTCCCAGCTCCTTCTACAACACATATGCCCCAAAGTGTGTATGTGGGTGTGGGTGAGTGGGGTGGCAGAAGAAGTAATCTGCTCAACTTTGGAGCTCCTCAGGTGAGGCCCTGAGGAGGCTGCTATTTTGATTAGCTGGATGGAGTGACTAGAGAGTTAATTGAGTTAGTTCCCATCATATCTAGTTCACCCCAGATCATGCTTCACATCCCATCCAGCCATCTAGCCATCTGCCCTGATATTTAGATTGGTATCCATACTCCTCTCTTCTCCTCCCTACTTCCCCCCACCTCCCCCCAAGACTTCTTGCTCTGGAAATACTAATACAATTAATAGTACTATCACTACCTATGGAAAGGGCATGGCAAATGACTACCCTGTGCCATATCTCTAGTCCAGTGACTCCACTGACCCCAATATCTCTCCTAGATATGTGGCATTTCCCCTTATTAGAATGTAATCCCTTTATGGGCAGGGACTATCAAATTTTTTGTTTTGTGTTTCCTAAAGCAGACTGCTTTACAAATGCCAAATACTTTTTATATTTGCTTATCTGAGGAGGAATAGCCCATATCTATTAAATCACTAGTGCTTGAAACATCTAGGGAAATAAAGTTCCCTTTATTTTTGAGGTTACCTTACAGTAACCAGACACCTTGGAGTATCAAAAACCCAAGGTTGGAAATGACTACTATGAATTCCTTGAAGGCCTCTCCATTCTGTAAGCTTGCCTAATTAGAAAGGCTTAATTCATATGGCAATCCCTTAGCAACTTGCATTTGAGAAGAGAAAAGCCTCATTAGGGCCTCACATCCCATTTTCCTAAATTAGCCCCACATTACTTATTTCTCCCTCATTGCCTGATTCTGCACAACACAGGGTAACTCTAGGTGGATCTTTGGGAAGTCCGGCTTCCTCCTCCAGCACCTATCCTAAGGGACCTTTCTGCTTTGCAATATCTTCTTTTGTCACCTTTGCTATCTGGGCTCCTGATATCAAAGGGGTAAAGAAGCTGTTAAACATATAGGTCATCGGTGATAAAGAGTTACCCATTCTAGAAGTATTCTCAATTTAAGAGACATTTGTATGGAGAATACTATGCTTAAGCCAAAGGACTGAGTCTCTAATGGTAGAATTTCAGAACCTATGCCCCACATTTCCTAGCCTGACTTAATGTAATTTGAGTGAGGGTTCAGGATTCCAAGATGAAATACTAGGAAACATGGAGCCCTCCAAGACAGAATTCAACATGAATGGGAGTTAGCAGAGAGAAAGTAAGACAAGCATACTTTATTGAAGGGAAGTACTTACAAAAGATGGCGGGCAGGCAGGGACTATGGAAAATAAGACCACATTGAGGGTGGGGTAGGGGCTTGCTAGGAGGCACTAAGCCAGCCAAGTTTGGTGGTTTGTCAAAATGTTCTTACCAGGGTCAAGCACTGTGAGGAGAAGAGGTAACAGGGAACCTGGACCTGAGGCCCAATGCTGACTTTTAGATGGGCAGTGGAATTTGGGGGGGATTGACAAATAACTGATATTCAAACTTCCAAAGGGACTTCGGACAATTACTGCAGGACTACTTTAGAGTGTGATTCAGGGGATTCAAGCCTCCCTGGGGTTTCTTCACTTAATGGAGCAGGGAGGGTCCTGAGAGCTTTACACACTGGAAGAGGAGTGACTTCTTTGTCTAAGGGCTGAGTTGGCCCTGCTAGTATATAAAGCGAAAATTGCAAGATGTGAATTTGAGAAATATACATTTTGATGTTCAGTTGTTTTTCATTCGCATCCAACTCTTCATGACCCACTTTGGAGTTTCCTTGGCAGAGATACTAGAGTGGTTTGCCATTCCCTTCTCCAGTTTATTTTACAGAAGAGGAAACTGAAGCAAATAAGGTTAAGGGACTTGCCCAGGGTCACACAGCTAGTGTCTGAGGCCAAATTTGAACTTAGAAAGATGAGTCTTCCTGACTCCAGGCCTGGCACTCTATCCACTGTGCTACCTAACTGCCTTAGAAATATACATAACTATGCTTAATAGCAACCAAAAATATATTTATCATTGCAGCCTGGACCCGTGGTCTCTGACCCATCTATGATAATTCTTTTGAGGGAGTTTTCATTTCAACACCAAAACCCCCTGTTTCTACTTAATTCCAGCTTCTAATTGGCCTCTCTCTGGTCCTATTCTGAGTTCTCTTGCCTCTCTCTGGATTTCAGCCTGATTGTTTTCTCTCCAATTGATCTGAATGGTCAGTCATAAGTGACTCAGCCTTCCAAGTACAAATTGAATGGCCTTCCCAAGGATCAGTTTCTACTAGTTGGGAAAATATCAGAAATTCCAATTCCTCTAAGACTATAAGCAGGATTCTGAAGTGGGTGAATGTTTAGAATATACTATCAGAATATATTATCAATAAAGGCAAGAGGTTGAACAGGACTGTGCTTGAAAAACACAAGACATTTTCCACAAGAGCTAATTCTTTTCATGCAAGAGCCACCAGCACTCAGCTCCCTGAGACTGGAAGGCCTTAGATATTCAGAGAAAAAAAGGGGGTAGTTTATAGTGTGATCAGCTCTCTTTACAATTCTCAAAGATGGCATTGGGCTTTGTGGGGAGACAGGCAACTCTGAATACTCCATTGAGCTGTTCCCCCAGAATGAGTAGGCAGTTCATGCTAAATTAATTTGCATTCGTTGGAAGTAGCTTTGGAAGTATTCCTAAGTATTCTTAATTTCCCAACCAGTCTATAAAAGTTCTATTCTGTTAAAACAGTGAAAAATTCCCTATGGCAAGATAATCATAAATCATAGAATTTTTCATGGAAGGGACCTTAGAAGTCAACTAGTCCCACTACATCATTTAACAGATGAGAAAATCACGGGCCACAGAAATTACATGAGTTGGTCAAGGTCACACAGGTAGTGAAGGCAGAGCCACAGTTCTGTGCCCCCTCCACATCTCTGCCTTTTGAAATGGCAGATTCATGATTAGAACTCAGGTCCTTGAATTCAGGTCCTCTGAGTTCCAAGCCGCTGCTCTTTTTACTGTGTCATTCCATCCTCCTGTTGCTTTCTCTCTTCTCTAATTCCTTTTGCATTACTATTTATAAATGCACAGCCTCTTATATACTGATACTGGGCATGACTCGACTTCAATTCTTTAAGTATTTGTGATTTCTTCAACTTAGGTGATACCTGCTTCCACTGACAGATCACAACTCTGTAGCTCAGAGAACAATCTAAATTCATTCCCCGTTGGTCAATGTGGTAATGAAACTCCCTAACTTGGCCAAATTGAGCCCTGAATGACAGACATAGAGCCTTTTACTAGGGCCTTCCTCAAAGCTTTTTCAGCTTAACTGGACTTACTGCAGCTTGCACTCCACTGGCATTGCCTTTAAAAACCCAACCAGAGTCCACTTCATGTGAGGCCTTTGGGAAAGGACTCCTGTGGGAACTGACTTGCCTATGTGGCACCATCTTGTTTATGCCTTGTTTCACATTGTGTATGTAAATTCTCCTTTAACAAGGTACTAAGCTCCCTTGGGACACAGGATGGGTTTTAGACTTCCTTGTACTTCCCACAGTTTCACAAAGTGACAATTTCTGAAGCCAAAAGCAGAATAAAAATCAGGTCTGGAAAGGATAGCCTTTTAGTAAGGCATCATTGAAAAAATAAATGAATGGAAAAGCATCTATTAACCTCTTACTATGCACTGTATGAAGTACTGGAGATCCAAATGCAAAGATGAAGACAGTTCCTGTCCTCAAAGACATAACAAATAAAGGAGAGTAGTGGCCAATAATCAGAATATTAACATTTTTATAACTCTAAAGTTGATAAAGTTCTTTGCCTATGTTATTTCACTTAACCCTCATAGTCAACTAGTGAAGTAGGCACTATTATTATCCCCATTTTACAGATGAGAAAATTGAGGGTGAGAGATATTAAATGACCTGCCCAGGATCACATAGCTAGATGGTGCATAGGACAGAGGGCCTTGAAGTCAGGAAGAATTGAATTGAAATCTAGTCACATATGCTCTGTTTGCCTCAGTTTCCTCAACTGTAAAATGGGGATAATAACATATCTACCCCCCCCAGGGTTGTTGTGAGGATCAAATGCAATAATATTTGCATAGTGCCCAGCACATAGTAGGCACTATATAAATTCTAGCTGATATAATGACGATAATGATAAATTTGCTGCGGGAATCAAACTGAGGCTTTCTTGTCTTGAAGTACAGCACTGTAGTGGTTCTGTGCCACTTGGGAGTATGTGGTATTTTGGGTTTAATACTTTTAATTTAAAAGTTCAGAGGACCTGAATTCAATTTAGTGAGATGAGTACTAGAGCCAGAGGAGCAGCAAACACACCCCTTCCATTAGCAAAGGCAACATTGGATTGATTATCATTCCAGAATTAGAAGCTGGGGTGGAGAAGGAAGAAAGAAGGAGTTGGCCGGGGATTAAAGAAAGCATTGACTGAGCTGGCCTCTCCCAATATAGTGGACCTCAGTGAGGAATTCACAAATCAATACAACATTGGGCTAGAGGGTAGTAATTCCGGAACAGAAAGGGTTAAGACATCCAGGACAGAGTTGAGCCCTTTGGTTGGGGGCCAAGGAAGCCGGCTAGAAGATGACCTAGGAATAAAGTGAAGCCTGGCTTTTCTTGAAGTCAGGACGGTCCCAGAAAATCCCGAGAATTGGCATGGTATCTATAGAATATAAGATGCTACTGTAATAATGCCTGGAGTGTGAAGTGTCTACACCCTCTGTGGCACCTCACACATCTCACATTGGAATGTGGACACCTACTTACTCTTTCTGTTGATTTGCTTAGTCTAACTTGTTCTTAGATTCCCAGAGCTGGACCATCACCATATGGTTACACTAAAGTGCTATCAGGGTCCAAGGGGCTAACCCCTGTTGGAGAAAATCCACCCAATTTACCACTTTAGTTCTTGAGCCCCTATAAATATGTTTCTATTTACACAAACCATCCACTCTCAGTAACGACTCTTTTAGATTTTAAACATAACCATTTCCTTAGCAAAACACAGATTAATGCCAAAGGAATAATATTATAGGTGCTTATATTTAAAGCAAGCCCACAAATAATAAAATATGTCATGATGCACACATAAAGCTTAGTCACACTCTCCTACCAATGTGCTCACTATTTGGAGAAAATTGGATGACACAGTGTCACAGAGAAGCACGTGAGGGAGTAAAAACCCATGTGAGTTGCTTAAGGCAACTCACAGCTCTCACAGTGATGTCATTAATTATTTAGGAACATCTGCATTAGTTGAAATTGCTTCCCTATGAACTACTGGACTCCTGGTCCTCATAGTTTCTAACTAGGCAAATCTTTTTAAAAATTATAATCATCCTTTAAAAGGCACTTAGAAAGTGCTATCATTTCATTCTTTAAGTTAGAGAATTGTAAAGTTCATCAAATTGGTGCTTTCCAAGCAAGGGAGACTAAATGCAGCCAGATCTTTGCTTACCAGGACACTGTGTTGTTCAATCAGATTGTAGTAAAAACAGAGCTCACAGCTCAAATGGACTCTCTGAGGAACGAGTTTAGCCAGATAGTTACTCACCACAATTCTGGATCATCTAATTAAAGCTTGGCATCATCAGGAGCAGTTGTAAAACCCATCTTTCACCTTTTTCCTTTTGTCTCTTAAACCTTGGAGTTTTACACATAACTGAAACTCTTGTTTGATATAGGTGAGCTTCTCTCTCCCCCCAGTGAAAAAATTATGGAGTTAAAGTCTCCATCTTACAACTGCATCAGTTGCTGCTTCTTCACACACAGCTCTGAAAGAAATGTTTCTCATCTCTTTGCTGTTTCTTCAATCTTCACTCGTCAGTTTCTCACTCTTCAGTCCAAGTCTCAGCCTTCTAAATACTTTTTTTTCTTTTAAATCTTTTAATGTCTTAGTGACACATCTTTTAATTAAAAAAGTAAGAGAGGTAGAATCAAGATGGTAGGGGAACAGGAAGAAGTACATCCAAGCTTTCTGCCATGATTCTGCCAAACATTTAGAAAACTTACCAGATCTAGTCTTGACCAGGAAATCCAAGAAAAAAATAAGAGGGAGACATTTTTTTTCAGTCCAGGTAGGCATAGGGAGAAGGAGAAATCTATGGATACTGGGAATGGGGTTCAGCCAAGAACCGACATGTGGACCATTCCAGCACAAGTCGGAGCTGTGCAGCAGGAGAAGTCTCAAATCCAGGACAAAGGTGGGGGTCTAAATTTGTGGAGAGTATGGAAATAGGTGCCAACTGGTACCCCTGTTGCATATAAATAAATTCATAGGTATGAATATGTACAGATATACAAACATGTATATATTTATAAAATAGATTTTGTATTTCTTAAAATGGGAGAAGGAGGTAGAAAGAGGAGAAATTAGATTTTCATTGATTGAAAAAATAAAATTTAAAAATCAATAAAGATAGCAATTTACCAAAATAAAATCAACAGGGCTTATTTAATCATTCTTCAGTCTCTAAATATTCATGTGATTATTCATTTTTTGAATCTCAACACAGTTAAATAGAAATGATCTGAGGGACAATGTATGGTGCTTTGTATTTCTAATTCTCAATATGGCCTACCATCTCATTCTGTGTTCTTGAAACTATCTTTCTTCAACTCATAGTTTTCCAATTTTAAACAAATAGAATTTCTTTCTCTGACCTGTTAAACCATCAATTTGTTCACATACAAATGAGGCATCACCTGATGTCTTTTACAAGGTGAATTGCCACAACTCATTTTCTGTCCTAAACTGTTCAAATCTCATCTGACAACTGTATTTCTTCATATGCATATTTTAGCAACTTTTATTAGTCCAAATTTCTTTTCTTACTTACATCCTATATCAGTTGATGTTACTCTTTTTCTTTATATAAGAATGTCTTTTTGACCCTTTCAATATTAAACTGCTCCATAAGAAAAGAGCATTAAATACTTAATGATTGATTTATTCTTTCAAATAGGAAACATGGCCTCTGCCCCGGAGAAAATTACAATGTGAATGGGACATGGAGACAAAGTAGGCGGTCATATCCATCAAAGAAGGTTTTCTGAAAGCCATGAGCCTTAAGTAGAGTTTTAAAGATGAATGACAAGTAACAGTGAGGTGGGTAGAAGAGATTCCACTGCAATTCAAATTATTTGACAAGTATCTACTATGTGGAAGATATATATATATACACACACATACATACAAACTAGGGATCCATGGATGAAAACTGGCTAAGTCTTTATCCTCAAAGATCTTATTACCTATTAGGGATGAGATGTGGTATGGTTATGATGTATACTTATAGCTTATCAACCAGTCAACAAGGAGTTATTAAGTGTTTACAATGTGCCAAAGGTACCAGGTACCAATAAAGGAAAAGGGAAATATTCCCTACCTTCCTCAAAGGAGCTAACATTTTACTGGAGCACAAAACATTTATGCATATAAGCAAAGACAGAATAGAATAAACCAAGTATAAAGTAATTTTGTAGAGAGAGGTACTGGCATCTGGGGGGACTTTCTGTGTCTTGCAGAAGGTGGCCCTTGAGTTGAACCTTGAGGGAAAGCAGGAATCCTAGAGACTTCTAGGTGGTGGTGTAGTCAATAGAGCCTTGAACTTGGAATCAGGAATTCCTGAGTTCAAATCTGACCTCAGGTACTTATTAACTGTATGACCCTAGGCAAGTAATTTAACTTCTCTGTACCTCAGTTCCCTCATCTATAAAATGGGAATAATAGCGTACCTACCTCCTAGGGTCATTTGCGAACAAAATGAGATCATGTTTATAACACAATTTGAAAACAGTGCTATATAAATGTTAGCAAGTATTATTAATTCTGAGAAGCAGAAGTGAGGATCTGATGCATGCTAGGCATGGGTAACAGCCAGTGCAAAGATATGGAGACTGGAGAGGAGATGGAGAGACAACAGTAAGAAGTCCAGTTTGTCTGGATAAAGAATACATGGAGAGAGGCCAGTAGGAAGGGCTTTAAATGCCAAACAAGGCTATTTATGTGTTCATGCTAGGAATGTGTTCTGTTAGGGATGGATTACAGCTTTTCACTTCTTTCCTTGAGCCCTGGCCCTATTCTGAAAAACATTAGATTATAAGCTCCTTGAGGGCAGGTACTGTCTCTTGCCTTCTTTTTTTCATTCCTAGCACTTAGCATACTGTCTGGTACATAGTGGGCACTTAAAAATATTTATTGATTAATTAGTCTGGGTATCAAAACCTAATACAAAGTTGGGAATGAAGATTGAGGAATGACTCAGGCATTTACTTTATACATAGAAGACATCTGGGCAGAAGTATCACCCTGATGCTACCCAATTGGTTGCAGATATAATCAGTGAATCAGAAACAGTGGGGTAATCACACAGGTACTCACTACCCTCCTCATGAAGCTGCCCAAGTGAAGCAGGCTAACCCAAGGTTTCGGGGACAAGCCTAAAGAGCAACTTAGGAGAGTGGCACCCAAGGCAGCTCCTTGTTCTGCCAATGACTGGTTGTGTCATTTGGGTGACTCACTTTGCTTTTCAATTTTCCAGCTGTATAGCTTGCCTCTGGCTTGCCCTATGGTCTGGGTGGATTGACCTCAGCAAAGCAGGCCTGCCAAATCCCCAGGATGCCAGGCCATGAGACAGAGTTTCCAAGGGTAGGAGGCCATGGCTCTTCCAGTCCTACTGGAAAAAATGCCAAAAGCATAGGTCAACCCACAGACCCTTGGAAGAATGCCCAGTTATCCTCTGGGGACAATTCAGACCTCTCAGCAAAAATGGAGTGGGAATATTGGCAAGGACCCATGGAATCAGAAACATCATTTTAAGGAAAAGAGAATTCTTAGGGAGAGTTTCCATCCTATTACTTTCCTGGAGGGTCAACTTTACCAAGATCATTATTCAAAGCAGTGTGATGTAGTGGTTAAAACATGGGACTTGGAGTCAGAAAGACCTAAGTTTCAATCTTATCTCACATACTCACTTATCTAGGCTAATCACAACCCATCTGTGTCTTGTTTTCCTCATCTTTAAGATGATGGCTTCTTAAGTCACTTTCAGCTCTAAATCTATCATACTCTGATCCTCTGATCTCTGGTGGGCAGGAAGATGAGCAATTTGAGGTATTGTGGAGACATCCCGGGAATTGGAACCAAAGGTCTAGGTTTGGAGCTCAGCTCACATGACCTTGAACACATCATTCAACTTTCTGACCTTTGGTTTCCTCATAAATAAGATGGGCTGAGAGACAGCATGCTGTAGTGAACAGAGGGTAGTCCTCAGAATTAAGAGGTTCTGGGCTTAAATCCTGCCTCTGACCCTTCCTGGCTTGCAGTCCTGAGCAATGTGTTTAATGTCCCAGAGTCCAAGGCAACTCTCTAAGACTTGGAGTTGCAGAATGTTTCAGATCTGCAATGGTTGGTCGAGGATGGGGTGAGGGGAAGAAAGGGGAAGAAGGAAGGGAAAAAACATTTCTATATCGCCTACCATGTGCCAAGATTTCTTACAAATATTCATTTGGTAGAATGCATTTCCTTACCTCCCTATACAAATTAAGTCTCAGGTGCAGGCAAAAATAAAAAGGAGTTTGAAGGGGTTAATATCTACTCTACTATCTCTAGTGGTTTTACAAGGTTTAAATGAGATAATTTATCTGAAAATGCTTTGAAAACTGCAAAGTGCTTCACAAATGTACAGTATTAGTATTATCATGAGGTGGTTGGGGCCAAAGGCACCTTTTCCCAGACTACTACTTAGGACTATGGGTTGCTCTTCTTGGGTGGTGAATCTGTAGGGTCACCTACAGATTATGTAGGTCCCCGGATAAAAGTTTGTCCCTAACCTCCCCAACACCCAGTTGTCACTGTTGTTCAGTCTTTTTCACTCCTGTCCAACTCTTCGTGCCTCCATTTGGCTTTTTCTTGGCAAAGATACTGGAGTGGTTTGGCATTTCCTTCTCCAGCTCATTTTTACAGATGAGTAAACTGAGGCAAGCAGGGTTAAATGACATGCCTAGGGTCACACAGCTAGTAAGTGTCTGAGGCCGGATTTCAACTCAGAAAAATGAGTCTTCTTGACTCCAGGCTTGGAACTCTATCCACTATGTCACCTAGCTGTACCATAAAGATGAATTGTTTTCAAGGTTCCAGCCAGGTGTTGAACTTGGAATCTTCTGATTTGTAGTCAGACATGCTATCCTTTGTGCCAATGGCCAGAGGACCTCAGTGCCCAACCAGCATCATATTGGATCGAGAGTCAGAGGACAAGGGTTTGAATTCCAGTTTTGTTATCTGCTACTCGTATAATTTTAGACAAATCCCTTCACTTCTTTGGGATTCAGTTCCTTCATTCATGAAATTGGGGAGCTGGGTTAAATAACTTCTAAAATCCTTTCCCTACTCTAATTCTTATGACTCCCATAACCTGGATCCTCATCCCAGTTCTGCAACTGCCCAGCTATTGGGTAAGTCATTAAGTAATGTCTCGGTTGACCTCATCTCTAAAATGAGGGAGACATTTAAAAAAAAACCTTAATTTTATTCAACTCATTAAAAAAACACTTTTAAATTATGTCTACCTTTTCTTTGATTTTCACAATTTCTATTTTTGTGTTTGTGTATTTTACTTTATTGTTTTTTTAATTCTAAAAGGATTGCACGCCCAATTCATCAGTCTTTTGCTTCTATTTTTATTAATAATGTCTTTAAAAATATTTATTTTTAACAAGTTTTTATTATCTCTCCTCCCTCCTGCCCTGACATGGAACAATAAAAAACAAGACAAAACCCTTGCAACAAATGATGGAACTTTTTAGAAATATAAATTTTCTGCTTAGGAATTTTTGGCATTGTCCCATAAGTTTAGCTATGTTGTGCTTTCATTTACTTTAATAAAATTATCTCTATAATTATTTCAAAATTCAATATACAAAATTATTTTTATAATTTGTTCTTTGATCCATAATATTTTTTAGGATTATGACATGTAATTTCCATTTCTTTTCATCCTTTCTTCAAATTCTCCTTATTAATCATAATTTTAATTGTTATATTCAATAAATGATGTATTTAAATATGCTTTTCTGTAACTGCTTATGAATTTAGCCCTTAGGTGGCATATTGAATAGAGGTGGCATATTGAATAGGCTTAGAATCAGCAACACTTGAGTTCAAATCCTCCCTTGGACATTTATTTACTAGCTGTGTGATCCTGGGCAAGTCAGGCTTAGCTTCCTCCTCTGTATATGAGAGGTTGGGCTCTAAGGCCCTTGCAACTCTAAATTTGTGATCTATCAATCTAATTTTGTATGCTCTATCATAAGGTCATTTGTATAACACAGTCAGAACTCCTGCACTGAAAGCTTCCAAGAAAAATATAAACTGATGTAATGGAGGAGTTTACGAAGGATTTTGAAAACCAAATAAGAGAAGTGGAGGAAAAATTGGGTAGACAAACAAGAATGACGCAAGAAAAATCATGAAAAGAGTCAACAACCTGACTGAAGAAAATAACACCTTAAAAAATAGACTAATTCAAATGGCAAAAAGGCCCAAAAAGCCAGTGAGGAGAAGAATGCCTTAAAAAGCCAAATTTGCCAGATGGAGAAATAATTTCAAAAACTCACTGAAGAGAATAATTCCTTCAGAGTTAGAGTGGAGCAAATGGAAGCAAATGACTTTATAAGAAATCAAGATACTCTTAAATATCCAAACAAATGAAAAATAGAAGGCAATGCAAAATATCTCTTTGGAAAAATCACTGACCTGGAAAATAGGTCCAGGAGAGATAATTTAAAAATTATTGGACTACCTGAAAGCTGTGATCAAAAAAAGAA
Source organism: Pseudocheirus occidentalis (assembly GCA_028646575.1). Lineage (NCBI taxonomy): Eukaryota > Metazoa > Chordata > Mammalia > Diprotodontia > Pseudocheiridae > Pseudocheirus > Pseudocheirus occidentalis. Next base: position 232,688,703 of record CM053595.1, read on the forward strand.
CTTAGAAATCATTCTTCAAGAAATTCTCAAAGAAAATTGCCCAGATATTTTAGAACCAGAGGGCAAAATAGAACTTGAAAGAATTAATCTATCGCCTCTTGAAAAAGATCCCCAAAAGAAAACTCCTAAGAATACTATAGCCAGGTCCCAGAGTTCCCAGATCAAGGAGAAAATCTTACAGGCAGCCAAGAATAAACAATTTGAATGTTGTGGAAACACAATCGGGATAACACAGGATCTAGAAGCTTCTACATTAAGGGATTGAAGGGATTGGAATACAATATTTCAGAGATCAAAGGAGCTAGAATTAAAACCAAGAATTACCTACCTAGCAAAATCAAGTATATTGTTTCAGAGGAAAATATGATCATTCAATGAGCTGGAGGACATTGAAGCATTCTTGATGAAAAAACCAAAACTGAATGGAAAATTTGACATTCAAGTACAAGAAGTAAGAAAAGCATGAGAAGGTAAACAGGGAAAAGAAATCATAAGGAACTTACTCAACTTATCAAAGTTGAATTATTTATGTGCCTACATGGAAAAATGATAATTGTAACTTATGAAACTTTTCTCAGTATGAGGATAGTTGAAGGGAATATAAATGTATATGTATGTATACATACATATATGCCTATATAGGAGCGTATATGCATATGTACACATATGTGAGTGTGTGTATATATGTATACAGATATGCATAGACAGAGGACACAGGATCAATTGAATAGGAAGGGATGATATTTAAAAGGTGAAATTGAGAGGTGAGAGAGGAATATAATGACAGGAGATGGGGAGAGACAGAATGGGGTAAATTATCTCATATAGAAGAGGCAA
>CM053595.1:232690039-232759328 GCA_028646575.1 Pseudocheirus occidentalis
ACTCTCCTGTGTGGCAAGATACCCAGTTAAGAGTTTATGTCATTTCTTCCCTAAGCCAAATTCAATGAGAGTAAGGTTGACCCTTTTCCTTTTGCCTTCCTGTTCTTCCCCTCCATTGTAGCAATTATCCCTTGCCTCTTCTATATGAGATGATTAACCTCATTCTGTCTCTCCCTGTCTCCTCTCATTCTAATCCTCTCCCACCTCAGAATTTCACCTTTTAGAGTATTGTCCCTTCCTGTTCAATTGATCCTGTGCCCTCTATGTACACATATATACCCCTACTCAGATATGTGTTTGTACACATATATAAACCCTCCTATATAGACATGTATATGTATACATATATATACATTTGTATTCACTTCACCTGTCTTTATACTGAGAAAAGTTTCATAAGTTAAAATTATTATTTTTCTATGTTGGCATTTAAATAGTTCAACTTTGATAAGTTCCTTATTTCTTTTCCATGTTTACCTTCTCCTGCTTCTTGTATTTGAGTGTCAAATTTTCTTTTCAGTTCTGGTTTTTTCAGCAAAATGTTCGAAAGTCCTCCACCTCATTAAATGATCATATTTTTTCCTGGAACATTATACTCAGTTTTTCTGGGTATGTGATTTTCTGTTTTAATCCTAGCTTTCTTGATCTCTGGAATATATTCCAGGCCCTTCAATCCCTTAATGTAAAAGCTGCTAGATCCTGGGTTATCCTAATTGTGTTTCCATAGTATTCAAATTGTTTCCTCTCAGCAGTCTGTAATATTTTCTCCTTGATTTGGGGCCTCTGGAACCTGGCTATAACATTCCTAGGTGTTTTCTTTTGGGGACCTTTTTCAAGAGGTGATCAGTGAAGTCTTTCAAGTTCTATTTTGCCCTCTGGTTCTAAAATATCAGGGCAAATTTCCTTGAGAATTTCTTGAAGGATGATTTCTAGGTTCTTTTTTTTTTTATCATGGCTTTCAGGTAGTCCAGTAATTTTAACTTGTCTCTCCTAGATCTATTTTCCAGGTCAGTGGTTTTTTCCAAGGAGATATTTCACACTGCCTTCTATTGTTTTCATTTGTTTGGATCTGTTTAATAGTATCTTGATTTCTCATACAGTCATTTGCTTCCATTTGCTCCACTCTAATTCTGAAGGAAGAAAGGAAGAAAGGAAGAAAGCTTTTAAGATTTTTTTTCCATCTGGCAAAATTGACTTTTTAAGGCATTCTTCTCCTCTTTGGCTTTTTGGGCCTCTTTTGCCATTTGAATTAATCTATTTTTTAAGGTGTTATTTTCTTCAGTCAGGTTGTTAACTCTCTTTTCATGATTTTCTTGCATCATTCTCCTTTCTCTTCCCAATTTTTCCACCACTTCTCTTATTTGGTTTTCAAAATCCTTCTTAATCTGCTCTGTGGCTTGTAGGAAGACTTCATGTTTCTTAGAAGCTTTTGGTGTGGGAGTTCTGACTGTGTTGTCTTCTTTTCATTCCATGCTTTGATCCTTTTTGTCCCCAAAAAAGGAATCTAGAGTTTGATTGCTATTTTTACTTTGCTTCCTTCACCTGCTCATGTTGCCAGTGAATTACTTGACTTTTTTGCTCTGTGGAATTCTGCTTCCAGAGGGGAAAGCTCTGTCCCAAATTGCTGGATTTTCACAGCTGCTAGAGCTATTGAGAGGCCACTGCAGCCCCTACCAGCTTTGACTCACTGAAAACGCAGCCCAGCACCACCACCCAAGACCATGATCCGGATCCAGGCCACTCAATGCAAGAGCACTTATCCTCTGAATGATTTTTTGGCCCCCCATGCAATCTGAAGGCTGGGAGCTTCTGAAGCAGCCACGTGGAAGCAGCTGCAGGGCCACTGCTTCTGCTGCTTCCTTGCCCTGGAGGCATTTTGGCCAGACTACTTTTCTCCCCCAAAATTTAGCTGAGTTCCACTGATCTTTCACTTTGTCCTTGTTTCTTATGGGTTGATAGTTCTGGAAACTGCCACACCTGCTGCTGATCCACTCTCCTGAAGGCTCCAGATGCAGCAAATCCTGGCCACCCTGGGGCCAAGCCAGGGTTTCAGGCCGGGCTGGTTTTATTTCCCAGCGTACTGCAATGTGCTCTTCCTGCCAAGCTTCCTTTAGTGGGAGATGTGCTCCTGTAATGTGAATTCTGGAGCCCTAAAATTTGTTTAGAGTCATATTTTATGGTTATTTGAGGTGGCCATGTGGAAGCTGTGGAGTTTTCCTGCTTCTACGCCACCATCTTGGCTCCACTCTTGTCTTCATTCTTAACATGGCACAGCTCTTCAGATCCCCTAGTTCTAATTTCATGAGATAGTTGGTGCCCAACAGAAACATTTTAACTTTTAACCCTGTTTGGAATATCCCTGGGAAGTCCTGGGGACTTATTAATTAAGGATGCTAAATTTCTTTGTGCAATGAGATTAATGCATGAAATAGAGAGGAAATGTCATATTAAAATGAGATACTTATGAAATCTTATACATTTTTATTAATCTGACATGGAAAAAGGCTACTAGCTGAATAGATCATGCTCAAATATAAAAGATTATAGCCTTTTTGGTGATTCATATTTATATAGAATGATTGCCACCATAAGCCTAAAATTCAATCCATCTCAATTGAATGGAAATTTTAAAAAAACAACTCATGTTTACATTTGTATTTTTAGCCTTATTGTTTAATATTCCTAAAAAAAAAAAGCCAATGAACATAACTATGGCACAGTGCCAAATTTTCTGCTAGTGCTTTCAAATGTATATGTAGGTTTGTAAATAGATACAGCAAAGATCTTCATCTTTATGCTCCACAAATTTCCCCGTCTAGAAAAAATAGACTGCAGTATCTTAGCATTATTTTTAGATGAACACAATATTGGTATGCTGAAATCATTAGGACGAAGTATAAATTTCTGATGATGGCCTTTTTTCCTTAGACTGGGTAGAAAAGACCATGTTCTTTGATTTTTATCCTTCCTGCCTCCTCCCCCCAGTAGATAAAATGAGCCCATGATCTGAATGTAGTATTATGGTTTAAACAAAATTGTCTTTAATCAAATTTCACTGGAAAAGTGTGATAGAATAAATTCTAGACAACATTTTTTTCCTTTATAGTGAGTTTCAACATATACAAATGGCTTTGTTATTCTATAAATATACTTCTGAAGTATAATTGTAAAGAAGGAAATGAATAAATTTGATACCACCTTAATCACTGGCTATCAGGTTATTGTATGTACACTTTATGAAAATTATCCTTTTGAATTGAATTTTTTTATGCAAGTGCTCTATCTATGAGGGCTATAATTAGCTGTGTCAGAGGTCCCCAAACTTATTTGGCCTCCTCCCTTTAAAAAAAACTACTTTCTTTAACCTTATAATGTTTTTCTAATTTGCATCATTTCAAAAAAACAAATTTAAAAAATTACTGATATTAAATTTAATAATTTATTATAAATTTGTGAGTTTTCTTCTGCATTGAAATTTTGATGATACAGTATTGTGTTATAAACAAGTCATTACACACACACACACACACACACACATTTCTCCTGATGCATGCTGGACTTCTGGACAATGCACTACATGCTTGCCTGACAACATTTGCTTATTAAGACCTATCAGCTGACTTGACCACTGATTGGTTATAACTTGTGTTTTGTGTGTTTATTTGGAAAATAATGTAATCACTACAACTTTAACTGTTTCACAGCAGATGAAACACATATGAATAGTTTTTTAAAATTTTCTTCTGCACTTTTCTTGTGCTTCCACTGCCCCCTTATTTTTATTCAACACCCCCCAATTGCACCTGAGGCTATCACTGACTCCCTGGATCATTCCAGTGCCCTTAAGGGGACTGTACTTCTCACTTTGGGAACCTACGAGTCATGTTATTAAATTCAGCAAACATTTATTAATTATTCACTACATGAAAAAGCATGATTTTAGGCAATAATGAGAACAAAATACCTGTTCTCAAGTAGTTTATATTTTAAGGAGAGGAAAAACAAGTTCAAAATAACTACAACACTTTGGTGTTGCTGTTCAGTCATTTACAATTGTGTCCAATTCTTGATAATGCCATTTGGGGTTTTCTTGGCAAAGATGCTGGAGTGGTTTGCCATTTTTGTCTCCAGCTCATTTTACAGAAAAGGAAACTGAAGCAAATAGGGTAAGTGATTTGCCCAGGATCACACAGCTAGTAAGTGTCTAAGTCAATATTTGAACTTAAGAATGATGATTCTTCCTGACTCCAGGCCAAGCACTCTAGCTGCCCTAACTCTAGCTGTCCCAACTATGGCACAAGGGAAAATTAAAATGAATTTAAAATTAAAGAATTAAAACATTTAGAATTTTAAAAATAATTAAATTCAAAGGGGAAGTTTAAACATTTAAACAAAGTAGTATAAGAAAGCTGGAGAGAAGATCACTTTTCCTCCAGGAAATCAGGAAGGCTTCATGGAGGAGATGGTACCTGAGCTGGACCTCAAGGAAGAGAATGACTTCAATAAACAATTCAATTCACCTAAATTTTATTAGGCATTGACTATACGCAAAACACGGTGCCAGATACAGGGAAATATAAAGACCAGAATGATGAAAATCTCTGCCCTCAAAGAGCTTATATTTTATTTGGGAGGATACAACATGTACACTGTTTAGTAAAAACCAAGTGTATACAATATGACACAAAGCAGTTTGAAGGACAAAAGAGCATTTAGCTGAGAGGATCAGGAAAGACCTTTATAGAAGAGGGCACCTAAGCTCTGTCTTCAAGGAAGCTAAGGATTCCAAGAGGCAGACGTGAGGAAGGAGTACATTCCAGACTCATCTGTGCAAAGATGTGTGTATAGGATGTGGAACATAGTATACAAAGAACTCCTAGTAGTCCAGTCTCTTTGTAATGGAGAGTTCTCAAGCCATCTGTGTAGAGGAGACTGTGAGGAATCAGGTAGACAGGAGGATCTACAAGAGAGAATAATGTGTTGAGAGATTGTCTAGGAGGAAGAGGTAGTAGTCAATAATTTACAATGTTAAAAACTATAAGAAGTCCAGAGGTGAGGACGGAGGATAGGCTATTGAATTTTGTAGTTAATGGATCAATGATAACCATAGAGAAAGTCATTTCAGGTGGTTGATGGATTTGGAAGCCAGAATACTAGAGTGGGAGGATTAAGTCCTATTAGAAGATTTAATAGGGGTGACTAGGTGGTGCAGTGAATAGAGCACCAGCCCTGGAGTCAGGAGGACCTGAGTTCAAATCCAGCCTTAGACACTTAACACTTACTAGCCATGTGACCTCGGGCAAGTCACTTAACCCCAATTGCCCAGCCTTCCCCCCTCCAAAACGCAAAAAAAAAAAAATTAATAGAGCCTATTGTAAGCATAGAGGATAGCATGAACAAAGACAGATATATATGAGAGGGCAGGATGAGAGCAGGTGACCGATTTGTATAAAATATAAAATATATGAAGAGGATATAAGGTTGTGTGAGTAAATTTGACTTAGATTGTAAATGGCCAGGCTTGGAACTTTATACTTTCTTTGACAGTCAGTGGAGTATCCCTGCATGTTTTTGAGCAGATAAGTGATTGAGTCTTATACAGGTTACTCTAGCTATATGAAATATGAGCTGGAAAGACAGACTGAAGAAGGGAAGATGAATTAAATAATTTTTATAATAGTCTAGGTGAGAAAAGATGACAGCTTAGACTAGAGCAGGGATGGGCAACCTGGGCCCTTGTAGCCACATGTGGCCCTCTAGGTCCTCAAGTGCAGCCCTTTGACTGAATCTGAACTTCACAGAATAAATCCCCTTAATAAAAGGATTTGTTCTGTAGCACTTGGACTCAGTCGAAAGGCCGCACCCAAGGACCTCATTGTCCCAATGGCACAAGTGACCTCGAGTCCACAGGTTCCCCACCCCTGAATGATGGCAGTGGGAGTGAAGAGTAAGAGATGGATAAAAGTGATGTGTGGGGTGAAGGAGAGGGAGGAACTAGAGGTTCTGAACTAGAGTTTCAAGGACGATGAGGGTGGCAGTGACAGAAATGGTAATTTCTTTTGTGGAGAGGTGGTAAGTTTTGCATGTGCTGAATTTGTGTTGGCATTAATATGCATAAATAAAAAGTATGCATAAATGGAGGTATCCTAGCAGACATTTAGAGACCAGATGCTTCCTTGTGCCTTCTTTGTATAACTGTTCACTGGAAGCTTTGAGTCATAAGTGTAACTTTTGGGCTACACCTAAGAAAACATGACCTGGTGCTGAAATGGTCCTTAGAGATCATCTAGTGTGTTTTCCTTCTTTTATAGATGAAGGCTGATGAAACAACTTATCTAACAAAGGAAAACTTCTTCCGACCCTAACTTTCAGATATGGATATATCTAAGGGGGTGCTTTAACAACTAGCTCTCAGGGAATATGTATGCAGGACACACTTTTAAGTTTAATATGTGTTATTAATATTTCTCTATCACTTTCTTAAATCTTGACAATCAACAAAATAATAAATCAAGCCTTAATTTGTAGGGTTTGCTAATTTCTGAGGTTTAAATGCTCACACTGAAAATTTTGCAGTCTGCCCTCCAGCAGGTATGAGCTGGCTCCAGCATACTCTTGGGTATATTTCAAGTCTTTATGGATTTGCCCTAACTACATACCAGCTGCTCTTCCCCTCTAACAATGACTCCACTCTGAGACTGATTCAGTGATTGATAAATCATTGCCCCAAACCGCCACATCCGTCTCATCCACTTCTCTCCAGGTTATTCTCCTGTCTGTACCAGCTACACTCCAGTTGCCTTGTGTCTCCTTCCAACCTCTCCACCTTCCCTTAATGTGTTGTCTTCCCCCATTAGAACATAAGCTCTTTGAGAGTAGGGATAGTCTTCTTTTTTTGTTTCTGTATCCCCAACACTTATCACAGTGCTTGGCACATGGTTATCACTTAGTAAGTGCTTTATCTTTCTACCTTTTGGGCCATGTCTAGTCACACCTTTTCTCTTTCCACTGGGCAGCTTCCATTTCCTGCTCACCATCTTCAACACCCCCCCCCCCCACACACACACACAAGTCTTTTCTCTGTATATACATGGGGAGAGGGGAAAAGGATGAATGAGTGAGATCATGTGACCTGACACATGAGTCTTATCCCAAGCAACATAATGATTCTGAACTCATTTTACCTTGAGAGGCAAAAGAGAAACTCTGATTCAGTTTAGTTCTGCCATTTAAAGAATTTATTTTAAAAATTAACAAATAATAACCAAAGGATTTTCCTCATTTTGGTTCAACCCCCAGGCAGGAGAAAGCCTGGCACTTTGGAGGACCAGGATACTAATACCCAAGATTTTCTTTAAATAAATCAGTACACAGTATTTCTTTAAATCAGTACACAGTATTTCTTTAAATAAATCAGTACACAGATCAACAGCAGTTAATTTGATCAGATTTCTTTAGTTGGCAAATATATATTTAAACTAGTTAAACAGAAATTAAGTAACTTTATAGAACACAATAAGTTTTGGAATCAGCTCCTTTCTTACTTGGGCAGAGAAGGAGGAGGGCAAAGGAGAAAAGCAAACCACATTTCACAGTCTAGTAGTACCTCTTTCCAAATGGAAAATTGGCAACCATTGTCCCAATTGAGCCAATTTCAAGAGGCAGCTGCTATACCCAAGGCTCAAGCAATAGCCCCAAAGGCTGATATGCCTCAATCCTCAGTATAAGTCAGTACTGGTCTCCTCTAATGCTTTACTTCCAGGCTCTGACCTTCCACTAAAATCTCTCTTCCAACTCCTTTGCTCTAGTTGTATACTATTGATTCTCCTGCTATTGCTGTGAACCACTATTCTGCACCTGCTGCATGCAAAACCCAGTCCAAAAGCTCCAGATGTGGTGATGAAAATACATCCCACTGCTTGTTCTTGCTCTGTATCAGGGCTCTGAGCTTGAAAATGGTCTCAGTTCCTCTCAGAGTGGGAAGAAAAAAAATAAAACTGCTATCTCTCCAGGACTACACCTCCCAGAAACCTTGGTCCCTGGACCCTAAAGATGTCCTTTGCCTGTAGATATCTGTCTGAAAAAGCCAGCTCACAAACAGATAAAGAGATTGTTAAAGTGTTCTTTGATTCAGCTTCCTATGTGCTTTTGCCCAAATCATTGTATAGAGTCTAGCCTATCCTTTGTCCTGTCTTTGATTACTGAGTTTAACGTTATCAAAGAATATTTAAAGCAGTGCTTTGTAAATTTGACTCCATTAAGCAACTTTCTAAACTTAGGCATTTTTCAATTCTCTTCTTTTTTCCACCCTAATTTCCTTCATTCCCTTCCCCTCAACTCCCTCCCCTAACAATATTTACTAAGGTAAATCAAGAGTTAATGAGAAGACTATAGAAAATTTCACCTTCCTTTCTCTCAGGTTTCTTCTTATGCTTTTGGTTGGATAGATCTTCTTTGGCATGAAATCAATCATAAGTTTGGATCTGCCAACATTTTGTTACCCTTCTTTTCATTCACATGGAAATAAAATTGAAAAAAAAAACCAAACCCCGTCATCTCATGCATTTGTCCTTAATTAAGATGAGGAATAAAAGGACATTGAGAGATTCTTTCCAACAGTGCAAGTCTCTGCTTGCTAACAGTGTCACAATTTCATTTCATATAGAGCAAAGTCTTTGCCAAGAGGTGTGGCTGTGTGTCCTAAGGTGAATCATATATGAGTAATTAACATGAATATAACACCCCATACCTGATTGGACTTCAGTGAAGCAGTAGGAGGTGGCTGAAACTATTCACATATTACCATCAGAGAAAAAGTCAAAGGTGTCTCATAATTAGTGCTGGGAAATATGGGTAGAAAAGAGGAAGGGAATAAACATCTATTAAGTACTTACTATGGGCCCATACAGAACAGCAATTGAGAGCAGCCAACTGAGCTCCTAGTGAGCCCTCCTTTACAACAAAGAATTAAAAACAAAAAAGAGGAAGAAAACAGTTTACCACAACTCACCAACATGTTGAAAAAGTCTGACATTTTACGAAGAATGACACATCCAGAGTCTTCCACCTCTGGAAAGAAGAGGTGGCCAAGCTTAGTCATTATACTTGCTAAACATGGTTTTGATTATTTTGTTGTTAAAGTTTTTCAACACACAAAGTGCTGGATTTAGACTTAAGACCCAAGTTCAGATCTTGCCCCTGACACTAGCTGAGTCACTTAACCTCCCTCAGCCTTGGTTTCTTCATTTGTAAAATAGCACCTACTTCCCAAGGTTATTGTAAGGGAGATAACTGAAGGAGTATTAGGAAAGTGCTCTATAAACCTTAAAGTGCAATATAAATGCTAGATTTCTGTTACTTCTTATATTCTATCAGTTCAGGCTTATTGATTGATCAGTTAAGATCAAATGGTGGAGGGGCTCTAAACTAAGACAATGCAGGTCACAAAGACCACAGAATTTAGATTTTATCTAGTCCAACACCCTAATTTTACAGATGAGGAAGTAGTAGAGGTGAAAAAAGAATACTCTCAGAGTAGAGAGGTGACTTGCTTAAGACCCCAGAGATGGCATCACAATTAAGGATTTGTGTCTTAAGGTTTGGGGAGTGTTTTCTTCCTAGCTTTCCCACAGTTTTGATATTCCCTGGGCTTTCATAGCACTCTCTGTCTTCTGGGGATGAAAGTGATGGACATATCCTCTGCTCCTTTTCCAGTGATATGTAACATATAGATTAGTGAGTCAGGCAAACTGGGACAAATGTAGAACGCTTATGAGCACTAAACTCTTTAAGAACTGATATTTGAACAGCATTTTCAAGTTGGCAAAACACTTTAGATGCTTTCTTATCTGATCCTTAAAATAATCTTATGCTGTTATCCCCATTTTATAGATGAGGAAAGAGTCCAAGAGAGGTTAGGTGACTTGCCATTTGTCACTTTGCTATTAAGTGTCAGAGGTGGTGTTTGAACCTAGGTCTTCCTCCCTCTAATTATAGCATTTAAAAATCACATAAAATATTTTTGTAGAATTATTATGAGGGTGTTTGCTTTATAAAATAGGATGCTTATTAACCTAGTCAAGTTTATTTTGGCTGGAATTTCAGGATATCTGATAAAGTAAAAAGAAGACTAAGTTAATATAAAGGAGATAATTTGATCATAGGAGTTCCCTACTGCCTCTTAAATTTTGCTGCCCAGCAAAGTCTGATAGCTTCCTCTGAACATCACAGTCTTCTACTCTTTATGGCTAATTCTAGCACAACTTGTCTGTTGTCTTGGGTTAAACCATTTAGCGTCTCTATCGTAAAGTTTCCCTGTTTTCAAATAGAAATACCATTTGTATTGTCTCTAACAGATTGTGAGGATGAATGAGATCATATCTCTGCTTTTAGTTCTCTTGAAAGAAAGACAGTGATTGTGCCTGAGTTTAATTCTGGCAAAAGGATGCCAAAAGGTGATGTAGCTTGCATGCCCTTCAGGGCAGAGACCTGAGAGAACAGGTCCTTGTGGCAGTTTTCCAGGAATTTGGGGCCAACCTCCAAGATTCTTGGGTCCCTCTCTCAGGTTTACATAGAAAATTTGTTTTAAGTGTCTATACTCCTTAGCAGTCAAATGTCTGGGTGAGACGTTAAAATAAGAAATGATCTGAAGATGTCCTTCTGGTGGCCCAGTTGGTCAAAAGACACTAAAGAAGGACATATCCCATTTTTTCACCAGAAGGGCTATGTCTACATTCCTTCTGGATTTGGAAAGGGATAGAAATAAATGGACTAACCTCACCCCTCATTTTGCATCCTGTAGCCTTAATGTGCAAGGTACAACCCACAGGGTTGTTGTGAGGGTCAAATGAGATGATATTTACAAAGGGCTTAGCACAGTGCCTGGTGCACAATAGTCATTTAATGTTTCCTTCCTTTCTAATTTCAATATGATAATATATTCTAGGCATATCTTATATGTATAGTTAAAAAATAAAATGTAGCCTCCTTTTTTTCTTTTAAAAAATACTTAAATTTCACAACACCTAGAGCATCTAGTGTTTTATACTTACTTTGGACATAGCTGAAGTTCAATTGATGTTTGACCATTCACTTATTGATTGACTTTCATGATGTAGTGGAAGGAATATTGGGTTCATTGAATGTCTATTCTCTACTACTGACTATGAATTTGGGATAGTTACTTGAGCTTAAGACTCAGTTTCTTTTTCTGTAAAATAATGAAATTTGACTATATTTTACCCCAAGGTCTTTTCCAGTTCTAAAATGTTATGATTCTTTTAGTATTGCCAGCAAGTCAGAAAGCATTTATTAAGCACTTACTATGTGCCAGACATCATGCTAAGTTCTGGGGCTACAAAAAGAGGCAAAAGACAATCCCTGTTCCCAAGGAGTTCACAGTCTGAGTGAGACAACAAACAAACACATATATGCAAACAAGCAACAGGAAATGAACAGTGGGGAAACTCTAGATTTAAGAGAGGTTAAGAGAGTCTTCCTGTAGAATATAAGATTCTAGTTGGGACTTGAAGGAAGTCAGGGAAGTAAGTAGGTAGGGATGAGAAGGGAAAGCACTCCAGGCATAGGGGACAGCCAGGGAAAATGTCTAGAGCTGAAAGGGGGTAGAAAGAACAAATGAGAGTTTTTTGACAACAGGGGACACATGGATATGTTTGTAGGCATTAGGGAAAGAGACGGTAGAAAGGGAGAGATTGAAGGTAAGTGATAGAGTGAGATGACAAAAGGGTACAATCTGTTGGAGGAGACAGGATCATTGGTGCAAAGAGAGGGGTAAGTATTGGTAAGGAATAAGGCTGCCTATTCTTGTGAGACAGGGATGAAGGAAGAGATGGTGGCAAAAGTCAGCTGAGTGATATGAGATGACAAAGAAGGGGTAAGAAGGAGTTTGTGGCAAATGGTCCCAATTTTTTTCTGTAAGATATGAGGCAAGGTTCTCAGCTGAGAAAATAGGGGGAGGGGAAGAGGAGTTATGATAGGCTGGAGGAGGGATGAAAAATTTTGGAAGATTTTTTGTGGATAGTGGGATAGTGAGTTGATAATGGGATAGTGCAGGGGAAATTGCTCAGGAGAGAACTGAGGGGTCATGGAAATGATGTGAAAATGTGAAAAAAAAAGAAGACTTTGGTAAGGGAAGGCAGAGGGAGATTTTGAAAGTTATTAGATTATGGTCAGAAAGTTTGTTGCTTATGGAACAGGCATTCCATAGGGCATAGTGGAAAGAGTGCGTCATGTTTTGTTGAGTCTTTGGAGTTGAGGGGAATGGGAATAAGTAACCAGGTGGTAGGAGAAGGAGAAGGTTTGGATTAGGGTTCAAGGATCATTGGCATATATAGAGTGTAATCAGTTGTGAATTGTTCATTATTGAGAAGGGACCATTCCTCTTTCCATAAGAGGCAGGAGAAGGATGGGATAGGAAACTATAAATAAATGTAGATTGAGTGGAGGTTCTGCTGTTGGGTATAAATTCTGTTTTTTTTCTGAACTCTGTAAACAAGATAAGGGAAAAGAAAACAGGAAAATCATATAGAATAACTATAATAATGATGATAATAACAACTTACTATTATATAGTGCTTTAAAATCTAAAAAAGTTTTCTCCTCACAACAACCCTGCAAAGGTAGTTAATGTAATATTATAATTATTCCTATTGAGGAAACTCAGGCTTATAGAGGTTGGGTGATTTTCTCAATTTCATACTGTTAGTGTCAGAGCATATTTTATAGAAGTGCATGGGCTAATAATGACTTTAGTCATTAGTTTTAGAACAGGTCACTTTGAAAATGTTACAATGCAGTCACATAAACCCAATCAAAAAGTGTTTATTAAAATCTTCCAGTATCCCAAGCATTGTGCCACCCACTGGAGATACAAAGATAACAGTGAAAAAAGCCCTTGTCCTCAAGGAACTTAGATTCTATTGGGGAAACAACATGCACATGGATAAACAAATACAAAAAATGAAAACGGTAAATACAAAGTGATTTCAGGGATGGGAGGTTGGGAATCAGTAGAGTGTGGGAGGTGGCACTTGTACAAGATCCCTTTGCTTTTGTAATAGTATTTGTCATGCTAATGGTTTGTCATATCATGTTTGTTTGCTTTCTATCTGTTATGTGGTTTAAATGGAGCATAAGATTATTGCTAGTGCTATATTTTTTGCAGTAGACAATCTTAATTCTTCTTTGAAGAACTGCAGATTCACTGTTGTAAAAGATTAATACAGGGAATGACGGACACAAGACAGTATGTTCTTGAAAAAAATAGTTACTCTTTTAATTTGAAATGTAATGAAGAAAATACAGGGGAGGTTCCCCAGGTCTTCAAAGATTTATAAAATGCTCAGAATATAGTAGAAACACAAATAATCTTAAATATGTTCTTGCATGCAGAAAAGAATTCTCCTATTTAGACTTTCCCATTCTCTCTGAGGCAGAGTCAGCAGTATGGGGCAGTTTGGATTTGCCCTCAGGTTTTTTTTTTTTTGAGTAGGGAAGGCAAGGCAATTAGGGTTAAGTGACTTGCCCAAGGTCACTTAGCCAGTAGGTATGTCAAGTGTCTGAGGTTGGATTTGAACTCAGGTCCTCCTGACTCCAGGGCTTGGTGCTCTATTTAATGTGCCACCTTACTGCCCCATTACTCAGTTCTTATTCTCTGTCATTTATTTCTATGTCTGCCAGGTCAATGTAGAAAATAAATTCTCAAAGAAACAATAAATAACCAATTGGGAACTGAATTTGGTAGACTGATATTTTGATTTACTCATCACTAGTGTGTTCTTGTCTGTGGGCATGCTGGCACTGTGGAGTTTTCCCATCCCTTCCTTGTAAGTTTAAAAACATAAAAGACAGATTGGGGCTCTGTATAAGAAAAATAATCAAAATGTACATTGACTTTGGTGGAAGATTTGTCACTCCAGAGGGAGAATTTGCCTTGAAACTGTTAAGAAACAAGAAAAAAGTCAGGCCTGATAGATTAAGCAAATAAATTTTTTGTCTTTAAACCACATGCCATTCTTGTTTTCAAGTCAAACTAGACTTTCTGAGTTAATGTTCAGAAGAAGGAAGTACATGGAAGATTCTATTGTTCTGAACAGGAAAATATATGATGCTGATATCTTTTGGAAGTGGCAACAGGTCCCTAAGAGACAAAACAAAAATACATTTTAATTTATGTATTAATGTATTAATGTAATGTAATGTATTAATAATATATATGACAAGTATGAAATTTAAAAAATGTTATATTCATAATAGTCTAATTTTTCCTTCTGTTTTGCCACTGGAAGAAGGGACCATGGTACCACACATGTCTTTATGCTTTCACACACACACACACACACACACACACACACGCTCTTATATTATGTAACCTAGAAAATGGACTGAGTTCTGAGCAGAACAGTAGAGGATTAAGGTGGGATTGACATGTTTCTCTGTATGGCTCTTCCCTAAATTGGTATATTATTTCTACTAGCGACCTCAACCTTAGCCAGCATGTGAAGTATGTTCTTTTGGTCTCCTATTGAAGAGGACCCCAAAGAGGGTTAGGGCTGCCTGAGACCCCAAAATACCAACATGCTGGGTCCTGCTGAAAGAATTCCACTCAAGTCTTCTCAGCCAAGGAAAAAGTAAAGTTTATTGAAAGTTCAAGTTCACCAAGTGGGGTGTTAGGCCATTTAAAGGTGCTCTCACAGAGCAAGTCTCTACTAAGCTATCTCATGGCGCTCTCACAGAGCAAAGCCTATACTAGGCTATCCCATGGCGCTCTCATACCACATGGAGGGAAGATGGGATTCTATATACAGAAAGGTTGTGGGAGGAATCTAGGGGTGGTCCAGAGGAGGAGATTGAGGAGGGTCTTCAGGAGGAGTCAGATGAGGTCAGATTCTAGTAGGGAGGGCCTTCAGGAGTCAAGATGAGATCAGACTCCAGTAATGAATGATTAAGGATGGGAAGTTGCTGGAGGCTACCTGGAGACCATAGACAATGGTGGGCCAGGCCAGTTCAAGGGTGGGAACAGGAACCTTAAGGATGGGAAACTATTGGAACAAAGGGGGCTAAAGATTTGGGCAGAGCTACATCTCAAGGCTCATGACCTCAGGCAAATGTCTTCCCTGGGAAGGTTTACCTCAAAGAATCAAGGAGAGCTCAAAAAAGGGGGAGGGGTCCCAGAGCCTACACCTCATCACTATAGTCCCTCAAGTCATACTGTATAGTCTCTTTGTTCCTTCATGCTGTCAGATTGAAAATGGAATGAACAAGCCTTTAAGAGAAACAAAAATTAAGTTAGTAATAATGCCAAAAGAGGCAGCATACAAGCTGAGGAAGTTACTTAACTTCCTAGTGCCCTAGACACCAAGAGATTGGAAACCCCTAGTTCCACAATAGCCTCCTGAATGAATGTACATAAGCATACTTAACATTTGTTAGTTTTCTCCTCTACAGAGTCAAGCAGACTTTGCATTCTGTACCTAGAAGGGTATTTTGCAAATGTATTTTTGAGCCTTGAGGAAGGTTTTGGTAATGCTTTCTCAGATTTCATTCATTCCTCCATTCATTCAATAGGATGTGTATTGAGCACCTATAGGGGCCAGGAAACAGTGTTGGCCTCTGAGGGGAAATTACAAACATTGAAAATCCATGGTCCCTGCCCAGTTGAAGCTTACTACCTAGAAGGGGAATAAGACAGAAATGCAAATGACTAGAATGCACAATATTATATGATGAGTGACTTATAAAACAGTACTGTGTAAGGTCCATGAGGGAAGGTTGTTACCAACAGAAGGAACCAGGAAAAATGTAAAGACTTGAAATTTAAAAATAGGTTTATAAGTAATTTATATTCCATCTTAGCAATTATGATTTTAAACATAGTAAAAAAAAAAAGCTCACAGGATGAAATAAAATTTCACACTTTTATTTTGGAATTATATGCAAAAATTACCACATTCCTCCTGTTGTGTATCACCTACTTAAATTGATAATCACTCCACAGTTGAACATGGTGATCTGTAATTAGATTATTAGTCATTGTTCAGTTGCATAAAAAATATTTGATTTCTCAACTCAAGGACAAGCTTTGTAATAGTGTTGTTGTCTTACAAGTCAATATTTATATCTGACTGATGCTAGGTTGTAAAAGAAAACAAATTAATGAAGACTAATTAAAGAATAAATAGTTGTAGTAACTTTTAAATATTTGTTTTAAAATTATTCTCGAGAAACTTTATACTCTAATTTTGGACAGGTAAAAGCAAAACCTGCTTCATCAACAATTAAGCATTAGATTATATATTTATACATATATGTGCATGTATATATGTATGCATATGTGTATATATGTGTATTTGTATACATACATATACACACACACACACACAATGTATATATCAATGATCTCTTAGTTGCCAAATCCAGTGCCCCCCCACCCTTGCCCCAATTCAACCTCCATTCAGTCACCAAAGTGATTTTCCTAAAACACAGGTCTGACTCTGTGTGTAACCTACCCCTCTCCCAAACCCTTCCCTTCCCCCCCCAGCCCCCCACCCCCCGAAGTAAATTCTGGTAGCTCTCTATTGCCTTCAGGAATAAATGCAAAATCATCTGCTTAGTGTTCATAACCTAGCTCCCTTCTACCTTTCCAGTCTTCTTATACCTTACTCCCTTTCACATATTCTTTGATCTGGTTTCCTAGCTATTCCACAAACAAGACACTCCATCTCTTGGCACTGGGCATTTTCACTGACTGTTCCCCATGCCTGGAATGCTTTTCCTCCTCATCTCTGCCTACTGACTTCCTTTAGGTCCCAACTAAATCCCTATCTTCTATAAGAAACTTTTCTTAACTTCCCTTAATTCCAGTGTCTTCCCTCTGTTATTTCCTATTTATCCTATAAATAGTTTATTTGTACATATTTGTTTACTTATAGTCTTCCGATCAGATTGTGAGTTCCTTGAGGGTAGGAGCTGTCTTTTGCCTCTTATATCCCCAGCACTTAGCACAGTGTCTAGCACATAGTAGATGCTCGATATTTATTGTTTGATTGGTTAAAATGCTTTTGCGTATAATAGAAAACTTTAGAATCTTCATTTGAACCAAGATGGAGGAAGAAGTCATGTGAACAGAATAGGACTGGAAGCACTCTGAACTTCTGCACACTTTTTTTCATGTTTTCCCATCTGTTTGCTTACCATCTATTTACTGTTACCATAGTCTTCTCCTCCTTCCAAACCTCTTAGTTTCCTTTCACTAAAAAAAAAAAAAAAATCTTGCCTTCTCATATCTTTCCATCTCCTCTGATTCCTTACTCTCCTTACCTCCCACTGCCTTTGCCTTCTCTTTACTGTGTATTCTTCCAATCCCCTTCTATACACCCACCCTTCTGCCTCCACACCATATGGCAACTACTACCACCTTTCTCAATGTATGTGTCATCAGAGTACAAGATGATGGACTGGTGAAAGTGGGTGGTGCAGGGTAAAACACCCTGCTGTAGTCAGTTTCTTCCCATGAAGTGTGAGAACACTGCTAGCTGAGGCTGTCATCTTCACCAATAGAGTGTACTTGTTAATGTGTGACTATTTAATGTGTAACTATTTATTATGTTAATGTGTAACTATTTGGCGTTCCTTTTATCCCTGACCAAAATTGTGGCAGATTATAATTTGTGGAGGAATTAAGCCAGTCCTTAAAAAGACTTTTCATTCTAGGTAAACCTTGGTGTGTGAGGGGCACTTTTCAGAGTACATTCTAACCAAGACAGCAGACGGATACAATACTTGGTAAGAGAAACGTAGGAAAGCAGAGGGAAGGTTAGGAACAGTTCAGAATTAGAAAGAAGTAATTTTGCTGCTTGGAACTTGAAAAACTTGTTCACAATGAACTCACTGACTCCCTCAGGAACACTGCTTTATGTCCTTTGTTGGAACACCAAGGACCAAAGTGACTCCAGCTAATAGCTTTCTCTGAGTAGTAAGTCAAAGGCTAATTTCTGATGTGCCTGCCTGAAACTCAAGCTGTCCCCCAAAGTAGTGGCAGCTTCCTAGAATTATGTGGTCCTGGACTCCTACCGGAAATCATCAGAGACAAGAGACGTGCATAGAAGCCTTCTTTTTCTTTTACTTTTACCCTTGCCTTCCATAATAACTTCAAACATACGCTTGCCTCGTGTAGCATTTTGTACACTGAAGGAATTGCCCTCTGAGATAATCTCTGAATCTCTAGAAAAGCTAGATGGGGCCATATATCTTCTCCTTTCTGGAGCATAGCTGCTTTGTAATATATTCAGCGTGTGAAAAGGCCAAGGCCCAAAAAGAAAAAGATTAGCTGAAAATAAGTAAATATATACATACATATAGAAATGTATGTTTCTGTATATAATTATTTCTCTATATATATTATGTAAATATATTTTATGTGTATATTGAATATATATTATATCATGTTTATATCTACATGAATATTATTTACCATAATTCTTCAAAAGAGCCATGATCTCCCAAATATGGGGTACTCCTTCGGTCACTGCAAAGTACAGCCCTACTGTGCCTTAGTAGGTCGTCTTTTTTTTTTTTTTTGGCAGCAATCAGGATTAAGTGACTAGCCCTAGCCCAGGGTTATATAGCTAGTAAGTGTCTGAGGCCAGATTTGAACTCATGATTCCGGGGTTGCTGCTTTATTCACAGAGCCACCTAGCTGTCCTAGTAGATTATCTTAATGTGTTGCTAAGGGCCCAAAATTTATCACCTAATGAATAACCGTCTAGTAAAATGAGCTTCTCTGAATTTAGCCAGGCTGATGCTCTGATGACATATAGCCTATCGCTAAGACTGTATCCAAAGCTTTCCCAGCTTGTTAAGACCTGCCAGAACTTGCAGTCCTCCAACCTACCTTTTGAGAGTCTAGGGCTGCCTCCATACCATCAAGATATGACCATGTCAATCCTTAACTTAAGAAACTTCAATGGCTCCCTATTATCTCTAGTATAAAATAAAATCTTTTCTATTTCTCATTTAAGGCCCTTTGTGATTTGATGCCTTTTTGCCTTTCCAGGATGATAGAATAAACTGTATTCTATGTTCTAGCCTAATTGACCTATTTGATAAACTTTGCACATGACAGTCTGTCTCCTAATTTCCATCCCTTCTCAGGCCTGGAACAGTCTTCAAGGAAGTAAATATTTACTTCTTACTCAGAGGGATCAGAAAAGACTTCAAGAAGAAGCTAGCAGGAAAAAAAAAACCACTGCTTCCCCCCCCCCCCCCAAATACCCAAATCCAACAAATTTTTAGTATTTGAGCTGGGTCTTGAAAGATGGGTAGGATTTCAATAACTATAGACTAGGTGGGAGAGCATTTTAATCATAAGGAATTGGACAACAGCATGGGACATATCTGATGGTGAATATTTCCATTTGTTTGGGTCAGAGAACCCTTGTATGAGACTGTGAGATAAGGGTAGGTTGGTTCAGGATTGTGGAAGGCCTTGCATGCTAGAATAAGGAATTTGGACTTAATTTGGGAAACTGTTGAAGGGTTTGGAGCAATGTGGTTACATGATTACATCTGTACATCAAGAAGATCAACCTAGCAGGGAAGGATGAATGGGAACAGAGGGGAATTACCAAATTGTAATAGTCTAAGTGAGAAGAGCTGAGTAGGGTGAAAGCAATGAAAATGGCAAGTAGGAGAAAGATGCAAGAGCTATCGAAGAGGTCAAATTGATAACTGATTGGATGTGGGAAATAAAGAGAGGAGACAATGATAGTATCTATGTTTTGAGCTCAGGTAGCCAGGTGAATAGTGGTTTACTGAACAGAAAAAGAGAAATAAAGAGGAAAAGCAAAAAAAAAAAAAATGGAGGGTGGGTCACTAAATTTAGTTTTAACATACTGAATTCAAATTTCTAAGACAGTTGCATGAACATGCCCATTAGGGAATTAGACCTATGGTCCTGGAATTCAGGACAGAGAATCTAGACTAGAGAGATACATCTGGGCATCATCTCCTTGGAGGCAATAGCTGAGTCTGTATGAGTGTGTGATGTTACAATATAGAGAGAAGAGAAAAGGACTGAGGACAGAACCTTGGTAGATGCCCATATTAAGGAAGTGAAAAGAGAAAGAGATACTCATTGAAGGAGACTGGGAAAGAGCAGTTTAAAAGGAAGCAGAAGAACCAGGGGAGTTGCACACATGAAATGTATTTATAATAATAAAATGATTATAACTGAATACATAAATGATATTTTGAAGATGCTTAAGAGTTCAAATAAAAGACTCATCAAACACATGAATATTACTCATGGGGGGGACTAAATGAATTTAACACATCATTAGATACTGAGAATGTGTGTAATCAGCATTTATACAATTTAGCAAATTAATTAAATCTATTCTGCATACACAGTGGGTATTTGTTTTTAGAGTATTTTAATGTCCTTTCTTACTGTTATCTTTGGCATAACATGGAGAGATCTAGCCAGTGTAGTAAGTTCATTTTTTAAAAATTGTTTTCCAGATCACAGAGATTTTTTTTTTAATACTTAGGAAAATATTAAATACGGACCACTACATGTTTTATTTGCACTCATAAACTAAAGCAGTCAAGTCAGGTATTTCATATTTTGGAAGGGGGAAAAAGTAAATTCCCAGCTTATGTTGAACCTTGTGTGGTGCAGTCTATTGCAAGAGTGATTTTACTGACACTAACTTTTTTTTTTAAACAAGGATTCTATAAAGTACTCAAAAGTGCTGTTGAGATGGCCTTTCCAGGCTTGATCAGGCTTATAAAAGAGGTAATAGATTGTATCAGTTAGAGCTAGAAAAGCCAATTGAGGTTGGTGGAAATATAATTAGTTCATAATAGTACCGACTACATATAGAAAGAAAATCACTTGCCTGTCTTTAGAAGGAATAAAAGAATAATAAACAAGAACCTGGCAGTTTGCATAGCATTAGGGCTGTCAAATACTGAAAGTAAGGCAGCTGATGATAGCACAACCAGGGAATTTCTAAATCTCATTTTGGCTCATGTTTTATAAGGCACAGCAACCTTTAAAAGCTTCTTCCTTTCTCTTTTGAAGGAAAAGGGAGAAAACAATAATTTCTTGGTGTGGCTAATAGCCAGTATTTGTATAACACTTTCGGGTTTGCAAACTGCTTTGTAAATATTATCTTATTTAACCCTTACAACAAGATGGGTGATATTATTATCTTTGGAAAAGAAAGCTCTTGTCACCAAAGTCTCCTGGGCATTGTATTCAATATCAGAAACAGATATGATTTTATCAGTGGAAGTGGCCATCTGCCTTGCTGCTGTGGGGTCTTTCCACAGTGACTTGCAGCTAAAGACTTCAATGTATTTAGTCTTCTGAGTAGAATGTAAGCTTCTTGAGAACAGAGGCACTTACTTTCCATTTATATTCCCAATGCTTGACATAAAGTTTTGTAAGTAGTGAGCTCTTAATAAATACTCATCCATTTACATCACTCCCCCATTCAATAAACTCTGGGGCATAGACGGGAACCTGCGGCCTCAAGGTTACATGTGGTTCTCTAGGTCATCCAGTGCAGCCTTTTGACTGAATCCAAACTTCACAGAACAGATTTACCTCTAGAATCAAATTCAAACTCCTCTGTTTAATATTTAATGACTTTCACAGTTTGGCTCCAATCTACCTTTCCAGGCCTATTATACATTACTCTCCTTCCTGCACTTCATAGTCCAGTTAAACTTCTTTTCTTTCATCATCTCCCATTCCCAAGTCTTTGTTCAAGCTTTCCTCCATGCCTGATGCACTCACCCCCTTATTCCTGCCTCTTAGAAGACCTAGTTTCCTTCAAAGCTCAGCTCAAGTTCTGCCTCCTCTATGTTTTTCCTGCTCCCCTAGCTGATAAGGTCTCCCCTAAGAAATCACCTTGTTTTTATTTTGTATATTCTATATACATTGTATGTCACATAGTATGTAAAAATTAAAATTTTTCTGTAATTCTGAATTTGACTAAGACCAACAAACATGAATTTTCCATATACAAAGAGAACAGGAACTAAAGAAAAAGAGGATTGTATTAGAAACTGCACATCTATTATGTACAGGTTGACTTAAAAAAAAAGTATATATCTAATTTAGCATTCTAGTTCCAAAGTTGAATATCCTTATCTCTTTTGGATGTTTTTAAGTACTTTTGTTGATGGTACTTGTTCCTTCTCTTTTTTTTTGACATTACTCTTACTAGTTCTTCTTCCTTCCCCCACTGATTCTCCTCTCCCACCTCCTATCTTTTGTAACAAGTTACTGTAGTCTTACAATACAAATCCACATACCAACCATATCTGAAATGTATGCCTCCTTCTGTACCCTTCTTTCAAGAGATAAGGAGCTTGTTTCACCATGGTTCCTCTGGAGTCAGTCATGGCATGGATCAGATTTCACAAGTCATTCAAAGATAATTTTCTTTATGTGCTCATAGTATAAATTGTTTTGGTTCTATTCACTTTACTCTATATCCGGCTACATAAATATTCCCAGATTTCTTAAAATTTCTCCATTTTTTTTCACTTCTGATCTTCCAATTGTATTCATGTAACAACTTGTTCTTTAGTTTCTAGTTCTCTCTTTAAACTAAACTCTCTTTAGTTTCTAGTTCTTTGCTATGGCAAAAAAATGCTTCCATGAACAATTTTTATATAGATTGATCCTTTCTTCTTTTCCTTCTTTCTTTTTTCCCTCCTTCCTTCTTTCTTTCTTTCTTTCTTTCTTTCTTTCTTTCTTTCTTTCATAGTTTCTCTGGGACAAAAGGGTATGTAGAGTTTACTGACTTTTGGATCATTGTTCCCAGTTGCTTTTAAGAATGACTTGATCAATAAACAATTATACCAACAGTGCATTAGTATGCCTGTCTTCCCTCATCTCCTCCAACAATTGTCATTTTCTTTTTTGGACATCTTTACCAAGCTTGATAAGTGTGACATAGAACCTCAGAGTTATTTTAATTTGTGTTTGCCTTATTATTGATTACTTGGATTTTTTTTAATATGGCTATTGATAACTTACTCTTCTCCTTTTGGGAAAAAAAACCCTGCCTATTCATATTGTTTACAATTTGTTTATTGGGGAATGGCTATTAATCTGCTTCTGCTCTGCTGTCCCTCCTCTTTTTGCTATACTCAGAGCACTGGTTCTGATACTTTCTCTTTTTTTTTTCCTTTTGATTTCCCTGCTTTATAATCTTCTCTCCAGAGTTAAAGTTAGTTTTTTTGGTGCATGTTCCCTCACTGACTCTTTCTTCCTTCTTAAATCCCTGTCCCCCTTTCTTCTCTCTCCCCTTTATTGACTTAGAGTTAGGAAGTACCAAGTTCAAATTCTGCCTGAGACACTTACTAGCTGTGTGAATTTGGGCAAATGACTTGATCTAAGCACCAGTTTCCTCATCTGAAAAATGAGGATAATAACAGTACTTACCTCACAGGGTTATTGAGAGGATAAATGAATATATGGAAAGAGATTTGCATACCCTAGAGCACATGTTTCAAAAGTCTCACTACTACTAAAGCTTATACTACTAAAACTTAAATGTAGCGCATTCAGTTTAACAGATGTCCAAAAGTCTAGACAGACCGTGGAGAAACATTTGTGCCATGTTATTGTAATGGTGAATGAAGCTTTAAGCCATACTAAGACTTTTGGTACACGCTGTATAAATGCTAGTTATCATTATAATAATTAGTAGCTGTATGATCCTGGGCAGAGTCACTTAATATCTCTTGGCTCCAGTTTTGCTTCTATAAAATGATGGATTGGACTGGATGACTATAAGGTCCCTCCTAGTTCTAAATCTTTGATCCTGTGATCCTTGAAGACATGAGTATTTTAAAAGGGACACTTTTTTAAAACCTTATTAGAATGTAACCACTCAAATGTAAAATCATTTAACCCTTTCAGATCTCCAAAATACTTACTTTTCTAGGTTTTTGGACTCCTGTGTTTGCATTTCTAAGTTTCTACTGAACTCTAGTCTTTTCATTACAGATGCTTGAATAAGTCCTATACCTCATTCAAGGACTTTTTATTTTTTTGCCCTGTAGCATTAGACCATATCTTACAGGGTAAATCATTCCTGGTTATAATCCTTTCTCTTTTGTCTTTTGGGAAATTGTATTCCATCATTTTATTTCCTTTATTGTAGGTGCTGCTGGGTCTTGTGTGGTCCTGACTGTGGTTCCTTGGTACTCAAATTCTTTCTTTATGACTCCTATGGTTTTTTTTCCCTTTGGCTTGGAACTTTTGAATTTTATCCCTGATATTTCTGGGAATTTCATTTTGGCATTTCTTTCAAGAGGCAATTAGTAGGTTTTTTATGTATTCAACTTCCCTCTATTTCCAGCATGTTTAGGCAATTTTCATTTATCATTTCTCAAAATATAGTATTTAGGCTGGGGGGGCAGGGAATGGTTTTCAGAGAGTCTGATAATTCTTAAATTATTTTTTGTTGACTTATTTCCCAGGTTATTTGTTTTTGGTGGCAGACAATCTTATATTTTCTCCTATTTTTTTCAGGCTTATAATTTTGTTATAATATTTCTGATTGTTTCATGAAGTCATTGAGTTCTGTTTGGTTTATTCTAATTTCCAGGGAATCCGTTACTTGGGTAAAATTTTCCATCTTCTGTTTCAAACTATTTGTTCTCCTTCTAATTCTTTCTTCCAGAGCTTTTATTTCACTCATATGTAATTCCATTTTAAAAAATTTCTTGCTTAATTTCCTCCAAGGACTCTTATATTCCTTGTAGACAAGCCATTATTTTTTTCTGAGCCATCACTTGTAGTTGTGGAGTTATAGTCTTCTTCTGTGTTTACTCCTTGTTTGTCTCTTGACCCTTAGTATTTCCTTATATTGTTTGGTGTTTCTTCTATTAATTTATATCTCCAACTTAATTTTCTTTTTTTGTTTTTGTGCCAGAACCAGGCTCCACCCCCTCCTGACCTTGATTTCCTGGGCTCTTGACACTGGCTTCCTCTTCCCTCAATGTGTCTCAACTCATAATATTCACAGATTTTAATGTCCATGGTCAGAACTGTACAGTTGGTTGTCCTCAATCAAGGTGCTGCTGCTTAGTGTTTCTAAATGTTTCTATCCCCCTTATGCTACCCCAGGACCTCTCTGATCTAGTGTTTTTGCAGGCTTCCATTCTCACTGGTGAATCTTCAATCTGATAATTGATAATGGGTTTCAAATCACAGCTAACATCATACCTTCTACAAGAAATCTGTCCCAGTCTCCTTTAATTCTAATACCTCTAATACCGGATTGTCTCCAGTTTATCCTAAGCACACCTTGTTAGTAAGTAATTTTTTTGCTCATTGCCTTCCCCATCAATTAGATGGTGAGTTCCTGGCGAGTAGGGACAGTCTTTTACTTTTCTCTGTGTCCCAAGTGTGAGCTAAGCACAATGACTGGCACATAGTAGACATTTAATAAATGCTTATTGACTGACTGACTGCCTATATTAATGATAAACCATGACCTCTAAAGTCTTCCCCGACTTTGGAATTTCATGACCTTTAAGATTTTAACATTCTCTGTAATTTTGCCATATTTACACATGCATAGCATGACCACTACTAGATTGAGGGTAAAGACTCAGTCTTGTGTTTTGATATCTACCAATGTGTTTGCATTTGGTTAGAGTTCATTAACTTATTCTAAGTGCTCCATTCTTTCGGTCTTTTGTCCTCATTTTGCTTTTTGCATCCTTCTTATGCTCTTGCTATAAACTATCCTACACTATAATTACTTCACAAAACCTCAAAGCCAGAAGGAAGGTCAGGACCATCTCATTTTACCCATTCCTGAATAATAAGAATCTCCCTTACAATGTAAAAGACAAGCGTGCTTGAAAATCTCTAGTGAGATGAAACCCAGAACCTCCCTAGAGAGCCACCTTTTAAAATTGCTTTGATTATTGGGAAACATTTCTATAGATACTATGTTGAGTCAACTCCAACCCTAATAATGCCCATTGGGGTCTAGTCCCTTTTTCTTCTTGGTCCTCTCCTTCCTTGGAATTTGTGACTATACTTCCCCAATCCTTTTATCTCTCTGATTGACCCTTTTCTGTCACATTTGTGGGATTCCTTTACTCCTATTCCTCCAATAACAAGTCTATCCTCAATCTTCTCTTCTCCCTATACAGTCTTTCTTTAAACAACCTCATCTATTTCCATAGCTTCCATGATCATCTCTACTCAGAAAACTTCCAATATCATTCCTTACATCTCCCCTGCATTTTAGTGCCTCATTTGTAACTGCTTACTAGATATCTATACTTGAATGTTCTGAAATAATAAATTTAACAGTTCCAAAAGTGAATTCAGCCTTTCCCCCAAACCCACCCCTCTCCCTAAATGCTTCATTTCTGTTATGGTATGACTGTCCTTTCATCACTTAGACTTGAAACCTTTAAGTCATCTTTGATTCTTTCCTCCCCCTGACCCTACTATATTTAAATTAGGTGCTAAATTCCTATTGCTTCTGTCTCTATATTATCTGTTTCTTCTTCTAGCTTCTTTCCACTCCAACTCTACCAGCCTAGCTTACTAGGATTAACTTAACTACCCATCAGGACTATTGTAGTCTTTGCCTCTAAACTCTTCCATCTCCAGCCTGTTCTCTGTGCCACTATCAAAGTAATCTTTCTAATGAATAGATGGGATCTTATATCCCTTTCTTTAAAAACCTGTAGTGACTTTTCCCACAGACTAATGGTATTGTAAGTCCTCTGTGACTTGGCAGTCACTTATTTCCCAGCTTTGTGTGTGTTCTAGCCAAACTGGCCTATTAGTTGTTTTCTGATGGAGTTTACACATTCCCACCTATATGTCTTTAGGAAGGCTTTCTTCCATGCTCTAAGTCTCAATGGTCTTTTATCTCTGCCTTTTGAAATTCTTCCTTTTTATCAAGTCTCAACTTACACATCATTTCATCCATGGATCCTTCCTTGATTCCCTTTCCACATAAGCGATTTCTCCTTTTTGAACATCTACCATTCCATTTGGAGCTATGCTATTCACTTTTTTTAAAACGTGAACTTTTGATTTCATCAGTGAAGGGAGTTGCTGGTGAGCAGTTGCTCCTATCAATACAGAATATTACCTGTTCTGCAACTCATAGTCTTAGATGTTGCTTGGGGGATACTTTGAGATCAAATTCCTTGCCCAGGTCACCTGGCCAGGGAGTGTCAGAGGTAGGTCTTGAACCCAGGTCTTTTTGACTCCAAAGCCAGCTCTCTGTCCACTAGGCCATGTCCCCTCTGGTAAAGTTCTTGTCATAATTTATATTGTAGTTCTTTGCGTCACTATACCATCCTACTTGATATTGAAGGCATGCTTCTACTGCTCTGGTCCTTTGGCAAAAAATAACAACAACAACAACAACAAATCACCTTTATTTTTTTGTTGTTTTAACTCAGTGAGTAGAGCACTGGTCCTTGAGTCAGAAGGACCTGAGTTCAAATCTGGCCCCAGACACTTGACACTTACTGTGTGGCCTTGGGTAAGTCACTTAACTCTGATTGCCTTGCCTCTGCCCTCCAAAAAAAAAAAGCTTTAATTGTTGCTTTTTGCTGTAACATCACATTCATTTCTACATATACCCCCCTTCTTTCTTCAACTTTCTCTTGTAGTAGTACAAGACTTCCTTTGTAGTAAAAGGTAAAAAAACCCCACAACCCAGCACTCTCAACAAAAGTCACAGAGCAAGCCATGTTGACAACTTAGGCATTATTTCACATCCATGGTCTATTACCTCTTCAATAAAAGGAAGGATGTGTGTTATTATCATCTCTTCTTCCAAGCTCTGTCATTATATTTACCCAAAATTCAAATATTGACATTATTATAATTATTGGAATGTAGGGAGGAAGGAAGGGGAGGGAAAGAAGGAAGGGTAACAGGGAAGGAGGGAAAGAAGGAAGGAAAAAGAAAGAGAGAGAGAAAGGAAGGAAGGAAGAAAAAGAAGGAAGGAGTAAATAAGCATTTAAGTCCTCCCTCATTACAAGTGGCTGGAAAGAACTATTTGACTTATTAGTCTCTATTACATAGGGATCATGTCTTTGATCTCTTTTTGCACGCCTAGCAGACCCTCACCACCCTCCACCACAACTTCTTTCCTCTCCTTTTTGTTTCTTTTCACCCAGAGGTGGCCAGGACCTGGAGTGCAGGAAGACTCATATTTCCAAATTCAAATACGGCTTCCAACATTAACAATGTAACCCTGGACAAGTCACTTAGCCCTGTTTGCCTCAATTTTCTCACCTGTAAAGTTAGCTAGAGGAGTATATGGCAAACCACATACTCCAGTGCCTTTTCCAAGAAAACCCCAGATAGATCATGAAGAATCAGACACGAATGAAACCACTGAATAACTAACTCTTTATAGCAACTAAAGGTCAAGGAAAACCTCTTCACACTTGAATCTTGTCTGGATGGAGCCATGAAGCCTTCCCCAGCTGTTTGTCCCTTACTGTATTGTCTCAGAGCAGAAATTGTTCTCCTGGTTCTATTCATGTCCTTCTGCCTCAGGTCACGCAAGTCTTCCCAGTTCTCTCTGGATCTCTTCCCCTTTACCATTTCTTGGGTCAAATGGATAAGCATTTAGAAAGTGGCTACTCTATCTGTGTAGCACAGAGTACTACACACAGTGGCCACACCCAGTAAAACTGTCTCAGCAGATGGGCTACACTGGGTTGAGGGTAAATGACAAGCCTCAAACCTGTCAGTGAGTTAGGAGAATGTCTACCGCAAGCACATTCTAAGACTTCCCAATGGAATGGGAGGATGAGAACAATTTGTCCAGCAGTCGTGATGGAGGCTGAAGTGGGTACTGTGGAGCTCTTAGAGCTTGGTCAGACAGGGAAGACACCAAGGTCATCTACAGCATCCCATGCTATTGCTAGTCACCTTGACTTTTATCTTGCCACTGGACTTCTATGTGTCATCTGTTATTGGTACTCTTCAAAAATGAAGTGTGAACAACAATCAAGGTAGACATTGTTTCATAGTTTGGCTTTTTTTTACTCTGCTTCAGTTCATACAGGGCTTTGCTGTCTCCAGTTTATCCTATATGTATCTCATTGGTACATAGTGGTTTCCAAATTGCCTCTCCCATTAGACTCCTTGAGAGCACGAACTGGCTTTTGTCTTTTTTGGTATCCTTAGCTTTTAGCACAGGGCTTGGTACAGAGAAGGTAATTAATCAATGTTTTTAACTTGTGCCTTACTTTGAATTCTTCATTTGCTTTTTAATAATATAATAATATTTTTAGTCAAATCTTTATACTCATATTGAAAAGCATGTAGCTAAATAAAATTCCAAAGTTTATCTATAGTCATAGATAAAACAAGTGTATGTCTATATGAAACACAAACTTTTATATTATAACATATGGGAAGTTGTGGGTTTTTTGCTTTATTGATTTTAATAAGATTGTCATGTGTATATATAGGGAAGGTTTGATAATCAGAAGAAGGTGAAACATTTTACTGTATCCCATATAAAATGTAAGATTGTTTATATGGCTTATAAGAGTTTCACTGCAGAACATTTTTATAACTCATTCTTTTTATTTTGGATTAGGGGCACAGGTCTAGAAATCTTATAATCTTTTAGAATTGCTCAGAGCACTGAATTGTTAAGTGACTTACCCATAGTTATACAACTAGTATGTGTCAGGAGCAAAACTTGACCCCAACTTCCTGGTTCTAAGGCCTGACCTTTATCTACTGTACTGTTGCTTCTCCGTTCTTCCTACATAGTTCAAATCTTCACTTATTAACTCTGTGACCTGGGCAGAACACTCAACTTTTCTGCCTAATTTTTCTCATTTGTAAAATGAAGGTGTTCAATTTGCTGGATATTAAAGTCTCTTCAATCTCTAAATCTACAATTTTATGAAGATGGGAACTGTTCTGTATTCACCATCTGACATGACATATGGCAAAATTAGTGGGGCCAGAAAATGACAAAACTACCAAGCTGGAAATTTATCTGAAGGTCTTCCTGTGCCTGAAGTTTGCCCATGAGAGATAAAACAGAAAGCACCACTACATTAGGAATCCCCCAATCTTTCTGAGCAAGTGCCAAATGCCAGATTGAGTCTCAGGCAAATGTTTAGCTTCTAGGTTGAATATTTTTGTTTTCATTTGAGCAGCTTTGGTATTTCCATACTCCATAAGTTATATCAATCTTACTAAAACAAATGCCAGAAAATAATAAAGTATTTGTAAGTGAGCTTGGTCAAGAGACAATACCATAAATCTTGTTTTAGGACAGTGCCTTGTACACACAGAATTTAATAAAATGTTGAACTTGAATTTCTTGCATTCCAGAAGATGCATCCAGGTCCAAAATAATATTTCTTTAAGTTCACCCTCATAAAAGAGAGAAAGAGAGAGGAATCTGAAGAGCAGATACTTTTTGGTTTGTTTGTAATTTTTCAAAGTCTTTTGTTATAAATATATCTTCACCGAATCTTCTGAGACTTGACTAGCTGGTACCCAGGTACTTTCCCAAGTACCCAGAAACCTTCAGTGGTTTCATTGAAGAAAATTAGTTGAATGTCTTCTATTTTCACCTTGCTTAAGGAAATGTCAGAAAACTTGGTTGCCATGTTGGACCTTTCTTAGAAATGATCTGTAATAATAATTCCAATGTAACTGATAAACAGCAAATGGCAAAATATAAACCTGCTTCTGTATGTCACATTCTCAACTACTACAAGTATGAGTTGTTTGATTCATACTTGGGCAGAGAGAGTACAGATACCAAGAATGTATGTGCCCAGCAACTGCTGAACTAAACAAATGCTTCCCCATATGCTCTTGCACAGGTGTTGGGGGGAGGGGAGCATACTTGCCACCCGATAATCTTATTCTTTTGTACAATGTAGGCTGCAAAGGTGGAGTTGGTGTAGCCAGGATATCAGGTCAGATTATGCAAGAAGACCACAGGAGTATTTGTCTTATATCTTCCTGGGAGTAGGGGATAAGCTGCCACTTACAGGGAAAGTGTGACAGTCAGGCTGAAGCAACAAGACATCCAAAGAGAAAGACATGAGGCAACATGTACCATACATGTCAAACTATTACTGCTGCTTTCACCACCATCTCTCTCCAGACCCCAATGGAGACAGACCAAGTTCCTGAGCCCAAGAGCTCTGAGAATAAATGGCAGGGGCCCACCGACTACAGATCCTGCTCCAGCCTGCTTGGCAGTCATAAATGAGTGAAGTAA
Organism: Pseudocheirus occidentalis; assembly: GCA_028646575.1. Lineage (NCBI taxonomy): Eukaryota > Metazoa > Chordata > Mammalia > Diprotodontia > Pseudocheiridae > Pseudocheirus > Pseudocheirus occidentalis. The sequence continues at coordinate 232,721,350 of CM053595.1, forward strand.
TCACTGTGGAGAAGGGGCCCAACTCCCTCACCACCACCACCACCACCACCACCACCAATAACAACTGCTAACCAGTTGGCATCAGCTGGTAGGGAGGGTAAAGAGCTTAGAGAGTGACAGCACCCCTTTTCTTCCCCCCCTGCACTTCTCAACCAGATTGCAGCCTAGCCCCTACAGCCATCACCCCAAAGAGCAATAATTACATAAAATTCTTATAGCTCATTTCCCTTATTTTAGGAGGAGGTGGGAGTCTAGACAAGACTCAGAACTGAGTGATTTAATGACTTGACTGTGGCCACACAGTTAGTGTATATCAAGCAACTGTTTCTGTGGTTAAGACCAAGAAAAGAATGTTCTCACCACCAAAGTCCTTGACACTGTCATATGGTTCAACATCAGAAACAAATGTGATTTTATCAATGAAAATGACATTGAAGAAGAAGCATTACCATTGTTTCCTGCCACCACATCCTAAGGACCATGAGACCTTTCCATCTGACTTAAGGCTAAAACCTTGTATTGATATTATCTCATCTGTTAAAATGTGAACACCTTGAGAGCCGGCTATTTTGATTTTCTAGATTTTTATATATATATTCCAGAGCTTAGCACACAATAAGCATTTAGATGCTTTTTCATTCATTCATTCATTCATTTATTCATTTTTTACTTGAGGGCAGAGAAAAGGAATGAAAATGATTTGCTACTCAGATGTTTTTCCTAATGACTTGGTGTCAATTCGGTCAAGTATTTAGTAAGTATCTACTGTGTGTGGAGTACTATGGAGCATCACAGTACTTTGCTCTCTACCTGCTTTGTGAGAGCTAGCCAAACCTCCCAACTTAGCAACTTTTTATCTTGGAGGATTTCCTGTCCTAGCAAATGGTATACGTAGTAACAGGAGAGGCAAATTCTAGGCAGAAATAAACATGCAAACTTAATTTTGCTATAGTGCTTAACATCAGATGTTAATATAAACAACACTATAAGTTGGTTACACAAAAATGAACTTGTCTTTATTTTGTTACTGTCTTCTTTCTGAAAGTTACTAGACATACCTAAGAAGAATTGCCCTTGGCAAGAAGCATGTTCACTCTATCGAGTAGTATTGCTGTAACACAGTATTACTGTGCCTTCACACACTCCACACAGCACAAAATCAAGCTTTAAAAGAGGATGAAAGGGCCATGAATGCACAGCCAAGAATGTCACCTATTCATTCTTTTCATTTGCTTCTGACTTAGAAGCAGGGGTGTGGCTATCATATGAGCAGACCCCAGGAAGCCATCTGAAGTGGGATGGTAGCCTAAGGCAATTGCACCCACAAAGTTGAACAGAGGGTCTTCTTTCATTCATTTTATAAGGGTTCCATGCCAACACTGTTTAAGCGTTGGCCTTGGGGAAGATTTTACAACCCTACTTTGGTTTAGACTTGCTTTGTATTTCTTTTATAAAATTGATATTTATCTTTTGTTATACTAAGTGGCTTTAAAAATAAGGCCTCCCATGGGCAACTTTTCATTGGACTATACCTGAGTTGGACTACATGCTCAAGTGTGTGAATGACACATTTTGAGCCAGCAAGTACATAGTAGTCAGGTAATATACACACATATACACACATTTACATATATAGAGATATACATACACATATGCATACATATACACACATGTGTGTGTGCATATATGCATATAATCAACTACTATATTCCAGGCACTGTGCCAAGTGTTGGGAATGGAAATACAAATAAAAAGAAAGACAATCACTGACTTTAAGAACCTTACAATCTAATGGATGAAGACAATATATAAAAGAAAACTGAAAAAGGGAAAGGAGATGAGGGAGGTAGCTGTGGTGGAGGGATGATGGGAAAGTCCCAAAAAGTCCCAAAGAGTTCAGACAGTTGGGAAATGAAGAGATGAGTGCCCTGGGCTCCCTCTTTTAAATGAAGGTTTAGGAGTTCATGACTCTGCCCTTCAGTCAGAGGGACAGATGAGTTGTGATGTACTGCTGGAGTATGAGCACTAAGGCTGATTGGATCTTGAAAGATTTAACCAGGGATAAAGCTGCTAAATAAGAAAGGCGTGATGGAAAAGAGAAGTCCAAAGGTGCAGAGGAGCCAGGTGCAATGATCTTGCTATTTTGTAGAACAGTACTACAATTATCCAACTATTCTGCTCACTTTATTTCTAGACTGATGCATTTGATGGTAAGCATACTAAAGTAGTCATCTATATCAGCAAACAATCTGATAGATCAGATACAATGAAATAAGTAAGGTTCTTCAAAGGGCCAGAAAAAAGGAGACAATGAATATTTAAATAAGTAAAGTGATCCTATCACTATATTCCGACCCAGCCAGGTCACATCTGGAATATTGTATCCATTTCTAAACACCAGTTTGAGAGCATCCAGAACAGAGAAGCCAGGCTAATAAAAGGCCTAAAGCTAATTCTGTTTGAAGATCTGATGAAGGAACTAGGAATGTTTAGTCTGGAGAAGAGAAGATTTATGGGAGGCATGATAACTCATCAAGTATTTGAAGGGTTGTCATGTAAAATAAAGCATGAAATGAATATATAAACACAAACAAAGCAGCTAGGTGTCACAGTGGATAGAGTGCTGAACCTAGAGTCAGGAAGACCTGAGTTCAAATCTGGCACAGATACTAGATGTATGATTCTGGGTAAGTCACTTAGCCCTGTTTACCTCAGTTTCTTTATCTGTAAAATTGGTTGGAGAAGGGAATAGCAAACCACTCCAATATCTTTGCCAAGAAAATCCCAAATGAGGTCATGAAGAGTCAGACATGACTGAAATGACTGAATAACAACAGTATATAGAAAAGGGATACAAATTTTAAAAGAAACAATTTCTTTTTCAATATTCTTTTTTCTTTTTCAAGGATTAGATGTGTTTGGTCATGTGCAAAACAAGAGCGGGTGCAAGTTGTAGGGAGGCAAATTTAGGCTTGATGTACATAGGGAAAAAATTCTTAGCAATTCACAGCTACCCGCTAGTGTCACGGACTGTTTGCAGAGGTAGTAGTTTCCTTACTCAAATTCTTTAAGAACTGATTAGATGATCACCTTTCAGGTATGTTGGAAACAGGAACCTTTTTTAGATACAATTTGGTTTTTGTCCCTAAAGGTCCCTTGACATTTTGAAATTCTTCTACCCTGGGAACATGCAAGAATGTGAAGGACCTTGGATCATATGTCAGATCAACTGTATTGAGTTAGTGAACATGGGGAGAAGCTAATGATAAATTGGTCATTGTCTTTTACAGAAGACAGAATATTCAGTAATTTTAAAAATGTTTATTTTATCATTGAAATGTTAGAAATTCCAACCTTGAGGGGCGGCTAGGTGGCGCAGTAAATAGAGCACCAGCCCTGGAGTCAGGAGCACCTGAGTTCAAATGCGGCCTTAGACACTTAACACAAAAACTAACTGTGTGACTTTGGGTAAGTCACTTAACCCCAATTGCCCTCCAAAAAGCAAAAAAAAAAAATTCCAACTTTGTGAAAATGTGATTTTATTATCACAGACTGCAAAGACAGAAAATAGTCTAGTACATTGTTTCAACTTTTCCAGAACAGAGCATTGGAAGTAATGTTCTCCTCCTCCTCCTCTTCTTCCTCCTCTTCCTCTTCCTTTTCCTCCTCCTCTTCCTCCTTTTTCTCCTCTTCTTCCTCCTTTTTCTCTTCTTCCTTCTCTTCCTCTTCCTCCTCTTCCTCCTCCTCCTTCTCCTCCTCCTCCTGCTCATCCTTCTCCTCCTCTTCCGCTGTCTTCTTCTCCTCCTCTCCTCCCTTCTCCTAGATTTTTAATTTCATCAGTGTAGGTATTTCCTTCATCAACAGAAATTGCTAATCCATCCATGCCTCAGTAGGTTGTCTAATCAACTGGTGGCCAATCTTCTGTCAATGAGCTTTATTACCAGGAGATTATTCATCTCATTTTAGATCTAATCCAGGAATAGCCCTGAGGTTGGATTGTTACAAAGAAGACATGAGTAATAACAAACAGATTTTATAGATTTTGAGCCACAAAATTTTAGTACAGGAAAATGGTCATAGTAACTACGCTAGAGTCTCACTAGAACATTATCTGCTATAGAAATGAACTCAGTATAATGTAGAGCCATCTTATCCACTAAGTGAGCTTAAAAACTAGAAGGACCTTGTTATGGTTTGTCACTTCTATAACTGTTCTTTTATTAAATGGTCCCTGCTATGGAACGGACTCTGAGAAGTATTAGATACTGTGGTTTTAGTAAAACTATTTTCAAGTTACGGCTTTATAAGTTTGTGTATTTATTTTTGTCCTCGCCCAAAGAATACCATGAGATAGGCGGAGTTGGATAGCATTATCTAATTACTGAAGTTTTTTCATTTTTTTCTTTTTGTTTTTCTTCATATCTTTTCATTAAAAAATTGTTGGTATAGAAATTTCATGTTTAATAAATGGGAAAAAAGTAAACTAAAAAGAAAACAATTGCCATTGTAAAGAAAGTTTTTTTAAGTACACAAAACAAAACAATTTGGCTTAGTAATTGAAGAGCTGACCTTAAAGCCAAATCTTTTGAGTGTAGTTCTAGCCCATCTGACTTGTTGTGTGACCTTCAAAAATTCACATGATCTTGAGTGTGGTCTTAAAAAAATCCCTTAATCTTACTGGGAGCATGAGAATATTGTATAGACATTTAGGTCATGTACATAGCACAAAATGAAGGTGAGATTAGTAATTATGTGGTTTATTTGCTCAATATAGAAAGCCAGTCAATACAATTCAAGTCTAAAGAGTCAGTATTTGTATTTAAAAGAACATAGAATTTGTTACCAGGTGATCAGGTGTTTCAGTACCATTCACTTACTAATCTTGTGAATGGTCAAGTCTGTTAACTGCCCTAAAACTATTTCTTCACTGCAAAATGGGAATAATGATTGCTGTATGAGGTTGATACAAAGATTAAATGAGATCATGGAACTTGATCCATGTTGTAATTTGTAAAGTATGCATGCATGAAGGATTATTTTAGTCATCTGAAGTATCATATTTACTTGTCTACATAGCCTAAATTAGGTAAATAATTACAAGTCCTGCACTTCACTTTCTCACGCAGAGCTGGTCGTAGAGTTGGGTAAACCCACCTCTGAAAATAAAAAAATAATTATTTATTTCATATCTGAAAAATAAATAGCTCAAATTTATCTTTTAGAGAAATCAACACAAACCTACTAAAATCAGGGAGTAGATAATTTAACAGTCTCTCTCTTTTCACTCATCTGATTTTCATGGGAATGTATATTTGCAAGGGGAACAGATTAAAATTACTTTAATTTTGTAGAAGAAAGTAGAAGTAGGTAGCAGTGGACTTGAGTAGGAGGTAGGAAACTTGCTAATGTGGACCACTGCATGCATTTCAGAAATTAATATGATGTGCATCATAGTCAGTGATCTTAGTAGAATGTAAGTTCCTTGAGGGCAGGTAAAATGTCATGTTAATCTTTTTTTTTGCACATTGTAGCTGCTTACAATATGCTTGTCAAATTGAACTGAATACTTTGCCCTTTTGAAAAACGAAAAAGAAAAAAAAATCTGTTGGCCAGAGTGACATAATTGTCGTTAAAAACACATAGAAAAGTATTTCATCTGGAATCTAGAGTCAGTTGTGGGGTTGGGTAGCCAAGTCATGCCAACAAATGGCAACTGGCAGATTACTGAGAAGTCAACTATGCTTCTGAGAAAGTGAGAAAGGCAAATCCATGGAGAAACCACCAAACCTGTAAGTAGTTTACAATGTATGACTATAAAGCAATGATTTTGCATTATGACAGGCAATGGAAGAAATCTTTTTGGACATGGGACACTGCCTGAGACCTCAGATCTAGTCATATAGGGGACTGTCTATAGGTAAAGCTGACCCTAACTTGTGTATTATCACAGGGCATTTTGCTTCTGTTTCACCAAGGCCAGTATTCAGAATATTGCTTTATAACTAACTATAAAATTATACTCAAGTATTAGGCTAATATCTGAACTGTGTAAAATCTTGTAGCAAAAGAACCTGCAAAATATTGCAGTTGTGAAAGGACATAAAATTCTTCTGAGATTTTGGATATACATAAAGATGAATACAGATGATGGTAGAGGTAGAGAACAGGAGATTTTCTCTTAGGCTTCTAAGAATCCTTGCAGCTTTCCATTTCCATTCTGATAGCTGGAGAAAGGAGAGTTTTGTATATAAAGGTCTAAAGTTTTTCCTTTCATTCCCAAGTTTCCATTTTGCTGCACATGTATATAGAAGAACAAGATTCAGTAGCACCAGGACCTTTGGTGACAGGAGGAGCAAGAATGGAAGAGGACGTGTAGGAATATGAATAGTCTCCTAAAGATGGTGCTTAGAACAAAGTGTTCAGAGTTCTATTTCTCGTTAACTCAGTGGGCAAGGACATACTGCTAATGGAATCACATTTGTGAACATTAGGCTTTTGCCTTTCCCTGATTTGTGAGGACATACTGTCCCTTTGGCCAACCATCCTATAGTTTATATCCCTCTTATTATTGGGTTGAGAAAAAAGGGATTCATTAAAGAAGTGCTATTTGGTGGTGGGAGGAAGTTAGTTAGCAGTTGAGAGATAAAGGCGTGATCATCAGCCAGCAGGAGGAATAACTACTTCTAATGAAAATATTGCCCCTAGTCATTTGTGTAGGGGTATGTGTCCATGGATTGATTCTATGGTCACACAATGCTTGGGGCTGAGAGACAGCTTCAATAACTGGGTGAAATTCTTTAGACAATTCCCGAAGGTCTGCAAGCTCCAAGGTACAACATTACCCAAGGGATATGCGGATTGGATAGGCATATTTCCTATGTTTCCAGTTTGAGAAAGTGATATGAGTCTTGTGGGATAGGTAAGGGGCATAGTTGTGCTAAAAAAAAAAGTAGGTGTGGGTACAGCCAAGGGGAACACAAGCAGAAATTGCATGCACGCTGAGAGCCAACACCCTCTTGAGCCCTTGATGGTGATGGCAAGAGCCACAGCCAGAGGTTTCAGTGTTTGTCTGGTTGCTGTGCCAGGAAACCAATGCTCTCCAGACTGCTGTTGCACTGGGATGAAAAGGGAAATGACTAAGAAAAGCCAGTATTGCATAGTCTTTAATATCCTTCCATGAATGAACTGATGTATTATTCCTTTTTGACTATTAGGGAGATAGAGAGGTCAACTGGGAGTCTTGGCAGTCAACTAGCACTGCTGGGAGGCATTTTTTTGGGGGGGTGGTATCCATTTGGGAATGTTCTCTAAAATGCTTCATATCTGACTAATCTCCTTGTTATTTACTTTGCTATACGTATATTTAAATGCCTTTTGCTCTGATTTCATGAACTGTCTGGTTTGGTCTGGCCCAGTCATTAAATAGGGGCTGGGAATTGTAAGTTTGAATAGAGATAACCCAAATAGAACCAAGATCCGAGAGGGATGCCATATTATGTGAGGCCCATATTAAATTGGTGGCTATTGCTGTTTTAGGGATGGATTTTCAAATTTTGGCTTATACATTTGCATTTCTTTCTTAGTAAAGTAATTCTCTCCACTAAGTTTTTAAATAGTCAGGTATTCATTCAACATGAACTAAGTAATTTGCATATGTAAATTAAGGGAGTTGGATGCAAATTTAGCCTTTATTACCAAAACTTGAAGCACAAAGTTAAAAGATCACCTATCAAAAGTTGGCATTTACTATGTATTTTTTCACTTTGAAATACCGGTAGATATATTATCAAAAATGAAATGTTTGTTAACGCAATAAATGTGGATGAAATCTTACTTTCAAAATACATGCATTTTGTTGTTGTTGTTGTTGTTGTTGACAGAAGGTCATGTGACTTCAATGGATTTTCCAGCTTCTTCTGCAAGGAATTGTTAGACTCCCAAAAGACTAGTTGAAACTCAAAGAAGGAAGTGTGCCTATAGAAACTACTAAATCCCTATGACCCAGGGGGATATTTGTCTTTAAGGGTGGCTGAGGAGAACCTTGTCCCAAAACCTTTCTAATGGGCACCTTATGTACAATTGGGAAGAGGAGTGCCAGGATGAGGAGAGCAGTGCAGAAAGGAAGGTGTAGGCACCAAAGATAAATATATCCTACAGTTTTTCATGAGACTGGCCCCTTTCCATTCTCTAAGTCTAAGACAACAGAGAGGGAAAGAAGGAAGGAAGGAAGAGAGAGAGGGAGGGAGGAAGGAAATTATGCAGTATGGTACATTACAGGGAAAGTAGAACTGGGAAGAGTTTCATAGTCAGGACTTAGGAGGCCAGACAACAGCATGAAGGCACTCAAGGTGGGGATGCTGGGACATGGGAAAGGAATACAGAAAGGAAGGGTACTCAGGACAAGTGTTATTTATTCACAATTTTGCTAAGGATCTAGTATTTCTATGCTGAAAATGAGCTCAGTTTGTCCAGCTTTGCCATAGACTCACTGGTGTTTAGCAAATTATGTGAAAACAGGGTAGCTTCAGCATTGGCTATTCCATGTGAAAGCTCTGTGTGTGGGAATATTGACTACACTGTGAAATAGCAGAAGGAGCATTGAACTTGCAGTCTAGAAGGGAACTGGGTTTAAATTTTAGCAATAATACTTATTACCTATGTGACCATGGCCAAATCACTTCACCTTTGAGTCTCAGTTTCTCAATTTGTAAAATGGGGATAATAATGTACTACCTACTTTATAAGCTTGTCATGAGGAAGGCATTTTTGCAAACCCCTAAGCTGCATTTCTCTAAGTGTGGTCCAGTGACCTTCTATGGATCCTTGAGACCCTTTAAGAGGCTTCTGTAGAGTCAAAACTATTTTCCTAATAATAGTAAGATGTGTTAATTTCTAATACAGTAAATGTCAGTGACTATAAGCTGAACAAACAAAAGATCTTTGTGGTACTCAATAATTTTTAAGTTTTAGAACCACTGCCTTGAAGTGATGTAGAAATGTGTTTATTACTAGGATAACTCCTTCTGATTCTGTATATATGTTAGAAATGTAAATACATATGGAGGTCAGCTGGTAATCAATCACTTTTGCCTTTCACCTTCCCCATAAGACTCATCAACTTGGAACTAGTCTCTCAGGGAAAAACTAAATAGACTCTCTGTGAGGCCCAATTCTCAAATTTTATCAATAATAATAGAAACTAGCATTTGTATAGCTCTTTAATGTTCTGAAAAGAAATGCTAAACCATAACCTCAGCACAGCACAGGTACCAAGATTCCAAATTTATATTTTTGAAAGTATTTGTCTGCTTTTTGTTCTTTTATTCTCCCAATATGGATCTTAATGTTTTCCTGGCACAGGTTGGAATTAGAAGAGTGGGAAGAGGGCAATAAGAGAGGACGGTGTAAGGAAAAGGGGCATGAAAAGAAGAAAGCACAAGTAGCTGAATGTTGATTATTTTTCTTGTAGTTAAGCATACAATGTTTCTAAGGGTGCCACAGAAGTAATAATAACATTGGTTAATCTGATCTGTTATTCATCTGTGATTCTGCCCAGGGCTGAAAGAACACTTTGTTCATGGATTTCAGCTGACTCCTAGGAAGTTTTCTAAAAGCAACAGTTATAGTAAGAATATCTATTTTCAACAAATTGCATTCTGTATGACATAGGAGATGACTAGAAAGCTATGACACAGATTTTAGAAACAAACATATGAGCATATATATAACTATTTGTATCTAAGGAATGATTGTCTTCTCAAGTGTTTACCTCTGAAGGATTCGTATAGACTATTAAGGTAGCGAGGTGGTACAGTAGATAGAGTGCCAAGCCTGCAATCAGGAAGATCTGAGTGCAAATTTGACCTCTGAAAGTAGCCTTGTGACACTGGGCAAGTCATTTCACCTCTATCTGCCTCCCTTTCCTCAACTGCAAAGTGGGTATAATATCACCTACCTCCCAGAGTTGTGAGGATCAAATGAGATAATATTTGCAAAGCACTTATTGCAATGAGTGACAGAGAATAAATGCTTGTTCTCTTCTGCTTTCTTCCACTATACACTTATTTTAATTCCACTATACACTTCCATTGCTCAATACAGTTTTAGGTTGAACCCTTTTACTAGGTCAGTTATGAACAAAAGGAAAAAAACCTTTTTTACCTGTATACAAAAATAATTCTTCCCATTCATTTTTTTCATTCATTTTCCCATTATTACTTGGTGTTATATTGCTTCTCTTTGATGGAAAGGTTACAGAAATTTTCAAATCTTATGCAATTTCTTTAAGCATGAATAAACTATAGGTATATATCCACATAACCTTTTATGTTCTTTAATATACCATTTTTGAGGTTTGTAATACTATCAAATTATTAGATTTCTTTGTTGATTTTATTAACTATTCAGAATTTGATTTTAAGATAGCAGTGTCCACAAATATTGAAAATTTATTTGATGGAAATAATGCTTTTAATGTTCACAAACTACTTCTTGACCCTAAAGTCACCTTTTCCCCCATCTCTCCAAGTTACCAATATTCTTTCTTTTCTTTTTTTGAATGGGGAAAGGTAGGGCAATTGGGGTTAAATGACCTGCCCAAGATCACAGGCTGGTTTTGTGTTAAGTGTCTGAGGTCAGATTTGAACTCAGGTTCTCCTGACTCCAGGGCCAGTGCTCTATTCGCCTAGCCGCCCCACCAATGTTCTTTTTATTTATGTATTTTTTTTCCAGTTAAGTGAACCACTGCAACAACTACACAGTCATGCAAAACAAATTCCCACAGTGTCCAAGTCCAGAAACATTTATCTCATTTTGCTTCTTGAATCCATCACCTTTCTGTTAGGAAGTGAATATCATTTATCATCATTATCAGTCCTCTGGAAACTTGGCTTATCATTAAATTTATAAGAATTCTTAAGTCTTTCAAAGTTGTTTGTCTTTATAATATTGTCATTTTATTATTACTAAAATATATTTATTTCATTAAATATTTCCTAATCACATGTAAAAAAAATTTTTTTAGCATTCATTAAAATTTTTTTGAGTTCCAAATTCTTTCCTTTCCACTATTCCCCCACCCCTTGAGAAATCACACAATATGACATTGATTATACATATTAAGTCATACAAAACATTTCCATATTGACCATGTTGCATAAGAAAACACACACACACACACACACACCAAGGAAAAAAAGAAAGTAAAAGAAATATACTCCAATTTACAAAATTCATCTATTCTCTCTCTGGAGGTGAATAGTATTTTTCATCATGAATCCTTTGGAATTGTCTTGCACCATTGTATTGAGTAGAGTGGCTAACTGTTTCATAGCTGATCATCACTACAGTATTGCTGTTACATTATATAATGTTCTCCTGGTTCTGTTCAACCCAATTTGCATCTGTTCATAAAAGTCTTCCCAGTTTTTTCCTAAACCATCCTGCTCATTATTTCTCATAGCACAATAGTATTCCACCAAAATCATATACTACAACTTGTTCAGACATTCCCCAATTGATGGGTATCCATTCAACGTCCAGTTCTTATTCACCACAAAAAGAACTGCTATAAATGTTGGGGTTTTTTTTGTTTTTGTTTTTTTGCTTTTTGGAGGGTGGAAGGTAGGGCAATTGGGATTAAGTGACTAGCCCAAGGTCACATGGCTAGTTTTTTGTGTTAAGTGTCTGAGGTCAGATTTGAACTCAGATCCCCCTGACTCCAGGGCCAGTGCTCTATTTACTGCACCACCTAGCTGCCCTATAAATGTTTTCACTCAAATAGGTCCTTTTCCTTTTTTGGGTGGAGGGGAGATATCTCTTTGGGATATAGGTTTAGTAGTGGTACTGTTGGGTTAAAGAGTATTTGCAGTTTTGTACCCCTTTGGATGTAGTTCCAAATTGTTTTCCCATAGTTGAACCATTTCACAACTCCACCAACAGTCCATTAGTGTCCTATTTTTCCATATCACCTCCAACATTTCTCTGTTAGCCAAACTGATGAGTGTAAGGAGGTATCGCAGAGTTGTTTTAATTTAAGTCATCTTTTGAATGCCAGTATTCTTCCTATTATGTGGCTATGAATTATCAACTTCTTTGTCCCAGAAAAATAAGATATTTTGTGACTTTAAGGGCAATGGAAAAATGTATGGAAGATATGACCAACTTAGACACAAAAAGTGTAATAAAATATATCCTCAAGGACTTGTATCATTGGAAAAAGAGGTGGGTCATAAAGCAAACACAAGACTGACAGCCCATGTGTTATACTAATACCCAGGGAATATTAAAAGATCTGCTGGAAGGCTTCAGTTTGTTGAGTAGATACCCTTGTGAAAAGATATGAGTAATAATAACTGACATATATATATATAATGTTTTAAGATTTACAAAGCACTTCATGTTATTGTAACCTCACCACAACACTATATTATTATTAATAATAATGAGGTATTAATACCATTACAGATCTTATTAGTTCCCTTTTATAGATTAGGAAACGGATGTTCAGGTAAGTGACTTCCATATGGTCATACAGCTAGTAAGCAGCAGAAGCAGAATTCAAATCTGGGTCTTTCTTCGCTACAGGTTGAGCATTTTTTAAAAACTATATTACAGTGGAGGGAATGCTGGTATAATTTGGTTCATAGCATCATATGATACTATATTTAAAATTAGAAGGAACCTCAGAGGAAGATAAAATACAGAGAGGCCTAAAGGAAAGCTGCCAAAATGAAAGAACCTGAATTTGAGCTCCGGTCCTCTGACTATAAATCCAATGTGCTTTCCTCTGAATCAAGATCACTAATTCATTGGTATAGAAGTATTGAAGCATGATCATCACTTAATAGTTTGTTGTTGTTCATTTGTTTCAGTCATGTCTGACTCTTTAGAACCCCATTTGGGGTTTTTTTGTGCAGAGAAGTTGCAATGGTTTGCCATTTTCTTCTTCAGTTCATTTTACAGATGAAGAAACTGAGGCAAACAGGGTTAAGTGACTTGCCCAATGTCACAAAACTAATAAGTGTCTGGAGCCAGATTTGAATTCAGGAAAAAGGAGTCATCCTGGCTTTAGGAACAATGCTCTATCCACCATGCCACCTAACTGCCTACTTTCATTTAATAGCATACTCTGTTAATGTGGCTTAAAACATTTGGGGTGGTGGTGGTTACTACATCACACTGCTAAATCACTTGAGCTTGCAGGGTACTAAAATCCATAAGCCCCTTTTTCCTCACAAGAGTTGCTTTCTAGTCACAACTGCCTTATCCTATATGCATGTCATTGGTTTTTTGAACCTGAATGCTGGATTTTACATTTGACTATATTCAATTTAATCTGTTAGTTTCAGACTATTGTTCCAGTCTGTCAGGATTTTATTATTCAGTATATTAACTTTCCCTCACAGTTTTGTGTTCTCCACTTATTTAATACATGTGTTTGCTAGACCTGTGAGTGTATATGATTGGAGGATGAAAAGAAGATGAGATGAAGGAATAACAAATAGTCTAATTTAGCTGACATATAAGAATATAGGATGAGAAGAGAGTAGATGTGCAAAATAAGCCTAGGAGGGCATCTTGGACATCTTGGAGGTATATTATGGATGGCTAATGAATGTTTTTGAATAGGTGATTGATGTAATCAGATCTATACCATAGGTGGATTATTTTGGCAGTAATGTGAGGAATGGATGAGAGGAGTCTGAAAGAGGACACAGGACTACTAGTTGGGAGTATAGTACAATAATTTTGTGAGAGTTACCTTCATAGTGTTTATTTGTTACTAAAATTTTAATAATGAAAGTAGGTTTTGGGAGCAGCAGTATTGTCATCTGTTAGTTGATCATTCTGCCGTTGCTGAAGCAGTTTGAATTCCTTTTTTCTCTATTGGCACCTCTCCATTTTCTAATTAAATACTGGCTAGTCATTTTGATGTCATTTTAAACTCCACATGTATATTTTATATCTAGTTAAGAGAAAACAAAAGAGGGGAAAAAGGAATATTGTTTCCCATTCTTTTGTCAACTTTATAAATGTTTCCGCATGCTAGTTTCACTAGAATATAGTCTGTTGTGATTTAACACTTTCTTCTTTCAGTTCTCATAGAAGTTTGTGGATGGAAATGATGTTTGTCACTTGGCAGACAGATCACAGCCAATAATGGCAGTGGTAGTGGTGGTGTATATGTGTGTGTGAGTGTGGGTGGGCAATTGATGGCACTTAATTAGTGGCTGATTGAACATTGTGTCTACTTTTATGATTATGTGGCATCTATTGATGGTCAGGGGTTAAATATATAGGGGGAAAATGTGGGTTGATAGTTGTGTAGATAAAAACTATTAACAACAACAACAACAAAAATCAAATGCATTGAGTTCACTGCCTGTTACTTGGTCTCTAGTTACAATACGTTTTTGCACATCCTAGTTCTTTTATCTTTCCATCTATAATATGCATTGTAACAAAGTATAGCTTACTTTGCATTGCCTGATTTGTATTGGGTGGCGGTTAATAGGCTAAGAAGATTCTTAGGGGAAAAATAACCATTTCTTCCATTGTGGTGTGTCCTTGAAGGTGTTACTCCCTTATGGAGGTTTTGAGCTTTTATTGTGATAGTTGCAACTCTGTATCACAAAAAATAAATAGTTGTATGTGGTGGAGAATGGAATTTCTGGCTTTAAAATATGTATATTTCTTAAAAGTAATATTAAAGTATTCTTTATTGTACTGCAACATGTTTCATTCTCTTAGGAATGGTGCCTCTGAGCTTTCTTTGGAAAGATTGTAATTAAAAGCTGACTCTCAGTTACTTTCTAGTTGTTTGGAATAGGAGATGCAATGCTTTGTTTACTCTTTTCCTATTTGGCTACATCTAGAATAGATAGGCCTTAATGAGTCACAGAGACAGGATTGAGGAGGCAGATTTTTTCGACTAGGGCAGATCTCCTACATTTAAAATGGACTCCTTTCTTGGGAAGGAGACACCTCTATTGACCTCCATGTCTGGCTGAGTATAGAATGGTTACCTCCAATTCTGAACAGTCATAAATGTTAGCACATGATCTGCTTTGATCAGAAGTAGAAGACAGGGCTTTGAGATTTAGGTCTTCTGAGCTCTTCCTCATGACTCTTTCTTTCTTTTAAGTTAGAGAACATTTCAGAGGTTTTTGACCCTTTGAGTCTCACTCCTTGGTGAACAACAGAATAAAAGGCTCATCCCCTTCCCCACCTTTTTTCTCTTCTTAAGCTGAGAAGCTCATTTGGGGCATTCTGTTTTCTCCCTTCTTTTCTGTCAGGTGGAACACCAAATCAATCAATAATTATTTATTAAACAAAGTGCTAAGTATTGTATAAAATGCTGGGAGAAGCTGAAAGAAAAAGAAGCTGAAGAGCATGGGGCGAGTCAGGAGGAGAGGGCAGATTCTCAAAGTCCAGAGAGTTAGAAACCAAGCTGGGAGGGAAATGAAGGAAGAATGGCCAGCCTGGTTTGTTTGTTTGTTGTTGCTTAGTTGTTTTTCAGTTATGTCTGCCTCTTTATGACCCCCTTTGGGGTTTTCTTGGCAGAGACACTGGGGTGGTTTCCCATTTCCTTCTCCAGCTCATTTTACAGATGAGGAAACTGAGGCCAGCCTTGGCCTCTCTCCAAAATGGAAACCCCTGGAGGAACCCACCAATGGGAGAAAGGTGATGGCAAGCCACTGAGAAGTAAGTCTCTGAGTGAGAAAGCTCTGACGTTCTGAGGAAAGTTCCAGGGGGAGATGGCCCATGGAGGTGAAGTCTGGAAGGTCAGAAGAAGAGAGAGAAGCAGCTTTAAGTGGCAGAGGAGCTTATATTTGACCCTAGAGATAATTAGGAACCATTGGTGTTTATTTAATTGGAAGAGGGAGTGAACAAGTCAGACTTTTGACTTGACTTTGCTGGGTCTATGATAGGTACTGGTTGGTAATCCATTTGGATCCTCTTTTCAGGAATACTTGTATGTATATGTCATATCTTCAGGGTTACTGAAGGTTATCTTCATTATATTGTAATTGTAATTAAAAGCTGACTAATTTTTACATATCTGCAATTCTGTACTGATCAAGGCATTTTCTCTAGTAGTCCATGTACTTGTTAAGTCTTCTATAAAATGTTCTCTCTCTCTTCTCTCCTTTTCCCCTTCTCTTCCCCCATCCAATTGTGTATATTTCTTTAGTGAGGTTCACTTCCTTTAGAGAGATATAACCTCTTCAATGAACTTATTTACCTTGCCTACCCTTAGTCTCGGATTTGCAAAGTTACTACTCTCCCCTCCTTTCCCCGCCCCTCCCCTGGCCTTCCTTCCCCTTTCCTCTCTTCTCCTCTCTCATTCTTTATTCACTCCTCTACTTCTTCACATCCTCTCTTCCATTTTTATCCTCTTTGTTCCCCCCCCCTTCTCTTACAGACAATATGCAAACAAGCTATATACAGGACAAACTGGAGATAATCTCTAAGGGAAGACACTAACATTAAGGGAGACTTCTAAAGGGCTTTAGAAGATGTTGGGCTTTATTTGAAATTTGAAGGAAGTGAGGGAAGCCAAGAGGAGAAGATGAAGAGGGAGACCATTTCATGCTTGGAAGACAGCCAGTGAGTTGAGAGATGGGGTTTCTTGTTGTTATTGTTGTTGGTGGTCCTTTCTTCTTGAAGAGGACGAAGACATCAAGTAGCTGAGGAGGGAGGGCTGTGTAAAGTCACCAGCTTCACTCTCCTCCAGAGCCATCTGGGTCCAGTAGCAAGATATAGATCAAGACAACTTACCAGTAAATACTATCTAACAGATCTTCATAAACAAAGATCACAGAACATAAATACTTAAAGGAACACCTCCCAGATTGATTTTTTTTTTTGACTAGGTAAAAGAGATCATTCTCTACTTTATTTCTCGCCTAGCCTTAATCACTGATTGGACATTGCCTTAGTCAAATTAAGACCTGTTAAAGACCTTATAGCTTAAAAAGGCCAAGGTCTTCCACTGCATTCAGAGTCATCTCCAGTCATCCTGATCTATACCTTTTCATTGGACTCAGATGGCTCTGGAGGAGGAAGTGAGACTGATGATTTTGCACAACCCTCCCTCATTTAAATCCAATTCACTTGCAAGTCATGGCATCACCTCCCTGATGTCATGGTCTTCTTCAAGAATGAAGGACAAATAACAACCTCCATGAGTGACAGTAGGAACTGCCTCACTAGGGACCCATCTGGAACTGGCCAGTAGGGCAACATAGCTCTTCCTTCCTTCCTTCCTTCCTCCCTCCCCTCCCTCCCCTTTCTTCTCTTTCCCTTCCCCTCCTTTTACTCTGGGGTTTCTTATAAGAGGAACAGTAAGGAGGACTTACTATTTGAATGACTTGCCATAGTTACATAGTTACGTACAAGAAAAACCTGGGTTTAAGTCTAGCATCTGACACATACTGACTATGTGACCCTTGAGCACTTACCTACTCAATGACCTGGGCAAATCTTTAAGACTATAAGTTGCAGAATTTCTGGTTATATACAATTCACCAGGAATTATATATAAAATATATACATATAAGTACATAACATGCATACATGTACATTTAGAGTTCAAGACTCTTAAATATTATGGCCAATTTCCCTCCTTCCTCATTTTCCTCTCCCTCTTCTACCTCTCTCTATACTATAAGGCTGTTTTACAGTGGCATAAGCAATTGTATCGGTAATTAAAAAACTGCTGTGTGCTTAGTACTGAAGCCCAAAGTTCAGGTTGGAGGAGCTGGGAGGGGCAAGGATTCAAGGGCTGGCCTTGGCACAAAGGATTACCTTTTCCTCTGAGCCCGCAGTAAAGGAAGGAAAAAAATGGAGAGGATCTTGAGGGAATTCGAAATGGACAGTTAGGGAGAAGAGGGATCACCCAGTGGATGGTTTTTTTTTTCAGTAAATTATGAGAAAATATCCTCTGCTAAGAGAAAGGAGAGAAGGTGGCTTGAGGAGAGAAGAAAGATTTGGAATGAACACTGCAGAGAGTGTGTGACAGAAAACCAGTCAGAGAATGGTAAAAAAAAAAAAAAAAAAAAAAAAGGTTGTCATGCAACAGTGAGGATCCAATTGATATTGGATAAGAGAAATTCATAGCAGACCCAATTATCTCAGTTGTATGATTTCCTCCAGTGGGGAAGGAAATTAGCCTATTCAGTAGGAAAGGAGGACAATAGTAGGAGTGTAATTCAGGGTTGGGGTCAGAAAGAAATGAGTGCTAAAGTACATCAGGGTAAGAGATTAAGGTTAGGTAGTCATGTGAAGTTGAACTAGTTAGCTAAAAGATAAAAGATTTGGAAGGGATACAAGTGGGGTCAGAGCAGGGAGTATGGCTTGAGAAAGCAGGCAGGGATAGAGTAATTTGAGATTGTGGTGAGAATGGAGAATAGGTTTCAAAAGGGTGAGGGAGATGATAAGAAGCTGTGATCAGACAGAGAGAGGAATTTCAGAGATTTGGGTCATGGAGGTAGAACAATTGTGAGTAATGACAAAGCAAGTATATGACTATCCCTGACTGTGGTTGAGATGTGGTAAAGGTGAAGATCACAGGTGTTTAGGAGGTCAATGAAGTAGGAAGGGTACTGGTGTACTGATGGTGTACATCGACATGTGCATCAATCCCTATCAAGTAGAAAAGCAAGGAGGAGGGGAAAATAATGTTTTGATTCAGTTACTGAAGACTTTGAAAAAGGAAGGATTTTGGTAGGTAGCCACCACTAGGGTGGCAATATGCTGCTGTAGGTCTCAAAGGAGGAGAGGTTGCTGAGTGATAGTGGGATGGGAAGGGTCTAGATGGAGTGGTGACTAGCAAGAAGCATACCTACCCCTCTTTTTGGCCCAGTGTATGGGTGGGCTTAAGAGAAGGTACACCTAGCACTGGAGAAGGTGACCAAGGATGTAATCTTTGGAAGATGTAAAGAGTGTGGAAGTAAGATACCTACTATGGATAGCAGTTTGTTAGTAATAGCATGGAGTTCCATAAGAGAATGGGAATGGTAGCAGGGGAAGGGAGTTATTTCTGTTATCTTCTTATTCATGTTTTCTCATAAGCCTTCCATGAAAGACATTCTTGTTTTGTTAATGTGGATAAAAATACTTCTCTTTAGAATTATTAGGTCTAATTCAATTCAACAAACATTCATTAAGCAACTACAGTGGGCAAGGCAACTTTATAACAAATAGATTGAAATTCAGTATAATTCAAGTTGATCAAACATAGCTGAAAGTGTATTTTTTCTTATTTAAATATCTGATATTTTCCTGAAGTTTGCCGAAACCGAGTAATCTATACCAAAGTTTTCTTATGACAGTGTATTCTTTGAGGGGGGTAACCATGTAAGATAACATGGAGTAGGAATATTTCATATTTTATTAAGTTCATAGAATTCACATTCATAGAATAAAACCAACTCCTATAAATGTCAACACCAGTAACTATCAAACTGAGCACAATTTGGCTCTATTTAAATGACTGGCACATATTCTTGTATATAAAAATTCCAATTTCATCTTTAGGAAGTGCTCATCTTCTCAAATATCAAAATTCATTGAACATATGATTCTACATAATTTTATAATAAAATTCCCTTCTTCCTAGAGAAGGAGAAATGAAAAGTCTGATTGAGACTTTGTTAGAATATGAAAGCAGGAACTTTTGTGTTAGTCTTCAGCTTTTTCTGAGATTGATTGTGTGTGTGTGTGTGTGTATAGTTATATCTCTTAACATTGTATTTGATGAAATTTAGCAAACTCCCTAAGAAGCACCCTCCAACAAAGGAAATTTGCCCGTCTAGAAAGAAAACAGGTGAATTCATTCTCTGTGTGTATCCCTAATAGTCAGTCTGACTGAAGTTTTCACCTTTTAAATCAGTTGTTTTGGCATGATGAAGACAGCCTTTAAGAACTTACAAACAAAAATCCAGAAGCCAAGGCCCAGGGACTCTAAGTGACTTGCTTAAGGACATAAAAATGCCTCTGGGGACCCCAGGAAGAGAACCAGCTGCTTCTTTCTGTCCATTCCCATGCTTTCCCCAGTGGATACTCCTCTTAATTGTATTTCATGGAATATGAATAACATTTCTTCCTATCTGTTCTTTCCCAAGTTACACAGCTATTTAATCTGTTCTGGCCCTGTAGTCTTTCTCAGTGAACAAGATTTTCCATGTAGTAAAGTACACTCAGGATTATAATCAATATAGGAAATAAAATATGTTGCTCATATGGATTGATATTTAATCCCTTGTTTAGTACCTTGATAAATGACTCCATAGATAACATGAGAGAGAATTATCTTTTGATACCTATGACTGTATTTCACCCTTTGCATTTTGTCCTTTGTATTTACAAAGTGATCAGAGGCCAGAGAGGTAAGAGTCCTTCTGTATAGTTACAATGGGATTTTTATCTTATCACATGGACCTGGAGAGAGGGAGTTGTTTAGTTTAGTTTTATATTTACACCACTTAGTTGTATTAGGTTTAATTAGTTTTATCAAAAATATATGTCAGTTGAAAAAGAGAAAATGATATCTTCTATTTGGCATTTTGAAAATATTTTTAATTCCTTGGATATAAATAAAAAGTATTAATAACATTAGTCAAAAATATAGTGACATTCTGACTCTTTTTAGAATCTATTTCTACCACTGGCTATTAGCATAAGTAAGTTCAAATGGAAAGTTTGACTTTAGTCTTAAACTCTCATGATTTATAATTAAAAACAAAATAAAACAAAACAAAAACACCAAAGAGGCTCTGTAAGGGCAGCCAGGAAACTTAGGAAGATGGAACCCTGAGAAAAAAAAGAAAGAGAGAAAGAAGCAAAAGCAGCTATGGCAAAGAAGAAGATGGCAAGAGGGAGGAGAGGAAGGAGGGGGAGATGAGGAGGAGGAGGAAGAAAAGAAAAAAGAAAGTGGAGGAGGAAAAGGAGAGGGAGAAGAGGGAGAGGAGGAGAAAGAAGGAAGCAGGAGGAAGAGAAGGAAGAAGAGGAAAGAAAAGGAGAAAGATGAAGGAGGAGGAGAGAAGAAAAGGGAGATGAGGAGGAGGGAGATAGTATGAGGGAGAAGGTAGGATGAAATGATGGCTGAGGTTTCGTCTAACTCCAAATCTATGATCCCATAATCCTAAGAAGACAATAGCATATATTTTAGTTTTCAGCTGTGTTGGCAATTGTAGGTGTACAGCATGTAGTTATCTGGGGGAAGGTATGTGTCACAAGGACTCAGAATTTACATTGTGTGCTGGAGGTTCAGTTATTATCCTTCCATGTTGTGCTCGTGGCATGACTATGTTTCTACAGTTGCTGAACTTACCTATAAAATCTATCTGCAAATCATTTTTGTGAATGATTGATGTCTATATAATTTTCAATTATTTGTTGTCTGAATATGTATACATATTTTCTTATTGAAAACAAGTTATTTTTAGTTTCCTTTTGGATATGTTTGGGAGCAAACTCCTAACTGTTGCTATGCTGCTATGGAAACGGTATCCACTGACATGTTTACAATTGTTTAAAATACTATAAACTTTCAAGGGCAAAGGCAAACAGTTTATTTCTATCAAAGTTGTTTCATAACTTCTTTTTTTATTAGTTTATTTATTACTTTAAGACTCATGTCAGAATCTATTTCATCTGCATAAAAAAGCACTTTTTGCTAAGATGCATAATTATTTATATAGCTTTGTGGTTATGACTTCAGTTGAGATGAAAGTAGTGAGGAAGTTTCCCTTGGAAGGAAGGGCTGAGTTGGAGACTGGACTATACAGAGCTGGATCCCATTTGTAATTTTTCTGTTTGACTGTGTGGCTTTGGGAATGTATTTAAATTCTCAGTGTCCCAAGATTCCCACGTGAATAATTGGAATGATGTTTCTTAGGGGACATACATCATTTCATATATAGAAAGCACTTTGATATTGTCAGATGAAAGAAAACTATCATGGCTATTAGTTTTATATGCAGAATATATTTATGTCCCATTCTAATGGCTAGGGAAAACATAAATTAGCAGTAGATGGCCTTTCTTGCTCATACTGTGAGGGAAGACAATTTTAAACAATTTCATACATAATTATAATTTAATTTATCATTTTGTACTTCATAATTTTTATCATTCTTGGATAGTAAATGCAACTTTATTGTGAAACAAAGGCAAGACAGCTACAATTGCATGAAGGTGCTGGGAAAGTGCTGAACTTAGATGGTTTTCCAAGAGTCATGTATCATTTTAGGGTAGAATTTGTGACCATAAATAAGGGAACTTTTCATCCCTGATGCCTTAGATGATGATGACATTTAAAGAGCAGAAATTCATAGTAATTTAGATCCAGAATATTTTCTCCTTTGGGAAGACAACCCCACCAGCAAAAATAACAACAAACTGCCTAAGTCTGGTATCTATTTGAGGAAAGATGCCTTTTTTGGGAACACATCTCTTACTCTGCACCCTACTCTGCACCCTACCACACAGTGTCTCTGCCACACACCCCCAACACATACTCACACACAACACACATCCTTGAAATCTTTTTTTTTAGTCATCTGATCAAAAGAACTTTTTCTGGGCTTTGAATCCTAGACCAAAGAACATCAAGGAATAACTAGCCATTTTGGTAACTAGGGTAAAAGAATTAAATGCATGCAGACAGATCCTCTTGAGTGTGTGTATATGGATGTGTGTAGGGGAGGAGAGATAACTATGGGATACAAGGTCCCATGGCAGGAAGACATAGACACTGAGATATCAGGAGGGCACTGTAAGGGAGGCTGCCCCATGGGAAAGGGGAAATCAAGGCAAGTCAAAACCAGGGAAACATAAACATAGAGATACTGTCAGTACCTTCTAAATTTTGATGCCCTGGGGAAAAGTTCCATTTATTCTACCCTAATTAAAGGTTCTGTGTGGGGATGATAATAGTCTGGGGAGAACTAGTTGTAACAGTGGAAGCATCAGAATGCCATTGATCAAATATTTCCTTCCGGACCACTATCCATCAAAATTCATGGGTATTTTTTCCCTTTACAATGAATGGCCAGCAGACATTTCATCACAAGCTGATTATGTAGTTTGTTGGTAGCTTGTTTTATTTCTTTCCAGTGCTGAAAAGGCTTCTCTCCTTTTCTGAGCAAACTATAGCTTCGAAATGTGATGCCTTGGGCCTTCTGATTAGAACCACCTAAAACTTGACGGATCTGCCCCAGGACTAATATGTGGGAAACTGCAAGAGGACAACTCTGTCAAGAAAGTTCATAAGGAAAAAAAAAACGCACATCTGGCTTAGCAATAGCCTGTGTCAAGGGGCTGAGTAAAGTATTAACTTTCCTGGGATGTGAGCCATGGGCTTTCAAAAGCTCTGGAAATGGGATCCCTTGGGAATTATTATCAAGCTTCAGCACAAAAACCCAGGAGAGGAATAGCTACTTGGTTTGTTTGGTTTAGTCTTAAGAAGCAGTGCTCCATTTCTGACATGGTCTAAATAAAGGGGAGTTTCCTGAGTTAACCTTCTATATTGTGGTGTGTGATTTTTCACTCAGCTGCTTCCTTGCTGGTTTAGAGCGTATGAGGGAATTCCCCTCTTCTGACCAAAATGTTGACTGAGGGATATGTTGTTGATATTAATCTGGGGGTTTTTCTCTTATATTTTGCTGTTTCCTGTTTTCCATGACCTTTCTGTCTCTGGGTAATGAGGGGAGTCTGATTATGAAGTAAGTCCTATGTTTAAAGAAAGCAGGAGACAGTGTTGGGTATGGTGAAGATTCACTTCTGCTTTTATTCCTTCCTTAATTTCTGGGGTCACAATGTAAATGTTTTTGAAGATGAAGGCCTTACTCATACAAATCACTGAATTGCAGCATTTAGAATTTGAAAGGGGCCTGACGGGTCATCCACTCTGTTTTGGGAAAAGCATCTCTTCTACAATGTACTTGACAAGTAGCCAGCCTTTGCTTGAAATCCTCCCAATGATGGGAACTTGCTACCTCCCAAGGCAGCCTTCTACTTTTAGGCAACTCTAACTGTAAGCAAGCTTTCCCTTGTATCAAGTTTATATTTGCCTTTTTGCATTTTCCACCCACTGCTCCTAGAAGTGATGTCCCCTCTGGGGATGAATAGAGTGAATCTAGTGCCCCTTCCATAATACTTGAAGACAGGAATCAAGTTCCATCACTTTTCCAATTATTCTCTTCTTCAGACTAAATATCCCCAGTTCTTTCAACCATTCTTTATGGCATGAATTTGAGGCCCTTTGCTTTCCTGATTGTCCTCTTCTAGACACTCTGCAGATTGTATCAAGGTCCTTCCTAAAATAAGGCACCCAGAACTGAACACAATGCTTCAAAGTATTTCCTGTAGGACTGAGCAAGTAGTACTATTGCTCCTTAATCATGGACACTATCTCTCGTGACATATACAAAGCTCGTGTCAGCTTTCTTGGCTGCCATATCACATTGTCAGCTCATATTGTCCACTAAAATCCCACATATTTTTCAGAAAACTTGCTGTCTAGCTATACCTCCCCCCATTTAATAGTTGAGAAGTTGTAAATTCCAATATAAGATTTACATTTATTCTCATTACAGTTCATCTTATTCAATCTGACCCAATGTTTCAGTTTTTTCTATCCCATCTCTATAATCTATTGCATAATTTTTATAAGCTTGCCATAAATATCCTTATCTAAATCACCAATAAAAATAAAAGCATGGGGCCAGAGCATAGGGTCAAGTGGGAAGTGGTGAGGAGCAACATACAAACAAATATATACAAAGGGACCCATAGGAAATAATTAACAGAAGGCAGGCATTGGAATTAAGGGGGGTTGGGGAAGGCTTCTTGTAGGGGGCAGAGTTTTAGTTGGGACTTAAAGGAAGCCAGGGAGTGTAGTGGTGGGAGTGGAAGAGGGAGAATATTCCAGGCATGGGGGACAACCAGAGAAAATGCCCAGAGTCAAGAGATAGAATATCTTGTTCATGGAACAGCCAGGAGGCCATCTTAAGTATGGGTAGGGAAGTAAGGTTAAAGAAGACTGGAAATGTAGGAGGGAGCTAAGTTGTGAAGGGCTTTGAATTCTTCATATTTTCCCATGAGAATGACATGAAAAAGTCTATCAATTACTTTGCTAAGACCTAGGTGAGCTATACATATTTGTAGCTGGAATTCTTAACTTGAAATCTATACTCACTTGCCTTTGTAATCCTATATATATATATATATATATATATATATATATATATTAATAGATTTAAAAACATTACTCCTAGAAGGGGTCCCTAAGCTTCCTTTAACTATCAAAGGGATCCATGACACTAAAAAAAATAAAAAAAATAAAAAAAGCTTAAGGAGCTCTGATTTCTAGCATTCTCCTGAACTACAGCATAAGCTTAGAAACTGTTAAAAAAAAAAAAAAAGGAAACAAGGGTAGTTTGAAATGTCCTGGTCGCAGCAAATCCAAGTTACCTCTTTGTGATTGCCATTTCCTTTCCTAGATATTCCCTAGCACTCTCTTGAATAAAATCTTTTTGAATTTTGTAAGTAGTCAAACAAATTCATTGGTCTTTAACTTGCAGAAAAGCTATTTCTCTACCTTTTAAAAAAAATAGAGACATTTGACCTTCCCTAATCCTTTGATACATCTCCCATTCCTCCATCGTCATTGAAAGACCACTAATGGTGCCTCCAGGACCTTGTGTGCCAGTTCATTCAATACTAACCAATGTAGTTATCCCAGTTTGGTGACCTAAACTCCTCAAAAGCAGCTAGTAGATGAGAAAACAGGTCCAGGGAAATTAAATGACCTGCCCAAAGTAATCCACAGATCCTGAGACAGGATTTGAAACTGGGTCCTACAACTTCTTTCTGTTGTACCATACTGTCTCGTGAACAGTTGCTGAACATAGTTAGGACTTAAGCAATGGTTATGAATATAGTGATGCTTACAGGTTTTGGAATGTAAGTTAAAATAGCTATTTGCTTGCTATGTGATCGTAGATACTTAATTTTTTTGAGTCCCAGTTTCCTCATATGTAAAATAGTGATAACAATACTTGTATTACCCACATCACAGTTGTGTAGATAAACTGAGAGACTGTATGTAAAGCACAAAGTGTTATGTAAACATGTGCTATATTTCAATTCTATAATGATATTAGGCACTTCTAAATTTAACAATATGCAGAGCAGCCATTAAATTCTCCCATATTGTAACTATGATTTTAACCTTTTTTGTCTAGTGACTTTTCAGGGCTTTTTTTAACTTTGTTTTTACAAAGTGTTTGACAAGGAAGCGTGACTAGTGAATTGTGTGGAGGAAAGATGTCAGACAAACTATATCCTTTTACTTAGGAATGACTTTTTAAATCTCTAATACTTAATTGATTGTAACTAAGTAAGATACATTTGCAACATTATTCATCATTGAGAATTTTCCCAACACTATTTAAATTAAATAATTAATTATATTATTAAATGATATACAATCAATAAATTAAACTAATTATAATCTATAATAAATATAAATACATTTTATTAACGAAATTAAATTTTGTTTAAACTGGTTCTGTTATATTATCTTAGCTGCCATGGAAATCCTTAAGATGTAGGCATAAAATTGTGGCATTCCAATTCAGGTTTTCAGGACATATTTATTCAAAATCACTGCTCATGGGCACTCTTTTCCTCCTCCTCCATTATCTGCTGATGTCCACCTCACCACTCAGAATTAAACATGTGATATCATTGTAAGGTTAAAAAATTACATAAAACAAAATGCTAGATAAATAACTAGAAATTAAAATAAACAAAAGTTACTCCATCACCTTTTTCCTAAAATGTAGTCCTGGGATGGGGTAAGTCTCTACTCCTATGCTGCCCTGTCAAAATAGTGCTATAAACTAGGAAAACAGAAATAAAGTGTATGAGTACACATCCTCTGCAAGACTCCCTTGGTATTTTCTGTATGGCAGGAGGGGACATACCTGAGTCATTCAGGGAGGGTGGGTAGGGCCCTAACTTTGCTGTAACTCTTGGAAGCCTTGGGCTGCTTAGGATTCCCTATAGATGAACATGGATACCTCAGTTGTTCTACATGTTTGTCTTATGGATGCTCTGTGTAGTTATTACTCTGGTATTCTCCTTATTCTTGGCTTCCTAAACCATCATCATCATCATCATCATCATCTTCTTCTTCTTCTTCTTCTTCTACTACTACTACTACTACTACTACTACTACTACTACTACTACTGCTACTGCTTCTACCACCACCACCACCATTACCATCACTGCCACTCCTTCTCCTCCTCCTTTGTTGCCTCCTCCTCCTCCTCCTCCACCACCATCACCACCACCACCACCACCACCACCACTACTTCTAATAATAATAACACCTAGTGTTTATATAGGGCAGCTAGATGGCACAGTGGATAGAGCAAAAGGCTTGGAGTCAAGAAGACCTGAATTTAAATCTGTTCTCAGACACTTATTAGCTATGTGACCCTGGGCAAGTCACTTAACTCTGTTTGCCTCAGTTTCCTCATCTGTAAAATGAGCTGGTGAAGGAAATATCAAAACCACTCTAGTATCTTTGCCAAGAAAACTCCAAATTGGGTCACAAAAAGTCAGACACAACTGAACGACCAACAAGCATTTATATAACACCTAATTTGTACCAGGCACCATGCCAAGTACTTTATGAATACATAATTTGATTTTTGCAACAACCCTGGGAGATAGGAGTTATTGTTATTATTATTCCTAGTTTACAGTTGAGGAAGCTGAGGCAGAGGTAATGTCACTTTCCCAAGGATACATGGTTAGTAAAGATCTGAGTTTGGATTTGAACTCAAGTATTTCTGACTCCAAGACAATTCTCTTTCCACTGCACCACCCACCTGCCTCTGAATATCTTGAGTAGGGATCTCTGTATGTGCTTTTCAGTCCCTGACTTCTAGTTAGCTTGCCTTTCTGCCAGTGCCACTATAACTGTCCACTTGTATCCCTTTCACCCTCTAGCTATGTCCATTTCCCCTTCATAGCCCCATACAAACACTTTTTACTAACCCATTTGTGGGACTGCCATAGCTAGACTGGGTTTCACCATGTTATGGGTTTATATGGAATGTAGTTTCCAAAGAGGATATAATATCATGTATACCCATAGAAACACACCATTGCATCTCAAGACCTTCACATGATACAGAGCTTGTCACCAGTCACCTGCAGACATTTCAGAGAATCCCATTACATTATCTTAGATGAGCTCTCATATTGTAGCACCCAACTGCCATAGTCATATTTCTTGAAACTTTTGGGGTCTATCATTAGAACTATTGCTCTCATTTCCCCACTGAATCTCATCCTGACCAACAAGAATTAAACACATGATATCATAGCAAAATAAAGGTCATATATTAAAATGTAGAGTGCAAGGTAAATATCAAAGAATTGAAATCGCCACAAGGCATTTGATCACTTGTTTCTCAGAATGAATTATTTTCCTTCCTCCAGTTGATTACTCATCTCTGTTTCCCATGCAGTCTAATAAGCATAGTGCTGTAAACTGTTCAGTCATTTTTCAATTGTATCTGATTCTTCATGACCTCATTTAGGGTTTTCTTGGCAGAGATACTAGAGTGGTTTGCCACTTCCTTCTCCAGTTCATTTCATAGATAAGGAACTGAGGCAAACAGAGTTAAGTGACTTGCCTAGGGTGACACAACTAGTAAGTGTCTGAGGTCAGATTTGAACTCAAGAAGATGAGTCTTCTGAACTCTAAGCCCTGCACTTTATCCACTGAGCCACTTATCTGCCTGTGCTATAAGCTAGGGGGGCTGAAAGACAAGCATGAGAGTATATTCCCAAATGAACGGAGCATTTATTAAGCATGTGCTATGTATGGAGCACTTTGCTAAGTACTAGGGATATAAACAGAAAAGTCTACTCTTAAGAGCTTACATTCTAGTAAAGGACATAACACATATGGAAGGTTTCAGTTGCAAGTCAGATGGAAAGATTCCATGGTCCTTAGAGTGCTACACCAAAAGCAGAGGAGTTGGTAGGGAATTTCACTGCAGTTCCTAGAAACATTGGGCTTTTTGGTATTGTAGATATTACCCATATAACAGGTAATACCTAATTTCTTACTCTCTGTGTTTCTTTCTCTTTCTGTCTCTGTTTCCCTCTGACTCTTGTCTCTCTCTCTGACTCTTGTCTATGTGTCTGTCTGTCTGTCTCTAACACACACACACATACACACACATATGCCCATGCATAATTCTCCCAAAAGGAAATTAAAAAAAACCCAAGAGTTTTTAGTTTTGAAGAAAGGAAGGATTTTGTATTAGAGATCAGAATGTCATGAGGTTTCTTTCACTTGAGTGAGACCTAGAAGCTTGAGAAACTAGAAACATTTTCATATTTTGATATATGAGGCAGCTTTAATCTTTCTTGTTCATTGAGGTATTTCTTTCAGAGGTGCAGATTACAGTTTCCATGCCTTCCCATTCTATATAACTCTTGTCAATGTTCTCCCATAAATTATTCTCAGAGGCTCTATCCAATGTTTTGAGGGCCTTCCTCTCAGTCTCTTTAAATTACACGTGTACATGAAATATCTTATCTGTTTTTGCTCACTCTCACTCTATGACTGGTCCCCTACCTTCTACAGTCAAATCCTTGTTTGAAGATATCTTTTACATCTAATCTTGGGCATTATTCTTCACTGGCAACATTTCACTACTTATTTTGGTTTACCACATGCTCCTCTTTTGTCATTTAGTGATATTCCACTTTATTTTGGGGCAACTGGGGTATTTTATGACTTACAGTGCTATACTGTCACTGGAAGAGTCCTATAAAAAGGGATGGATCTTGGTTTTAGGCAAAAGCTTGGGGCTGTTTAAAAGCAGTGTAGTTTCCCAAAGACAACCCAATGTTTCCTTTTCCTTTTTAATTATGGGCCCAACTCATTGTCCATCTTTAGTTAGAAGGTTGTAAAGTTGTTTTTTATTAACTTGAGTGAGAGATGGCTTCTGAGGGACTAAAAGTATTTTGTTTAATAGTATCACTTCACAAAAATTTCAAGTTTGAAGGGACCTTAATAGTCACAAGGTCCACTCTCATTCACACATCATGAGATTTCTTCATTAATACTATAGCAAGGTATTCTTTTGCCCTGATCTCTGTTTTTTATTTTATTGAAAGAAAGTCTAAAGAAGGCTGAGACTTTCTCAAGGTTCCCATTCAAGAAGCCTGAAGAATTGGGCTTTTATCTCACCATAATATTTCTTCTGTGATAAATGGTCACATGTCAATGTGGAATGGCAGTGAGAAAAACAAATTGTGTCACTTTGAGATGGCTTCTTATGAGTGTTTAGGAATGGTTTCTTCTGAATTATATTTATATGTTCTGAAATGTCCTTGAACAGGAAAGAGCAATCATGTTTTTTTAAAAATAATCTCATTATGAATAAATATACTTGAAACTTATTTGCCCACCTGAAAAGCAAAACAAAATGCTTCTTTTAAAAGTAAATACTCTTTTGAATTAGTAAGTAGAAGTATGCACACTCAAAATCTCACAGACTTTTCAGATGGTATTTAAATAATGAGAAGAGGTTTTTAAAAACCCAGCACTATAATTATTTGATGTTTGTAGAGAATTTTCTTGTTTGTTTTGAGGAAGGAGCTTTCACTCCACTCTGATGGTCTGTCAAGACTACATCAAAAGCACCTATCGACTCTTGAATTGGTGTAACCCATTCTGGAAAACAATATGAAATTATGAGAGGACACTCACTAAACTTTGTATTTTTTTAATGTAGCAGCCAGTAGATCATATAGGCAGAGAGCACATAAAGGGCAAAGACAGAAAGAAAGGTTACATATACATACACATATCTGTACATATTCACATAGGCACTTTTGTGGTAGCAAAAAACTGGAAACAAAATGAATTTGCATTATTTAGGGAATGGCTAAATAAGTTGTGGTATTTGAAGACAGTGAATAGTATTGTGTGCAGTGCTGAATGATGAATATGAAGAATTCAGAGAAACAGAGAAAGACTTGTATGAATTTATGGAGAAGAAAGAAAGCAGAACTGGAAGACAATAATGCAAGTGAAAATGCTAGACTACAGCTGAACTAAGACTATATGTGACAATCAATTTTAGTCCCAGAAGACAGATGACAAAACACACATAATTATTCTCAGTAGAGAAACGGGGACTGGAGGTATGGCATAGGATGTAAAATGAAATAATTTCTTTTTTTTATTTTTGCAGGGGGGAGGCCAGGGCAGTTGGGGTTAAGTGAATTGCCCAAGGTCACACTGCTACTAAGTATGTCAAGTGTCTGAGGCTGGATTTGAACTCAGGTCCCCCTGACTTCAGTGCCGATGCTCTATTCACTGAGCCACCTAGCTTCCCCTGAAGTAATTTTTTCAGTGAATTTTGAATAACTGTTTTTCCTCTGTTAAAAGAGAGGGTCCAGTGGTGGGGAAAGGACTTATACTGGAAAACAACTGTGGCATAATAAATAAAAGAAATCAATAAAACTGCTTTTTTTAAGGCATCTGAAGTGCTCACCTACTGGAGAATGGCTAAAAAAAATCATTGTATATGAATGTAAAGGAATATTCTTGTGTCATAAGAAAGGACAAAATAGATGATTCCAGGGGAAACTGGAAACTGATTTAGAGTTAAGTGAACAGAACCAGGAGAAGACATATATAATGACAGTAGTAACCAAAAAAAGCAACTTTGAAAGATTTTAGAATTATGACTAATGTACACAGACAGAGGACTGAAGATGAAGCATGTTGCCTTCTTTCTACCAGAAAGATGATGGACATCAGATATGCATTTTGGGATGTGACCAATGTAAGGAATTTTTTTTCTAGACTATTCATATTTTTATGAACATTTCCTTTTTTTCTTTTCTTTTTTAAAGTGTTCAGTGGTGTGTGTGTGTGTGTCTGTGTGTCTGTGTGTCTGTGCGTCTGTGTGTGTATGGGTGTGGATATGTGAAGTGGGAAGGAGAGGTAATAAATACTGGTAAAATAAATGTTTAAAAGATACCTAGAGATTTTCATTTTATACATTAATTAAACAAACAGTAACAATTGTTATAATACACTATATAGTTCATTACAGTTTAGAAAACAGTCTATAACAAACACTCAAAAGGGGATCATGTCTTCTCTCTTTTTACTAGCACCCAACACACCAACAAAAGGCCCCTTTTCTGATGCTCAGTATATTGTGGTCATACTGTCCTGAAGACACCAGGAGAACTTCCAAATCAAAGATATCATTTAATGAGGCTTTATCATCAACATCACTCTCAATATTACATATGTCTTTGACAACACTGGCAGTAGATATGCCAGTATTAGTCAATAAAGTTACTTAGCAGTAATTCCTTTCCTATGGTCTCTGAGCTGAAGCTGCAAAGTAGTCTGACAGTGGCAAGTCAACATCGGGAAAAATCCACTGACCACAACAATTCCCTGAGTATAGTCAACACTTTTTTTCTTCCTTCCTCTTGGGGGAAGTATCTCACCAAATGCCTTTTCTAGAGTTGTGAAGCATTATACTATATGTATACTAATGGGTACTAGTCTTCTAGTCTGCCCCATGATGGTCTAGTACCTTCCTTCTGAGATTATGTTGACACTATATATCTGTATATCTATCTATCCATGCATCCATCTATCTATCTGTCTGTCTATCTATCTATCTAATCTTCTGAATACATGTAGTTATTGCATGTTGTCTTCCCCCATTAGATCATGAGCTTCTTGAGGGCAGGAACTGTGTTTTTGCCCTGTTTTTTTTTTATCCCTAGCATTTATCTCAGTACCTGACACATAGTGTTTAATAAATGCTTTTTAAAAAACTGACATACTATGGATTCTTAATACCATCTGTTATTGTGATTCATAATAATAACTTATTGTAAGATATTGTGATTATTTGGGAAATGATTCAAATTGGGAAAGTCCTCTGTAGTGCATTGCTAACACAGTGATTTTCATATGTAGCCCTTTCCTCACTCTTCCGTCCACTCCTCTTACACCCCACGCCCTGTTTTTTGTTCCAGGAAGTCATTTAAGGGGAACTGTTGCAATTCTGGAAATCTATATATGGTTTGTAGAATTTGGCAGCAAACAAAAACAGTTGAATTATATGAAAAGTCACAATTTGGCATTGTAACACCACATGTTTCAAGCTTCATTTTTAACTTGGGGTTAATAACATTCATATGTTAACTTTATACATTAATAATCACAACTATAGTAGAACTCTTTTTTTCTTTT
Source organism: Pseudocheirus occidentalis (assembly GCA_028646575.1). NCBI lineage: Eukaryota > Metazoa > Chordata > Mammalia > Diprotodontia > Pseudocheiridae > Pseudocheirus > Pseudocheirus occidentalis. The sequence goes on from CM053595.1 coordinate 232,754,691, forward strand.
GGAAGGGACAATACCATCATTTTGCTAAAAACTGGCTATCACAATTTTGTGATTGAGTGTAGCCAGTCAACAAGTATTTATGAAGTACCTACTTGGTGCCAAACTCTGTGCTAAGAACTGGGGATACAAAGAAAGAGAAAACAGTCCCTGCTCCCCAAGTACATCAGTTTAATGGGGAAGACAGTGTACCAACAACTCTGTGCAGACTAGGGATATACAGGATAAATCAGGGATAATCTCAGGGGAAAGGCACTAACATTAAAGGGAATGGGGAAAGGCTTCTTGCAAAAGAAAGGTACCCATTAGATCCTGCATGAGAACTGAATAACTCATCAACCAGTTACAAACTATAGTTTGAGTTTATAGCTTGTTAGTTAATTAAACATTTTTTTGGTTTAAGTACTGTTCATTCAAAAGTGTGAAAATTGTAGTTTTAGAACCGAACTATTATTAGAGATGATCTAATCTAAATCCCTCATTTTTTAGCCAAGGAAACTGAGCACCTTAGAGGTTAGATATCTTGTTTAAGGTGATACAGCTGGGTAGTGTCAGAGTGCATCTTGATCCAATTTGCTATTTAGGTTATTTTCATGTTTTATATGAGGAAATGGAGATTCAGAAAAGTGAAATGAATAAGACCCTAAATAGTAGAGCTGAAGTTTGGTCTGCAAGGGGTGGGGAACCTATGGCCTCAAGGCCACATGTGACTCGAAGGTATGTCTAATCCAATTCCCTTTCTTTTTCATATTCTGTTGCCATTTGTTCTTGGCTAAGCTCATTAGCATTTCAGTTTGTGATGAATATTTAATATTTAATATTAAATAATATTTAATGATAAAAATAGATTAAGGATAGGTGAGGAAAGATGGTTAACACTTCCACTTAAGAAATGACAAGACCTTTCATAAGATCAAAAATTTAATCATTCTGTTTTTTTTCCTCTAACCAGAAAATCTCTAATACAAAGTTGGGTCCTTGTAAACTAGTTGGGGATGGTGAGGAAAGAGGAATGACCTTCTTTAGAGTTATAGTTAAATGAGAACATTCATCTTCCTTTATACCTCCTTGTCTGCTTTTATCCTTTCTGTTAAGAAGCATAGAAAAGCTGATTATTATGCCTACTTTTAATTGAACCTATTTAAGTTTTAATCTCTCTCATATGATAATTGTTCAATATATTTCTGCCTATTCATGGTTTCTTCCAAGGTACAGGGTTGGAGTTAAGCCACATGGAAATTGTGCCATAGCTGAATGGTACTTCTACATTTTTCTCAAATAGGGAAAAATTGTGGTAGTCACTGGCTTCACTATATTTCTACCCTATTTGAGGCATGTTAATAATTTCTAAACAAATGACCACTGATGAAAGCTAAAAAATTACCTCAAATAGTATTGCTTGGAAGGAAGTCTTTAGTGTGGTAGCCCATATGTTTGATTCTATATTGTTTAACATTTTTATCAGTGACTTGGACAAAGGCATGTTTATCAAATTTGAAAATGACACAAAAATGAGAGGTAAACAAAACAGAACAGATAATGGAGTCAGTATCCAAAAAGAGCCCTATTATGTCCTTCAGGCTTATACTTTTGGGTGATTCTTTACTAATATTTCTTCATAGTGTTCAGTGTCTCCTATTTAGTCATCTCTCTAGCCTTAGTTCTTAATCTGAGATTTAATGCCAGGGCTAGGCTCTGCTCTCTCTCACATTTTTGGATGAGATGGTCAAGCCCTATTGTTCCTGACATAAATTTTCTGAGTTTATGCTGCTTACTTCTACTGCACTTGCTTTGGGCTGGTTAACTAGCTTATGGGCTGGTTAGAATGTTAGCCCTAATCTACAATGATAAAATTTTATAGAGATAAATGTAAAGTTTATATTTAGGTTCAAAAAATCAACTCCACAAATATAAAGTAAAGGAGGCATGACTAGACAAATTTTTTTCTTAAAAATATCTGGGAGTGGGGGCGGCTAGGTGGCGCAGTGAGTAGAACACCGGCCCTGGAGTCAGGAGTACCTGAGTTCAAATCTGGCCTCAGACACTTAACACAAAAACTAGCTGTGTGACCTTGGGCAAGTCACTTAACCCCAACTGCCCTCCAAAAAGCAAAAACAAAAACATAAAAAATCTGGGAGTTTTAGAGGACTGAAGGTTCTATATATGTCAGCAATGTTGTGTAGAAGCCAAAATAGCTATTGGTATCTTAGATTGTTTTAAGACAGGTATGGAATTCAGATAAGGAGGTGAAAGTCCCATTGTTATTGACCATTGTCAGCTGCTTTGGAGTATTATATTCAGTTATGGGTCACTTTAGAAAGGGCTTTTCTAAGTTATATAATGTCTAAAAGAGGGCAGTCAGGATGGTGAAGGGCCTTCAATTCATGCCATAGAAATGTAAAAGACATGTCTCATACTCTAAACCAGTGGTTCTCAGCCTTCCTAATGCTGCAACCTTTTAATCTTGGTATGTGGACATATCTGCATGTGGGTGGAAACATGTGGAGACCGATAGAGGAGCAGTGTCTCGGTTCCTAAGACCATCATAAAGATGTGTTTTCTGATAGTCTTAGGTAACCCAGGTGACCCCTGTGAAAGGGTTGTTCAATTCCCAAAGGGGTTGAGAACCACTGCTCTAAATCCAGTCAAAGTAACTAACAAGATGCTTGACCCCATACCGTTCTCAATCAATCAAAGTTGCAAACTAGGTGTGAACAACTATGAGCTACCCTCTATTGAATCAATCAGAAGTGTAAACTAGGAATGAATTGAATAAAAGAAAATGGAGAGCCTGTTGGGCTTGTATAAAACAGCAAGCTAGTTGAATTACACAGAATGACAACAGTTGTCCAGTTTACTGATAGAACATCTCCAGGCAAGTCCCTGACAGGGAGCTACTTCAGTAGAAAGTCTCTCCTCTGCTTCTAATCCACCTAATCCTTGTCTGCAAAATCACTGGGTCATAAAACAAACCATAGTACTGACTTGACCAGGAGAGCTACAAGCACCATAGAAGAAAAAGCACAAAACCAGGAAAATCCCAGGAGAGGAACGGCAGTAACCTGTGCAAGTGCTCTGACCAAAGAAGATTTAGAAAATACAGAAGCACATGAATCAAGGAACTTTAAGGAGACAGAACATCACTCAGTGCCACAATCAGGAAAGGCCAACTACAGACCTATGATCAGGAAAAGTGAAGCTTACCAGCCCATATTTGGAGCATAGACAAAGCGAGTGCAGTAGAACTAAGCAGCAGGAACTCAGAAAATTGATGTTAGGATCAAAAGGGCTTGACCATCTCATCCAAAAATGTGAGAGAGAGCAGAGCCTAGCCCTGGCATTAAATCACAGATTAAGAACTAAGGCTAGAGAGATGATTAAACAGGAGACGCTGAACACTATGAAGAAATATTAGTTAAGAATCACCCAAGAGTATAAACCTGAAGGACAAAATATGACCACAACAGCTCTAAGGAGAATCTCACAAAAGGAAATTGATTGGCTCCAAGGCCTTCAAGAATATCCAAGAGAAATAAAGCAATAGATTATAAACAAAATGAAAGTTATAGAGAAAATGGAAGATTGAATAGATTAAAACAGAGAGTAATAAACTTTAACTCAAGAAATTAGAATGAACAGAAAGTAATGATTCCATGAAACAACAAGAAATAGTAAGGAAAAAACTAAAACTGGAGAGTCAGGAGAAAATATAAGTTTCCACACGCCAAAAAACAACTAACCTAGAAAACAGATCAAGGAGAGAATATAAGAATCTTTGAACCAAGCTCCCCCTACCACCACCAACCTACTGCACCCCATCCCCAAACCCTGGATATCATGTTTCAAGAAATCAAGTGAAAGTTGTCATAGTTCATTAAAACCAGAAAGCAATGCAGAAATACAAAGAATCGGGGGTCGGAGCCAAGATGGCGGCGTAGAAGCAGCAAAGCACCGCAGCTCCCACACAAACACGCTAAAAAACTCATAAAATGGGACTCTAAACAGATTTTCAAGCTCCAAAACTCTCCACAAGACAGAAAGCACATCTGTTGCTACAGGCAGCTCAGCAGGTGAGGCTCTTCTCAGCAGTCTGGGAGCCGTGGCTGAAACCCTGCCGGCTCAAGCCCTGGGGCATCGGGCGGGGAGCCGCGTCTACAGGTGAGCAGATCTACTGCACTGGAGGCACAGTCACCACACTTATCAGGCCAGAAGACAAAAAGGCTAAGAGTAAGGTCAGCAGATTTTGCTAACTGGGGAGGAGAAGAGCGGGTCCGGCCAAACAGCTCCCAGGGCAAGGAAGCAGCGGGAGGCGGCTGTAGCAACAGGAACGGAGCAGCAGCAGCTTCCATAGGGCTGCTTCAGAGTCCTCGGCCTGCAGATAGCAGGGGGGCTGACGCGATCCATCGGGGCCAAGGGCTCTTGCGTTGAGTGGCCTGGATCTGGATCGGGGTCTTGAGTGTTGGTCCTGGGGTGCGCTTTCAGTGAGCCAAAGCTGGGGGGGGACTGCAGCATCCCACTAATAGCTCCGGCAGCTGTGAGGGCCCCAGCAATTTGGGACAGAGCTTTCCCCCTCCAGGAAGCAGAGTTCCACAGAGATAAAAAACCAAGCAATTAATAGACTGGCCAACATGAGAAAAAGGA
>CM053595.1:232759828-232778991 GCA_028646575.1 Pseudocheirus occidentalis
ATTGTGGGAGGGGTCTTACAGTGGGATCAATGTTCTGGGCTGGGGGGTAGGTGCAAAAATAGGGACAAAATTTGTAACTCAAAACTTTGTGGAAATGAATGATGTAACCAAGAAAATAAATTAAAATTAAAAAAAAAGAAATACAAAGAATCTATCAATCAGCTCCTGAATGAAAACCCAAATAAAAACTCCCAGGAGTGTCACAGACAAATTCCAGAGCTGCTGGTTAAAGAAAAGCAAACAGCCAGAAAGAACTCAAATTTCAAGGAACCATAATCAAGATCACACAAGACTTGGCAGCTGTTACTATAATAGATATCTTAGAATATGATGCTTCAAATGGCAGAAGTTTAAGGTTTGCAAATAAGAATAATTTATACTTCAAGAGCTAGTATAATGCTACCTGCTGAAAAAACAGGAATTGACTTTCAAGCATTCTTGATGAAAAGACCAGGGCTAGGTAGAAGCTTTGAAAGGCAAATACAGGAGTATAGAGAAAACTGGAAAGGTAAATGTATTTGAGCACTTGAAAAGCACTCTTAAGCTAAGAATACTTACTAGCATTTTGGCCCTGGACAGGTTACTTAACCCTGTTTGCTTCAGTTTCCTCATCATGGAGAAGGAAATGGCAAACCATGCTAATATCTTTCCCAAGAAAACCCCAAATGGGGTCACTAAGAGTGAAACACAACTGAAATGACACCACCACCACCACCAGCAGCCAATAAAGAGCTTACATTCTCATGGGGGGGGGGGTAGGAAGAAGTGTTCTATCAAAAGCCTAAAGTCTTCAAGTATAGTATAGGGAGTTAAGACAAACACATGGGAGTGGTTTATTTCTGTCTTACCCAGCATTGAAAGAAGAAATAGAAGGAAGGCAAAAATGGGAACATATTAAGGAATAAAGTAGAATAAAGGAGAGGGAACTTAATATCTCACATAACTGGTGCGTGTGAGATGAAGAGTGTATAAGCCCAGAGGAAGGGATGGGAACAACTCCGGTCAAAGGAACTTCACTTTTGTCTGAACCAGACAAAGGAGACTGAATATAGTTGCATGTATATACACAAATAGACACATAGCCACACACAAATACAAAAAGCTTGGTATAGAACTACATTAAATTTATGAGGGACAGGGAGAAGGAGGCATTGAGAGAGAAGGCAGATCAATGAAGGAGTAGGCAAAAAAAAAACTGATGTGGAAGGGCTGGGTGTAAAGGGGGATTAATAGAAAAGATAAGAAGATAACCTGTGGTCAGGGACTGGGTGAGGGGAACAGATGAGTAGAAACAGAACATTTCAAATATACGCTCCTAGCACACTCCTCTTTCACCACTTTCTTTGTAAAAGGTGGCAAAGAGGGAAAAAGCAGGAGGATTGGAGCAGGTAGTTTTAAAAGGAAACAATACAAGCTGTCAAAAGCCATATGAAAAAATGCTCTAAATCACAAATAATTGTAGAAATTACAATTAAAAATAACCTCAAACACTTGTGGAAAGGGGCAACTCACACTTCAGATGCTGCCAATGTCTTCTAGTGATGTCTTCCTTGAGTCATCATTATTTGGAGGGGGGGGGAAGAACTAATCATAGCTTTATTTCCATGAATTCTGTTCTCTCAGAGCCCTGGCTAACAGGGAGACAACATTCAAGCAACAATATACAAACATGCTATATATAGGATAAATAAGAGATAATCAACAGAGAGAAGAACATATTAGAATGAAGGGAAATCAAAAAAGGTTTCCTGTGGAAGGTTGAGGTTTTATTTAGGATTTGAAGAAAGACAGAGAAGCCAAAAAGCAGAGATATGAGGGGAGAGAGAGAAAGAGAGACAGAGACAGAGACAGAGAGCATTCTAGGCATGAGGAACATCCAATGAAAATGCATGGAATCCAGTGATGGAGTGTGTTGTATGAGAAAAGCAAAGAGGTCGGTGCCATTGGATCAAAGAATACATGCAGGGTGTGAAATGTAAGATGGGAAAGGTGGGGGGGGGGGACAGGTTTAAAAATCTCCTCTGAAGGGCTTTTAATGACAAAGGATTTTATATTTGATCCTAGAGTCAGTAAGGCCTCAATGGAGCTAATTGAGTAGGGTGGCGACATAGTCAGATATATTCTTTAGGAAGGTTACTTTGGCTTTTGAATGGAGGATGAATTGGAATGGGGAGAAACTCATAGCAGAGAGACCAACCAGCCAGCTATTGCAATAGTCCAGGTGTGAGGTGATGAGACCCTGCACCAGGGTGGTGGCAGTGTCAAAGGAGAGAAGAAAGTGTACAGGAGAGATACTGCAAAAGTAAAAAAAAAATTTTTTTCCTTGACCCATAGTTTATTGAACTTGGGTATATTTGAGGATGGCTTATCACTAGGGGAAGGGGGTGGTACAGAGAACAGGGAGGAGGTAGATCTTAAGCTGAAGGATAGGCGGTAACAGGGAATTGGGGAAGCTGGTCCCCTATAAGCACCTGCCTTTCCACTCCTTTCTCAGTAATTGCTGCTAACCGGATTACTCCACCACTTGAGCCATCTTGCTCCATGGCCAAAGCAAGAGCATTGGCAGTGAACTGAAGACACTGCTTTTCATTCATCTCCTCTTGAGAAGAGGCATCAACATAGCCATAGATGTAGGAGCTACCTGAACCCCCAATGGAAAAAGGCTGCCGAACCATCATACCTCCCATGGGTACTGAATATACCTGCCCCCCCCCAAACCCTCCTAGGGATCCCAGCCAGTACGATGATCCCAGCCATGAGATCCTCTCGGTAACGATAACACATCTCTTTGAAGAGGTTAGCAGCTGTGTGGACCAGGGGAGGTTCGTTCAGTTCAATGCTGTGGAAGCTGAGCTGATATGTGACTGCATCGGCCACTGCCTGGGTGTCTGCCGCTGAACTGGAGCGGCAGCAGAAAATCATGGATAGGGGTCAACTTGTATGTAACTCGGTTGGCAATGTAGGACCCAGTGGTTGTCCTGGAGTCGGCTCCAAGGACCATGACCCCATCAAACTGCACAGCCATGATAGTCGTCTCAGTGTAAACGCCCCGATCCCCCCAGTCCGGTGCGAGGCCCATGGGCCCATAGGCTAGGCCTGAGCACGCATCGCGAGGAGTTCCTAAAGCAGAAGCCATTACTCCCCTGTTCTGTCAGCGGAGGCCCGGCGTCGCAGGAAAGCAACTGTTGCAAAGTGCTCGATCACCGCCCCGTCAGAACTGGAAAGTGGCACCAGCCGTGAGGCGGAGCGTCAGAACCCTGTGTTCCGTGTCGCCGGGTGGCCGCAAAAGTAAAATTGACAGGCCTTGGCAACATGTTAGATATGGGGACTGAGAGAGAATGGGGAATCGAGGATGATACCTAGGTCGAAAGCCTGGGTGATTGATTAGGAAAATGGTAATAACACAGGGAATTTAGGAAGAGGGAAGGGTTGGGGGGAGAGGGATAAAGATGAATCTAGTTTTGGACATGTTAAGTTTAAGATGCTTATGGGACATCCAGCTCAAGATATCTAATAGCCAATTGGAAACCTGAGACTAGAGATCAGTAGAGAGGCTAGGGCTGTATAAGTGGATTTGAGAAGCATCAACATAGATATGATAATTTAATCTATGGGAGCTGATGAGATCACCAAGTGAAATAGTATAAAGGGAGAAGAAAATAGAGCCCAAGACAGAACCCTATGCGACCCCTAGGCTTAGTGGACATGACTAGGATGAAGACAGTGAAGGAGACTGTGAAGGAGCGTTTAGGAGCGGGTGAGGAGAATCAGGAGAGAATAGTGTGAGAGAAACCTAGAGAGAAGAGAATATTAAAAGAGAAGGTTAATGATAGAGTTAAAGGATGCAAAGAGGTCAAGAAGAATGAGGACTGAGAAAAAAAAGGTCACTAGATTGAGCAATTAAGAGATCACTGGTAACTTTAGAAAGAGTAAATTTGGTTGAATGATATAATATATCTATATCGCCCTTTCTTACAAAGATGGAATAGGCAGGGGAGATGACATGAAGAAAAGTGAGAAGAAAGAATATCTTAAGATATATTTGGGAAATAGGTAATAGATTAATTAGTCTACACTAAAGGATTTTAATGGAAAGGAATTATGGAAGGTAGGGTTGGAAAGAGGTTGGAATAAGATTGCAAAGGACCTTCAGTGTAAACCAGGACATTTTGGTTTTATTATGTGGGAGAAGGAAGCCATTGAGGGTTGTTGAGTACAGGAATGACATGATCAGAGGTGATTATTAGAAAGATTAATCAGGAAGAAATATGCAGAATATATGGAGGAGAGAGACTAGAGACAGAGAGTCCTATTAGATGGCTATATTGTAGTAGCCCAGACAGAAGGAGTTGAATCAATAGGTTTTTTATTTCCTAAATACTAAGCAATGTAAGATAAATGAGTGAATGTTTATGAACACACTTTCTGAGAGAGTGGAACAGTTGAAAGATGTTAGATTTGGGTTCCAGAAGACCTGGGTTTAATTGCTGCCGGTGCCATTTAACTACCTCTATGACCTTAGGAAAATCACATAGCCTCTCTGGGCCTTTTTTGTCATGTGTAAAAAGGAGGAATGGGACTAGATGACCTATAATGCTCTTTCTAGCTCTGAATTTATGATCCTATGAACATCTGCTCTAAGTGGAGCCAGTGGCAGTGCTTGAGAGGCTATTAGAATTCAGAGAATCACTCAGGCATCACCCCACAGATTAGGACTTTTGCTCCAAGTGATTCTGAAGAGTCAGAGATATAGAACAGGATGGAGAAAGAGAGGGACAGAATAGTTATGAAATCTAGCAGGGTCATTCTAGGGAGTAGGAGTCAGTGAACTACCAGAAGATGCTACCATTTTACTGCTTTAGCAGTGAGCTGCCTACATAGAAAACAAAAATGCCAAGTATCACAAATCACCAGCAGTTCTTCTACCTGCACTTCTGCCTGAAGTATACATGCCTTGGGCTGGGCCAGGGCTCTTTAACCTTGATGCAAGGAACTTGATCCCGTTAAGATGCTCATCAAACTGCAAGACAAGATTTTCTATCAACTCTTCAGATTTGCTGAGATTGGTAGGTCTAATTCTATGAGATGTTAGACATCAAAACAGTGAAAGGATAGGGATTAGGCCTGTGATTTCATTGCTATAGAAATCTCCTTCATTGCAAATTTGCACCTTCTTTGCAATTTATATTTTAGCAGAGTTACCTGGAGCACCAAAAGTTAAGTGAGCTATCCAGTGTCTTACAGTTCCTACATATTGGCAGTAGTTCTTGAACTCAGGTCTTTCTTACTTCAAGACCAGCTCTCTAGGCATCATGCTGTGCTGCAAAACATCAGACTGAACTTGAATGACCAGAACCTGACACCTGAATGCAGTTTTACAGATTAGGGACTACACTGAAATTTGGGTGCCTGAACCTAAACATAAACTTGAAAACTGGTTATAAAGTTTGATGTAAAAACCTGAGACATAAACTTATTATTAATTTAGCTTAGGAATTTAAATTAGGAATTTGTGTCCCAAAGCATAATTAGTTCATCAAAAGGCATACAGAACAGTTGAGTCATTTATAAACCAAATTCTATTCCTTGGAACAACTGTGGCTTTATAGCATCTGTGTTCTTTAGCAGAGCCTTAATGAGTGGATTGCTCCAGATAATATTCTATTCCTGTCACCAAATAATGCTTTCTGTCCACACTCCTGTGCTCCTTTGTTGTAGGAAGGGTGTTGGATAAAATGGGTGACACACCCTCCCTTGTACTGAACTGCAAGGCTCAGACTTGGAAATTGTGATGTAAATCAGGCTCTTCTAGGCTTTGCATTATTGATGGAAAATGCCACCTTGGATATCCTACTTTAATTGAATTTGGCCCATAACAGTGACTGTGAAGGAGGGACCAAATATGAAAAGTATATTATATATAAAGGGACATCTCTAACAGTCTTCCATTATTCTTGGGTTTTGCTTGAGCCATAACATTGGTCATGTCACCAAGAGTTGATTCTGATTGGTGTAGAGGGTGCAGAAATGAGGATCCTAATTGGTGGAAGATTGAAAAGTAATGTTTTCATGAGGATGGGAATCACGGCATTCTAAACTGTGGCCTTCCCATCAGGTCCACATTGATGACTATAAAGTTGAAATGAGTGTTTCTAGCTGTACTCTCATTCCTTTCCTGGCCCTTTTCCTGACTTTTTGGACTTCAGATTCATTCCCTTATACTGTAACTAGTGGAGCTAGTCTAATAACAGTGTTGACTTTTTTCCTTTCTCTTTTTAAAGCTTACGTAGCAGAGTAGGATTTCTGTGAAGTTTGCTACCAGCAGCACTTTAAAAGTAAGATTAAAACACTAAACTACAAAGTAAATCAATCTGTCTTTTTCTCCATGCAAAACAGATGGCTGGTAACATTGATTTTACTTTCATCCATGACACTGTCTCTTTTGCAAATGCTTAAGAACAGCCCAAAGTGAGGGGTATGATCATGTTAGAGGAATGTTGTTCCTATAATTTGTTGATAATATATTCCAGGCTAATGGGCAAGCAAGACTGGGTCCCTTGAGCTATTCTGAAAGTGCATGCCCACTCAGAAACTATTAGCCTTTTTCATATAGCTGCTAAGAGCCCTAAAGACTACTAAAATCAATTCAGACAGTAATTTATCACTGACAGATTAAAAATTTACATTGATTTCTTCTGGAATGAGAGTTGTGCCTCCTAGAGAGCTTAATTCTCTTAATAGACAGCCAGACATAGAGTGTAATTCCAAGGTTTAAAATATTTTGGCAAAGGCTTTAGAAAAACATATAGGAGAGGAAAAGAAGACAATAATTTCAGTGTTGTCAAGATAAATGCATGGCTTAGACCTTTACTTATTTGAACTTTTAACATATATCTTCAATAAAAGTATAGTATGTCCTCAGGACTTCATTTCCTACAATATTTGGGAAGAAAGGAACATAACTCAGTGGGAAAGGTCCCTAGGCTCCATTTCCCAGAGGTTTGTATGTGAGCCTGCAATATGGTGACATTAATAAGTGAGACTGTGCAGGAGAGTGTGATACAAGGTATAAAGTTTAAAAAGCCCACTGGTAGTGAGTGGACAGGAAAACATAATGGACAAACAAGGCGGGGCAAAGAGCAGAACTATGAATGGCAGAATGAGACTGCATGGAGAAGTATGGTCATGGTATCCCCAAGCAAAGTAATTGTGGTTAGACCATGAGATTACAGAGCTGAGGTGAGAGTTTTCCACTGAGTTCCATTCTAAAATGAGAGACTCTCAGTAAAGAACTCCAAGATGCAGATTAACTATGTCTAAATGTTTGTCACTGGAGTCAATGAGTTCTGAAGTGACTGTGTCCTCTTACTGTACTGGAAATCAGAGAGATTAAAGGGAAATTAGATTATAACTCACCTAAAATTGGAAAAAAAAATTGTATCCTTTTGTGTATGGGCACAGAGAATATATTGCTGTTTGATTTAATTTGTTTCATGTCAATCAACTCCTTTTTCTATTGATTCTATGTGTCTCTTTTATATCCTAGCAAGAATTTGCATAGGTTGGGACTCATGCTGTGAACAGAATATTTGATTAATCAAAATTGTCATTACTAAATCTGGAAGGAGTGAGAGAAGCCATAGAACAATCCCTAGTTTTAAGTCTCCTAAATAAAAGCTATGCCTGTTTATAACTTTCCTATTTCTGTGGTGGCAACATCATTTTTTGAGTCATTGAGGCTAAAAACCTCAGTCATCTTTGATTCCAACTCTCCCTCACTTTTCCTATCCAACTTGTTACTAATTCTTGGCCTTTTTAGTTCTGTAAAATCTCTGTACTTGTCCCTTTCTTTTAATTTCCACTGCTAGTATCCTAATTCAACATCCCAACGTCTCTAGGCTGCACCAATCTCTTTTAATTCCAGTACCTACTTTCTGTTAATTATCCTCTATTTACGCTGTATATATCATGTTTGTACATATTTGTTTGCTTGTAGTCTCTTGGATTAGATTGCTAACTCCTTAAGGGTAGGGGTTGTCTTTTGTCTTTCTTTGTATCTCTGAGAGTCCTTAGCACAGTACCTGGTACACACTAGGGACTTGATAAATGCTAATTGAATAAGTAGCTACATCATTGCTTCTATCTGTTCACCTACCCTCTCTCTCTCTCTCTCTCTCTCTCTTTCTCTCTCTCTCTCTCTCTTTCTCTCTCTCTCTCTCTCTTTCTCTGTCTTTTACACACACATACACACACAGACATAAATAATCTTAGAATAATAGAATTTCAGACTTGGAAAAGACCTCAGAGAACATGTATCTAGTATAGGCCATAACTAAACATAAACTCCCTTTAAAATACACCCCACCCCACCCCAAGAAAGGGGAAAGGGCAGTTAAGTGGCACAGTGGATAGAGTGCCAGACCTGGAGTCAGGAAGACTCATCTTCCGAGTTCAAATCTTGCCTCAGACACTTACTAGTTATGTGACCCTGGGCAAGTCACTAGTTAACTGCTGTTTGCCTTAATCCACTGGAAAAAGAAATGGCAAATCCCTCTAGTATCTTGCCAAGAAAACCCCAAATGTGGTCTATAGGGTCAAGAAAAGTCTGACGGGACTGAACAACAAAATTCCCCTTGTTTAGCACAGTGTCAGAAACATGTTCAGTCCTTTTTCAGTCATGCCCAACTCTTCGTGATCCCATTTAGATTTTTCTTGGCAACAATACTGATGTGATTCACCTGGAACATAGTAGGTGCTTAGTAGATGTTTGTTGAATTGGATTGAATGTTACCCCAAAATCTTCCCTTTCAAGATGTGTGTGTGTGTGTGTGTGTGTGTGTGTGTGTGTGTGTGTGTTCAAAAAGCTAGGACAACTTACTTTTTGTCCTACTGGAGTTTTCATTTGTGATTTTCTTGAAATATGGTTCTGAAAAAAGAGGCTTAAAAAAAGCCCATTGTAATTCAAATGGAACTACTAAGCTAGCCTTTGAACCTTACTCAGGCTTTCAATGAATGGCCAATAATAACCCATAGTCCAAGCCTCTGTTGCTCCTTATTTAGGTTTTGAAGGCTTAGAATGAGTGTAAATAGCAATTACTTTCTGTTCTGGCCAGAAACTGTGCGGGTCTTTCCCTCTCAGATTGATACTTTAGTGACAGTAAACTAGGCTATCTTTTGTCTGAATTCTTACCTTAGTCATTGAATGAGTGTTGCCTCAGACAAGCTGAGACCCAGGAAAGACCTTAATTTAGAAAGACCAAGGTTACCTCTGCATCCTGGATCATCACCAGTCATCTTGACTTTAGTCTTGCCATTGGACTCCAATTACTCTGGAGGAGATAATGAGGCTGATGATTTCATGCAGCTCTGCCTCACTTAAATCCAGTTCACATATCAAGGCATCACTCTTTGAAAATGAAGGATGAACAACAACAACAACAGTATCTGCTCATCACTGCCAGAGTATGCCTCCTAAGGTAGAAGTCTGATTGAGTTGGTGTGATATAGTATGGAACTTTGAGTCATAAGACTTATAGAATCATACCTATGTGGCTGGAAGAAACCTCAAGAGGGCTTATGATCCAGTGTCTTCTTTTACAAATGAAGAAATGGAGGTTCTATCCATGGTTCAAGTTCCAGTTCTGCCCCATACTAGCCCCATACATGACCATAGACAAGTGACAACCTCTCTGTTTCCTGTCTGCAAAAAAGGGGCAATAATGTTTATGCTCTTTACCAGTTGTGAGAAAAGTGCTTTGTAATCCCTCAAAACAATATCTAAATATAAGTAATTTATAATTGCTGACATTTTTATATCACTTTAAGCTTTCCAAAACACTACACATATTCTCTCATTTGATCCTTACAGCAACCCTTACAGTATATGATGTTATTTTACCCCTTTACAGATGTGAAAATGAAGACTGAGGGAAGTTAAATTTGTTAAGCACTTATTTTGTTCCAGGCACTCTTCTAACTTGCTGGGAATACAGATACAAGAAAAAAGATAAAAAGATTCCACCTTCCCCTAAAGGAAATTACATTCTAATGGGGGAAGATAATACATGAAGAAGGTAGCTAGGTTAGATCCCTAGGCTTGGAATAGGGAAGAATCATCTTCCTGAGTTCAAATCTGGACATAAAAACTTCCTAGTAAGCTGTGTGATCCTGGGGAAGTCACCCTGTTTGCCTCAGTTTCCTTATCTGAAAAATGATCTGGAGAAGGAAATGGCAAACCCCTCTGGTACCTTTGCCAAGAAAACACCAAGAGTTGAAATAACTGAAACAATTGAATAACTGAGAAGTGGGGGTGTGGTGTGGTGAGGAAAGAAGTTATTTGCACAGGATGTTGTTTGTTGTTGCTCATTTGTATCTGACTCTTCATGGCCCTATATGGGGTTTTCTCTATGAAGAATGTTAGTATTGATTGTGAGTCATGAAGGACAATGGCACACAACCACCCAGTGTGGTATCTCTGCCTCAAAGAAGGTGCTTTATTCCATGAGCAAAACAGAATCACTGTAGCACAAAGAAAACATGAAGTGTGCAAATCTAGAGACATCTCCATTCCAAATGTTCTAATGGATTACTTATGCCCAACCTGTGGTAGCACCTTCCAAACTCATGTTGAACTAATCAGCCACAGCCAAATACACTGTACTCTGACCCACAACATTATGATGCCATTGGTCCTCTTCACAAATGAAGGACAAACAACAGTGTGTGTGGCAGTGGTTGTTTTCTGGTACTGTCTGGATGCTGAAGCACCTGGGATCTTAGCTGTGTTGGCAACAGTGCCAATGGTCTGGATTCACTTAACTTTGGCTCCTGGCATCATTGTTGATGAATTTATCTTGGATTCACCTGCTTCTGTGATTCTGTTAATTCAGTGCTTTATACTTTAAATGCATTTTCCTGCCCATCTGTCTTATTCAGAGCCTTCCCATCCTTTATAGTCAATATTAGGTACCACTTTTTTCCATTAACCTCTCTCTTAGCTTCCAAACCAGAGATAATATCCGTGGCTATGTTTATAACTCTCCAGTGAATTGATAATACACTAATTTGCATAACTATTTCTGTGCACATCTTTACTTGCATTCTAGACTATAAGCTAATAAAGTCAGGAACTATGTCTTATTCATCTTTCTAGCCCCAGTGTCTAGTATGATACATCAAATGTAAGTCATAGTAAGTATATGTTTCTCAAATTGAATTGATCTGAAATAACAATAATATTATTTGCAATGTCCCTGTGGTGGAACTTTATCTGCCACCCATTTTTTGTCCTCAGACACACTGTTAGAGATGATATTACTATTGAAATGTATTCATGTGGATGAAAATACTGATAATGTGACCTGAATAGTCTTTCTTCTATGGAGCCATTGTTTGCAAGATCTGTCATTGTTTATGGCTCAGCATTATGGACTGTGAGCAAACACTGAAGAAAGGAAATGAGATTTCCACCTTTAACAGCACAGGTGACTGGATGTTGGATGTTATAGCTGTTATAGAGTATGTAGAGATGACTTTATAGGCTGAAGGACTCTTTTCTTGCTGTATCAAGAGATATTAGAGACTGAGGAATGGAAGATCATTACACCATTTGCTTTCAGTTCAGATCTCAGATAAAGTCATCCAATAGGAGACAGTGACAAAAACCATGCTTTGTCAACCTTTTCCATCCTGAATAGAGCTTGTTAGTTAGAGTATAACACCCTTTCACTCTTAAAAAGTGTATCAAATTTGCCTTATTTGTCTTCTCTACTCCATTTGGGGATAAATCATCTTTTTTTAAAGCATTTATTTTAGACTCAAATGCCAGAATGTAAATAGAGTATAGAGGAAAGAAACAAAAACATATCATAAACTTAAATATTGGAACTTAAAGACAAAGTTAGAAAGAAAAAAAGCGTTTCATGTGCATAGTAGAATATGAGAGGCTTCAAAATATATAACAATAAATTTTCATTTCAGGAAAGCCTATATGATAAATAATACTTGTGCTGAGAACTGTCCATATTTTCTTTGCTTCCTTGTGAGTTTTCTTTTGTTCTCTGCTGTGCACTTTTTTACTTGGTTCCTTTTTTACCCTCCCTTCAACCCCCCCAGAAGGCTACCATAAGATTTAAATATGTTTCTTGATAGGTATAGATATAAATGTACACATATCCACACACACACACACACACACACACACACACACACACACTTCTCCAAACATATTCTACTTCTGATCTTTGTTTTTGTTTGTTCATATCTCTTGTTTCCTATCCCTCCTGCCTCCTCTACTTTACTTCGACCTTGCCCTCCTATTGTTTGCCTACTCCCCTCCAAGAATCCCTCCCCTATCCTCCCAGTTCCATAAATAGAAACATCCTTCTATACCCCCCTTTTACTTATTCCCTTCCCCTCCTCTCTAAAGAGCCCTCCCTTGTCTTCTCCCCCCTCCCTATGCCCCTGCCATTTTTCCTTCTGAATTTAGAAGACTTATATACTCTTTTAAATATATATGCATTGCTTCCTCTTATACTCATTCCTGGTGAAAGCAAATTGATATTCTTCAATTCTACAGTATTCTTCTGTATCAATTCTTCCTCTTGCCCCTTATTTGTATAAAATAATGGCTCTTTTTAGCTGTTACTAAATGGTCTTACTTTTTAAATTAATATCAGTGAGGTTTACCCCAATCTTTTTTAAGATCTACTCAATTATTAACAAGAATCTTAGACACACATTTTACATATATCAAAAGTAAACAGTCTGTCCTTATGAATCCCTTTAATCAATCTTTGATATGTACCTTATATTTCTCTTGGTTTTTGTATGTTGAATCCTCTATTAAGTTCAGGATTTTTTTTAAACAAAGACTTGAAAGTCAGAGAGTTCATCAAATATCCATTTTTTTCCCCTTTCAGGATAGTACTTGACTTTGTAGGGTATGATCTTGTGACTGGAACCCCAGTTATTTTATTCCTCAATATATTGTGTTCCAAGACCTGCAATCTTTTAATGTCTCTGTGGCTAGGTCTTGTGTAAGTCTAATTGTGGCATCACTAAATTTAAATTGTTTTAATCTTGATGCTTTTAATATTTGATCCTTGAACAAAAGGTTTTTGAATTTAACTGTGATATTCCTATAAGTTTTCTTCATAGGATCTCTTTTAAGTGGTATTCAATGAGTTTTTTTTCTATTTCTACTTCCCCCTCACCCCCTTTTCCACTCTAATGCTTCAGGACAATTTTCTTTAATTATTTCTTGTATTATTTTATCAAGATTCTTTTAAGGATCATAACTTTCAGTTAGTCCAATTATTTTTATATTTTCTTTTCTTTACCTATTCTCCAAATCTGTTGTTTTCTTATAAGATGTTTCATTTTCTCTTCTGGTTTTCAATATTCATATTTTGGTTAATTATTTCTTAATCTCTTATAATTTTTCTGGCTTCACTTTGCCCAATTCTAATTTTCAAGGTGTCATTTTCTTTCTTAAGATTCTGGATTTCCTTTTCTAATTAGTTGACTTTCCTTTCATAACCTTCTTGTTTTTCTTGTATACTCCTTCTTCTTCTTCTTCTTTTAGTGTTTCATCATCTCATTTGGTTTTTAAAGTCTTTTTTAAGATCTTCTATAAATTCTTTTTGGGCAGGTGACCCTTTGATGTTACTCTTTGGGAGTTTCTTTACTTCAATATCTTCCTCTGAAGCCATCTCCATTCCCATAATAGCTTTCTTTGGTTGGATTCTTTCTCCTTTACCTGTGCATTTTTTGAGGTAATAGTTTAATTTTTGTAATTACCTCTAGCCCTGAAGTATGGGAAATGGTACCTCTTGCCCCAGATCTTCAGTTTTCCCCTTTAACCACAAACCCAGGCCAAACCTTCAACCTCCTGTAAGTGCCCACAGCCAGGGGCTTTTTGCCCCACTGCTTTTGCTCTCACCAGGCATGTGCTGTTTCCTTCTCGCCCTATCTTCTTTTCACAGCACAGCTAGGTCTGGTGTTCCTTATCAGCAGAGATTCCCTAGATCTTCCTGGGATCAAATGCCCAACTCCACTCACTATTCCAGGAGTAAAAGTTCCAGTGGCTGGGGCCAAGGCAACCTCTCAAACCAGCTAACCCCAGGCTTGCTGCACATAGTTAAAAGCTAGCCTGGAGGTTTTAACTCTTCCCAGGACCAAACCTCATCCTTTGATTTTTCTTCAGATCTTCTCAAATTGTCCCAGGAAGACCTGGGTCATGCCTCTATTCTTATTTATTTTCACTCACACTTCTTTCACCCTAAGGTGCTATTTAAACTCTTTTGTTAGGGAAAATCTTGAGAGCTTGGAATTTTCTGACATACTCCACCATCTTCCCTCTTTAAATCTTCTCTTTTAATTCATCCTCCCTGTCCAGCCCTTCCCTCCCCACCAAGTAATTTTCTTCAAAGTGGCTGCCTATTCCCTTTAGCACTTCCAAACTGGCATTTAAAGCTCTGAACAACCTGACTCATTTTTTCAGTCATCTTATGTTCCATTGCTCACAGTCTAATGGGGGAGACAACAAGAAAACAACTATGTACAAATAGGCTATATAAAGGATAAATTAAAGATAATCAACTAGGGAAGGCACATGTATTGAAGGGGATTAGAAAGGCTTCCTTTAGGAATTGGGAGTCTTCCTGAGCCTACCTGTTGTTCCTCCCAATAACACCCCATCTCTAGTTTCTGTGCCTTGGCATTGGCTGTCCCCAGTCCTGGAATGTTCTCCTTTCTCACTTCTATCCTCTTGGAATTCCTAGTTTCCTTGGAAACTTAGCCTGAGCACAGCCTTCTGCAAGAAACCTTCTCTGATCATCCCAACTACTAATACCTTCCCTTCCAAAAGTACTTTGTATTAATTTATTCAGACTCTGTATGTGTTCATATATGTACATTTTGTCTCTCCTGATAGAAGGAATTCTCCTTGAGGGCAGTCCAGTTTCTTCTCTGTCTATATCCCCGACACTTAGCATAGTACCTGGTCCATAGAAAGTATTTAATAAATTCTTGTTGATTAATTGAAAAAGATATTATTCCTAGCTATGCCATATACTGAGCCTTGGGAGGGTCATTGAACACTGATAGAATGGCATGGGGTAGAAGAATGTCAAGAAGTTGGACGTTAAGGAATGGGAAAGATCTTGACAAGGGTCATCTTGGAGGACTGACATGCTCTTGTGGAAAGAACCCTGGATTTGGAGTGCCAGGATCTGGGTTTGAGTCTTGATTTTATTAAAACTACTTAGGTGACCTTGGGCAAATCATTTCTCTTCTCTGGGGCTTAGTCTTCTCCTTGTGAAATGATGGGATTGAATTAGATCATCTCTAAGATTGCTATCAGCTGGTAAGTCAGAAAGTGACATTTCCAAATAAAGTACACACTGCTTTAGTAGCAGTGAGTAGCTGTAGTATGCATTATGGGGAGAATAAAGTTGATAAATGAGATACAGGGAGAAAAAGTCCCAAACCATCTGGAAAGAACACTACAGATAGTAATGATGATAATGATAATTGCTGTAATTTATATAATGCTTTAAGTTTTATGAAACATTTTATATATATTATTTCATTTGATCCTTTTAATACATTTGGAGGTGTGTATTACAAGTATTATTAGCTCCATTTTACAAATGAGGAAACTGAATCTCAGAGAGGTTAAGCTACTTACCCATAGTCACACAGCTAATAAGTGCCATAGGTGAACTATGGGTCCAGTTAGAAGAAACAAATAACATATTTACAATTGACATTGTTAGGGAAAGATGTAAAATATTTGCCAGACATAAGACAAGCTGTCACAGTTTTTCATCTCAGGTTTTTTGCATGCAAGGACATTGAGACTCAACACTGAGACTTTGAATGAGTTTATAATTCAAGGTAAAATATTTTTAGTAGTAGGATGAAAAAACATACATAATGAATTTAGGATTAGGGAAGGGTGGAATAAAGTTTGACTTATTTGTAAGAGAAAAAGTAAAGGCATATTTATAAAGTAGTGTTACTGACCACAACCATATGCCAGGGGACATTCGTTATTGAAAAGATCTTTTGAAAAACTCCTAGTTTCTTTAGTGATTGTTATATGGAATCCAGAAGAATTGTGCTTCTTAAAACTGTTTGATGGACACATCTGCATTCCAGTGAGCATATGTCTACACGCACACACACATACACACACACACACACATACACAGGCAGAGGAGAGAAATACAGCAATCTTTTCAATTGTGTCTTTGGGTTCTGTTTGAATAATTACTATACTATGTAGTGACATTATTGGAAAAAGTATTTTAAAATAATAGGGACTTTGCTTTGAAAAGGACCTTTGAGGTTATCTATTTCCACCTCCTTCCCAATGCAGGAATCCTTTTCAAAGCAACCCTAATAGATAGACAACCATCCACTGCTTAAACAATTCTAGTAACAGGGAACTCACTATTTTACAAAGCATGTTCCATTGTTGGGTGGCTCTAATCATTAGAAAAATTTTCCTTAAAGTGAACGTAAATATTTCTTCTGTTTTTGCAACAACACAGAATAAACCTTCTCTTTTCCCCACACAACATTGCTTCAAATATTTCAAGAATGATATAATATCTTCTCTTTTCCAGACTAAACATCCCAAGTTTTCTCTATCATTTCTCATACTATGTGGTTTCTGCACCATCTTTCACCATCTTCCTGGATGAGCTTCAGTTTTGTCTTATGGTGTGGCACCAAGAACTGGATGTAATATGATAGATGTGCTCTGACAGGTAGAATGATGATATATTTTGGCATGGGTACTAAACTTCTATTCATACAGTGTATGATTTTATAATTCAATTCAATTAAAAAACTATAAAGTGATTGCTATATGTAAGGCACTATGCTAGCCCCTGCGGAGAAAAGACAAAAATTAAACATTCCCTCCCCTGAGGGGAGGGGGAGAAGATTAGGGATAAATATGTACTCAGAAAAGTATAAAAATAAATACAAAATATTAAAAACATAAACAGAGTAAGTACAAAGTAATTTAGAGGTCAGGATAACACTAACAATTGGGAGAATCAGGAAAGGTCCATCCAAGAGGGAGGTTAGCCTTGAACTAAGCCTTAATGGGAGCTAGGGATTCTAAAAGATAGTGGTGAAGAAGGAGGGCATTCTGGTCATGGAAGACAATAGCAGCATATGGAATGTCATACACAAGGAATAACAAGGACACTAGTATGATTGAAATATAGAATACATGAGGTGAAATAATTTGAAATTAGTCTAAAAGGGGAAGTTGGAACTAGATTTTGAAGATATTTAAATGCCAAAGGAATTTGTATTTTATGCTAGAGACAATAGGAAGGTCCCAAAGATTCTTGATTTGGGTAGTGACATAGTCAGTTCATTGATTTAGGAACATTAATCTGGCAGCTGTGTGGCAGAGAGTTTGAGGAAGAAAGAGATAAGTGTCAGAGACACAAATCAGAAAGTTATTGAAGTGGGCCAGGAGAGAGATGCTGAAAGTCCTGAACTATATTAGGGTGTATATGCATGTCTAAGAGATATTTCCTTACAGATCATTGACTCCATAGAAGTTGATGAGATCACCAAGAGAGCATAGAAAGAAGAGAAGGGAAGGGAAGGCAGAAAAAGAAAGGAATGGAAATAGGAGGGAAGGGTTCATAGGAGAGAGTCCTGGGATATACCCATGAATAGGGGGAAGGATATGAATGATAATTCAGAAGGGTAGGAAAAGAGCCAAGAGAGAATAATGTCATGAAAACTCTGGGAGGAGAGATGACAGAGAGATTGAGAAGGATGAGGACTGAGAAAAGGTTAGTCCACAACACTGGCCCATTTCAAGTCTCACATCTTTTTTTGTATGAATTAAAGGCAATCTGCTGTCTCTCCTTTCATTCCTTTACTTGCATAATTTAAAAAGTTTGCCTTTGGAATGTATTTGTATTTACGTCCATGATATTCTTCTTCATACTTCCATAATTTTCAAATGCTCATATGGATCGATGGTTTTATCTAAGTGGGTATTCTCTCCAAAGATACAGTTAGCAGTCTATTCCTATTCAGCTATCCTTTGTGGCTCTTGTCCATGTCTTCCGTAAGCTTACTCTAGGGCAGAGGTTCTCAACTTTCCTAATGCTACGACCCTTTAATATAGTTTCTCATGTTGTGGTGACCCCCAACCATAAAATTATTTTCATTGCTACTTCATAACTGTAATCTTGCTACTGTTATGAATCACAATGTAAATATCTAATATGTAGCATGTATTTTCATTACTACAAACTGAACATAACCTACAGGTTGAGAACCGCTGTTCTAGGGGATCTATCCAGTTTTCTGGAAATTTTGTAGATCATAAGATCCTTAAAGTCAAGGATTATTTTTGCCTTGCTTTGCAACCCCAGCATGTAGCACAATTCTTGGTACTTAGTGCTTAATAAATGCTTGTTGACTTAATTTGACATCATAAGGATAGCAGTGGAGAACACAGGCTATTTATTGGTTATACATTGCTCTCACCATATGACTGCTACATCTCTTATTTGTTTGTTTCTACATTTCTTCTATGACATTCTTAATTCCAATTTTCTTTTTTTGTCTTTTTTATTTGTTTTCTTGTTTACATTATTCATTTTCATTACATTTTTGAAATACAAATTTTCTCCCTGTCTTGCCCCTGCCCCAACCCTAAAACAGCAATCCCACTGTAAAGCCCCTCCCCTGCTCTGCTCTCTTTTTTTCTGGTAGGGCAGGGAGGGTCTCCCTATCCCAGCCCCTGTATATCTTAATTCCTAGTTGCAGGTATTACAGAAATTTAAATTCCAGATTCTTTCAATTCCTCCCTTGTCACCTTTCCCCACTGGAAGGACACTCAATTCAATACAGGCTGTGGATGTGTGATTATACAAGACATCTTCATAGTGGACATATTGTGACAGTGATCATCAGTCTCTCCTTCCTATCCCTCCCCCCTGCCCTTGTTCTGTTCTCTACCCTGTCACTATCTCTTTACTGAAGTGTGTGCTTCCAGCATCCCTCCCCTAGACCCTGCCCTCACCTCCGTTATTCCCTCTCTCATCCCCATTCCCCCTACTCTCCTGTGTGGCATGATGCCCAGTTTAGAGTTTATGCCATTTCTTCCCTAA
>CM053595.1:232779491-232823411 GCA_028646575.1 Pseudocheirus occidentalis
GGACCCTGCTGCTTCTACGCTGCCATCTTGGCTCCGCCCACCAACCCCTCCCAATTTTCTTTTGTAGTTCCTTTTTAGAAAATTGTGTTGCAACTACTCACACCTACCATATGCCTCTCCATTGCCCACTGGGTGATGCTCATTTTCAATTGTTCAAAAACCATATGTTTCCATGACTTGTGGCTGTGGTAGAACAGTGGTGTTAAAAAGATGTGTCTTTGTTTCAGTGAAAGGTTTGAAGTTATTAAGCAAGCTTTGCTGTTTCTCAAAGGCATTCTAGTTTACTCTCCTTCTCCTCTTCAATACTCAACCTAACTTGTTTATTTTCAGTGTCTAAGCTCTGTAAGTTGTCTATCTAGTTGTACATTGTTATCTAGACAATAAGTATTTTTAATCTACTTGGTTTTCCTGTGTTTTGCCCATAATTTTAGCCTATTGAAATCCTTTGTCTTTTAGGGCTCTGGCAAAGGGACTATATATTAAAGAAATATCTCATAGAATTCGAGTAGCTCAGAATTGTTCTAAAGTGGGATAACTTAATAGAGAACTACTCCAAAGACAAACAGAAGCAAACATTCTGATCAATGACTCCTGGAGATGACAGCTTTTTATTGCAGATTTATTCTTTGATATTTATAGTTAATGTATTCCCTTACAGGATCATTGGATTCCATCTTAGGGCTGTAAGGGCCCCATGCATCATCAAGTCTAACCCTCATTTTACAGATGAGGAAACTAAAACCCAGAGAAGTAAAAGAGCTTCTTGAAATGACACAGGTTATAATTGGCAGAACTTGTTCAATTACCTGGGAAACCGTATAGTCCAAGGGCTGGCAGACTGTGGTCAGAGGGCCAAATCCAGCTCACTACTTATTTCTATAGACCTGTTTCTATAGTTGAGAATGGGTAGGTTTTTAAAAGATTTTTAAATAGAATAAAACTTTGTTTAAATCATTCTCAACTCACTGGACAAACACAAATAGGCATCCAGTCAGGATCCACAGTTTGCTGACCTTGATCTAACCCAATCTATATTTCTCCATTATGTCTACAAGGATAAAACCATGAAAGACTTCATCAAATGCCTTACTGAAAGTAAGATACGCCATATTTTTGGCAGCCCACTGCTTTTGCTTGTATCTTTATCCAAAAGAAAAAAATGAAGTTATTGGTATGATTGTCTATTAGTAAACACTTCCTTGTTCCTGGTGATCACATTCCTCCTTTCCCTGCTTAACCACTGTTTCATGGCTCATTTTAGTATTATTCTGGGAACTAATGTTTAGCTTATCAGCCCACACTTTAAAAAGTCTACCCTTTTCACCCTTTTATAAAGGGAGATTTTTGTCTCACCAAATTTCTTCAAAGATTACTTAACAATGGTTTTATGATCACACCTGCAAATTCTTTCGGTACCCTAGGTTGTAATTTGTCTGAGCATGGAAACTTGAGCTATTTAAAGCAGCTATGTGCTCTCTTACCATTTCATCATCTTATTTTTGGATCTCAAATCTCTCTGAAAGATTGTTCTTCCTCCTGAAGAAGATAGAAGGAAAAGAAGAGTTAGGTAGTTCTTTCTACCTTCTTTGCATATACCAAAGTATCTTCCTCCAATAGTGGACCAGAGCAAGAGCTGGGCAGGGTCTGTGGCTATGGTTTTTTTGCTCTGCTGACTGAAGTCTTGTAGGTGTAGTGACAATGGTGTTGGCCTATCTATTCAGGGTGGGAAAATGTATAACATTCAGTCTGTTTGGGGAAAGAAGAAAGATGGAGCTCAAGGATCAGTTACCAGGACAATGATTACAAAATCCAGAACCAAGGTGGCCCAAAGCAGAAGGCGCCTCTGGGGACCAGAAGGGCAGGTGGGTGATGAATGGTGCACCAACAAAATCCAGGAAACAAGAACCATAGTTTGAGTTTAGGCTGTGAACCTGTTGTCCAATAAAGTTTAAGGTTAACCAGAGGATGTCTAGACAATTTATTTTACTCAGTGGGGTAATTGTACTTGGGCATATGCTATTAATCCTAAATTCCTTTTCCTAACAGTTTCCCTTGCAAGTAAGGCAAAGTCCTTGTCCTTGTGGAGCTTTTGGCTTAATAAGGGGATTTGGCATATAGTTAAGTAAGTATAAGACAGAACACCGTCAGTCCAATGACACCGGCTCCTGGCTGTTGCCTTCAACAAGATGCTCCACCTCTCAGTTCTGGACATTTTCTCTGGCTGTCCCCCATACCTAGAATGCTCTCTTTCCTCAGCTCCTTCTAATGCCCTTACTGGCTTCCTTTAAATATCAACTAAAATTCCCCCTTCTTCTACAATCTAGTGGAGGAAGGTAGCACATAAAGAGGCCAGGAGATATTTGTTTGTTTGTTTCTACATGGGAAATGTAGAGGGCATGGGAAATGGTCCGAGGAGGAATGAATTAGAGAATTTACTTCATCTTATAGAATGATGAGTTTCTAGCAATCATGAAGTCTAGGAGAGCAGCTGGGTGCTAAATGATAAGGTGAGTTCTTTGGGCTCCTTTCACAAATGGCGGATCGGGTGGGAGGAGCTCTCCCATGTCTAGTCTCCATTCTCCTCTCCAGCCAGAGGGAGGTAAGGAGTCCAGGAGCAAGGGATGCTGAGGACATGTGAGGTGCCATGATGGCAGAGGCCTAGTTCCTTTGGAAAGTGCTTACGATGTAATGTGAGGGGTGATAAAATAAATAACAGAAATATCTGTAATATAGGTTGGATGTGACACATTTAAAGGAGTGATTCAGGAAATTACAAGAGAAAACACATTTTTTTTTTTTAGTTTTCCAGCTATTTATTTAATATTTTTATTTTTATACTGCAGCATTAATACAAAATAAACGAGATTCTTAAACTTGTACTTCTTTTTACTAATAACTTTTATTTTCATATCACACTTATTTCTGAATCTATCACTACCAGCTCCCATAGCCAGCAAGCCATTTCTTATGACAAGATTTAAAGAGGAGGAAAAAAGCATTCTAGCAAAACTAATAAACATATTGAGTGTCTAACAGCATATGAAATATTTCACATCTGTAATTCCCCAGCTCTGCAATAAGAGGAGGGAGGTGCATTTTCTCCACTGATGTCTGGGGCCAAGCTTGGTCTTTGTAATGACCAACGTGTAGTTTCTTCTCTCCCCTCCCTCAAGAAATCTCACTTTCAAGGAAGAAAAGCAAGTGTACAAATGACCAAGAAACAAAACAAAGACACTATAGAATCTTGAAGAGAATTAACCATGCTGCTACACACCAAAAGACATGTATGTACAAAGGGGATTCAGACCCTGGGGAAAAAAATTAAAACAGTTTTAAAGCAAACTTTCAAAGGTTTCTGTGTTCCCTACAGAGGAATCGAGCACGGCAACTCTCCACAATCTCCAATTGTGCGACTTCCTAGTTTTTTCATAACTAGTTTAACACAATTTTGACTTCTTTTGGTATTTTAAACCTGAAAAAAGATCTGTTCTTAATGGCTAGGCACAGACTTTCCTTCTGTCTTATAAGAAAATGTTGTTGCTTCATTTTATATCCTCTTTTCCTGACCATTAATTATACCCCCTCTTTGAGATTCTGGCTTCTTGCAGACTTAAAACATTTCCTTTTTCTTTCAGTCTTGGGTATAAATCTCTTCTTTCTGCCACACTTGGCTGTCTTAGATTTTTTGTGCCATATCTTATTAAATTTATTTTATAGTTATTTTAATCCCCCCCATTTCTGTTTTAGGGAATTCTTTTTTCCATTGACTTCATCTTTTTGTTCATTTATTCAGCAAATATTGGTTGAGAGCTTGATGTTAATAACATGACATTATGATTTATATATTGATTATGCATTATTATATGTATCATATATAATAATAATACTTGAGGCCTTTGCCCTCAAATACCTTACTTTTAAGGAAGGTCTTGCATTATAGAAACATAAGTCTGTCTCACTGCAAAGAAAGTAGCACCTGGATTTGATAAATCATGACCAACAACTTAAGCCTTTGAAGACTACAAAATTAATTTGGAGGAAAACAGTATTTTCTCCTAATAATCAAAGCGAACATTTATAAAGCTCTTTAAAGTTTGCAAAGTGCTTTACAAATGAGATACTATGCAAATGAAGTAGTTCTCATTGCATAAAATAGTAATAAGATTAAACATATTAACAAGAACACTGTGCTTTGTTTCCAACTTAAAAAAAAATTTGAAAGCCACAATGAAGGATGATGTCAGAAATATAGGTAGAATGAACACATGCCTCCCCTGTTTCACATATGATTTCCATGACAGAGATAGCAATCCCTAAAACTTTAGTAATTTAACTATGCTTTTCACCAACTGCAGCCCAGTCATTACTACTTCTCACTTTAAATCCATGATATTTTTTCATCTGAACACAATTTGACAGAGTGCCTAATATGGGAGGATATGTAAAATGAAGGGGTGTCAACCCAATGATCCCTATGTTTCTTCCAGCTCTGACATTCTATGATTTTATGTATTAGAAATTCAAAAAATTTAAAAATTGCATTCATGAATTCATTCAACACAATTTTACTGAATAGCCAGTTTGTTTAAATCACAGTCCAACAATATTGTATATGTGCTTAGATGATGTCAGTGTTGACTGTTCTTGTCTCCCAGCCTAGTTAGTTGTTCATTTGTATGACCTCTATGAAAGGGTCTGATAGTCTAGCCAAGTCAGCAAGCATTTATTAAGCACCTTCTGTGTGCCACAGACTGTGCTACAAGATGGGGGTGTAAAGACAGGAAAAAGTTAATCTGCTCTCCAGGAGTTCAGAGTCTAATGGTGGAGACAGCATCAAACAACTATGTACAATCCACATACACAGGATAAATTGGAAATAATCTCACAGGAAAGACACCAAGATTACAAAGCCATGGAGAGGCTTCTTTTTGAGGGTGGGAATTTAACTGAGACTTGAAGGAAGCCAGGGAAGTCCAGCGGCTGCAGTGAGGAGAGGGCCAGTTGGTAAAATGCTGGAGGAATAACATAGAGTGTCTTGTGTCTTCATTCCTCTCCAGGCTACATCCTAACTGGACTTTCTAAACCTCCTTACTCTGAAAGTTCACTCTGCCCCCGAACTTCTCACACTAGAAATATCCTCTTCCCTCGTGGTCCCTCGCTTTGCTTTTCTAGTTAGTTCCAGAACCTCCATTTTAAGAAAATTGCCCAGACCAGCCTTATCTTATTCCTCCTACCATGTCTCTATGCATGTACCCTATTAGACTGTAAGCTCCTTGAGGGCAGGTCCTGCCTGTCTTTACAAATGCTTGTGTTTACATTTCCCCCAGCTTAGCACAGTACCTCCTACATAGTAAGCCCTTAATAAATCCTTTTTGACTTGACTTGTTTGAGGAAGAACAAGGAGACTGGTGACACTAGATAGTATGTGGAGGGCAATAAGGTGTAAGAAGACTGGAGATGTATAAAGCAGCCAGATGGTGAAGGGTTTTGAATGCCAAACAGAGGGTTTTATATTTGATCCTGGAGGGAACAGGGAGTTACTGGAGTTTATTGAATTAGAGGAGGGGTAATATGATCAGACCTGCACTTTAGGATGATCAGTTTAGTAGCTGAGTGGTTATTAGACTGGAACAGAGAGGGACTTGCGACAGGAAGATCAACCAGCGGGCAATAATCTGTAGTCTATTGAAATAGACTGGTGTGAGACACTGAGGCCCTTTACCAGGCGATGGCAGGACCAGAGGAGAGAAGGGAGCATGTAGGAGAGATAGGGGGTAAGAAAGAGTGAGGGTTGCTCCGTGTCACCATAGTGCACTGAGCGCCATGTCTGGAGTCAGGAAGGTGCATCTTCCTAAGTTCAAATATGACCTCAGACTCTTACTACTTGTGTGACTCTGAGCAAGCCACTTAATCCTGTTTGCCTCAGTTTCCTCTTCTGTAAAACTGGGAAAAGTAATGCCAAATCACTGCAGTGTCTTTGCCAAGAAAACCCCAAATGGAGTCACAAAGAATCAGACACATCTGAAAAATGACTGAACAACAAAAAAAGTGAGGATTAGAGGATTGTGACTCTTTAGGTTGGACTGTGTCCAGTGTAATTCAGCAAACATTTATTCATCACAGACTGTATGTGTGTGCAGAGCACTGGATGAGATATAAAGTTTAGGCAAGGCACATTGCCTCATGGAGTTCACAATTAACTCGCAGGTGCCACAAATTCTGCTGTAGCTCTGTAACTTCCCACACCTTCCCTTGTACTCCAACTGTCTTTTTCTTGCCATGATGAACTAGGTTATGAGCCAGACAATGTTAGGAATCAAAGGACAAGATGGCAGAAAAATGAGCACGCTGAATGTGAAGGAACTGAGGTAGGACATGCTAGGGTTGGAGTGGCCCAGGATGGGACTCACATGCAAAGTAGAGAAAAAGAACAAGGAAAAAGCAGAAGTAATGGTGCTGGAGTACTTGCTTTGGTTTCCTTTGACTGATGTACTCTGGTTATGCCTAAAGAGGCTCCCAGGACCTGAATTTTCTGATGTAAAAGAGAACTGTGGTTAGAAAAGCAGCAGCATGGGGAATTAGTGCAGCTGTAGAGTGCCCAGACAGGCCTAATTTGGAGCTGAGTGTCCAGTATTTCACCTTCCCTACAAAAGACGCAACAGGGAGATTTGAGACTAAACACATGAACTGTGTTCCTGAATTCCTAGGATGACTTGTTTATAGAGCTAGAAAAATCTGGTCTGCCCAGGACAGGAGGGACCTGTGGACACCTAACCCACACACAGTGGTTGTTTTTATTATATTTGGGTTTTTGTTTCAATTGCTTTTATGATTATGAGTAAGAACTGCATACATTTAAGCCATACTTGACGCCCATCAAACCATGCTTATTGAATTGGTTTTATTGAAACATAGGACATCCTAAAAAGGGAAGAAGGTAGAGTTTTCTTACACAATGGGTGGGGGCACCATGAGCCATCAGAGTCTAATAGCATATATTCAAGCCTACTATACCTCTTGACTAACAAAATTAGTACTGCCACCCACAAAAGGGGAGGAATCAGGGGAGAGAGGTAGCTAACTATCTGAGAGCCATCAAAAGCCATCAACATTTTCTGGTATTAGGTTGAGCGTATAACACTGTTTGGGGTGAATATATATTACTGCCAGTCCCTAACCGTCTTCGTTGAATCAAGTTAGATAACTAGCCAGAATCCCTCTTATGTAAATAACTATAGTACGGAAAAATAAATAATAATTGCACTGTGGAGGTGCTAGAAGGGCTAGATGAGATCAGAGTGGAAAAGGTCATAAGTACGTAAGTGATCAACCAGGGAGATGTCAAAGGAAATGACATTTCATTTAGGCTTTGAAGGATCAGTAGGAATTTAGCAACTAAAGAGTAGAAGAGAAGATATCAAGGCATGAACAAGGATGTGGGGTAGGAAAATATGGAGGGGGTGGTTAGGAGAGAGCAAATAGTACGGTTTGACTTGGACTTAGAGTATACGGAGTCAGGGGAAAGTGTAATTCAAGGTTTAGATGAATTTACCAGATCATTGGGACAATGGCTGGATACAGAGTGAGACTAACCCCAGCTGATAAATCATAGACCCTTTTTATACCAATTATTGGTAAGGTCTGCTGGTGAGGAGATTGTAAGAAGGTAGCTGAGTTGGACCCATGTGTTCTAGGGTTCCTTTAGGGGTACAATAATGGTTGGTCTCTTGTTTGTATTCCTCTTTGACTTCTTGCCTGGATAGCCTCCAACTTCTCAGGTTGTCACTGAATATGGGAATCGTGGCACATGGAGATAATGGATGGAGGGAAACATATATGAATGTTATATTTCCTATAGACAGTCATGTTCTGAGGGGAGAAGTGGACCAAATTATTCTAACAAAATTCTGCTGTAGACCACAGAGTGGCCAACTCATTCTAATGATAAGAGTAGCACCAGAGATATTATTCTAGGGTTGGCTTGTGTGATTTGACTGCCCATTACTTAGAGTGAAATGCTATGGAAGGGTGAATCTACTTGAAGGGCCATGAATAGAACCATTCAGAAATGTGAGCTAAACTGACCCCAAATGGAAATTATGTAAGAGAAAATGTTACAGGGTTAGAAAGTTTCTTTCAGGAAGAGGTACAAAGCTCTAGCTGCAGTTGAAAGTCTAGTGCATGAGAGGAAGTGAGCTGTCTAATTCAGGCTGTCTATCATCACCAAGACTGCATTTTACCCCTCAGATATGATAGATAGTGTCAGATAGTGTTAATACCACTCAGGAACTCAGGGGATTTGGTTTGCAGCAAACCTGCAAACAACTACCCAGGTACTTTGAACTGGGCACATATTTCACAAGACTGAGTGTTAGCTGATTCTGGGCCACAGTTACAGGCACCAACATTCATGAACTTAGGTCACATGAGTGTTAAGCAAACCCCTTGGGGCTTGTTTCTGAGTCATTATGGAAGAGATAGAAGATTGCCCATTGAATCTTGTGAAAAGGATTGTACAGGTACAGGAGGAGGTAGAGGAGCCTATTAAGATTGAGCCCTTCTCAAGTGTGGGCATTATGCCAGGTTGGGTGGCAGACAGCTGGGCCTGAGTTGGGGTTTCCTACACCTGTTGCTGGTGGAAAAATTCTAAAAACTCTGGATGAAGGTTATTCTTAGAAAACTGTAGGTGTGTAGAAACACCTATCAAGGTGACTGATCTACCAGGCATCTGGCTGGGTTGTGATGGCAATGCATCTGCTTGCAAATCTCAACATATAAGAATTTAGGTAAGCACAAAAGTGAAACTGCTAAAAATTAGCACTCAGAAGGTATGATTATGCTGTGAGGAGAGCATAAATGTACTCTATGCTCTTATGTTGGATAGGAACAATGGTAGGGTAAGGTGACTATCTCCAAATGTAACTTTACAATTGTCTGAGATTGCCTAGTTTGGTTTTTTCTTTGCCACTTCATGGGAGAAGTGTATAGCAAGGCTGGAATGTGGAGGAGGGCGATGTTGCTTCTGGGAAGACAGCCCTATATCAAGACTGAATTAATTTTTTCCAGTATAAACTGTTCTGTAGATTTAGATATGTCAAGAATAGGAGATACGCTTCTCCTTGGTTCCTAACATGCTTCTGGTTTGCTTTGCTCTAATGTCAGTAGATGTGTTGTTGGGGAATATAAACTGCTTTAAAGTAGTGTAAGTAAGGGTTGACCTTATAAATTAGCATCTCCCCATGATGTCATTTGAAGAGGCACCAGACTAAATCATCTGCCCAAAATATCAAGGCCAACAGCAATGATTCCATTAATAGGTTGACCAATCAATCAGCAAGCATTCATTAATGTGTGAGCACAAAGACAAAAGTAAAACAGTCCTTTTCCTTGAGAAATGTAAACTTGTTTTTTTGGGGGGCGGTCATGGCAGGTACACATTAGGTATGAACAAAATAGATGCAAAATAAATGTAAGGTATTTTGGGGTGGTCAGGCACTAGCAGTTAGGGTGGTCAGGGAAGGTTTCCTATGGAAGATGGTGCTTGAGCAGAGTTTTGGGGGAAACCAGAGATTCTAAGAGAAAGGGGTGAGGAGGGAATGAAGGCCTCAGGGAGAATAGCCAATGCAAAAGGATGGAGGAGAACAGTAAGACAGTGTGGTGGGTCTGGAGGGAGTGTGGATGGAATATTGTATGGTAAGTATGTTGGGACCAGTTTGTAAAGGGCTTTAAGTCCCAATCAAACCAGTTTATATTTGATCCTGGAGGTCATAGGGAGCCACTGGAGTTTATTAATTATGGAAATGACATGATCGGACTTGTGCTTAGGAAAATCACAAGCTTTGGTAGGTCCTACCAATCTGGAAAAGCTTTGAGGTCAGACTCAGTGAAGCACTGACTGACTGTGTGTCTGGATAGTTCAAGGACTTGCTTTGCTAAGCATAGAGGGATCAGGTTAGCTGAAGTGTGATGAACTTTTTTGGTCATAGCAGTGATCAAAAGACCATCTACTAAATTATGGTTCACATAGGTGAGGGAATATCTTCTCATTTGAATGTATGTGTGTACATGCATGTTTATATAAATGGGAGCTATTATGATTCTATGAACAAAATGCATTTAATTTCTATCTGAATGGTTTCATGATTTGAAATGCTCATAAGAGATTATGTCTGCTCTCTGCTAATGATTTTACATTGATCTGCATGTAAATTCCTAGATGTCAGAGAAAACTTAGAGGCTTTTCTCTCTAAGGTACAATTATCTTCATTTAGAAACCTGTCTTTGCCAAGATTGGAGCAGATTTGGACCGATTTCGACTTGCTGGTGTTGCTACCTCTGCCTTTCCCATTTATCTTAAATCAAGGATGGAATGAAACCTAATCTTTATTCTTTTTTATTTCACACCCTGTCAGGAAGCCCACCCTGGGCCTCCCCATCCTTTACATGTTGGACCTTTACAATTGGAAGGCTAGTCAGTATAATGGCAATGTTGATGAATATTCATCAGCAGCTTCAGGCACTTCTAATGTGTTGTGGCTGTTCTGGACCTCTTTTTGGCATAGCCCAAGGCCCTTACTAAAAGAATGCTCCCAGCTGCAGACCAGGAAAACAGCATTCTCTTTTTGTCGTCCTTGAAAATGTTCTGCCTTACAGGACTCACAGTGTCAAATTAGGTTTATTTCATGGGTGTATGGCAAGGTCTGGTATATGCATACTATCCCAAGAGTTAATGTTTATATCCTATGCAGAACTGGATGTATGCACAGATGGAGTAGAGGGGGCATATTGGTCACTAATATGGGTTAGGGTTTGTCATAGGGCTTGACATTTTACTACAGATGGTCCATTCCCCTGTACTCCTGGTTACCAGGGAGGCTGAGGCTGGTGGATCTCTTGAGCCTGGCTGTTATAAGCTTCAGTAGAGCTACAGCTGATGGGATAGAAATATTGGTCTAGAACCAATATGGTGAGTCCCCAGGAATGGAGGTGGGGGGGCACTGAGTTGCCCAAGGAGGGGTAAACTGGCTCAGGCTGGAAATAGAATGAGCCAAAACTTTTGTGCTAATCAGTGTTAGAACTGGGCCATAAATGAGAGGCAGGTAGCTAAGTGGCTTAGTGAATAGAGCACTGGGCCTGGAGTCAGGAAGACCCAAGTTAAAATGTGGTTTCAGATGCTTACTAACTG
The DNA here is from genome assembly GCA_028646575.1 of Pseudocheirus occidentalis. Taxonomy (NCBI): domain Eukaryota; kingdom Metazoa; phylum Chordata; class Mammalia; order Diprotodontia; family Pseudocheiridae; genus Pseudocheirus; species Pseudocheirus occidentalis. The sequence continues at coordinate 232,790,677 of CM053595.1, forward strand.
TATGATCCTGGGTAGCTCACTTAACTTCTGCTTGCCTCAGTTTCTTCATCTGCAAAATAACCCCTATCTCCCAGGGTTGTTGTCAGGATCAAATGAGACAGTAATGGTAAAACACTTAGCACAGTGCCTGGCACATAGTAAATGTTAATTATTATTACTAATGGCTACTGCACCCAAATGCAAGCCTGGTGGAGATAGAGAGACCCAAGCTCAAAAAAAATAAATCTATTTGTTGTCCTTTCTAGGCAATTTCTTTTCAAAGCAAATGCTACAGGGAGAAACAACAGGTTAAGTGGATAATATTTTCATTTGGGTTCCATTATCAGACTGCTTCCCCTTGAAACAGAAGTGGTCACAGCAAATTGAGAGCCCTGAATATTGCAGAAGAGGTGGTGAAGTTTGAAATAGGGAGAGAGAGGATGAAGAAAGGAGAGTCAGGGTCACAGGCTCATAAATCTAGATCTGGGAGGGACCTTAGAGGTCTTATTGTACAGATAAGAGAATTGAGGCACAGGGAGGTTGTGTGAGTTGTCCAGGGTTACAAGATAATGAATGTCTGAGGCAGGATTTGAACCTAGACTTTACTTACTATACTAGGTGGTAAAGAATTGCTTCACATTTCACTTAGCTGATTTCCTTTTCATAGAGTTCAATGTCCCTTTCTTTTTTTTAGGTGGAGAGGGATTGAAAGAGGGTGTCCTTTTATTTTTCCCCTTAAAAATTGACACTATTTAAAAATACCACAGTTATTTCCTAGCATACCCTACTCCACAAACTGAACCCTTCCTAGTAACAAAGAGAAAGAGGCAAAACTGATGGAGAGGACAATCAAATCTGACAGCATATGCAGCATTCTGTACCCATGGTTCTTGACATCTACCCAGAGGAAGGATGTGAATTTCACCCTCTGTTCTATGGAACTAGGATTGTTCACCATAATTAATCTGAGATCAGCTCTCTTTTATAGTTATTTTCATTTACATTATTGTGGTCATTGTGATGATTAAGCTCAGGTTTTGGGATGTATCATTTTTGGATTGTATGGAGCTCCTTTGCTTTGTAGAATATATTATTCCATTCACTTTTGCGGTTTCTGATGGGTGCAGAATAGTCTTATGTTACTCAAATTTCTATTCCTTTTTATTTAAAGATTTTTCTTCCTATTGCTTGCAGAATTTCTTATTTGTCATTAAACTGTTAAGTTTAACCACTATACATCTCAGAGTTTGAATCATAGGGGTTTTTTCCTGCAAGTTATCTGCAGATTCTTTTGATTGGAATTTTTTTTTCTGTTTTTGGAAGTCTTGGGCAGTTTTCTTGTATTTTTTCTTGCATTATGGTGTTCAGGTTTTTTGACTTGTCATGTTCTTCTGGGGGTGGTCTATGGTACTAAGTTGTCTCCTGTCTTCATGATCAATGAATTTCATTTGCCAGGTGGATTCTGAGTTTCAGTTCCCTGGCTGAGTGCTGCTGTAGCAATCTGCCACCGTTGGTATTTTCCATCTTCCTCTGCAAGTGGGTTGGCAGTGTTGATGCCTATTGCTTGCTGCCATAGAATGGTGGGATGCAAGCAGAAGAGTTTGCCAGTAGAGATTTCAGAAACAACAGGGAAATTAATGAGTGGATCTCAGAGCACAAGTCAATGGGTCGATTTGTGTACCCAGTCAACGCATGGGGGCTGGTGGGGAGGGAAGACTGCTAAGTGAGCACCTAGGATTAATGCTCTCTGCCATAAATTCATAAAGTTGTTACCTTGTTAAGCTTCTTGGTATCTGTCCTATAGGTACAGCTGCAGCTGGGAAAGCATGAGAACATCATCCATTTTCCAGAACCCAGGCAAGCATGCTGTCATGTAATTGATGTAAAATGCTGATGAACTTCTCTGGGCAACCAAATTTTGACATAATTTTCCACAAGCCTTTGTGACTGACAGTATCAAATACCTTGATTGGATCTGCAAACATTGTGTACAGACCTCTGTTCTGCTCCTGGCATTTCTCCTGGAGTTGTCAGACAGTAAGCACCATATCAACTGTTCCTCAGTCTTTTCTGAAGCCACACTGGCTCTCAGTAGATGACTATCTTCCAGGTGAAAGATCAGTCTATTAAGGAGGACTCTGGCAAGAATCTTGCTAGCAATGACTATGAGAAAGACCCCTCAACCCGTAATTGTCATAGGACAATCTATTTCCTTTATCTTCATAAAGATGGAAAACAGAGATGTCTTTGAACTCCTGGGGGATAACCTCCTCTTGCCACATAATCAAGAAAATTTGTCAACTTTTGTATGAACAATGGACCCCCTGCCTTCTAATTCTCAGCTGGAATAGAATCAGTACCATGAGAGGAATCTAATGCCATTCAGAACATCTTCTTCAGTTGGAAATTCAACTAGAGAGGGGTTGACTTCTACCTGAGGCATACAGTCAATGGCTTCAGCACTGATTGATTGAATGGAGCAGGGCTGTGTCCTTGCCCCCATGCTTTTTAGTATGATGTTTTTAGCAATGTTTTCAGAAGCCTTTAATGAGGATGAAAATGGCATTAAGGTCAGCTACTGCCCTGATAATAAATTATTTAATTTGAAAAGACTACAAGCCAAGACTAAAGTGAAGGGAGGGTTGGTGCATGATTGTTTCCACATGATTGTGCACTCAGTGCAGCCTCTGAGACTGAGACACAACAAAGTATGAATCTCTGCTGCTTGTGCTAATTTTGGCCTAACAATTAACAGCAAGAAAACACAGGTTCTCTATCAACCAGCACCATACTATCCATACACGGTTACAACAAATGGAAAATTTTGAATTCCATGGATAAGTTCGCTTACTTTGGCAGTATACTTTTTAAAAATTAACTTTTTTTATTTTTAATTTACATCATTCATTTCCATGAGATTTTAAGTTACAAATTTTCTCCCCATCTTTCCCCTACCCACCACCCCAAAACAGTGATCCCACTATATATCCCCTCCCCCAATCTGCTCTCTCCTATGTCCTCCCCATCACCCCTCTGACTTTCCAGTAGAGCAAGATGGATCTCCCTATCCCAGTGCCTGTATATCTTATTACCCAGTTGCATGTAAATGATAATAATAATAATAATAGTTATTATTATTATTGTATTTAACATTTGATTTTAGAACTTTACCCTCATCACCCACACCCTCTGGTAAGACAAGCAGTTCAATACAGGCTGTACATGTGTAGTTACCCATTGGCAGCATACTTTCCAGTGATGTACATATAGATGACAAGGTTAATGCACACATTGCCAGAGCTAGTTCTGTGTTTGGGAGGCTCCAAAGGAATGGAGGGGAGAAAAGAGGTATTAGATTGCCTGTCAGACTGAAGGTCCACAAAGCAATTGTGCTGAACTCATTAATGTATGCCTTTGAAACCTGAACAGTATACAAGTGCCATTCCAGGAAAATGAATTGCTTCTATTCGAATTGTCTTAGGAAGATTCTGAAGATCATCTGGTAAAATAAGGTACCAGACACTGAGATCCTTCCTTGAGCTAAACTGGCAAGTATTCAAATTCTACTACAGAGAGCACAAGTCCAATGAGCTGGCCATGTTGTTCAGATGTCAAACATATGTTTGCCTACAAGACTATTTTATGGAGAATTCATGCAAGGCAGGTATTCATGTGGCTGTCAGAAGAAGGGATAAAAAAGACACTCTTAAGGTCTCTCTAAAGAACTTTGGGATGATTGTAAGACATGGGGGACACTGGCACAGGACCACCCAGGATGGTGTGCCCTCACCAGAGAAGGCACTGTGCTCTATGAGCAAAGCAGAATTGCAATAGCTCAAGAGAAACATGAGACGCATAAATTTTGGCATCTCTATTCCAAATGTTCATATAGACTATTTTTTCCTGACCTGTGTTGGAGGCTTCTGAACTCATATTGGTCTGATCAGCCACAGTTGGGCACATCATACCTTGACTCTAGCATAAGGATGTCATTTTAATTCTCTTCAGGAATAAAGGACAACAACCAGCCAGCAGCTACAGATGCTTCATCTCTGATATGGAATTCTCTATCTTGTGGGTCACATACTTTTTTATGGTCGTTGTGAATACTGTTGTCTCGATTCTGTTTTCTTTACTCTGCATTACTCCAAACCTTCTTATTCTCAAAATGCTTCATTTCCTCCATTTCTTAATAATATCTCATTATATTCATATATCACAATTTTTCTAGTTGTTATGCAATCAGTGGGCATCCATTTTGTTTCCTTTTTTTTTACTATCACAAAAAGTGCATTATGAATTTTTGTTTCCAACAGTTCTTGTTGAAAAAGAGCTTTCCCCTCAGTGGTTTGAGTTCTTGAGTTTATCAAATACTAGGTTACTGTGTTTACTTCTGGGTCTTGCTTATCTAATATGTTCCACTGGTCTACTTTTTAATTCTTTTAAAACAATATTACATAGTTTTGCTAGTTATAGCTTTGTAATATACTTTAAGACCTGACACTATGAGACAAGCATCATTCCAAGCTAAGTGAATCAATGGTTGGAGAGTTGGGCCTGAAGTCAGGAAGAACTAAATTCAAATCCTACCTCAGATATTTACTAGTTGTGTGATCTTGGACAAGTCACTTCTGTCGATCTCAATTTCCTCAGCTGTAAAATGGGAATAATAAAAGCACCTACTTCCCAGGGTTGTTGTAAAGGTGAAATATTTTTAAAGTGCTTAGAACAGTGCCTCATGCAGAGTAGATGCTTAATAAATGTTTCTTTCCCTTCCCTTTTCATTATGTCCCTTGATTCTCTACATCAGGGGTAGGGAACCTGCAGCCTCAAAGCCGTATGGGTGGGACCTTCTAAGTCTTTGGGTGCAACTTTTTGACTGAGTCCAAGTTTTATAGAACAAATCCTTTTATTAAGGGGATTTGTTCTGTGAAGTTTGGATTCAGTCAAAGGGCCACACTTGAGGACCTGGAGGGCCACATGTGGCCTTGAGGATGCAGGTTCCCTATCTCTACTCTACACCTTCTCTGATTTCAAATGAATTTTATTATTTTGCCTAGTTCAGCAAACCAGTTCCCTTACTTGTTATAACTTAAAATGTCTTTTAGTACTCAATGTCACTTCTGAAGTCAGCTTGAAGTGAATATAAACATTTAGTATCAACAAAACCAGTTCTTGCTTTTTAATAGTTTTTTCAGTAATAGATTTAGAAGAGTATAAGTGGTGATTGTCATGTTTTATAAAGAACATTAATAAAATATTCTGATGAATTGGACATATGTGGTTCTAGTGACATGGATAAACCTTATCACTAGAGCTGTTTCTCTAGAAACATTTCCATTTCACTTATTTTTTTGTTTTTAGATGAAAGAAATATTTTATTTGTAGTCAGTTCTCCATTGTTCATATCAGTAATGGGGAGCCAGGGCACAAGTTGTCGAAAATGACAACCAATTTAAAAAATCATTTGTGTTAGGTTTTGAAAGCTCTTGTGTGAATTTTTAGCGACAAATACACTTTCCTAAATACAGGATCATAGGGATTAGAGATAAAAGAGGCTTTATAAGTTGTGGAGTCCAAACCCTTTACTTTATAGATGAAGAAAGTAAAGCCCAGGAAATAGATCTAGTTAGTGGCAGAGATGGAATTCAAACCAGGTCCCATGATTCCTATCCACTATTCTCTTTCCACTGAAACAACATTTTCCTTAGGTTGATACAAAGGTTGAGGTCTTATTGTGTGCAGACTTAAATGGAAAAATCAGAGACTACTCAACTTCTTAATGGTTGGACTTATAAGTTGTTTCCAGGTTTTGTTTTATTTTTTAACATTTACTCCTGAAAATACTTATGTCTATTTTTAAGCCTCAATAGTATCCTCAGAATATTGTTCTGTTTGTAGGATTACTGGGTTAGAAAGTATGATCAGTTTTGTAAAGTATGTTGGATGCTGTCAAAAGTAATAGATTTAGAAGACTATAAGTGGTGATTGTCATATTTTGTAAAAAACATTGATAAGGTATTCTGATGAACTGGATGGACGTGGCTTTAGCAACGTGGATAAACCTCATCAGTAGAGCTGTTTCTCTAGAAACTGTTTCCATTTCACTTTTGTATTTGTTTTTAGATGAAAGAAATATTTTATTTACTTTTGCCTAGTTCAGCAAACCAGTTCCCTTTATTTATTTACTTTGGACACCATTTATAGTCTTCTAAATGTATGTACTAATTTATAGTTCCCAGACTATGTAATGGAAGAGGTACTCCACAACACCACCAGAATTGAAAGTTACTATTTTTAGCTTTTTTTAAAAACCACATTTGATGGATATAAAGCGCTATCCTAAAGTTATTTTAATTTTTATTTCACTGACTATTATAGTTTGAGCAATTTCCTAAGCTATTACTAAGATTTGGGGTTTAAAAATGCTCTTTTCATAATTTGATCATTTTTTTTCCTTTGGAGTATGGGTATTTCTCTTCATTATTTGTGTTGGTCCCTTAAAGAATTTAGATTTTCATCAGATATATATCTATATTTTAATTTTTCTTCAGTGTTTTCCAATTTAGAAACATTGCTTTTGCAATACATATTCCTTAAGGTTTTTGCACAAATATAAAAATTTTGCCTGCAACGATTTCTTCAATTTGTTCAACAGATGAGAACTTTCCTTCTCATCAAAATTAAGTATGTCAATTCCCCTTTTTTTTTTCCAATTTCTAGTTATTTTAAAAAGTAGATGATTGATCCAATTTGAGTTTATTATAGTGTATGGAATGAATTATGTCCTTAAATTAATTTTTGCCACATTGGCATCCAATTTTCCCAACAATATTTATTAACTTTATTTAATTTTCTTAACCAAAAACACATATTAAGCACTTACTATTTGCTAGGCACTGTGCTAGGTGCTGGTTATAAAAGGACAAAAAAAATAATTTGTATTCTGTAGGAATTTACATTCTAAGGGGGAGGATAGACAATGTGCATACACAGATATATATATATATATATATGTATATGTATATATGTATGTATGTGTGTGTGTATATATGTATATATAGGGAATACATTCCAGGAATGAGGAACCAGCCAGTGCAAAGTAATAGAAATAGAAGATGGAGGGATGTGTGTGAGGTTAAGCAAGATGCGTTTGGCTGGATTATAGAGTGTGTGTAGAAGGGTAAAGCATTATATAATAAGACTGGAAAGGTAGAATAGAGCAAGGCTGGGTAGCGCTTTAAATGCCAAACAGAGCTGTTAATATTTAATACTAGAAATAATAGAGTGATTAAGTTCATTGAGCAGAAGGGTGACATGATAATTCAATTCAGTTTCATTTGATTCAGTTCAATACTGCTGGTTACTTAAAAAAAAATACTAGCACCTCCTGTGTGAGGGCTTACCGAGTCCTTTTCAGGGCTGTTCATCCATCTTTGGTGTCCACCTGTCACCCAGCTCCCACCTGTGGCTACAGGAAGCTGTAGCATGCAGGTGGGCACACCCTGGTAAAACCATCATGGCAGATGGACTAACTCAGCTTGAGGGTAACCGATGGGCTTCAGACCCCTTGGTGAATTAAGGGGATGCCTATCCAAGACATGTGAAAACTTCTTCTGACAGAATGGGCATAGGAGAATGATTTGTTCCAAAGGAGGAAGGAATACTTAGAGCCTGGTCAGACACTGAATACGCCAAGGTCATCCCCTGTATCATCACAGCTTGTGATGTCACTGGTTCTCTTTGGATATGAAAGATGAATAATAACTAGTTCCTAGGGTGTGAGGTCTTGGATGCGTCAGTGTAGAAGAATCACTGGTAACTATGTAGTGGATCTACTGGTATGGGCAGACCATTTCGGCAGGGAAAACAATGAGGAATTTATTATAATGACCCAGGTGAGAGGTGATCCGGCACATTATGCTTTTGGATTTATCAAATACAAACTTCTATACGTGCCAGGTTCTCTGTCTGGATTCTTTATTCTATACTAGAGAACTGTTTTCCTTCTCCCCACCCCCATCTAATACTAGCAACTTTAACAATGACAATTTGAAAGTATATTTTGAAATTTCCCCAGGGTATTTCTCCTTTCATCTTTCTTTTTTCTTGGTAATTTTGCCCATTTATTTTTTCTGTTTAATTTTATCACTGTTTCACTTAATTCCACAATTGCAAAGTAATCGATTGGTATTTTGGGGTTCTGTTAATAGGGCACCAGGCCAGAAGTCAGGAAGACCTGAATTCAAATCTGACCTTGTAGACTAACTAGCTATGTGTCCCTGGGCAAGTCACTTAATCTCTTGCCCTCTCTTTTTTTTTTCAGTTCAATCATTGGCAAAATGAGGACAATAAAAGTACCTGTCTGCCAGGGTTGTTGTGAAGAGCAGATGAGATAATGACCCTAAAGCACTTAGCTTGGTGCCAGCGACACAGTAAGTACTATATAAATGGTAGCTGTTATTATTATTGATTGGTATCCTATTATGGGTGTGTTATTTTTTAAAAGAATTGACATTTGTAGTATTTTAAATTTATTTTAGTCTCTTTTTTTGCTTAATCTGATCATACACCAACTGTGTTCCTACAGTTTTTCAATTCTTCCTTAATTTTTTTCAAATTTGTTTTAAAATTACATTTATATAGGTGTCTACAGATATATTTCTTGTTATTTAGCTGTTCAGTTGTGTCTGATTCTTCATGAGACACACAGACCATAGCACACCAATATTGTCCATGGAGTTTTCTTGTCAAAGGTACCAGAGTGATTTGCCATTTCCTTCTCCAGTAGATTAAGGCAAACAGAGGTGAAGTGACTTGCCCAGGGTCATGCATCTAGTAAGTGTCTGAGGCGGGTCAGATCTTCCTGACTCCAGCCCCAGAGCTCTGTTCACTGAGACACTCACTCAGCTGTCTCATTCTTACAGGCATATCGGTCGTGGTTAAGTCAGTGCCCAAATACTTGATGCATTTTGTCACTTTTGTAAATGGAATTTTGCCATCAGTTCTCCCTGATTTCTATTAGTGATGTATAAAAAATGCAAAATGTTTTATGTGTAACTTGATTCTGTATCACCTATCACTTCTTATTTGGTTCCTGACTTCCCAGTCATAGCTGGGGACTGAGACTCCCTCACAGTTATCCTGCCTCTCTGATGCCTACCTCTAGGTATCCTCGAGGTAGTCTTTGCCCTCGGGCTCCCCCATATTCCATTCCATACATCCTGGTCACACTTATGAGATGTCAAACCAGAACAGCAAAAGCAAGTGAGGAGGCCCATCCAGCCTGGTACTAATGTTTCTCCTTGACCTAACTCAACCTTATGGAGTCACAAGGGCTACAGTGAGCATAGGATGGAGTTTTAAAAATGTTTCAGTATTTAAACAATTTCAGGCATTGCTTGTTTGCTTCTCATCTTGTGGGAAGCTTCTGAATTCCTATTAGGAATGAGGAACTAAGTCTGATCTAATAATAAACAATACCAACCCAATAGTAAGGTGACTGGAATGAAGTATCTAGGTCATAAACTCTGACTGTGTTGGGGGTAGGTGAGAGCATCTCATGCCAAATAGGGGGATCAAAATCTTTCTTGGAAACTATCATCCTTCCTCCTCCTCTGGAGGCTCAGGGTGATAATCATTGTAATGGGTATCTGGGCCCTTCCTACAACCTCTCAGCTCTGTTTGGGAGAAAAATAGACTGTGGCCTGTGACCCAAATTGCTGAGGATGGGTAAGAACTAAGGACCACTGAGGGAATGAGATCCCTTACCTCTTTCCCTTCTCTTTGGTTATCCCCTAACCTTATGGTTATTTCTATATTTCATTTGACTATACCACAGATTCACAGAATCTCAAAGTTGGAAGAGTGTTCAGAGGACATCTAGTCCAGTCTGTACCTGAGCAAGAATCCCATAGGGAGCCATTGGAGTTCTGTGAGCTTGGGAGTGGCATGGTCACAACTGTTCTTTAAGAAAATGAGTGCTATGTGGAGAATGGATTGGAGAGGAGAGAACCAGTCTGGAGGTAAAGAGACTGATTACAAAGTTATTGCAAGAGGTGATACAGGCAAGGGATGGCATAGGACTGAACCAAGATGGCAGCCCAATGAGTGGAGAGAAGAGGACAAATGTGAGTGATTTTGTTGATGTAATGTCTGGCACATTGTGGGTGTTTAATTAATGCTTGTTAAGTTGATTGACTTGGAAACTAATTAGATGGAACTATTGAAGGAAAGTGAAAAGTTGAGAAATTACTCCAAAGTTGAAAACCCAGGGGATTAGAATGATAATGTCCTTAGCAGAAATTGGAAAGCTATCTCTTTTCCCCTCTTCCATTATCATAAAATCTCTCACTTCTCTCTTCACCCTATTTCCTCCTCCCTCACCCCAATCTTGGAGGAAAAGATGGCCTTTCTCTTTGCCAAGGTCAATCCCTCTCTTGTGGTTTTGGTGCCATTCTCTCCTATATCCACTGGGGGTGGTGATTGCCGGGAAAAATTCCCAGTGGAAGTAGACCAGTTTTCTCAGGAAGGTATGAGGAAAAATCTTGAATTAAAAGGGAAGGAAAGAGGTGCATTGAGAAGAAAAAAAACCAAATGTTTCTGAAGTGCCATAGGACACAATTAAAAAAGAGTAAAAAGATTGCCAAGTAAAAGTAAAAGCCCAGCTGCTTATTCCATTAATTTTGGGACCTGGATGGGGGGAATGGACTTATGATTTCATCAGTATAGGGTGCTTCCAGTGAGGAAACTCCCTCTCCCAATGCAGATCAGCACCTGTGCTACAATTTTCTGAGACACCAAAGAAGTTAATTTGTCCAGGATCACACAGCCAATAGTGGGACTTGAACCCAGGCCTTCCTCACTCTGAGGTCAGTTGTCTGTCCTCCATTCTGTGCTGCCTTTCTAGTGCTATTGGTATCCTTTTTATGATTATATTTTAATTTTCATTCTCCTGCAGGGCTTCTCAACTTTCTTTCAGTGAGGAATGACACTATGATGATTCAAGTGATATTTCAAGCATACTGTCATTATTTCCCCTTTCCAGTCTTCATTGGTGCGGCATATATTACTACATAATTTATGCATTGAGCCTAATCTACACTTTTCGCTATTTTATATAAAGGCTTCATTGTTTCATTTGGTCGTCTTTCTTTTGTATGAGGATACCTGACGTTTGTAAAGAATATTTTCACCTTTCATTTGACAAGCTGCAACCTCAGGAGGGAGGCTGGGTTAATGGTCCCCCCCTTGACTCTGAGGCAGTTGAGGCCCAGAGGAGCTAAATTATTGTCATGCCTTCACAAAACCTGAGCTGTTCATCTCCCAACCTAGTCATCCTTCTACCAAACCTGATTCTTTCTTGCTTTTCTTTGGGAAGAATTGGACTTGGGGAGTAAGGGCGGTGTTTGGATATCTATCAACTTTCTAACAAGTCTTCTCCCCACATCTCTGTCGTAGTCTCTGGCTCTATAGGAGCAAATTTTCATTTAGCCAGAGAATGGGAGAACCTGTGTGTTTTCTCTTGGAGAAAAATCTCCTTTAGCAGAGAACTCTAATTGAATCAGTGCCCTACAAACACAGCACCATAGAGCTCACTTGATATTTGTTAGTCTATTCCTAAATAGCCTATAAACTGTCCAAAGAAAACCTTGCTTTTTCCGTTTTCCTGAAGGGAAGTATTGGATGAATGTCTGCTGGGTGTAACTCCTTTAAGGAAAACAGGAACAAATGTTGATGGGGTACAGTAGGAGGGGGAAATGAAAAAAGTCAGGGGTAACTATAGGAGGTTTGTCTGTTATCAGCTATTGCCGAAAGGAGATTAGAAATTTTAGGAGGTGATATCTAGAACACTGATTTAGTTTTAAAGAGATCTGGGTTTAAGTCTGGGCTTAGCTTTAAATTTTCACATGGACCTACCCATTAACTTGTATGTCTGGGTCTCCTTTCCTATGACTGTGAAGTGAAAGGGTTGAATTAAATGATTAACATGGTACAACGGAAGGGATATTGTCAGAGGAAGTTGATCCAAATCCTGACCCTGACAGTGACTTTGGGCACTTTACTAAATGTCTCTTAGCCTTTTTTCTTACCTGTAGAAGGAGAGCACTGGACTAAATGTTTTTTAAGGTCCCTTGTATCTCTAAATTTCTTATCCTGTAATAAGTGATTTCTTAAAACTCTAAAAAATTCTACAATTATAAAATAGAGAAAGGGGTGGGGAATGCACTACACATATATCCGTTCTGGTCCTTCCTTCTTCAGGATGGTGAACACTAAGGGAATGCTCAGGAATGCTTCCCAGTAGCTTCTTCTGAAGATCTATCCAGTTTGCATTTCACAAATGGTAACCAGACACCTGAAATGTTGACCCAGAATCCAAAATTCATGATCTCTCTGTTTTCTGATGAAGCTGGAGGCTTGCCAATTCACTGATTCAAAAAGACTCATTTAGGAGCCCTTGTGATAGTGCAGTAGAAAGAATCAGGAGGATCTGAGTTTTTAACTCTGCCTTTACACATTGATTAGCTGTGTGACTCTGGGCAAGTCACTTAACCTGCTGCCTTAACCTCCTTGCCTCTTTTTTCTCAACTGTAAGACGAAGACAATAATGAAACCAACCTCCCAGTGTTGTTGGAAGGATAAAATGAGGTGATATTTGTAAAACAACTTAGCACAATGCCTGACAAATAATAGGTGTTCAATAAATTCTTGTCCCCCCAGTGAAAGCAAATGCAATTTGCCAATAAAGCAAAACTTAAAGTCTTTGATGAATTGAAAAACAAAAATCTTGCACATAGGGAGAGCAGGGTCTTAAGGTGAAATAGTATCCCATTTGATTGTCACAATAATCCTCAGTTTCCTCAGGGTTTGAAAGGTAGATGTTTGCCACATTGAGCAGCTCCCAGTCATTGAAAGGAACATGCCACCTGCCAGATACTGTTCAGTCTTGTTCTCTTCCTCCTATCCTATTTGAATCTTCCCTCCATATCATCCCTCTACAAGGCTTGTACAAAAGAGATATGTTAATGGACTAACTCCATGGACCATCCTCCAATTGCATTTCGTAATCTGATCAATACACCTTCTTGTTCTGCCTTGCCAGTGTGGAGAGTCAGGGTAGGCCAATGATCTGTACGAGGGGGATGGTTGTGGAGTATTCTCTGGCCTGATACAATTAGCTCAGACCTCAAAGCCACCTGTAAATAGCAAAGCCTTGTAAAGCTTAACAGATATAGATAATCCCCTTTTATTCCAGCTGGACTCTATGAAGGTCATCTTCTTTAGACTTGAAGTCAGCAAAAAACTGCTTCTGAATCCTGCGTCTGACGCGTATCTGCTGTGTCACTGGGGGCAGATCATTTAACCTCTCATCTACAGAATGGGTGCAGTCAGACGTGTACCTACTTCACAGGGATGTGATGAGATTCAAAGGCAATGATTTGTGAGAAACATTCTACAAAACTTAAAGCACTTTATGAATGCAAGCTGTTATTAAGGAAGCGAACATTCTTATTGATAAATAAATGGATTTGGGAGTATGGAGCAGTGTGGAGATCCGGCCTTAGTAGGTCACATGAGTAGGTCAGTGGGGCTAGGAGAGGGTGGCATACAGGTGCTACCCAGTGTCCTGGGTTATTAAAGTCACTCCCGTTGCCCACCATGGGGCAGCTAGGTGGCACAGTAGATAGAACACCAGGCCTGGTGTCAAGGAGACATCTTCCTGAGTTCAAATCCGAATGTCACTCTGGGCAAGTCGCTTAATCTTGTTTGCCTCAGTTCCCTCATCTGTAAAATGAGCTGGAGAAGGGAATGGCAAACTATTCCAGTAACTTTGCCAAGAAAACTCCAAATGAGGTCACATAGAGTCAGACATGACTGAAAAGCAACAACATCCCCACCCTTTTCTTTCTGAAACAGAAACCTGAAAGCGATGAAATGCCCATGTTCCATACATGCTGCACTATATACAACCTGACCACACAAGCTTTTGTCATTGTTCATGTCATACTTGTATACTCTGTGTGGTGGATACCAACAACTGGGTCAAGGGCCCTTGCTCACATACACACTATGTACATTGGGAGAAAGGAGCTTCACAATAAACTTCACTTTGTTGCCAGGATATGCTTGAAATAACACCCTCTCAAGCCAAATCCAAACACATTTTCATTTGCTTGCAATATTGCTGTTTCTTAGAACATGGTAAACTTTTATAAAAAAGTTCCAAATGCCTTAACTTTTTTGTGCCTTGGTTTCCTCTTCTGTAAAATGATGGGGGCTGTACCAGATGATGTTAAGGTCCCTTGCAACTCTGGGTCTCTGATATAGTGACCCAGAACACAATTCTCAGGGGCAACTAATGACTCTCCTATAATATCATGCTCACAGCTCCCACTCAGGCCTCTTCAACCACCAGCTGACATATGCTAACCCTGAGGCTGCTTCCTAATGCTCCTCCCCCCCTACACTGGGAATGTGAGACACTTGCTTCCCTGTGCAGCTGTCCTTGCGATAGCATGGGATGCTTCAATGAAGGGGCCTGTTTTACTTTTCGCCTCATAACCTCCCAGTGTGCTGAAGCTTCTGACATTAGGCTCCAGGAGACAGAAGAGGAAGGAGAAAGGACCTTGAGGTGGGAGAGAAGGGAAAAGTTGGCGGGTAAAAAACGAAAGTAAATCTGACTTGTGTTTAACATTTTAAAGTTTGCAAAACGCTACAAAAGCTGGTGAGATAAATGCTACAGGAATTATTAACCTCATTTTTTCCTGGAAGACTGAGAGTAAGAGAGATTGTTACTTGCCTTTGTTCACATACCTAGCAAGTGACAAAAGTGGGATCTGAAGCCAGGTTCATTCCTCCAAGGCCAGTACTTTGTTCACTAATCAAGGCTGACTGATACACCTTTAGCTGCTTCACCATTTCGCATAAGTCCACTCCCAGTTGAAAGTGTTTCCTGTTAAATCTGTGGAACCTAAAACTTTGACAACGTCTCACATGTAGTAGGAGCTGAAAAGGTATTTTAAAAATTTATTTCTTGGCCCACTGAGACAAAAATGAAACAATTTTGAAGAAAATGGGGTACTGCACAATAGAAGATGCTGAATTTGTTCTTGAACGTAGAATTACTTGTCTGTTTTATAAGGAAAGGTTTCTGTAAGAATGTGTGTCTTTGATCAACTGAAAGGAAACCATGCATTTTGAGTTTCAATTATAAAGCATACCTCTGGATTTTATATCCCTGGATTTCATTGACCTGATGTCTTTTGACCTGTATTGAAATAAGGGGGCCAAGAGTTGTAGAGTTTTTCAACTTTCAGCAGGAATTGATCTTTGTTGGTATCTTCTTTTCACATGGATGCTTTTTGGAAATAACTCTTAGAATCAGATAAACTGCCACTTCATTTCCAATGCTATTTTAGTGGCATGTGATTAGTCAGGAGAATGGATGCACAGAGGTATAATTTTGTTTTTTAGGTTACAGGCTTCTGGAAGACCAGTAGGGTTCTCTTCATACCAGCATGTCCCAAATCAGATGAAAGGGGATTCAAAGAAATGGCCAACTCTTTCCTTGATATGCACAGCTCCTCCTGACATCAGTGACATTTCAAAATGCATTGTTTTTTTTTCCTGTTTTATATAGAAAGGAGCATGATATTGAATTCTTATAGAGAAATGTGACACAGACTTTGTACCATGGTCATACTGGAAGATAAACTTTCAAATGCATCAGGGCTCTAGAAATGCATGATCAAAAACTGCCTTTGATCTGGTTGTCTAATGAATAGAGGCTATTACAACCCCAAAGAGAATTTTCAATGGCCAGCTCTGTGGTCAAAGTAAATTGGACTTAGAATTAAGTGGCACAAATGTTCACCAAATCTCTGGGTAAATGGAAGGTCCTGGAGCATCTGTCCTTGATTATGGGTGTCTGTAAAGAAAATATATTCCATATGGTACAAAACTGGGCCTGCCTTTTTAAAGACTGTCATGTGACAAAAATAGTGATCAAGAAAGAACAGTTAGGTCCCTCCCTCCCACCCCCATAACCCACGAGATTTCATCATGACATCTGTGCTCTGGGATTGGTTTGTTCTTATACCAATAGTCTATGCCATCCCTTGATAGAAAGCTAAATCCCTTTTTATTTTCTCCCCTAGATTGCTCCTTACTAAGTAAGCCCCTGGGTGAATCTTGGTAGATACACTCCCATTTATTTATAGCTTCTGTTGGTATTTTTGATGGAATTTGTCTTGATAGCTCTTTTTTGTTAGGTGTTGTTATTATATATAGAATATTGATGATTTATGTGGATTTATCATAGATCTGCAACTTTGCTGAAGTTATTAATTATTCCAACTTATTTCTTAATTGATTCTCTAGGGTTTTCTAAGTACATCATCATATCATTTACAAAAAGCAATAATTTTGTTTTTTCTTTGCCTATGCTTATTTCCTCAATTTTTTGTCTTATTCCTATAGCTAGCATTTCTTGAGCTATATTATGTAATAGCAGTGATAATAGGCAACCTTTCTTAACCTCTGGTTTTATGAGAGAGAACTCTAATTTATCTTCTTTATATTTACATTTTATTTTTACATTTAATTTTTGCTCTTAGATTTAGATAAACACTATTTGCTATATTAAGGAAACATCCACAGGATCATAGATTTATAGATGGAAGATCATTTAGTCCAACCCTTTCATTTTACAGATGAGGAAACCAAGACCCAGAGAGGAGTTGGTTCCACATGTCATAAATAGCAGAGCCAGCATTTGAACAAAGGTTCCACCACTCCAAATTCACGCCTTTTTCTACTGCATCATAGAATTAGATTAGCTTGTTTCTAATGTTGCTTCCAGCTCTACAATTCTGCAATTCTAAAAATAAACATTCTAAAATTCTAAATTCTTTAAAACAAAACACAACCCCGTCTTCCACCTACACCTTGCTACTTTTCTTTCATAAACTCTCCATTTCAGCAAATTGGTCTGCTTCTCACAGGAGCTGCACGTCCCACACGCCGTCTTCTCCTCACAAGTTTTTGCACGGTACGCCCTCCAAGTCCTAGGTGCGCTCCTCCCTACCTCTGCTTCTGAGAATCCCCTTAAAAGCTCAACCAAAGAGTCATCTCCAAGAGACGCTTCCTTGTCCCTCCATGCATTAATGTTTATTCTCTCTTAAAACTACTTTGAAAAATATTGTGTGTGTATATATATATACATGTACACACACACACACATATATATATATACACATATAGTATTCACTTATTTATACACATTTGCTATTCTCTTAATTAAATGTAAGCTCCTTGAGGGCCAGTCTTCATATGATTAGCACCTGCCTCATTCATGGTAATAAATGTGTATACATTCTATGGAACTGAATGGAACTGACAGTCTCATATGCCCTCTCAGTTCTCACTATTTGTGGCCTTGCCACTGTCTTGGAGGAAGTCCATTGAGACACTGGAACATGGGGTGGCGGTGCTTAGTAGGACAGTTTTGGTTCCATCCCTGAGTCACCGTGTGACCCTGGGGAAGTCATAACTTTTATATGTTACAGTTTCATCAATATGAAATAGAGATAATAATCCTGACCCACTTTTCAAGAAAACTGTGTGGGCCAACTGATTAGAGACTGGAAAGCATTTTGAAAATATGAAGCACAATATAGATACTTAGTAATAATTCAGTACAAGTAATATTTAAGGAGAACTTATGGGGTTCCTAAGCTGGAAAGAGGTGTTGTTGTAATGGACTCTTGTATTTCTTGTTGCACTCCTGTTTCCTACCCAAGTTTTGGCCAACATTTCTAACTTACTCCTTTATCACGTCTGCTGGATTTAAGCTTTTATTTTCACTTACTCATTTCTTGCCACATGACTATCACCTTCTTGCCCAGGCCCTTTCGTGTCAACCCTATTGAGACGGTTTTTTTTTCATGGATTCTCAAGATTCCCCTCCTTTTCAAAACTTTAGTGTTGTATAACAATAATTAGAAAAAGGCATAATAATTTTCATTAATAGGAGTCCATAAGGTACAGTGGAAAGACAACTGGGATTAGAGAGAAGGGGATCTGGGGTTCAGATCTCTCTTCTGACATTTACTACCTATGTGACCTTGGGCAAGTCACTTAGTTTCTCTGGAGCCCAATTTCCCCATTTATAAAATGAGAGTTGAACTACAAGGCCCTCTAAGGTCCCTCCTAGCTCTAAACTCAGTATCCTACGAGCCTTTGACTTTCTTGGGCTTCACTTCCCTAATCTGTCAACTGAAGAGGTTGGCCTAGATGCCTCTGAGGTCTGTTCCATAGCTCTAGACCAGGAGTTGGGAACCTATAGTCTTGAGGCTACATGTGGCCTTCTAGGTCCTCAAGTGCAGCCCTTTGGCTGAATTCAAACTTCACAGAACAAATCCATTGCCCTGTAAAACTTGGACTCAGTCAGAAGGCTGCACCCAAGGACCTAGAAGGTCACATGTGGCCTCAAGGTCACAGGTTCCCCGTGCCTGCTCCTGATGTGCCCATGGTTGCCTTTGTCTTCTACCGCTCATATTCCTCACTGCTTAGATTTCAGCCAACCAACAGGTACTTTGGGCTATGCGCTCAGCACTGTGCTAGACCTTACAGAGAATGCAAAGGAAGTAAAATCCACTGTCCCTGCCCTACAATCCGTTCCCAGTCTAATCAGGAGATTCAAGACAGTCATACACAAAAATACTCCAGGACAACAACAGCAGCAATCAATAATGAGACTTGTGATGTGGTCTGGTATATAAATCCAACAGGAATTCAGGAAGGGAAAGGTCATTGCTGGCTGCACTTAGAGAAGCTCTGTGGGGAAGATGGGAACTGAACTTGGCCTTTGAAGGAAATACAGGATTTGGATTTGTAGGGAGGCAAATCCAAGGCGTTCTAAACTAGTGAGCAGCATTAGGCAAAGACACGTAGGATTTTCCCCCCATGGCTTCCATATTCTTTCTGCCTTGAAATCCCTTCCCTTCTGAGTCTCTCTGTACCACTTGACCTTATCTCTCTCTCTCTTCATCTTCACCTACATAATTCTTTTTATTTCCTTTGTTTAACAGAACCTCACCATGGAGGGCTTCTCTTCTCCTTACTGACCACTCACCTCTTTCTTATTCTGACTTCCACTATCCACCCCTCGCATTCACCATCATCCTTAACTGATGGGGCTTAAGGAAGGGTGTCCCAAAAGTTTTAGTGAAAATTTAAGCTAATAAAGTTCTAATACTTTAGAGCCGCATTAAGACTTTTGGGACACCCTTATAGTTACTTGTTGTCCTTTAAGAAACCCAGATAAAAGCTATCCATTTGTGAAAAATGATATCTTGTGGCTCTGCAGTCCTAATATTATTTCCCCGAACGTTAGTTCACCCTTTGATCCTCCCACTCGCCAGCACTTCTCCATCTCTACGTATTACCCTTTATTTACCTTGTATTTTGCATTTTATTTCCCTGTCCCCCTCCCTCTCCCTCTCCCTCCACCAGCATCAAAACTCCTTGAGGGGAGAGACTATTCTCCTTTTTTGTCTTTGTATCACTTAAGTTTAGTGGCTGGCACACAACTAGTTGCTTAACACATTGTTAAATTGAATTGAATTGATCTTTTCAGCATCAGACATCTGGGGAAAGGAGATGGGATTTGGTTTCATGCCTGGCACTTAACTCAACATAAATCCATGAGTACACCCTATAGTGCTATGGGAGTCATAATAATAAAATGTTCATGTGTCCAGAAATACCTGCCAGTGCACCTGCACCCTAGACCTGATCTGCAGCATTCCTATGATCACTAGGTCAATTCCTCCTAGTTCACTGTGCCAAATTGTTTATATTTATTGATTCAACAAATGTTAATTAATCAACTGCTAGTAGGCAAAGCATCAAGCTAAGTATTAGGGATACAAAGCTGTCTGGGACCCAGTCCTTGCCACCAAAAAGCTTACAATCTTAAATATACATAATTATGATACAAAATAAAATGTAAGCCTTTATCTTTATCTGTTTGTGCTACGTTACTTGAAGAACAATATTCAGAACGAGAGAAGTGATAAATCTCATTGTATCTGCAGTGTCTTGAGTCTTCAGTGCTGGCTCCTATATTTTAAAAAGGAGGAATTATAGTGAGCTGGAGTCCATCTGATGGAGGGTGATCAAATGATGAAGGGATTCTAGAATGGAAAGAGCAGTGGAGTCAGGGGAGATAGATAGAAAGCCCAATTCTTCTGTCTGGGCAGACTCTGTGTGACCTTTGGGTAGTCCCTTAACACCTCTGGGACTCAGTTTCAACAACTATAAGATAAGAGAGTTAGACTTAAATGATATCTGAAGTTCCTTTCAACTCTCAATCTTATGATACTATGAAATCATAGCATATAAAAATCAGTTGAAGGAAATGAGGAAGTTTAGACAAGACGTGGGGTTAACAGGGGTGTACATAATGATAACAGATTTGTAGAAGATAACTGACTTGTCCTTGGTTTTACAAACTAGTGTTGGAGCACTAACATTCAAATTCTGGGTTCCTGCTTTCAGATCTGATATTCTTTCCACCTCATCATGTTGTTGTTGTTCAGTTGTTTCAGTCACATTTTGACTCTTCCTGACCCCATTTGGAGTTTTCTTAGCAAAGCTACTAGAGTGATTTGCCATTTCCTTCTCCAGCTCACTTTACAGATAAGGAAACTGAGGCAAACAGGGTTAAGTGATTTACCCAGGGTCACACAGCTGGAGTGTCTGAGGCCAGATTTGAACTCAGGAAGATGAGTTTTCCTCTATCTGATTCCCACCACCTACCTTCCCACTTCATCATACAACCTCTCTAAACATGACCTCTGGTCCAAATATTTGAAGGGTTGTCACATAGAAAAATATAGACAGTTTACTATTCCTAGTGTGCACACTAGGACCAATAGTCAGAAGCAGAAGAAGAAAGACATTGATTCTGTGTAAATAAAAGCTTCTTAACAATTAGTACCCTCTAATAATGATATGGAGTGCCTCAGGAAGTGGTCAGTTTTCTGATGCTCCAGCTGTCTCATGTGGAGGCTGAATGATTGCTTTTGGGGTTATAGCAGAGAGAATGCATGCTTTTAGTGGAGGGTTGAACTATATGGCCTCTGAGTCATTTTCCAACTCTGCTAATTTGTGGAACAAGTTGGAGAAATATAAATAAAATACTTCATACAAATAAAATTTCAAGAAGGAGCAATCACTTCCAGCTGGGTGGATTAGGAGAGGACTTCTGGGACAACAGTCTTGATGTTTGAGCTGCATCTTGAAGAAAAGGTAGGGTTTCAACAGGCAGAGATTTGAAATGGAGGGGTGAGAAGAGCCTTTTGCCAAATCCTCTGGAGTCATCTTGATTGGAGTAGGCAGATTAAAATCACCATGGACCAGTTATTCCAAGACTGGAAGCACTGTGCATTCCACCCTCTTCCCTGTCCTCCATTTCCAAGGTCATTCTGCTGCTAGTCAATTCACCTTGACTCTTTTGGGAGAAGAACCCATTCAGAGAATTGGCTTTTAATTTTTTACTCCTTTTCCTTTCTTTATAAGCAACTAAAAGGAATAGAAATAACAGTGGTTAAACACCTAGTATGAACAAGGCACTGTGTTATGCCCTGGGGATACAAAGATGAAGAATGATAGAATCCCTGTCCTTGAGAAGCCTATGTTATTTTGGGTGGGAAATAGGACATGTAGTCAGGTAAATATAATACAAATTAAGGTGCCCTGGAATCAGAGGCGGGCTAGTAACTCTCTAACAACCAACTAGCTAGAGGAAGGGAGGGGGGGGAATTGTGTGCAAGACATATTTTAAAGCTAAATCTGTATATTAACTTTTTCCTCCATCACTTTCATAAATCTAAATAAACATCGAAACAATAAATCAGGCACCAATTTGTACCATTTTCCATTTCTAAGGTATAAATGTTCACACTGAAAATTTAACAATTAACTCTTCTGAACCAATCTGAGCTGGCTCCAGCACAACCCTCCTGGAAGCCAAGAAGAAATTATGGGGGAGGGGAGAGAGAGAGACAGAGAGAGAGAGAGAGACAGAGAGAGACAGACAGAGACAGACAGAGAGAGACAGACAGAGAGAGAGAGAGAGAGAGAGAGAGAGAGAGAGAGAGAGAGAGAGAGAGAGAGAAGGAAAAGAGGATGTTTTCAGTAGAAGGGTCAAGGAAAGCTTTAGATGGTATCTAGACTAATTCACTTATTTTACAGGTGAGGAACCCAAGGTTTAGAGATGTGAAGTGACCCAGATCACATGGTGGTAACAGAGCCAAGAGTCAATCCCAGGTCATCTGACTCCAAATCCAAGACAGTTTAAAGGAGAAAAGGCAAGCATTGCATAAATCTGAGAGGTGGATATGAAGAAAAGAGGAGACTCCTTGATATCGTAATCATCAACATTCATGTAGTACTTGATTTATATTTTTAAATGAAACTCATGGTCCAAGGGCCACCAAAGACTCTAGATTCACATGAACTGAGTCCAATCCTTGTGGGGCTTTCCTGGGCTTATTACTCCCACCTGAAGTTACTCTGGGAAATCTCTAAAATAAAGCATTAAGTGTAACTTGTTTCCAGTTTCCCCCAGATGTGAGAGATAGTTCCTTTACAAGCCTTTAAGATACCAAAGGCATATCAGACACAACATAACATTTGTATCACCTACTAGGAAATGCTGAAAATGCAAAAGATTCCTAGAAGCCCATAGATGGATACAAATAGCCCTTCAGTCACCTGAACTTGGACTTGCTATTAGGACAATCCTTTGACATTCTGAAAATTCTTTCCCATAATATCCTATACAGCAACACACCCCTTCTTCCCTCCAGAGTTATAATATTATGCTATAATTTAGATTTTTCCTAGTAGATAAATGTAAATTAGGACTTGCTGATTAAGCATTCTCCTTCCTATTGGACATATACTGTCCAAATAACTCACTGTAATTGCTAGAAGGTAGTAGCAAAGTTCTAGTATCTTACTTGCCCCAATATTAATTGATCTTCCACTTATGAGAGTATTGGGGACAATCTTTCTCCAAAAGCAAGCTATATCAGGAAATCTTCTATCTGTAGAATGTCTGATCTTTTACATTGAAGACTCAGGAACTTAGGAATTTAGAAATCCTCAAACTTGGGGTTACTCATGAGAAAACTCTTAAAGCTGTCACTGCCCAAGCAATCTCCTTTCTCTGGCTAGAAAGCTAGATTTCACAATCATACTACATAGGAAACCAAAATTCTTCCTTTTCTTCAGAGGGTATTGGGGTTCATGGGATTTGTCTATGAACTAACTAGCTCTTGCATCACATGGATGAACACACATTTCTTTCTGCCATGCACTTCTGCTAGAGCTCTAAGGATACCCTGGCTGCTGTCATCTCTTGGGCTAGGAAAAACCATTTTCACTGACTCTAGTAATGTGAAATGTCTGGGAAGGTAATTTAGAGATATAGAGAGGATTCTGGTTCATTTATGGGTTGAATTGGATGGTTTATGTAGTCACTTTTCAACAATGAGATTCCATGATTTTGTAATTGGGTGGTAAGTGGAAGCAGTAAGTTTGTACTGCCCTTCCTAGGAGTTTAATGGTGGAAGGAAACCTTGAGAAAATAGCAGGGTTAAAGGAATTTTTGTGAAAGGCAGAGGATACCTAAGCATGTGTATAGATAGCAGGGAATGGCCCATAGATGAAGAGGAAATAAAAATGGGTGGTGGAGAGATGATCAATGAAGCAAGCTCCTAAGAGAGGGGGGAGATGAGGGGATCATTGGCCCAAGCAGACAAATAGGATCAGATTATACTGAATCAAAGAAGGGAAGATTTCGTGAATACGAAGGGAGGGACTGAGGGAGTAGGTCCCCTTTGTTTGAAAGATCAGGCCACAAAATTTTTACAATTAAAATTGTATCAATTCATGTGGTTATTGTTTCAGTTGTTGAGATGCCTTGGTTTGTTAGCATAAAGTCCTTATAGAAACCATGTATTTAGGGAAATAAATGTAACTTGTGTACACTTAGAAGGATGAGAAGCCTTCTAGGTCTGGAGCAGAACATGCTGGAAGGACTGGTGAAATGAACATTTGCTGTTCCTCTAGGGACAGGCACAAGGAAGGTTTATGGGCGGCAGTTCATCACCACCATCAAGCAGTACCCAATTTAGTGAGCATCTGGTATATAGTAATTGACAGTCCTTAACATAATTTTCAGTGACTTTAAGCAACAGACCAAAGGAGAAAAGGAAAAAACCCAACTTGGGAGCTATAGCAACTAAATACCAGAACAAAAGAAGGCCAGGAAACATTTAAGGTTGTTTTTCATAATGTTTTGACAAATGGTTTTAGCTTGGGGAATCCAGTTTAGTCAGTATCAAGGAAAGACTTTTTGAAAAAGATTCCTGTGGTTGGGGACCCTCTTTAAAGAACTGAACATTGAAAGAAACATCAATAAAATACATGAAAAACTTCATAAATAAGTGCCTTGTTTTCTATGTGAATTTGAGGAATAACAGCAGGAGATGGGAATTTTACAAACCGGGTCTTGTGGGTTTGGTTATACGTAATTAACTTTCTTCTAAAGATTTTCAGGAAGGCTGCTAGTATTCAAGTGAGTTTAAGTAGCATGTATCAATCAATTAAAAAAAGCATTTATTAGGGACATTTACCAATAATAGCAATGTGGTTATTGTTCAGTCATTTTAAGTTGTGTCCAACTCTTTGTGACCATATTTGGGGTTTTCTTGGCAAAGATACTAGAGTAGTTTTGACATTTCCTTCTCCAGCTCATTTTACAGATGAGGAAACTGAGGCAAACAGGGTTGAGTGACTTGTCCAGGGTCACACAGCTAGTAAATGGCTGAGGCTGGATTTGAACTGAGAAAGATGAGTTTTCTTGACTGTAGGCCCAGCACTCTTTCCACTGGGCCACCTCACTATCCACTAATAGTAATATCTAGCATTTACATAGCAAATTTATGTTTTGCAGAGTGCTTTACATATTTTATTTCATTTGATCCTCACAAAACCCTTGTGAAATAAAGCTATTATTACCCCATTTTGCATATGAGGAGATTGAGGCCAAAATACGTGCTATTATTATCTCCAATTTACAGATGAGGAAACTGACACAGACAGAGATTAAGTGACCTTCCCAGAGTCACATAGCTGGTATCTAAGGCAGGATTTGAATGCAGATCTTGTTGATTCTAAATCCAATGCTTTATCCATTGTGCCACTAGAGTAACATGATGCTTTAGAGTCCCCTATGTTCAAGATACCATGCTGCATGATGGGGATGCAAAGGGAAAGTGTCCACCACAAAGAGCTTACCCCCCTAGTTGAAGACCATTTAGGAGGCTTTTATAATAATCCCTACAGGAAGTGATAATAGCCAGAACTATGGTAGTGTCTGCATGAGGGGAGAGACAGGGGCAGATGAGAGATGTCCAGGAGAGACAGTTGATAGGACTTGGCAACCTCTTGGATGTCAGGGGCAACAAGGGCTGGGGCGTTCATGGTAGGGAATAGTGAAGAGCTGAGGAGGACTCTGAGATGAAGAACCTGGGTGATGGGAGTGATGATGGTTCCCTTAAAAGAAGTAGAGGCAAGACACGTTTAAGGGGGAAGATGACGAGTTCCATTCTGGACATGACTTACATACATACACTTAGGGGAGATGTAAGTGGAAAGGTACATAACATAGAATCTGAGCCCAGGTGTGGTCAATTGTCAGTAAGTGATATTAGGTTGGGACATTTTTGGCTATGCTATATGGCTTTTAAGAGGCAGTGTGGTATAGTGGGTAGAGAGCTGTTTGCCAAGACCTGGGTTCAGGTCTTGTCTCTAATGCATACTGGCTGTGTGAACTAGACAACCCTTGATTTCTTTTGCTGTGTGCCAAGCATTGTGCTAAGCACCGGGGCTACAAATATAAGCAAAAAGGAAGTCAGTGCCTGCCCTCCAGAAGCTTTCATTCTAACCGGTGAAGACAACATGGAAAAAAGAAGCTAAAAAGTAGTGGGATATAGAGAGGAGGAAAAGGAGAAAGTGCCCTTATGGGGGGGGGGTAAGGAGGGGGAATGGGTTGGTATTAGAGGCAACCACACTGGCATACTCAGAATGGCTGTTGGCACAGGTTCTTAGATCTGCTTTACTAGGAAAGATGGCTGTTTAAGGGGTCAACAATCTTTTAAAATTACATTCACTAGTTTGGGGGAAAAGTCAGCACCCTGAACTTCAGAGAAAATACAAGCAGAAAAATAAAGACCAACAGACAAGGCTCTGACTGCCTGAATAACCTCTGGATTGTGAGAGCCTTTACATCTGAGCAGTCGGGGAACTTTGAACATATGACCACTCAGAATCTCAACCAGGGAATCACAAGATCCTTTTCATAAATGAGCCCCCAAAGTAGAATACCAACTCAGAGTTATATACACTTCTCAGAAGGGATCACAACCCTCCTGACTCAGCACCTAATTAGAAATTAGCAAAAGGTGTGAAAGCCTTCTACAAACAAGCCTCCCCTAATCAAACTTCCCTTAATGGGCTCCAGGAGAGCTCCCTTAATGGATGGGGAAGAGCTTAAGTCCCATTAATATTAGAGCTGGGCAGTGAAGTCCAGAAAGTCAGAAGCAGAGCTAGGAGATGAACAAAAATGGCCAACTTGGACCTTGCCTCATAATGGAGATTCTGGGAAGAATTCACCAGTGGAAGAATAGGACCATGGCAGCAGAGGAATGCTCCATAGTGAAAAGGCATAGGAGGCAGCCGGGCAGGTGGTGAAGTCCAGAGGGTCAGGTGACCCTCTAAAATGCAAAGACCATGCTGGTCTGCTTTAGTAGAGGGAGTTCCCTCCTCTGGGAAATAAAGCTATTATTACCCCCATTTTGCATGTGAGGAGATTTAAACTGAAATACGGGCTATTATTATCTGAGATTAATTTATTAACATATTAATTAATTATTATTATTAATTTTGATTGCCTCAAAAGAAAAGGAAATTAATTAAAAGGAAATTAATCAATCAATGAATTAATTAATATATTAAATAAATCTGTGATTTCCCAGGTCAAATCTCTTACCTTGAGATGAGTGAGCAATAGAGGGTACTTGAGAGACATCACAGGAACTTTGTAAAGGAAACTGGGAATGGTTTAGTGGTACTTTCCATACCTTGATCTCACTTGGGCCTCCTAACAACCCTCTAAGTAATAATAATATTGATAATAATGATAGTAAGAATAGTTCATATTTATATAGTCTCTGCTATGGACCTGACAACTGTGCTAAGCACTTTTCTGGTATTATCTCCTTTGACCCTCACAACATCCCTGAAGGGTAGGTGCTGTTATTATCCCCATTTCACAGATGAGGAGAATAAAGAAAACAAAAGTTAAGTGATTTTCTCAGGGTAGCAGGGCTAGTAATGTTCCTCTTTACTCCCCACTACTTTTCAGCTCCCTTTTCCGAGTTGTCTTCCCCTGTTAGAATCAAAGTTTCTGAAGGTCAACGGCAGCTGACAAATATTTATAGAGCACTTACTGTGTGCCAGGCACCTTGCCAAGCATGTTACAATTATCTCCCAGCAACCCAGGGAGGTAGGTGCTCTTTGTTATCCCTATTTCACAGATGAGAGAAATGAAGCAGACAGAGTTTAAAGGACTTGCCCAGGGTCATGCAGCTTCTAAGTGTCTGAGGCAGATTTGAATTTGGGTCATCCTGACTCTAGTCCTGATGCTCTATTCCCTCAGCCAAGTAGCTGCCTCTAGGTAAGAAGCACTGATATGATTATCTCTATTTTTCAGATATCAAAGTTAAGCTTCATAAAAGTAGCAGGTTTTCCAAGGAAAGAAACAAGCAGTTTTAAGGGTCAGATAATATGCTGAGTGCTTTACAAACACCCCGTTTTATCTTTACGGGGAACCCTGTGAGGTAGATGTTATCACTCCCCTTTTATAGTCAAGGAAAGAGAAGCAGAGGCTTTAAGTGACCTGCCCAGACTCACATAGCTAGCAAGTATCTGAGATTGAATCTGAACTCAGGTCTTCCTGATTTTAGATTCAGTGTCTATCTGCTGTGCCACATAGCTGCCTCTATGTACCCCAAGTCATACTACTGAGTGTCAGGCATGGGAAGTAAATGCAGGTCTTCCTGACTGCAGGTCCAGTGGCAGTGTCCACTATGCCATGATGGCCTCATAGACAGGATCTGTAGATATTTAGTCCAGCCTTCTCATTTTTACTCTTGTTCCTGTTTATTCATTTGAGTCGCATCTGATACTTTGTGACCCTATTTGGGATTTTCTTTGCAAAGATACTGGAGTGGTTTGCCATTTCCTTCTCCAACTCATTTTAATGAGTGAGGAAAACATGGTGAAGTGACCTATCCAGGGAAAAATAGGTAATAAGTAGCAGAACTGGGATGCAAATACAGCTAATCTCATTCTTTATATTACAGAAATGAGTTCTAGAATAAAATGCATTCTATGGTTAGAGAAATTGAAGACCTTTCTTTGCCTTTCATTTCATTGAACTGACCATATGGGACCTTTTATTTCCTTTTTTTTTTTTTTTTACACAGCACAGTCAGCCAAGGTCACATTCCTTCAGATGTTGAATCCAGCTGTTCACATTGTAAATGATTTCTCCATCCTCTAGTCATTAATAATTCACAGCTGTACTTTAGATGCTTTTTACTTTGGGACCAGGTCAGAGCATTAAATGATGGCCTCACTTGTCCTACAGTAATTAAAAAAAAAGATTCCATGACTGATCTTCTTTGATCCCCACTCATGTAGAATGCTGCAGATTATAACTGGAGGAAGCATGACCTAGATCAGAAGGTCTCTAGAGATCAGCTGGTCCAGCCCTTCCATTTTACAACTGAGAAATCCTAGGTCCAAAGAGCTGAAATGATTTCCTAAGTTCTCACAGTTTTCCCTTGGCACAGTCAGAGACTCTCCACTCTGAATCTTCTGCTTCTCTTGAGTCTGTCCTACCACTTCAATTCATGATGCTTTCAGATAAGTCACAAAGTTTTCTTGTTTTCAATTTTAAACATTAAATGCTGAAAACAGAAGGTGTTTGAGAGAATGGCAGTGAACCAGTAGACATTTTTCCTTTTCTTTTGAGGCAATCAAAATTAAGTGACTCACCCAGGGTCACTCAGTTTGTAAGTGTCTGAGCCTGGGTTTGAACTCAGGTCCTCCTGACTCCACAGCTGGTTCACCATCCACTATATCTCCTATCTGCCCTAATGAATAGACATTTTAAAGCACTTTTTATGTACCATGCAAATTACTAAGTTTTGAGAACATGAAGAAATGTGGAATAACAAAAGTTGTCTCTGTTCTCAAGGATCTTACAAACCTTTGAGGGGGACAACGTATAAATAAATAGTTATATACAGAGTGGAGAGATGGTAACCTTAGAGGGAATGATTGAAATTGTTGGAGAAGACCAGGAAAGGCCATCTCCACAAGGTGGCATTTGGGTTAAATGCTGAAGGAACACAAGGATGTCAAGGCACAGAGCTGAAAAAGGAGAACATCCCAGGCATGGGATTATTTCCCATTTATTCTGAATATGTTTCTTTTGTACATAGTTGTTTGAATGTCATCTCCTCCATTAGACTGTGAACTTGCTTGCTCATTTGCTTTTCTCTGTATTGCCCATGATTAGTATGGTGTCTGGCACATAGTAGGTGCTTGTTGACTTGACTTGATGCATGGGGAACAGCAATATATACAAAGGCAAAGAGATGATAAATGGAGTACAGTGCAAGCAACAACAGTTGTGTGTGTGTGTGTGGGGGGAAATCTGTGGATTACAGAGTATAGAGAGAGAAGTAAAAGTATAAAATCATAAAGATAGAAAGGGGTAAAGGTGGGAAGAGCTTTCAAGGACAACCAATTTATCCTGGAGGCATTAGTAAGCAGCAGAAGTGTCTTAAGCAGAGGCGTGACATAGCCATACCTACATTTTAGACAAATAGCAGCTTTGTGAAGGATGGGTTGGAGTGAGAAAGAGACTTTAGGTAGAGAGACCAATTAGGTTACTGCAGAAGCCCAGGAAAGAGGTGATCAGGTCCTGAACTGGGATGGTGGCCATGTGAGTGGAAAGAGAGAAGAGGGGTTATTTGAGAGATGCCGTGAAGGTAAAAATAAAAAGATATGGCAATGGATTGGATATTGGGATGGGTAAGGTAGAGCAAAGAGTCTAGAATGTGATCCTAGATGACTGAGAGCATAGTGATGCCCTTGATAGTAACAGGTGAGTTTGAAAAAGGAAAGAGTTTGGTGAGAAAGTAGTGAGTTTTTTATGAAATGTTCCTTAGTATGAGGATAGTCGAAGGGAATATAAATATGTGTGTGTGTGTGTATACACATACATACATACACATTTACATACAAAGGGCACAGGATCAATTGAATAGGAAGGGATGATATTTGAAAAGGTGAAACTGAGAGATGGGAGAGGAGACAGGGAGAGACAGAATGGGGTTAATTATCTCATATAGAAGAGGCAAGGGATAACTGTTACAATGGATGGGAAGAACAGGAAGGCAAAAGGGAATGGGCCAACCTTACTTTCATTGAATTTGGCTTAGGGAGGGATTGACATGCACTCTAAATTGGGTATCTTGCCTTATAGGAGAGTAGGGGGGAAGGGGATTAGAGGGAGGTGATGGAGGGGAGGGCAGGGTTGGGGGGAAGCTTGTTAGAAGCACACACCTTTGTAAAGAGACAGGGACAAAGTAGAGAATAGAACAAGTGGGGGACAGGATAGAACGGAGGGAAATATAGTCAGTCTTTAACAATATGTCCATTGTGGAGATGTTTTGCATAACTACACATATATGGCATGTATTGAATTGCTTGTCTTTCCAGTGGGGGTGGGTAACAAGGGAATAAGGGAAAGAATCTAGAATTTAAAGTTTTAAAATCAAATGTCTAAAAAACCCCTATATATGTATATATTTATTATTATTATTATTTATATGCACCTGGGTAATCTTGTGGAAATGAATGATGTAAACTAAAAATAAACAAGTTATTTTTTAAAAAAGAAATGACAAAATAAAGTAATGAGTTCTGTTTTGGACATGCTGAGTTTAAGATGCCTATGAGATACCAGCATGAAGTGTTCAACAGATCAGAGTATCCTCTACTCTTGGAATTTCACCCATGGAAAATGATGAAATCACCAAGTGAGATCATGTAGAGGTAAAAGAGAAGAGGGTCCAGAATAGAGCCTTGGATGGCACTCATGGTTAAGGAATGTCACAAGGATGAAGATCCAGCAAAAGAGATAGACAAGTAGAAAGAGAACTGAAAGAGGATAATGCTATGAAAACACAGAGAGATGAGAGTGTCCAGGAGAAAAAGGTGATCAACAGTGTCAGTGGAGCAGAGAAGTGAAGGATGGCAAATGAGAAAAGGTCATTACATTTGGCTATTAAGAGATGCCTGGTAACTTTGGAAAGGGCAGTTTCAGGTCAATTCTTCAGAGTGAAGAAGATTTAGAAGAGAGTGAGAAGAGATGGAGAAGAGGCATCAAGTAGAGTAAACTTTTTAATGGCATCTAACAGAAGGAAAGAGAGTTCTAGGATGATAGCTAGTGGGCATGATTAAATCAAGTGAGGGTTTCTTGAGGAGGGAGATGTTTGTAGACAGGAAGGAACCAGAAGATAGGGAGAGATTGAAGATTAGATAGAAAGTGTGGCTATTAATGGAAATCATCTAGAGAAAGACAGGATGAGAGAAAGATCAAGTGTACACTTGTAAAAGCAAGTACTGGTCTTAGCAAAGAGAAGGACCACTTCTTCCTCTCATCTAGAAGAGAAGTCAAAGAGAATAGAGGATCATGTCAGAAGGATGTGGGATGAGAAGGGAACTCAGGAAGCACATGACAGATGGCCTCAATTTGATTTTGAAGTATAAGGTAGGAACCTCAGATGAGATGGTGTTGTGTGAGGGTTGGGCAGAAATGAGAAGATTTGGAACAATTTCTGTGGTAAGCGGGAAAGAGAATCAAATAGAGAGTAGGATTGCCTTGGTGTTATGAGTGTTAAGATTAGGTAATATACATGTGTGACAGAGCCAATCAGTATGGTTTTGTGATCTTTCACAAAAGATCACAGTTCAGTGGCTAGGTGACACAGTGGATAGAGTGCTAGACCTGGAATTAGGAAATTTCATCTTCCTGAGTTGAAATATGGCTTCAGACACTAACTAGCTGTGTGACCCTGGGCAAATCATGTAACCCTGTTTGCCTCAGTTTCCTCATCTGTAAAATAAGCTGGAGAAGGAATGGCAAATTACTTCAGTATCTTTGCCAAGAAAACACCAAATGGGGATTGTGAAGAGTCAGACATGACTGAAACTGAACAGAAACAAGCTGATCACTAATGTGAATAGGTTCAAAGGAGATAGACAATAAGAATAATCCAGGACTGAGAAGGCATGATCAGTGATAGGACGTGACAATAAAGGATAGTGTAGAGTTGAACTGGTTCATCAAGAGGTTTACCACACCATCCACATGTAGAACTATCAGTTACAGTGAATGGAGAAATTGAATGCTGTGGACAGATTTACTTACCTTAGCAGTATATTTTGCAGGGATGCACATTTATTTTTTATTGACTAGTTTATTTACATTTAGTTTACAACTACAATAGTCTGGTTGTATAAGCGTTGTAGCCAAT
>CM053595.1:232823911-232866614 GCA_028646575.1 Pseudocheirus occidentalis
TCTGCTCTTCTCACTTAGCATCAATTTGTATAAGCCTCTCCAGGTAATTATGAAGTCCATCTCCTTCCCATTTCTTATAGCACAATAGTATTCCATTACATTCATATACCATAACTTGTTCAGCCATTCCCCAATTGATGAGCAAGGGATGCACATTTAGATGATGAGGTTGATGTATGCATTACCAGAACTAAGTCAATGTTTGGGAGGCTCCAAAGGAAAAGGTGGGAGAGAATAGGTATTAGATTGACTACCGAACTCAAGGTCTCCAAAGCCATTGTGCTGAACTCGTTATTGTACACTAATATACCAGTGTCATGTCAGGAAATTGAATCACCTCCATTTGAATTGTCTTAGGAAAATTCTGAACATCACCTTGCAGTATAAATTACCAGACACTGAGGTCCTTTCTCAAACTAAACTTCCAAGCATTCAAACTCTACTATGGAGAGCACAACTCCAATGAGCTGACCATGTTTGGAAGCCGAATGTACACTTGCCTAAAAGACTATTTTACAGAGGACTCATGAAAGGGAAGCACTCACATAATGATAGAAGAAAAGATACAAGGACATTCTCATCTCTCAGAAGAATTTTGGAATTGATTGCATGACATAGGAAATACTGGCACAGAACTGCCCAGCATGCTATACCCTCATCAAAGAAGGTGTTACACTCTATGAGCAAAACAGAATTGATGTAGCTCAAAAGAAATGCAAGATAGAGAATCCACTCCAAATGTTCACATGTACTATTTGTGCCCAACCTGTGGTAGAGCACTCTGAGCTTCTATTGGTCTGATCAGCCACAGTCGATACACTGTAATTTGACCCCAATGATATAATTTTCTTCTTTGAGAACAAAGGACAACAGTCACTTGTTAAATAATGATTCAATCATATTCGATCAATAAATAAAAACTTAAAGAAAATAAAAGAGGTTGGAAGCATGATCACCATAGTGAAATATAAGTTAACACATCAATAGAAAGATCAGTTGAAGGAGGTAGATGAATGATTAAATGGGTTTGGTGATTTGCTCAGGGTCACAGGCTAGTACAGTCTGAGATGGGATTAGAACTTGGGTCTTCATTACTCCATATCCTGAGCTCCAAACACATTTTCCTTCACAACTGCCATGGAAAAATGTTAGTCCCTAAACATCATTGCAAATTTTTCTAATTTATGTGGGTGAACACAGTGTTTGAAAATTCTTAGTGAGATGTCTGAAATTCTTCTGGAATAGGTGGTCCAGGAAGTTCCAAAGCTTTTGGGCAGCACACAAACAAAAAAAAATAGGAAATGGATATTTTATCTTTCAGGAGTCTCCACTACCTGAAATTCACCCTTTATAATGATAGTTGATTCTAGGTAAAGACGTCAGCTGGAGTCACAAGGCCATCCTCTCTGGGATTGTTTGAGAAATCTCTCTGCCCCCACCCTGAAAGTCCTCATAAAGCATTTGCTTCCTGTAGATTTCCTCTCTTTTTGCTTGACCCTGGATACCATTATCAGGCAGGAGCACACTGCTCCTCTGTTCTCTACTATTCTCTTCTTGGCTTGGGATCAGCCATTATAGCTTAGGCTTCTCCCCACCCTCCCTGCCAACCTAAAACTGTGGAGTCTCCAGTTTATGCCTTTTTGCCCTACAGCA
This sequence comes from Pseudocheirus occidentalis, assembly GCA_028646575.1. NCBI lineage: Eukaryota > Metazoa > Chordata > Mammalia > Diprotodontia > Pseudocheiridae > Pseudocheirus > Pseudocheirus occidentalis. The sequence goes on from CM053595.1 coordinate 232,825,565, forward strand.
TGGTACCAAAAATCTAAATTTGTTTAGTTAAAGTAGGATGTTAAAAAACCAACTTCTTGTTTGGTTGATTTTAATGTTTATGAGATGGTTTTAGGACACTATCCTTTAAGGAAATCTCGAAGTAAATCCTTTGTAAAAAGCATGGATTCATCCTCTAATTTATCTATATTGTGAGTTCTGGTATTAATAGATTTTTTTTTATAAAAGCAGAGCACAGCTCTACTACTACTACTACTACTACTACTACTACTACTACTACTACTACTACTACTACTACTATTACCACCTTTGACTGAATCCAAACTTCACAGAACAAAGTTTAGATTCAAAGGGCCACACTTGAGGACATAGAGGGCCACCATTAGTTCTACTAATAGTAATAGATGGATGCGATTGGATCTGTGATTTCGTTGGTATGAGACAGGGGTCCTTAACCTGTACATTTGATTTTTCACTAATCTCTCACTGGAATTTAGCTTTTCCTTCAGTCCTTTATAGATGTTATTCTGAGAAGTGGTCTATAGGCTTTATCAGACTGTCAAAGGATTCTAGGAAAATTTTTTGAAAGGCTAAAATACCCTGGTATAGGCAACCACTATGAGGAAGCTCATTTTGCCAGTGAAGATCAGCACCGGCCCTGCAAGTTAGCCTCTGAGAGCATTGTCTGAGGATGAGTGACCTTCCTGGGATTCCATATATGTCAGGGGCTGCACTTGAACCCAAGCCTTCCTGGCTCAGAGGTAATTGTTATTGATTTGTGGGTTTGTACCATTGCAAATCTCGAACACTTAGTTTGTGTGGTTAAAAATGCATGTTTTTGAACCACTGTCAATATTAATGAAAAGTATTTAATTCGACTACTCCAAAGTATTTTCCAAATATATTTGATATATTGAAATGTATTTCATTCTCTTTTCCAAATTCTAATCTAATCCAATCCAGCAAACATTTATTTATTAAATGTACAAGGCACTGAGATACTAAATTAGAATGAAAAATAATCCCTGCTCTTAAGGGGTTTATGTTCTTTTGGAGGGATACAACATGTAGACAGAAAACAATATTTACATGATTATTTGAGGACAGAGAGAACTCTAATGACTAGGCTTCCCAAAGGAGAATGGAGTGGGTAGTGGGTAGAGAGAGGTTAGGAAGATGTGGGTTTGAGTTTGTCACTCTGGTATGCTGGCTCTGTGACCCCTGGGCAGATCACCTAACCTTTCAGCATCCTCGGCAGCCCTCTAAGATAAAACTAGAACCTGCAGAGGTGCTGACCTTTTCTGCCTGTGTAGAGAGAGTTTAAACCACAGGTCCTGTCTACCCTTATTCTTTCCATTAGAACAGGGATGGGGAACCTGCAGCCTCAAGGCCACATGTGGCCCTCTAGGTCCATAAGTATTTGGGTTCAGTCAAAGGGTCCCATTTGAGGACTTAGAGCCACATGTGGCCTCAAGGCTGCAGGTACCACCTCCCTGCCTTAGGAGGTGGCATGTGACCTGAGGCGTTAAGGATGATTGGTATTCTAAGAGCCAGAGGTAAGAAAGGAGCACATTCTAGCTATGGGGGCAACCTGGGCAAAGGACAGAAGTGGGATTCTGAATTTGGGTAGCAGCATGCATAGCTGTGACTGGAATGAAGAGAGCATGAAGTGGGTGATGTGAGCCACATCTGGAAAGGTAGACTGGATAAAGAATGTGAATGGCTTTCAATGTTTCTATTTCATCCTAGAGGTGATGGGGGTTAGAGGTTCCTGAGCAAGGCAGCGATGTTTTAGGACATACTTTAGGAAGGTTCTTTTGGCAACTGGATGGAGAGTAAATTGGATAGGGAAGAGACTAGAAACTGCAAATCTAATTTGGAGATTATTGCAGTAGTCCAAGAAAGATGTGATGAGACCCTGAACTACAGTGGATGGTCATTCAAGTGGAGAGAAGGGAATGGATGCAAGATATGCCTCCCACACCATTAGAGTTATATTTGTAGAGATCATAGCTCCAAGGCCAAAAACTGGAAGGTTGGATAGGTTGGCCAGTTCTGACACTCCCGATAGCCTTAACTATAGTACAGATGTATTATACTAACTAAGCCTGTGCCTTACATACAGTAGGTATTTAAGAAATACTTGCTAAATTGAAGTGAATTAAGGAAAAAGAAGAATTGAGCTCTGAGCTCCATCTTTCGACCTCGGGCTTTATGGGAAAATTCTGATAATTTTTATAAAACTTGATAAAATTCTGATAAAAAAATCTCATAATTTTGTTTTGAAACAGACTCAAGTTCAGAGAGCTGTACTACCAAAAACTTTAAATGTTTGCTTTTTGAATTTTTGCATGAAAAAGTTGTTTGCAGGTAGAGTAAACTGAAAATAAGACAACATTTGGGCACTTTAACTTTGTAGAGAGATGTTTTGTTTGTTCCAGGATTATAAATGACCTCACTCCATTCTTTTGAAAAGTTTATTTAAATATATAAGTAGACAGAGGAAAAGGCTTAATAGGTATAACGGATAATTTTATAGGTGGTCTGGGTTGGCTCTGACTCTATTATCAAGTTTCAGGCAGATCAAATTTTTGCAGTAGGGTTAAGCTCTTGAAACCAGACTTTCTGGGGGTAGAAACAGCCTGGTGAGTTTTCCAGCAGCAATGGGCATGGCCCCAGTCACGTGCAAACATGAAAGACTGTAAAAACAACCATTTCCCTGTATTTGAGCATTACAAGCTTTTCAAAGGATGTTTTGCATTTTTTCCTCTCTCCACATGGCATCGTGTAAGATAATATTGCAAACAAATGCCCAGGCAGATGCTGTATTATTTATGAGTACAGGCTACTGATCTGAAATGGGGAGAGGAGAAAATAAGGCAAGAAATAATGCTACCTAGACTGAAGGATGCAAAGTCAATTGAGACAGAAAAACCTCTCCAGAGTATTTACACCCACAGGGAAACTGGAAAATGTGCCTTGTTTTAAGGTATTCCTGTTTTTTCTTTTTCTTTTTTTTTGAGGAAAAAAATCATCTAGGGACTTTAGCTATGTCATTTACCATTTTATTTATAACTTTTAACGATTTTTCTAGCCAGTATTACTTTACAAGATATCTGTCAACACATTCCCAATCATCAGATCTGCCAGGCATGTTTTTAAAGAGAGCGCATGTCCTTTGTCTCTATTGTCTGTCACTTGGGATGCTTTGTGTTCCTAAGTGATGCTCCAGCCTGTTGATCATTGTATGGACTAGTCATGTCAGCAGTGGTAATGGGAATACTTGAAATGCTATTCTATCCCCCCTTGAAAGGAATGGCTAAAACAATCTATTGTTCAGTTTTCCAAAACCGAGTGGTGAGGGTCATGTTTGAGTTTTGGCAGAAGAATGAAACTTCTGGAGTTGAGTTTAGGGAAACTAGAAAGATTTTTAGACAGATCCTTGAACTTTAAAGAAGTGGACGCACGATTTCCTCTGATCACCCTACCTTCCTTGAGTCCCAACTGGACAAACTAATGCTTGAGGGACCAATCCCTAACCTGGTTTCATCCTTGGTTAACAAAGGCTAAACTCAATGGACAGCTCCGATGACCATTCTAAATTTTGTCATTCATCTGTCCGCTTGTAAATTTCCTTTGGTTTTATGTTGCAACGTTCTGAAGTAGTCAATGGGTGTTGAGTAAGTGGTCCTGGCAAGGAGCAGTTCAGGAGTCCAGAGCAGAGGGAGGTCAAGCAGCCTGAACATGCTACTTTAGAGTGCAGTCCAGCCTGAACCGGGCTTGCTCAGTGGTGAGCACCTTTGGAGAAGAACGACATTGGCTGCTAAAGTGAAATGGCCGGAAGTTGCCATCTAGCTGTGCAATAGCGGCTCTGTATTGTGTCAGGACTCTGGGCCCCTCAGCTTGTTTAGATCATTTTCATCTGTAAAACACTGTTCAGCTTTTAAAACAAACAAAAAATCCAGAATCCGTTAAAAATGTGTTTTTCCTGTCTTGGCTTCTGAGGTAAAGGACTAGAAGGAAAGAGATGCTATTGATATTGTGTCTGGACATGCCCCAGATTATGAAATCTCTGTTAGGATACAAACATTACTATTTCTGATGTGATAACAACCCATTTATAGTGGATTACAAGACATTTTCCTTGAAGCATCTCTTTGAGGTATGTAGTTAGTATTAGTATATTATCTCCATTATACAAGGGAGGAAGCTGAGGCTCACAAGTAGAAGGACTTGCCCAAAGTCATAGCAACAGGTTCAGTGCTCAAGCCAAATGTTCTGACTCTGTGTCCAGGTCTATAACAACACTATTTTTTGGTTTCCTAATTGCCATTCCCCTTTTAGTACACACTTCCAACTCCCTCAGTATTCATAGGTATTTGGGAAATAGTGATCATTTTGTTTTTAGGCATTTTATTCTTTTACTATCATGCTAACAATGGAATATGGGCAGCTAGTGGCACAGTGGGCAGAGTGTCTAGGAAGACCTGTATTCAAGACCAGTCTCAGATAGTTATTAGCTGTGTGACCCTGGGTAAGTCACTTAACTCTATTTGCCTCAGTTTCCTCATCTGTAAAATGAGCTGGAGAAGGAAATGGTAAATCACTCTAGTACCTTTACCAAGGAAACCCCAAATGGGGTCATGAAAAGTCAGACATGACTGAAACAACCGAACAACAACAAATCATCAATGGACACTTGTAATTAATTATGTCTCTTCCATCTTTTTCTTTTCTATTTTTTTAATATGGCTTTATCTTGTCCCTTTAAATTAGAAGTTTCTCAAGGGCAGGGAGCATGGGTTGCTTTTTGCTTTTATTCTCACACATCTGTTTCGGTCAGAACCAGAGTCATAATCAAGAGCTTTTCGATATAGGGCAAACACTGTAGACTATACCAAGGCTGCCCTCAGTTGAGTTGAGTCGAGAAGGAAGCTACAGGGCTACTCCTGGGTGTAGCTCTTATGTATAGAGACCCAAGGACACCACAAGGCAACAGCAAGAGAAGATGCCTGCTTTCCTCCCTACCCCCTCACCCAAACCCCAGTTCTTATATCCCAGAAAGCCTGTCACTTGGTAGTTCCTTATTTTAAGTTGGAAATTTGGTATTTTTCTGAGTAACTAGGTGCTGAAATCAGTTGTTTCTTCATACTTGTCATCTGAGATGGAATGATGAAGAGTAGTTATCCCACTCAAAACTGAAAATGAAAGCTTTGCAAACTCTGGGTGTGTGGAAAAGTCAGTATTTGGAGAAGACCAATGGATGCTTTAGAGAAGGGGGTTGAAAGACAGTTGGAAACTAACATCTATCAAACCTTTAGACTATTATGTTATAACTAGAAGGGACCATAAGGGATCAGCTCCTTGATTTAATAGAGTAAGAACTGAATCCCTTTTTTTGAATCAAGGTAATACTTTTGAATCAAGAGAAAAAAGGCCAGGGTTAGGATCCAGTTTTTGTCCTGAACTAAGTGTATGGAGGAAGACCTGGTCTAGGCCCAGTAAACCAACCATTTTAGAGCTCATACCAGTGCTTCAAGGGCTACTGAGGAAAAGGAGAAGGAAAGCAGTTTGATTAGGTTTTGAGAAAGGCTCCTTCAACTTACTCAAACTTAGGCTGAACAGAGACAGAATCACATAGAGCCCAAATTTCATAGACTGTTATGGAAGGAACCTTAGAGATAAATTTGTCTTACCTCTTGTTTTACAGAAGAAGAAACAAAAGTCCAGAGTTAGAGCAGGAAATACATGTCTCTTGATGCTTAGTTTAGTGTTTTTTCAGCCAGTCTGTTGAAATTTGACCTTCTTTGAGGGGATGGGAAACCAACTCTTCCAAAACAATAGACTCTACTCCTATGACCCTCAACATGCAGCTGAACCAAGAGCATGGTTCAATCTTTGGTACACCTAGAAGCATCTTGGTCCATATCTTACCCCTCCTCTAGGACCCTGATTGGTAAAAAAAATTGAGAAGTCAGGAGGGCAAAAAACATCAAAGGAAAAAATGCTGCTATAATTGAGAGGAAGAGTCATTCTCAGATATCCATGGTAACTCAAGCAGGAACTGTGGTCCACTTTCCTTTCCCCCATCTCTCACCAACTAAAGTTTTCCTTATCCCTCCACTGACCTTGCTTACAGGATGGCTCACTGTACTTTCAACCCCATCCACTTGCCCAATTCCTGAGTTTCAGGCTCTGGAAGGGAATACAAACCTTAAACAGTGAAGGGAAAAGACCATGGTACAGGAAGTAGAGATATCTTCAGGAAGGCACGACCTTCTAGCTAGGGCTCAGATAGTTTCCCTTACTCTACCATTGCCCCATCAGATGCCCCTGTTGGGGTTGTTTGTGAGCATTGTACCCACTTCCATGATGCCACTTTTCCTGGGCAAAGTGGTTGGCCCATTGGGCCTAAGCTAAGTCTTCCTCCATACCCTCAGTTCAAGACAAAGATTAGTTCTTAACCCTGGCCTTTAGCTTCTTGATTCAAAGCTGTAGGAACCCTGTAAGACAATCATGCATTTTCTCCAGTTCTCCAAGCTGTCATCAGCCCAACAGCCACATCTCCACCCAGACTTACCACCAGACTCTGTCCTACCTTCTTCCTTAGATAAGTACAACAATTATCATTGGGACATTTAATTTTAGTATTGTTTTAAGGCCCCACATGTTGAGAGGGCTGCCCCCCCCATGTAGTATGGAGAAAATGGGAGGTGTATTGTGGTGTGGTTCCCAGGAAGGCAAAATAGATGTCTCTGACCTCTTCTCTTCTTTCTCTTCTCCAAAGGAGATTTTAATTCATGCCAGAAGGGGAGGCAAGTCACTCTGCTCTCCTCAGGGAAAGGAGGTACTGAGCTAGAATTGTATCTTTCTGTTCTCTTAAATATTGTTAGCCTAGAAGGTAGTGTACCGGGCCTGAAGTCAGGAAGACTCGTCTTCCTGAGTTCAAATCTGGACTGAGACATTTACTAGCTCTGTGACCCTAGACAAGTCACTGTTTGCCTCCGTTTTCTCATCTAAAAAATGAGCTGGAGAAGGAAGTGGCAGAGTATTCCAGTATCTCTCCCAAGAAAATCCCAAATGGGGTCACAAAGAGTTGGACACAACTAAAAACCACTGGACCACAACTACAAGAGGATGTGATGGGGTTCAAGCTAACATCTGTCATTATTAGAGGGATGGGGGTCCCAAATTTTACATCTAAGGCTTGACCCCTTTCCCACCAAATACCATTTAATTTCACAACAAAGACACATATAACAAATAGAAAAGAAGCCCATTTACCCAAATCATAGCAAAACAAATATCAGAGAAGGTATACGTGGCAGAATATATACCAAATTGTTGCTTGTGCTTTGTTCTTGAACAGGACCATGACATCAGGGAGGTGATGCCATGACAAACAAGTGAATTGGATTTAAGTGAGGGAGGGCTGTGCAAAGTCACCAGACTCACTTTCTCCTCCAGAGCCATCTGGGCCCAGTGATAATATGGAGAGGAAGAGCTCTCCCATTGGGAGGGAAATAACTCAGCTCAACCAAGAGTCCTGGATTGACCAAAGGGGAGTACCCCCATAATCTCTAGAGTAGCAAGTTGGGGATAGGGCATGATGGAGACTCCCAGCTCCCCTCCTGTTGACTTCTTCCCAGAGTCTTTTGCTTCAACAACCTGAAATCTGGATGGCCTCCTCTATCTTCCCTCTCAAATCCTGAAGTTAGAAGTGCCCAGAATGATGGCAGGACTCAAAGAGACTGGAAACTTGAAGACAACTCAAAGTATGTCTAAAGAAATGAAGAAGCCTCTTCTCTCTTGTTCTCTCAAAGTCTGCCCTGCCTCACACCAAGGAGGAGAGAATCCCATACCTGGGCTTTGGAACTGGGATTATACCACCATGGGACAAACACCTGTTCTGATTATGGCTCTGCTCTGAATTGATGAAGCAGGATTGATGAAGCCGTGTCTCCACAGCATGAAAACAACTGATTCAATTTAAAGAATGAATTTATGTCAGTTAAATTGGTGAAAAAAATTCAGCCAAAGTGGTTTGCTTAATGTCATGTAAACAAATCCACGGATTGATTAGCTGAAATTTTCCATTTTCCAAACCAGCTGTGCTATGCAGATGGTATAACCAGCTGGTCAGTAAGGAAAAACTAACAAGAATCATTATAGAATGTTTTATAGACAAAATGTTATATACTTTTTTTTTAAGCATTCAGGCCAGCCTTGGTTCAGGAGGAAAGAAGAAGGTGAGTGCTGTGTTATAAACCAAAGAAATGATTCGCTCCAGACTATCATACTGGGTATGGTGGAAGACTCACGTAATTACTTTCTTACCAGAGAGAATTGTGCTGGGTGATGCTGATATCTGTCCATTTATATTAATAGATTCTCCTGGAAGTAATGTCATTCAGGATTCATTTAGAGTAGAAAGCTCCATGTGACTCCTTATACTCTTGAAGCACATTTCTGTGAGCCCAATACCCTGCATTTTACTGGGTCCACAGCCCCTGGGCATTCTCATCTCCCTGCTCTCAGTCCCTTCCCCTCTGCCTGCCTCCAGTCTGCCGCTTACTTACTTTGGAACCCGGGGCCAGGCATTTAATCTCTCTGATCTTTACTTCCCTCATCTATAAAATGGGTGAAGGAGATCAAACTATCTTCCCTGCCTATCACACTGGGTTGTTGTAAGGATGGAATGACATCATCATACGCCACCTTCAAGATTACAAAGCTCTTTCACATCCATTCTAAATTGTTATTACTGTAAGGCACCAGCTTGGGTCTAGGAAGACAGGCTGAAGCGTTCAACCAGCCGGGCTAGCTCTGTTCTAGAGCGTTCACTTGTATTTTGTTATCTTGTGAGGGACGTAACATCCTGTGCTCCCTTTTTCAAAATAGTGTTTTCTAAGGACATTGTTGTCTGTGTCACTCCAGAGTGAGATACACGCTGGTAGAGGGCCAAGTTATACTTGCCCATCTGATTCTGGGACTTTAGACTGCAAATATCATTTGGGCTCTCTAAAGCATCTATATTTTTAGATAGGTTCATACAACTGTGACCAATGTATGACTTAGCTGTTGATAATGTAATTTTCCCCTCAAATAATATTTTTCCAATTTTGCCTTTATGCAATAGCTGATGTTGCCATGCAGATTGTGTTGCTATGAGATTTTAATGTTATTCTACCCCATGATTGGCTAATAACTCTAACACTGTGTTGCTTTCATACTAGCCACTCATCCTGAGCTGTTACTATGGTGAATTGCACTATTTCTTTCAATTGGTGGATTTCAGAAATAGGCCACCAGGTGGATTTAATTATATTCAGGTAAGAAAAAAAAAAGCCATAAAGACCTCATAAGGAAGGCACTAAATGACATCGGGTATTGTCTCTCAATGACATAGAACATTAAAAAAAAACAAAAGCAAAGATTTGCTTTTCAAACCATCATTCATGGTATAAAACATTTATTTTTGAAGGAAAGTATTTCTTTTTTATCCTCAGTATGTAAAATTACTAAAATGAAGCTCTGTGCATGTCTTCGTATATAAGTGGGTCCCAAATGCATGCAGGGTATTTAATAGACTGAGCAGAAGGTTGCATCATGGGACTGGATAGAAACCCCAGTCTTCTAGACTTGGACTATTGTGGGGGAGAAGAAGTAGACTCAGGACAGTAAGCTGATTTGTGTGGCAAGGCTGGAGATGATAGAGTTTCTATCAGGGAAGAATTCTAAAAACGAGGAAGCTTTGCAGGTTAAAAGTCCTCTGATTAATTTTGTAGCCTAGGACAAGGGGTTTCCTTGGTACCCAGGATGCAACAGAGCTGAGCACTACTCTCTCCTCCAGAGATGACTACACCTGTGTGGTTATGCCTATATATAGTTCTGCAAAGGCCAGAATGTAAAAATTAGGTCTGAATCAACTAAATGTTCCTCTTTGCATCCTTAATCAACTTTCCCAGCACAAAGGTATTCATATTTACCAGGAGTCACAGTGGGGATGATGTCAGCCGCCTGACTGACATTCACTGACTCAGTTCATTCCAGCTCCCAGAAAATGTATGAAGGCAGTAAGGAGGAGGTAAAGTGAGCAAGGAGACTTCTAAATTTGCAATCCAGCTTCCTTTCCCATTAAAAAAAATCAACAGAGTGGAGGGGAAAATGGAAGAGAGGGAGAGAGGGGGAACAATGATTTATCTTGAAGTTTGCAATTCCATCATTCTGTAATGAGTTAGTCATGGATAGATAGGGTGATGATGGCAGCAACAGGGGTGATAAAAAGATAAAAAGGGGGAGGTGATGAACAAGAAGAGGATTATTCATATGGCAGAGTCTGAGAGGAGAGCTCAGAGTTTGGGGAGGTCAAGAGACACATGCTTAGCTAGTGGTGTAATTGTTTCTTGCTGGATTTGGGGTATGTATATAATAGAAAGCCATTATCTATTGGATGGAAGAATGAAAACCAAATATGGAGACATTACTAGGATTAGTCATTATGTTAGGTCCTATGACCCTAATTCAATCAAGTGGGTTTAGAATTTTTGTTATTTTGCTTTGCTCTTTTGTTGTTGTTGTTGTTGTTATCTCCTGCTGAAAACATTGGGCAACTAGGTGGCACAATGAATAGAGTGTCAGGCCTGGAGTCATCTTCCAAGGTTCAAATCTGGCCTCAGATACTAAACTAGTTGTGTGACCCCTGGGCAAAGAACTTAACCCTGTTGACCTCTGTTTTCTCATCTGTAAAATGAGCTGGAGAAGAAAGTGGCAAACTATTCCTGTATCTTTGCCAAGAAAACTCCAAATGGGGTCATGAAGAGTTGGACATGACTGGATAGCAAAAACAAGAATTTGTTCAATTATCATCAGTCCCAGAGTTCTTCTCTTCCATAAAACATTTATGTTCTCTATAGTTTGTTGTTTGGGGATGGTCTTTTGCCTTTTATCCTGAGCCACTGGCCTACCTTCTTCACTTACCCTATACCCTTTGAATTTTGGGTCACTTTTCTGTTAGGCCTTCACTGTTTTTTGAAGATGAAAAAAAGATCTCATCCTGTATTAAACTCAGCCCCAGCATTATCTTTGATAATAAAAGAATGGTTTGCTGTAGTAATGGAATATGGGATATAACACTGTGGGTTTCATTATGAAAGATGGTGTATGCTAGGGTGCGTAGGGAACTGACTGAAGTTATCACAAATTCTCCCAGTTTCATTTTGTTGTTAAATGTGGGGATACCTTCCCTCCCCATCTCACACTTAATTTTACAAATATAGGTACCCTTAGTATATGATTTAAGGATTAAGCTCCTATCCCAAGATGTTTCCTTTACTGGGGTGTCTAAATTCCTACCATTAGGAACTCATTCCTATGAGTTAAACATGGCCCTCACCACACATTCCCTTCTAAGAATGCATAAGACATTGAATCATTGGCCCTTTAGTGTAAATGAGTTTATTCAATTATTTTCCTCTGTAAACTAGCAGGGGTTCTCATTATTTTGTGTGTCATGGACCCCTTTGGCAGTCTGAAGATGCCTACAGATTCCTTTTTTGAATAACATTTTTAAATGCAGAAAATAAAATATGTAGAGTTACAAAAGAAATCAACCATATTGAAATATAGCTACCAACATTAAAAAAAATAAATTCATACATTCCAGTTTAACAATCCCTGCTATAAATAAGAGGCAGAGGAAAGACACTGAGGACCTGAGGAAGGAGAGAAGGATGGAGGAAAGAGTTGGGAAAAACCCGCAAAATGCAGATCTTTCCCAATGATGCCTTAAGTCCCACCATCAGAGTTTTGTTCTATTAGATTAAGAGAGCTTCCTTAGTTAAAATTCAAGCAATCCTAGAAAGATAAATTTAAGTTTTACTTTATACTTTAGTGTGAATTACTTCAGATCTTTCCAAAGGGCAGTTATCTCCTGAAAGCAAGTTTTGGCAGAGTTGCTGGTTGAGAAAACAGGAGACCCAGAGCACCCGGGGCATGATTGTGCGGGTGAGGTGGTGGGGAGGGAGGAGAAGGGAGATTGTGGGTGGAGGGAGGAAACCACCAGGATATCTGAGGGCAAACAGAACTACCCTCACTCACAGTTTGCCTGGGTATAGCCCTGAATGTGTGCCTTTTACTGAGGGGTTGGGTGGGGAAGAGGGAAGAAAAGAGGGAGAGATGGACAAGACCAGCAGAGATGATTCAGAACAAACTAGCCTCACTTCTGGAAAATGACCCAAAAGCAATGTACCCTGCTGCTGCTGGCCTGTCGAGAGGATTGCAGGTGTCAAGGAAAGCTTGTTAGCATCCTGGGATGCTTCTTAAGAATCACAATCCCCGCCAGGGCTAGAGACAATGCAATACTCCTTGCACTTGGTGCCCAGCGAGCTGGAAGCTTCTAGACAGCATTGACTTTCCGTGTCTCTGGGGAGAAGACTTAAAAATTGCTTCTTTGATCTGCTTGAGGCTTGATAATAGCCCTGGCTCCACCCTTCTTAGGATAATGAGCTGAAGGTGGCAGCCGGCCAACATGGCTCCTACGCAGGGTGTGTGTGGGTGACTGAGAGGTTTTCAGTGTAGACTGAAAACTAGGGAGGCTGCCAGCCAGAAGCCCCAGCTGAGATCATTGCTTTAAGAAAATCGGACTCAATGGGAGTCTTTGAAAATCGGTCTGGAGGTTCCAGGCATTGCCTGGTGCCAGCTTCCTTTGTCTGCTGGTGCCATTTTCTATGCTCACAGGTCATTGAGCACACAGCTGCTGCCCAAGGAATCAATCCTGTTGGCAAGTTGCAGAGACCACACCTGCCAAGAGAGAGAATCAGAGGAGGGGTGGGCCAAGCATCAGAGCAGGCGTTCCCAGGGAGCATAAAGAGGAGGGGACGTGACCCGGGCCTGGCCATCAATCTGCTGGGCCTTTCTGGGCTTTTTCAGTTTACCACTGTATGTAATCCAATAACGTTCATTAAGTGCCCTGCCTGTGTATGGCACTGTACTGGCTGCAGGTATTTACTCTGTGTATACGAGTTGTGAATATAAAGTCCAGAGGCTGATTTTGTTTTTTCTTTTCATGTGTGGCTTGTGAGAAAGCAGTCTCATTACTCAAGCTCTCTGGGTTTGCTGGTGCTGAATTCCTGCTACTTTTTAGTCAACTGTCAATCACCAATCAGCATTTATGAAATGCTTAATCTGTGCCAGGCATTGTTCTTGGAGACTTTCATGGCCAGGGGTGCCTGCTTCATACAATAGTATGTCTCAGAGAGGTTGTGCATACCTCATTTTACACAATAGATATCTTCCCTCTTCCCAAAGATGGGTGTAACTGAGTTTTTGTAATTAGAATCAATTTTTTAAAATGCCTTAGAAGAGTTAATTGTTTAAATCTAACCTTTGAAGAGGCAGCTGGGTGGAATGGGTAGAGCACAGCAGATTGAAAACTTGCTTTGGTTTCGTGACCCTCAGTGCCACTGAAAGTCCCTAAAATTATAAGTTGCAGAGCACTGGTTGCGTTTCCTCCCTAGGAATTCTCTATGCCAATAAAACCACAGGTCTGTTCCAAAAAGAAAAATTAAAACAATAAATATAAATAAAGGCAACACTTTGGTGAATCTTTTGGAAAAGCAAAAAAAAAAACCATTTTGTAAAATGAATAACCCCACCCTAAATTATTGCTTTTGTAAATCTGTGTTTTCTAGAAGTAGGTTTCCAATACACTGGCAGTAAGCAGTGGACTGTTAGAATTCATCATTCATTTCCATTATTCCTTTGGGATAAATTGAAATGAGTCTCAGGAGATGAGGTCATAAAGGGTCAGACAGACAGGAAGACAAAGAGACAGGAAGAGATTTTTTTCACCAGGCCACCTGATCATTGAACATAAAAACGGAGGCTTTTTTGTCCATCTACAGCTTGCAGGCTTGCAAATAACAGTACAGAAAGTACATTCCCCTTGGGAGAGCAATGGCAAAAAATATTTCCTGGAAACAGTTCCTGGGGCATGGGAAGTGATAGCCCTGATGGTACTGGTGTTTCTGTGAACTGGCTGAATTACAGGAAGTGACCATCAAAGTCAGGGAACATGATAAGGGTATTTTTCCAAATTAACTTTTATCTCTTAAAGAATCAAGTAAAACCATGCTTTCAACTCTTCCAAAGCCAGAAATTCCTTTACTTCTCGGCTGGCTTTTCCCCCCATATTTATTGAGGAGAAGGGAAGGGGTAGAAGCACCTCACTCTTGTAGATAGGAGAAACATTTTTTATTCATAGCTAAGCTAGATTTGGAGGTTTTTTTTATTATTAGCATTAATGGTCTTATTGGCCAAGGACATTTAATAAACTGTTGCTGAGATTAAAAAACTCTATGAGGTGCTGGTTTCTACTAGGAGACTTTGAAGGAGACACTTCTCTCTTCTTTTGGCCTACCTAACCGGTCTGCTTGTATAACTAATCTTGGGACCAGTTGGAAAGACTTCAGTTATATCCAGTGAAATGAAGAAGCTGTGGGATACTTAAATCCCCTGAATGACCTTCTGAAATAAGGCCTACAGTATAGCTGAGAGTTTCTATTCTAGACTGTTTCAGAGAGTTTGAATATATCAACTAGCTATCAACTATCCAGGGTCTCTTCCCACCAGCATCTGCATGAATCAGCCCTGGTCCCCCAAACTTGGCATATATGCCATGCACAATTCCCCCCCCCCCAATGTGTGGTCCTAATTGACCTGGACCAAAACCTATAAACCAGTGGTTCTCAATCTTCCTAATGCTTTTAATACTTATATGTGGGTGTATCTGCATGTGGTCGGACTCATCTGGAGATGATAGAGGAGCAGTGTCTTGGTTACTAAGACCATTGAAAATACGTGTTTTCCAATGGTCTTAGGTGACCCCTGTGACCCCTTGGAAAGGGTCATACCACCCCCAAAGGGGTTGCAACCCACAGGTTGAGAACCGCTGCTACAAACTGACCACCTTTCTGGTACCCTAGGTTGCCCCAGCAGACCTTTTTCCATCCTTCCTCTTCACAAAAGCTGGCTTTCCTTATCTTCTCTCTTCTGATCTTGCCTTATTATGCTCTGTGCCTTCTTGTGCTGATTGTGTGGACCTAAGAAAGCATTAAGATATCAGGACTCTCAGGATTCTGTTAGACATGAGAATGCCTAAAATCCGAACCTCACAAAATAAAGACACAATGTTGTGTAAGAACCAGAAGTAGTTAATGGGGGCCTTGAACTACAAGGGTAATTGTAAACTCAGCATTGATCAGTTGAGGTCTATGAAGCACTTGGCATTATCAGAGAGAAAGCCTAGCTCAATAAAGAAAACCTGTATTGAAAAAAGACCCATCAAGTGTAATTCCTAAATAATGAAAATAGAATTCTTAACACTAATCCCCAAAATATAAGACCCACAATTATTCCTGGAAAGAAGGTTATAATGGGTTATTAACAACTGGTACCAGCCTCAGGCCCAGGAAGACCTACCCATATGTGAGACTTCTGTATAGTCTGCAAGCCTTTGGCCTCCCCCATTTCTTAGTCTGGAATTATGTTTGCCAATATATTTTTGTCTCTGCCATGCTTATCTCTGCATTGAAATCAAGAAATATTCAAATAGATGTTGATTTAATTTGAAGGATCTCATCAAGTTCATCATAGAATTCCCTACCACTTTATCGTTTGCAACAGATGTTGGCTTCTGGTTTTGTTTTTAGTGAAAGGGTTAATATTTATGAAATTCAGTTCCTCCAGTAGTATGCCCCTTTGTTAGTCACTAGATAAAGACCTGAAATTTAGAGTGCCAATATCTCTAGTAAGTGCTTCATAAATGCTTATTAACTAATCAGCTGATAGTATCTGTTGATGCTAGATAAATACTTATTGATTGACTGATCAGGGGCCATTGTTAAGGTTTGTAGACAGTCTAAAAATGGCATAATTGTTGGCATTCCCTCTCTACATTCCTGATGAAAGAGATTGATCATATTAAATACAGTTATCAAAATATTAAGGAAAAATTCAAATATTACAGGTTAAGAATCCTGTAGAGAGGATTCTGGGAAGATGGCAGAGTAGGTCAGAAAATTTCAAACTCTCAAGATTTTCCCCCACAGAAGAGTTAAAATAGCACCTTAGGGGAGTGGCTAGGTGGTGCAGTGAACAGAGCACCGGCCCTGGAGTCAGGAGTACCTGAGTTCAAATCCGGCCTCAGACACTTAACACAAAAACTAGCCGTGTCACCTTGGGCAAGTCACTTAACCCCAACTGCCCTCCAAAAAAAAAAAAAAAAGCAAAAATAGCACCTTAGGGCAAACAAAGGTGGTTGGAGATAAATAAGAAAAGGGGCAGAACCAGGATCTTCCTGGGACAATCTGAGAAGATCTAAAGAAAAATCCCATGATGAGGTTTGGTCCCTGTGAAGAGTAAACACCTCCAGGCCAGATTCCTTGTTAACAAGTTGCAAGCCCTGGGGTTAGTTGGTTTGAGAGCCTGATGGATAGTGAGGGGAGTTGGGCGTTTGAGCCCCAGGAAGATGGAGGGAACCTCTGCTGATAAGTAACCCCAGACCCAGCTGTGCTGTGAAAAGCAGCCAGGGTGAAAAGGAACCAGCACAAGCCAGGTGAGTGCAGAAGCAGTAGAGAGGAAAGCCCCTGACTGTGGACATTTACAGGAGATTGGAAGTTTGACTTTGGGTCCAGGTTAGAGGGGAGAACTGAAAATCTGGGGCAAGAGGCACCATTTCCCATACCCCAGGGCTAGAGGAGATTACAAAAATTAATCTATTACCGCACAAAAAATGTACAGGCAAAGGAGAAAGAATCCAACCATAAAAAGTTATTATGGGAATAGAGATGACCAGGGTTCGTCTTCAGAGGAGGATATTGAAGTAAAGGAACCCTCAAAGAGTAACATCAAATGGTCACCTGCCCAAAAAGCATATATAGGTCTTTTTAAAAGACTTTAAAAATGAAATGAGTGAGATGGAGGAAAAATTAAGGAAAAAAGATAAGAATAATCCAAGAAAAACAAGAAGGTTATGAAAGGAAAGTCAACCAATTCAGAAAGGAAATCCAGAATCTTAAGGAAGAAAATAACATCTTGAACATTAGAACTGGCCAAAGCAAAGCCAGTGAAATTATAGGAGATCAAGAAATAATTAACCAAAGTATGAATAATGAAAAAAATAGAAGGGAATGAAACAAAAGAAAAAATTTGGAGACTAGATCAAGGGAAAATATAAAAATAATCAGACTAACAAAGTTATGATCCAAAAAAGAATCTTGATACAATAATACAAGAAATAACTAAAGAAAATTGTCCTGAAGCATTAGAACAATGTGGGAGCTGGGGTGGGGGGTAGGGGGAAAGAGAAATAGAAAAAATCCATTGATCACTATTTAAAAGAGATCCTATGAGGGAAACTCATAGGAATGTCATAGTCAAATTCCAAACCCCCCAGCTCAAGGATAAAATATTTAAAACATCAAGATTAAAACAATTTAAATATGATGGGAGTCACATTTAGAATCACACAAGACCTAGAAGCAGAGATGTTAAAAGACTGCAGGTCCTGGAACACAATATATCTAAGAACAAAAGAGCTGGGGCTTTGGCCAAAAATATTATACCCTGCAAGGTTAAGTATTATCCTGAATGGAAAAAAATATATATTCGATAAACCCTCAGACATTCAAGACTTTGTTTTAAAAAATCCTGAACTTAATAGAAGATTTGACATACAAGAACCAAGAGAAATATAAGGCACATCCCAAAGATTGATTATAAGGAACACATAAGGACAGACTGTTTACTTTTGATATATGTAAAATGTACGTCTAAGATTCTTGTTAATAATTGGGTAGATGTTAAGAAAGATTGGGGTAAACCTGACTGATATTAACTTTAAAAGTAAGACCATTTAGTAACAGCTAAAAAGAGTCATTATTTTATACAAATAAGGTGCAAGAGGAAGAATCAATACAGAGGAATTAGATAGGGGAGGAGGGTTGGTAGTTCTGGCAACCTACTTTCATGGGGAATGAGTATAAGAGGAAACAAGACATGTATGTTTAAAAGAGTATAGAAGTCTTCTAAATTCAGAAGAAATAAAATGGTGGTGGCATAGGGAGGAGGGAGAGGACAAGGGAGGGCTCTTTAGAGAGGAGGGGGAGGGAATACATATAGATATGAACAAATAATAAATAGAAAGATCAGGAGTAGAATACGTTTGGGAAAGTATATGTCTATAGATGTATGTATATATGTATATGTGTACATAGCTATAGAGAAACGTAACTAAATCTTATAGTAGCCTTCTGGGGGGTTGAGGGAAGGGTAAAAAAAAGAACAAAGTAAAAAAGTGCCCAGCAGAGAACAAAAGGAAACTCACAAGGAAGCAAAGAAAAGATGGACAATTCTCAACACAACGTGTATTATTCATCATATAGACTTTTCTTGAAATGAAAATTTATTGTTACATATTTTAAATGCTCTCTTATATTCTACTATGTATCTTTGAATTCTTGCTGTAATCCAGGGTTGGGGGAGGGGAGAAACTGAAGACATGAGGAGGGAAAGAAGCAGGGGGAGAAGAGTTGACGAGAAGAGGGAGAACTGATGAGGGGGGAAGGGAGAGAGGAATATGAAGAATGTTCCCCACTGTCCTATTGGTGATGCCTGGAGTTCCACCATTAAAGGGCTTTTCCCAGTTAAAATCCATTGAATGCTAGGAGGATACATGTAAGTGTCACTTTGTACTTTAGTGTAAGTTACTTTATCAGATCCTTTTCAAAGAAGGGCTGTTACTGCCTGAAGGCAAGTTTTGGCAGTGGAGCATTAATGCAGAAACAGAGCAGGGCTGCCCAGTACCTTCCCTTTGAGATTACTCTCCATTTGCTCTTGGATGTACAAAGCTTTTTGCATGTTGTATCGCTAACTTCCAAATGAAATCCTTGAGAAGAGATTTTGTTTATTTGCCTTTGCTTGTATCCACAGTGCTTAGTGTAGGGTAGGGCACATAGAGTGATTGCCTGGAACATCTGGAACAGGTGTCTGATAAATGCTTATTGATTAATTGATGACCATTTGGCATTTTTCTTTGCTTTACGAATTGTCATGGCCCAAGAATTCATTATCAAGTGACTAGTCTTCTGGCAATGAGTCTCTTCATAGTTAACTAAGCTGGTCCTTGGAGAGCAGGTATAATCTGTTCTGGGACTATACTGGAATGCTCTCCCTCCGCCACTCAGAATACTGAACTTTCCTTTGCATCCCAAATAAAATCCCATCTTTTATTGGAAGCTTTCCCCAGTCACTGTTAATTCTAGTGTCTTCCCCTAATAATTAAATAGTTAATTATTTCCTATATAACCTACATATAAGGGTGCACACAGAGTTTCATATATATTTATTTTCATGTTTTCTCTTCTATTGTTAGTGCCTTGGGGTCAGGGACTTTCTTTTGCTTCTTTTTTTGTATCCCCATCACTTAGCACGTTGCCTGACATATTGTAGGAATTTAAATAATGTTTATTGGTTGATTGATTGGTTCCAACAAAGTAGAACTTTGTCAACCTTGTACTCCGTGACCTTTGAGAACATAGTCATCCACCTCCAAGCCAAGAACAGGCATCAGAGTATGAATGAAAAAGGAAGGAGTGAATTAATAAACCAGTAATTAGACAGTTACTATGCGCAAAACACTGTTCTGAGTACTAGGGGATGCTCACTCCATTTCCATGTGCTTCTCTACCTGGTTTCAGCTCCATGGAACAAGACGCCTCTGCACTAGGTACCCCCTATTTACCCCACCTTCTTTGCCTCCTTTTATGTATTATCTCTCCCCCACCCCCTTCCATTAGTTTGTGAACTCCTCAAGGGTAGGGACTAACTTTCTTTTTATCTCTTATTATTTTATAATTTACTTCTATTTACAATTGCATCCCCAGAGCTTAGCACAGTTCCCGGAACAGTAGGCACTTAATTTTTATTGGGTTTATTTTATTGGATTAGATACAAAAAAGAAAGTAACATAATGCCTGCTCTCAACGGGCTCATGTTCTAATGGAGAGATAACACACAGAATAGGTTTCAGCTGCAAGTCAGATGGAAGTCACACGAACCTTAGGGTGCAATGACAAAGCTGATGTTAATGACATTTCTTTAATGTCGTTTCCATGGATGAAGTATCAGTTTCGGATGCAGAACCATTTGACAGTGCCAAGGTGAAGCACCTACAGGAGCACTCGCTGGGCTGTGCTTCACAGGGGTTGTTTCCCAGTGATAGCTGAGGGCCCTGGGCTAGAAGGATTTCTTTTTCAAGACTCCTGAGTTCAGGGCCCTGGGCTATCTTCATCAGATTCTGAGGGTAAGGGTAGCCAAGGTGATGGCGGTGACTACTGAGACCTGCTGACTCCTACCTCTCCTCAGTGTACCTTCCTGTTTTTGCTTGGCTGGCTTGATAACCAGCTGGCTCATAGCTGGTGACTGATCCCTTCTCCATAAGAGTGACTTCCCTGGATGATGGCTGTGAGCGCCGTGGTGGAAATAGGATAGGTGGTCTGGGAGGGGGGGAGGGGCTGCTATTCCCAAGGCTCTCGGGCTCAGGTTCTGGGCCATCTTCTCCAGACTCTGAGAGGAAATGGTGGTCAAGGTGGGACTGGTGGCTTGAGTTGTCTGGCACATGCTGCCTCCTGTCTCTCCCTGCTGCTTCAGCTAGACTTGCTTGCCTGCCTAATGTGTGGCATTTGAGTAGGACTTTGTGAAAGTAATGGTAAACACTTTTTTAAAATAGAATTTTGAGCTATATCTTTCCCACTTTTAAAAGTATCACAGAAACCTGCCTAGGAAATAAATATCTGAGCATAACAAATGTGACAATCCAGGAATGTTGAAGTAATGCCAGCTCTCTTCTTGCTTATTCATGTGATCTCACATGCACATTTTAGACAGACATCTTATGTGACTAGGGATAATAATAGCTGATATTTACAAAGTGCTTTAAAATTTACAAAGAACTTTTATATGCATTATCATATTTAATTCTCGTAACAATCCTGTTGGCTAATTACTACAGGTATTATTGTCCCCATTTCACAGATAAAGACATTGAGGCTGAAAGATTAAGTTATAAATGGTCACATAGTTAGTCAGTGTCAGAGGTAGGGTTTTACCTGGAGTCTCTCCTGTTTCTAAGTGCAACACATTTTCTACTGTATCGCCTTCCTTTTTTTAGTGGCATCTTCCATGCTTTGATCAGTACAGAATAATGAGTCCTTCTCAGACCTGCCTTCCTAGGCAACTATTGACATTTCCTAATTGCTTGGATCTGGGAAATTTATAGAAAAACCTTCTCTTTTTCAATGTAGTATCAGACAGTACTGGGATGTCAAGAGGTCACAGATTGATAAAGTGACTTTTTATTATGAATAAGTTAGACAGAAGAGGGAACTAGAAATTTTGGTACATGAAGTAAGCAGCACCAGCTAGGATAAGCACTATTGATGGAACCCTCAAATAAAATTCATAATTCATGATGGAAATCAGTTTCTTACTCAAAATATTGGGTTTTTAAAAAAATATAAGAAGTAATTTAGACAAATTCAGTAGATCATGACAAGGAATTAATTTTTTCTAGTGGCTTAAGAGATAGGATCTCAGTATTGAAAGCAGCCTCAGAGGTAATCCGGCCCAACAAACTGACAGCATTAATTCCAACAGAGCAGGTGGGAGGGAAAGTAACAGAGCCATGATTACTGATCCTTAATTACTGCTTCTTGAGGGAAGATAGGGGAGAAGCTGGTCTACCAGTAAGGGATAGAGAGAAAGAGAGACACTACATTAGAAACATCCTTCCAAGTTGATACAGAGCTGTTAGTGGCTACTCTTTGGGTCTGTTCATTCAACTAGTTCTAAGTTCACCTGATTGTATTACTGTCTAATCTATATTTTTCCTTGAAGCCTGTAATGCTGTATCTAGTTTTCCTTTATATGATTATAAAGGTACTTGAGGCTTAAAAAATAAAGATGTGTGCTCACCAAAGGTATTTGCCACCATCAGAGAGAATCATAAAGAACCCAAATGGAAAAGAGATTCCTTATAAATGATGTTGTTCTCTAAGTATTTGAGTTTATGGGTGACATTGTGTTGACTATATTAATCTCCAGAACACTGCAGACCCTCCTAAAGGAGATCTATAATCACTCAGAGTTCAAGCCAATTAAATGCTCAAGAAAAAACAAGTAGAATACCTGTTGTCCAGATTCTGGAACACACATGAATGGAAAACTCCTAGAGCTGCCTTACATTTTGGACAGACACCACTTTGAATGACAATCTTGGCCTAAAATTTATTAGAAGGATGGTAGGCTAGCTTGCCTTTGGAAAATTACACAATGCTTATTTCCCTGAAGCAAAAGTCTATTTTTGAAAATAACAACAATATTTTTCTAATGGTGTTATATAGCTTTGAATCATGGTATTCCTTGCTCCAAAGAATTAAAGTTGAGCATCACCCAAAAGGCAATGGAGAGGCTCATGCTGGGCATATCTAGACTTCAAGATATTAATGACAAAGACTTACACAAGACTGATGGCATAAAGAATATCATCAGAGGGATATGAAAACTGATTATTAAATAAGGTGATCTGGTCATATAATGAGACTGAGAGATAACCAGTGGAGAACCTGATTGTTCCATTCCTATCCACAACATTGAAGAAATCTAGATGAAAGCCTATAACATTTTAGATAGACTCCTTGTGGTAGAATTATGGGAAGACATAAGTGAGAACTGCCCAGGATGAAAAGGGGTGGATGTTTTATAATCTGGATTATTGTAGAAAATGTCAAATAAGTGAGACTATAACTCCACAAAAGCACTAAAATATGAAAGTAGTATGTTTTCATGATGGTTTTTAAATGAGATAGTTGTAGCACTAAGTTTTCCCAAAATCATTAGTCAAGATATTATCAAATTACATTTGATAACATATAATAATAAATACATCTTAATTATATATAATTGTTACCAAATTATCAAATACTTATTATCAAATAGAATCATGGATTTGTCTCATATCTAGAGACTTCCCTAAAGGAGAAAATAAAAAGCTATTCAATTTATAGTGTAAATTAGCCATAATAAAGCTATTTAATCCCTCCACACAAAAGAAATGCTTAACACAAGAGACAATTCCATATTAACAAAGATTTAACTAAGCAATTGTGTTAACTTATAACTAGTCTTTCCTAAGAAGTCAATGTACAAAACATCAAAAGATGAAGTCTTTTGTGGCACTGCCATTTTGTCCTTTCCCTTTTCCCTTGGCATTGTCCAAGAAAATCCCTTCATTTTCATACCCTCTCAGTGGTTATAGTCTCCAAAAAATACTGTGTAGTAGTTTCTGGGTGGGGGGAGGGGGTGGCAGGGTTGGGGGATCTTTCTACAGTGACTGAGGATTCATAAACTCCCAGCTCTCAAATTCACACATTTGACAGCAAGGCTAGAAATGTCCATGTCAAGATTATTCTTTAATCACCTATACCCAGGGAAGAAATGGAACAGAAGGGGCAGCTGAAGGCTTAGGCTGAGCCTCTACCAAGCCACGATGCTCTTGGGGTGGGAGAAGGGCTGTATCTCTCCATATCCTACTAGGAAGAGCCTCAGAGAGTTCTTACATGCTGAGCAGATGAGAAGAGATTGAGAAAGGATGGAAGCTGTTTCTTTTTACAACTGTAAACCCTACTCCCCACCTCCTCCTTCACTACCATGGAGGTGGTGGTAGGGGTGGGGGTGGTGATGAAAAAGGAGGAAGAGGAGGAGGAGGAGAGGGATAGATATGTACTAAGAACTAAAGTGCTTAGAACACACATAAAACATCAATAACCAAGGGGTTTCTTGACCCCATTACACTATTCAAATCTAGGGTAATGTCATCTATAGTCCCTTGACCAAGATGGATGTCATTATTTTTCAGTTGTTTCAGTTATTTCTGAATCTTCATGACTCCATTTGGGGTTTTCTAGGCAAAGATACTGAAGTGGTTTACCGTATTCTGCTCCAGCTCATTTTATACATGAGAAAACTGAGGCAAACAGAGTTAAGTGATTTGTCCAGAGTCACACAGCTAGTAAGTTGGAGGCTAAGTTTGAACTCAGGTCTTTCTGATTCCAGGCTCAGTGCTCTATCCACCATACGACCTAGCTGCCCTAAGATGAATGTACTGATGCCTGACTCAATGGGCTAATCATCCCACTATGTTGTATTTTAGACATAACAGATTATTTAACATTTTTCCCCTTTATTGCATTGTTTAGCTATTCTCTTTTGAATGGTTTTGTATTTTATTGAGGTGATCCTAATATTTTAGACCTTGATACAATCAACACAATGTCACCTATAAAGAAGAGCCTCTAGAGAAAAGGTGTCCTAAGTGGGGAGAAATGGCCAGTGCGACTTCCCAATCAGAGGGAGTCAGATTCAAATGGAATTCGGAAAAGTTTGACAAAATAAATAAAAATACAATACACCAAAGATACGGTTAATCTGGGGGTTTTCTAAGTCAATGTGTGGCCGCAGGGACCTATTTCTATGTGAGTTTGATACCACTGCAGAAAACCTCACCATCTATGGGGAATCGTTCCTTTCAGACCCTGGGTAGTTTATTCTCACTGACAATTCCAAGTATCTTGGGTGAGCACCTGTTTCCTAGTTTTATACCCCACACTTGGGAAGTCATTACCTCTGTCTGCATCAGCTTCTTCATCTGTAACATGAGGATAATAATAGCATCTACTTTCCAGTGTTGTTGTGAGGATAAAATAAACAATATTTGTGATGTGCTTTCTAAGCCTTAAACATCTATATAAATGCACCGCTCTGCTGCGGCTGCGGCTGCCGGTGTGACGGTGATGACGCCTTACTCAATATATATAACCAAACGATCATTGAGTTACATTTGTGTTTGCCTTGATCAAGGAATTTTATATGTTCTTAGCATGCAGATCATAAATTTCTCTCTAAAGGAAAACTTTTAAGGTTATATTTTGCTATATTGAATCAAATGTTTTTCTTCCTTGCAGTCAACAAACAGTAACAAACACGGTCTTGCATTCTCCACACTTTTCAGTCAGTTGTGTGACTGTGGAGACACTGGCAGCTATAGAAAAATCATCTGTAAAAGCCTAATCTCGTTATATCTTCATCAAGAATATCTTCACCATACATGTCGATCATTCTCATAGATATTTTATAAAAATGAGAAAGTAAACATATGGGTTGGAAATTATTGGTATTCTCTTAATTGCTTTATTTTAGTATTGTCTGTGATTTTCCCCCCATTCTTATCTTCTCCCTGAAATGTCTTATAAAATAATTTCTTAATGCTTTTAAAATTGTGTCATATGTCATATTCATTCTATATAAACTTTTGGATAATTTTTAGCATCCTCGCTGGCTTATATCAGGTTTACACACTTTTGTTTGCCTGTTGTCTCCTTCATTAAATTGTGAACTTCTTGAGGGTAAGAACTTTCTTGTCTTTTGCTTTTTTTTTTCGTTGTTGTTTTGCTTTTTGGAGGGGGGAAGGCAGGGCAATTGGGATTAAGCAACTTGCCCAAAGTCACACAGCTAGTAAATGATTTGAACTCAGGTTGTTCCTGACTCCAGGGCTGGTGCTCTATTCATTGCACCACCTAACTGCCCCTGAGGGTAAGGACATTCTTTTCCTTCCTTTGAATCTCTAGCATTTAGCATAGTGCCTGGAACACAGCAGGTACTAAATAAATGCTGATTGGTTGATTGACCCTTCTGAGAGTGAGAGCTAGGGTTGGACTATCTCAAAGGACCCTTTGACTAACTTGGACTTTCCTTGATTTTACAAATAAAAGGGGGTAGTGGTACTGTGCCACTTCTGGGCACTCTGTCCAGAGGTTTGTCACTGTGAAGATCTATACAGGATGGTTTGGGGAGGTCACTACATGAGACTGGATGATCTCTTATAAAGGTACTGATGACAGTGTGGTGTAGAGAGTGAGACTTGGGGTCACATGACCTGGATGGGAAAATACATTGCAGACATGGGGAACATTATGTATACTTTTGTGTAGAAGGGAGAAAGTCCATACTTCAGTTACCTCTACCCCCCCCACTTCAATTTATCCCTTTGATAAATGGGCAGGGGGAGATATAGAGTGAGCTAGGTGTTGCACTTGTTAGAGCCCTGGTCCTAGAATCAGGGAGACCCAAGTTTGAATTCAGTCTCTGATACTTACTATCTGTGTGACCCTGGGCAAGTCACTTAATCTCTGACTGCCTCAGTTTTCTCAACTGTAAAATAGGGATAATAATAGTACCTATCTCTCAGGGTTGTTGTGAGGATCAAACAGATAATAATTATAATTTTGAGCTTAACACAGCGCCTGGAACTTAGCTGGTGCTTATTAAATGCCCTTCCTTTTGATGATGGGGTAAATAATTTCTGTTCTCTTGGTTTGGAACAGTATAGTATAATGGCTAGAGAGTCAACCTCAAAGTCAGTAAAACCTAGATTCAGGTCCAACCTCCTACCCATACTAGCTGTGTGACCTGGAGCAAGTCACTTAGCCTCTCAATGTCCTAGGCAACTGAAATCCAAGAGTGGAATCAAATGTTATCCATGGGTGATTTCTGCATGAGCTCAGCCAAGAATATGTGGACAAGGAACCATTATCATAGGGTTGCCTTAATTGCCTGGACATAACATTGACTCACAAAAATTTAATCACAATATTTTAAACAGATGTTGTTCTCCCCAATCCTTGTAATCTTCAAGCTGTGTGGAACAAAAAGTTTTCATTATGGAGGTGATCAAAACCACCTTCTGGAAACGTGAGGTACACAGCATCCCTGTTGTCCTGTCTGCTTCTGGAGTGGTTCCTGGGATACTTTCAGTGAGTCTATTTATGATGAGTTTACATCCTTCCACGTTTATTATTTTATTCACCTGTGCAGTGATCCAGAGAACACCGAAATGATGACAGCATAGCAACTTGTCCCAGGATCACTTCTCTCTGACCACCATTGCAAAGGATGAGAAACATGAGATAATCCTCATAATCTCATAAAAACTCAGAACAAGATAAAAAAAATAATGATGGGAGCTGGTACTCATATAAAGCATTAAGGTCTAAAAATAACTTTGCTAAGATTATCTTTTTGCACCTAACAACAAGCCCAGGGGATAAGATCAACAGGCATTATTATCTCCATTTTACAGATAAGGAAACTGAGGCTCATGTGTTGCCCATGATCACACAACTTTTGTGAGTCAGGTTTAAATCCAGCATAAGTCCTCTACCTACCATGCCTTTCAGCCCTAGAGACACATGGAAAAATAGTGTGTGAACTCAATAATAATAAAAATAATATGGAAGTTAATATTCCTATGTTTCTTTTAAAATATGATCCATCATTGAGAGCTATTTTGAAGGTTCTTTCTTTATATGATGCATTATTACTTCATGCATTTCTCTTCAGACTAGTAGAAAGTAGGCATTAAAACCCTGAGGAACATTTTAACTCAATCCCTAGAGACACCCTCCATTTTTCACTATTCTAATGTAATGTGCCTACCTTACACCTATAGGGGCAGACGCAGGTCCCTTATACTAATTGCACTCAACTCTTAATTTTCCAGGCTGACGGAAGGACATAAAGGATAATCTACCCTCTTCCCCAGGAGTATAATATAAAAATGTATATATTTGAATTTTGAAAATTTCTATCATTTTTATTAGCAGATTGAGCTTCCAAATTCTCATCTACCTATAATCAGCATTAAAATTTCTTGACTATCTCTGAGCACCACAAAGTGGATGGGTATCAGACAAGGCAACCCTGGATCAAAACTTGTTATAGAGAATTCACAAAAATATTGGAAATGTCTGTATAGTTGCCTGATTTGGCTATATAATACACACACACACACACACACACACACACACACACAGCTCTTTGACATATGAGTAGAAGTCTTGATTTTCCAGAAGTGTGAGTGACTGCCCTAAATGGATATTGGTTTAAATGCCTTTGAAGAGCGAAAAGAAGAATGGCTTCCACTTGACAACAACAATAATAGCAGACACTTAATGTAGTACTTTAAAGTTTGCAAAGACCTTATAAATATTGTTTTATTTGGTTACCCTAAAGAAACCTGTGGGCAGCTAAATGGTTTAATGGATAGAGTACTGGGTTGAGAATTTGGAAGATTCGTCTTTTTGAGTTCAAATCTGGCCTCAGACACAAGCTGTGTGATCCTGGGCAAGTCACTTAACCCTGTTTGCCTCAGTTTCCTCATCTGTAAGATGAAGTAGAGAAGGAAATAGCAAAACCACTCCAGTATCTTTTTCCAAAAAAACCCCAAATGGGGTCATGAAGAGTCAGACAACTGAAATATGATGAATAGCAACAAACAAATCTGTAAGATACATGCTATTATTATTATTATTACCATTTTATAGATAAGAAAACTGAAGATGATACTTGCCTATGGTAACATAGCTAAAAGTGACTGAGTCAAGATTTGAACCCAGTTCTTACCATCTCCAAGTCTACCAGTCTGTCCACTGTACCACCTAGCTGTCTTACCTAGTGCTTTAGCTGGTTATGAATTTGGAACTAAGGAAAGAGCACATATTTATTTCCATTTCCTGTTATCTTTTCAAAAGTTTTCGACTGTGAGTAAGGCTATGTAACAATAACACGTGAAAAGTGCCCCAGTGTTCTAGGAAAGAATTTTCAACATTAAAAGCTGCGTGGTGGTGTTTTGTTGTAGGAGAGCTTTCTCCAGAGATAAATATCACTTCTTGTGGGTGTTTTGAATTGTAAGGCTTGGATTGAAGGGGAAAAAAAACCCAACAAAACCTTCTTTGCATCTCTGTCTCTCTCTCTCTCTCTCTCTCTCTCTCACACACACACACACACACACACACACACACACACACACACACACACACACACACCTGCGCACAAACTTAATTCAGTATATCCAGTCAAGAAGGGTTAAGAAAAAGGACAAAAGTTATGCAAGAGCTAAGGATGAGATTTTGAATCTCAACTTAAAAATAAACAGCAACAATGAAACAACTGAATGGGAATAATTTTTCATTAGTTATAAAACATAACTTTTAAAAATATGCAATAGACAGACTGAGACAAAATGTAATTTCTCAATATTTCTGGTATCTTGAACCTTTAATGGGTCAACAGCAGGGGATTCTGTACTGACAAGAGAAAAAAGAGAAGTAGTTATGTCTTTAAGGCACAGGAGGATACAGCTGGACAATTACACAAGACTATTCAGAAATAGCTGCATTTAACCTTGGGGTTGGTATTGGTCAAATGGAGATTGAGAGACTGGATTGGGGACCATACTTAAAGCAACATGGAAATGAACAGAAGACTAGCTCTTGAGAACTAACATTTAGGGTGAGATTGTATCATTGAATGCCTGGACAATGTGAATAGCATGATTATGAAGTGATTTCAGGGTGAGGAAGAGAGAGACAGAGAGAGACAGAGACAGAGACAGAGACAGAGACAGAGACAGAGAGACAGACAGAGAGAGAGAGACAGAGAGAGAGAGAGAGAGAGAGAGAGAGAGAGAGAGAACAAGTAAATTAGTGTAGATCAGTAGATCAGTGTAGGTACAGACATAATGATGATGAGAGCATAATGCTTAGGGGCACCTCCCCCCAACAACCAGAGTGGGTCCCTTAGGAAATGACTACCTCAGGTTCAAGATACTCTATGGATCTTCTGTCACTCAAAACCAAAGCTCTTAAGCCTCCCCTAATACATTTATCTTTAAGTACTTAGCCAGAGGACATATATAGTTCTAAGCAAAGACATTTAACAAACTGGCAGAGTAAGAAAAGTAATGATAAAACATCTTCCCATTAAGTCTTATGCACTGTACCCAACAACTCCACCCATTAGGGGAGCTGTAGGGGACATACATTAGGAATATGCATGAAAAAGCACATGTATAGGTAATGCATGCTCAGATCACATATATGGTAGGGGAACTCATGTGTCTAATGCTCTAGGGCCACTGATACATGTTTTTGGGTGGTGCTGATTTTTTGGAGGGGAGAAGGAAAGGCAATTAGGATTAAGTGACTTACCCAAGGTCACATGGCTACTAAATGTTAAGTTTCTGCGGCTGAATTTGAACTTAAGTCTTCCTGACTCCAGGGCTGGTGCTCTATTCACTGAGACCAAACCACCCCCCAACACTATCTTTTAAGGATATTCAGGTTCAGTATTGGAATGAGATGAGGCACTCATAGATCACGTAACATTTAATAAAAAAATAATTTACTTAAAAGCATGGAAAAAATTTTAATCCATGATACGGCAGTGATTCAATTGGTCATGTTTCTCCTTGTCTTTAAAGGGAGATGGTCCTGAAGGAGTGGTGGTGGGATGGTAGTGAAGTAAACTGCTTGTCATGTACTGAGCACTTAATAAATGTTTATTGACTGACTGATCTCTGGTTAGGGGTCTCTCTGGACCACCTCACTCATAATTCATAGTAAGCATTTCCTGTGCCTAATGGTTTTATGCTCTCAAGGCCAGACTGTAAGTCAAATTAAGGTTATTTGTTCGATAATGACCAAACAACTCTGGGGTTCAGGGTTCCCCAGTTTTCCAAACTTTAGCCTTCTCCGGTTTCTGACGTATAAGAGTGAATGGGGAAAATGGATATAGACAAATACCAAGGAGCAAGGTCTCTTCTACTTAACTAACAATCCTAGTCTTTCATTTATATTCATGGCTAGTCAGTGCTTGAAAGATACTTTGAGAACCCCTTTAGAGGAATTTTTCAGGCCTTATGTTGAGAAGAAGAGTAAGTTAGAGTGCGCCTGTGATAGCGGTGGTGGAGAAAGGATAATAAAAGCTTTGAGTCCTACAGGAAGGATTCTTCAATAGATAAGACTCCATCTGACTTGGAGCAGGGAGTCAGTCATTCATCTGGCATTCATTAAGTACCTACTATGTTCCAGGATCTATGCTGAGCACTAGAAATACAAAGGAAGGCAAAAACCAGTGCCTGCTCTCAAGGAGCTCACAGTCCAATAGGGGAGATAATGTGCAAACAGCTATGTACAAACAAGATATATTCAGGACGAATTAGAGACAATCAACAGAGAAGAGGCATTAAGAAGGATCAGGAAAAGTTTCCTGTAGAAGGTGAGATTTTTAGCTGGGACTTGAAGAAAGAGAAGGGAAGCCAGGAGGCAGAGATAAGGAGAGAGAGAGCACTCCAAGCATGGGGGATAGCCAGTGAAAATACCAGAGATGGTAGGCAGAGTGTCTTTTGTCAAGAATAGCAGGGTGGTCGGTGTTACTGATATATGATGTATCATGTAGTATGTGGAAGAAAGTAAGGTGTAAGAAGACTGGAAAGGTAGGAGAGGACCACATTGTGAAGGACTTTGAAAGCCAGAGGGTTTTTATATTTGGTCATGGTGGTAATAGGGAACCACTGGAGTTTATTAAAAATGGAGTGACAAGGGGCAGAATCAAGATGGCAGAGCAGAAGCAGGAAATTCCGTGAGCCTCCCAACAACCACTTCCAGTACCTGTAAAATATAACTCTAAACAAATTTTAGATCTACAGAACCCAAAAAGTGACAGAGAGAAACAAATCTGTTGAAGGCACCTTGGCAGGCCAACAGGAATGGTCTATCACAGCACAAGGGGAGCCAAGTGAAGTCATGCATGAGCCACAGTTCTGGCCTAAGGGCAGTCCCAATCAGCAGGAGCACCAGAGCAGACTTCAGGAGGGTGAATCACCAGCAGCTGTGGTAGTTTCCAGACTTCTCAACCCACAAACGCCAAAGAGAAAGTAAAAGGTCAGTGGGGAACTGTTTTGGAACTGGGTTATAGAAGAACGCAGTCTGGCTCTGCCCCAGGGCCAGAGGTGGCAGAGCCATGGTGGCTGCAGCCAATGCTGTACAGCTGCCTCCAGAGCTCCTGGCCTGCAGATTGTAGGGGGACCAAGCAACCATTAAGAGGGTAATTGCTCTTGCATTAACCTCCTGGCTGTCTTGGGCAGTGGTCCTGGGGTATGAAACACCAGTGTGCCAGTGTGGTGTCTGTAGAGAGGGCGCCCTCCTCAAACCTCTGACAACACTGGCAAAAACCCCAGTGATTTGGGACAAAGCTCTCCACTCTGGAAACAGAGTGATAAAGAGCTCAAAAATCAAGTAATTGGCTGGCAAGACGAGCAAGCAGAGAAAGTGATATCAGCTCACAGAATCCTTTTTGGGGGACAAAAAGGATCAAAGCATGGAAGAGGAGGAAGACGATGAAGTCAGAATTCCAACATCAAAAGCTTCCAAGAAAAATATGAGCTGGTTATAGGCTATGGAAGAGCTCAAGAAGGATTTTGAAAATCAAATAAAGGAAGTGGAGGAAAATTGGAAAGAGAAATGAGAATGATGTAGGAAAAGCATGAAAAGCAAGTCAACAGCCTGCTAAAGGAGACCCAAAAATACACTGAAAAAAAAATAACCCCTTAAAAGATAGATTAACTCAAATGGCAAAAGAAGCCCAAAAAGCCAATGAGGAGAAGAATGCCTTAAAAAGCCAAATTGCCTAGATGGAAAAGGAATTTCAAAAATTCACTGAAGAGAATAATTCCTTCAAAATTAGATTGTAACAAATGGAAGCTAATGATTTTATGAGACATCAAGATACTATAAGATAGATCCAAATGAAAAAACACAAGGCAATGTGAAACATCTCATTGGAAAAACCACTCACATGGAAAATAGATACAGGAGAGATAATTTAAAAATTATTGGAATACCTGAAAGCTATGATCAAAAAAAGGACCCAGAAATCATCCTTCAAGAAATTCTCAAGGAAAATTGCCCTGATATTCCAAAACCAGGCAAAAAAGAAATGAAAAGAATTCACTGATCACCTTTTGAAAAATATCCCCCAAAGAAAACTCCTAGGAATATTATAGCCAAATACCAGAATTCCCAGGTCAAGGAGAAATTATTACAAGCAGTTAGGAAGGAATAATTTGAGTATTATGGAAACACAATCAGGATAACACAAGATCTAGCAGCTTCTACATTAAGGGATTGAAAGGCCTTGGAATATGCTATTCCAGAGGTCAAAGGAGCTAGGATTAAAACCAAAAATCACCTACTCAGCAAAACTGAGTATAATGTTTCAGGAGAAAATATGATATTTCAATGAAATAGAGGACT
Organism: Pseudocheirus occidentalis; assembly: GCA_028646575.1. Lineage (NCBI taxonomy): Eukaryota > Metazoa > Chordata > Mammalia > Diprotodontia > Pseudocheiridae > Pseudocheirus > Pseudocheirus occidentalis. The sequence goes on from CM053595.1 coordinate 232,858,810, forward strand.
TTCAAGCACTCTTGATGAAAAAAAAAACAGAGCTGAACAGAAAATTTGACTTTCAAATACAAGAAGCGAGAGAAGCATGAGAAATCAAACAGGAAAAAGAAATCATAAGGAACTTATTAAAGTTGAACTATTTACATTCCTACATGGAAAAACAATAATCATAACTCATGAAACTTTTCTCAGTATAAGGATAGTTGAAGGGAATATATGTATATTTTCTTCAACTATCCTACATATATACTATCCATATATATACTATATATGTATATATGTATATGTGCATGTATTTATAGATACATACATATATGTTTATATAGGAGGGTGTATGTGTATATAAATACATATGTGAGAGTATGTATTTGTGTACATGTATACATAGACAGAGGGCACAGGATCAGTTGAATAGGAAGAGATGACATCTAAACAATAAAATTAAGAGGTGAAAGAGGATTATAATGAGAGGGTATAGGGAGGAATAGAATAGGGTAAATCATCTCATATATAAGAGGAAAGAGAAAGTGGTTACAATGCAGAGAAAGAACAGGAAGGCAAAAGGGAATGAGTCAACCTTACTCTCACTGAATTTGGCTCAAGGAGGGAATAACATACACTCTCAATTGGGTATCTTACCCCACAGGAAAGTAGAGTGGGAGGGGATAAGAGGGGGGATGATAGAAGGGAGGTCAGATTGGGGGAAAGGGTAGTTAGAAGCACACACTTTTGAAAAGGGACAGGGTCAAAGTAGACAACAGAATAAGTGGGGGAGTGGGGTAGGATGGAGGGAAATAGTCTTTTACAATGTAACTACTATGGAAATGTTTTGCATAACTACACATGTATGACCTATATTGAATTGCTTGTCTTCCCAGTGGGGGGTGGGTGATGAGGGAAGAAGGGAAAGAATCTGGAAATCAAAGTTTTAAAGATAAATGTTAAAAAAATTTTTTTTGCATGCAACTGGGAAATAAGTTGTGCAGGCATCAGGGTATGAAGATCCATCTTGCCCCACTAGAAAGTCAGTGGGAGAATGCGGGAGGAGGTAAGGGAGAGCAGATTGGGGAAAGGGGTATTCAGTGGGATTGCTGTTTTGGGGTAGATGGTGGGGGAAGGATGGGGAGAAAATGTGTAGCTCAAAATCTTGTGGAAATGGATGTTGAAAAGTAAAAGTAAAATAAACAAGTTTAAATATTTTTTAAAAAAGAAAAGACATAGTTAGATCTGTGCTTTGGAAAGATCAGTTTGACCGCTGAATAGAAGATGGACTGGACAATAAGGTTTGTAAAGCACTTCACACATATTCTTTCGCCCTTCAGAATTTGAAAGGCTGTCATATGGAAGAGAGAATAGTCTTGTGTTCTTTGTATGATGTAGTAAAAAGAGAGGCAGATTTGAAATCAGTAGATGTGAGTTCAAATCTTGGCTGTGGTCACCAACTCCTTGTGTTGCAGTTTCTGCATCTACAGAAAAAAAGAGAAAAAAATTGGAATTGTTAACTGCTAAAATCCCTTCTAGCTCTACGTCTATGATCCTATGACCCCCGAGCTCAGAAGTAGGGGCAGTGGTGCTTGGATATATAGTAGGCACTTAAAAAATGCTTGTTGGGTCAGAATTTGTAGAGAGGTAGATTTAGATCTGATATGAGGAAAATCTCCCAAACAATTAAAGACATACTAAAATGGATTGGGTGGCTTTGGGGGGTCAGAAAGCATTTTTCCTCACTAGAGAGTTTAAAAAAATGCCTACTTTGGGAAGACAATTATAGAAGGGATTCATACATGTGGACTGTGCTAGGGAGACTATCAAGTGATGAGGTAGAGAGAATGCTTGACTTGGAGTCAAAATCAATCAGCAAAAGAGTCAAAAAGGCAAAGCAGTAAAGAGCAGGAAAGCTGAGTTCCCCTCCACAAAAATCCTCAAAAAAGATTTAGGAAATTCACCAGAACAAATCTTGACGGGAAAATACAGAAAGATTCATAATATGTTGCCATGTTTTTCCCGTCCAGGTTAGCAAAGAAAACAGAGAGTAAAGTCAGTAGCAATGATGTGGCTCATATCCCAGGAGCAGAGAAGATTCTTAGTTCTAACACAGAGAAAAAACATGCCGATAAAAAACAAAGGCAGGAACTCCAGAACAAAAGGGAACACACAATTCTGTTTTGCTGGATGAACAGAGCTTTCTAGCTGACTGACAGGAATTGAGTCCAGTGGCAGGCTATTATTTCACAGATTCAAACTCAGATCACAAAATTGAAGAGCTAAGACCAGGGGGCCAGCAATCAAACTTTGCCCTGGATCAGACAGACCACTTTTGGAACACTGAAAGCTTGGAGGTAGGTCCTCCAGCCAGTCCCTGAGATCCTGGAACAACATAACTCTGAATACCTTCCCAAAGCAGAAATGAGACCAAGCCAAACCTCCCCTCTAGAAGTACCACAGAGTCCAGCCTTAATATCAAGTATGAAGTCAGGAATTAGGCTGAAAGAATGAGCAAACAAGAAAAGAATCTCACAAGAAAGAACTGTTATGGTAACAGGGAAACTCAAGACACAAATCCAGAAAAACAGAATGACTTCAAAACATCTACAAGCAAAGGCTCAGAGAAAAACATAGCTTGGGCACAAATTCAACCAAAATTCCTGGAAGAGATGAAGCAAGAATTCTTAGAGTTTAAAATAGTTTTATAAATGAAATGAGAGTGCCTGAGGGGAAAAATGGAAAAGAAATGGGAGATATGGAAGTAGTAATTGGAAAGAGAATTAACAACTTGGCATAAAAGGTACAAAACCTTGCACAAACTCCCTGAAAATTGGATTGGACCAAATAGAAGCCAATGAGGCAACAAGAAATATTAAAACAAAGTCAAAAGGCTGAAAATGTAGCATGTAAGTTATCTCAAAGGAAAAATTACTGATTTGGAAAACAGGAGGAGGAAAAAATTTAAGAATCATTGGAGTACCTGAATGTCATAACCAAAAAGAGAGCCTAGGTACCCTATTTCAAGAAATCTTAAAAGAAAATTACCTAGATCTCTGAAAACCAGAGAATAAAATGGAAATACAAAGAATCCACTGATCATCTCCTAAAAGAAACTTGAAATGAAAACTCCCAGGAACATTATAGCTAGAATCAATCAACAAGCCCTTGTGAAACTCTTCCTCTGTGCTAAATACTATATTAGGTGCTGAAAATAATACAAAGAGAAATCTGAAATGGTCTCTTCACTCAAAAATCTTGCACTCTATCAAGGAGAGACAATATGTATTCATTTAGGCATAAAAATAATAACTTTGGGAGGAAGACACCAGAAGCTGAAGGAATCAACCTGAAGATGAGGAGTTTGATTCTAACTAACTGTACCATTTATTAGTGCTCAGAGTTTCAATATCCTTAAGTGAGGACAATAATATCATCTTTGTCTGCCTCATAGGCTATGTTAGGGATAGGGATTTGTTTTTCATCCTTTGTTTTCAAAGAGGACTGACAAAATCATGATGTTGGGGTAAAGTAGTGGATGATGGGTGATGTTTTGACCTTTGAATGAATTAGATTTAAGTGAGGCAGAGTTATACAAAGTCATCAGCCTCACTCTCTTCCAGAGTCATCAGAGCCCAATGGCTGGACAAAAGTCAAGATGACTGGTGATGGCCTGGGCTGCAGTGGATAACCTTGGCATCTTTGATGTCTGACCATGCTCTAAGCTTTCCAAAGCACCTGCTTCTACTCCCTTTGTGGCTATGAAAACTAAATGTTCTTATCTGCCCATTCTGCTGAGGGATGTCTTCACATACTTGGGGTAGACATCCCCTAACCTCTCAACAGGTTTCTGTCAGTTACTCTAATCCTGGTTTAGCCCATCTGCTAAGATAGTTTACTGGGGTGTGGTCACTGCACATGCTACAGCTTCTTGGAGCCATAGGTGAGAATTAGGTGATAGGTAGACACCAAAGGTGAAGGGTCTCATCAGGTTTGTTAGGGATAGAAATTAGAGCTGTGATTTCACTAATAAAGAGGACACTCAGATGAGGAAACCCCCTCCATTATTGCAGATTAGTATCTTCTCTGCAGTTTAAAGTGAGAGTCATTTAAGGTAAGGGAGAGCGGAGAATGAAGCTGGAGAGAACATGGAGCATTGAGTACTTTTGAGGTTGGGTTGGGGAAGAGGGATTGGCACACAGGAAGGAATTTGAGGAAGAATAGGCCTCAGAAAGAAAGACAGAAGATGTTGAAGACAAATGTACCTTATTTCACAATTTTTCCAGGGGCTGACTCTGCAGATGTTTTGTTTTTTTTTTCAGGCTTGATTATCATCTTCAATCTTGGTATGCTGTGTAAGTTTCTACAATATGCTTCTCTCTCTTTCTCCCTCTTCCATCTGGCATATGCCATTTCCCTCTATTGTAATACATTATATTAATTTAGTTAATTAGTTAAAATTAATTAATTTGATGACTACAGGACAAATCACACCATCGTTTTCCATAGTTAAATACCTGGTCATTTGTGTTAGAGTAGATGCTTTGATAGAGTTCAGTCATATCTGATTCTTTGTGACTCTGTGGATTATAGCACACCAGGTCCTGTCCATGAGGTTTTCTTGACAAAGAACTAAAGTGGTTTGCCATTCCCTTCTCCAGTGGGTCACCCTTTGTCAGAACTCTCCATTCTGATCTATCTATATTGGCATAGTTCACAGTTTCTTTGAGCTGCGTAAGCCCCTTTGCCATGACAAGGCAATAATTCAGAAGGGGACAGTAGATACTACCATACAGAAAAAGGGGAAGACTTTTACTATCAGATGCATATGCCTCTCAGATTACATTAAGCTCCCCTTCTGCTCTTTAAACTGAACACTTCTGACACCTTAATTGTATCAGAGATAGTCTGTGGAGGTAATGGTTTTCTGAGTTTCTTGATGCTATGCCTGAAAGAAGTCATTTTTTGCATCTGCATTTTATTTCAAGATCAATGGTAGTGGATACATGATGTTTATTCTTAGCCACAAAGTGTTCTTGGAGTTAAAAAGGGTTCTTTTTAACCCTTTTCAGCCCTATTTAATTGGAAGCTTCCACACGTAGAAAAATAAATATATTCCAGCAAGCTTTCCCAAACAGTAGGACCCATGGGACCCCTATGTGCACTATGACCCAGTGACATCAGTTGTTCCTCACACAAGACACTGTACCTTCTGACTGAGTGCTTTTTCACTGGCTGGTCCCCATGCCTGGAATTCTCATCTCTGCCTTCTGGCTTCCTTCAAGTTTACACTATAATCCTGCCTTCTGAAAGAAAGAAGACTTTTCTGATTTTTTCAATGCTAGTGCCTCCCCTCTGAGGTTGTTTCCAGTTTATCCTGTATAGATGTTTTGGTAAATAGTTCTTTACATTTTGTCTCTGTCATTAGACTGTGAGCTCCTTGAGAATAGGGATTGTTTTTGCCTGTCTTTATATCTCCAGTGCTAATCATATTGTCTGGCAAACACTTAATATCTGTCACCTTGATGACTTTCAAGGAAAACCCTAGCATTTCAAATAGGTGCTCCATGAGAAAAAGCTGATATTTAGTAATATATTCTTCTCTCAAATATATCTATGAAATATTTATGAAATCTATGAACAATGTATGAACAACTTATGCACAATATTTTTGGTGGGGCATAAAATAGACTTAATTTCCTTTACTTTGATGCAAAATTTTCCCTGATAGCCCTGTAGCCTAAAGATATCTCAGGCTGAATCAGCACATGTGAATCTTGTCAATATCTTTTGAGACCAAAATTATTCTAGGACCAAAGCAATTTAGAAGATGCTGCCTTACATCACTTATGAAAATGATGCTATCAGAAGGGCATGGGCTTTGGGATGCCTTTCCAGGAAAGAGAGTTTGAGATAAGATCCCATTGTACCCACTCCCATTCATGTAGGCAACAGTTGGTCAAGATTAAATATTGAATGCATGATAATGAAGCAGATAATGGCTAAGTGGTTCATATGACGACTGAAAGGGTTGTGACTAGGATTTTTAATGCCCAGGTAAGCAGTGTGAAGTATTGTTAAAAATGCTGAATATGAGTTCAAATCCAACCTCTGACACTCACTAGCTGTATGACTCTGGGCAAGTTATTTAGCTTCTGTCTGCCTCAATAGCCTCCTCTGTAAAAGGGGATAATAATAACAATTATTTACTCGGGTTTTAGTAAGGATAAAATGTAATCATGTTCACATAGTACCTTAGAGCACTTTATACATGTGCTCTATTAATACAATTCAGCAGAGTAAGGTATGAAGATACCCCTTGACACTGCACAGGACACCATGAGGACACTGCTGGGGTAGCTACTAAAGGGGAGCTATATGGTAGATCAGGGTCAAAAGGAGACTCATAGGGTGTAGCTACTGAGGGAGGAAATGTGAACAAATCATCCTTGCTCACTGAACTCCATTGTTTATGTATGATAGAATCTAGCTTCTGTTAGCATCTTCTAGATTTTTGTGCCCTTGGGCAGAGTCTTAGTTACTCCTACCCTGATTGCTGCTATGAGAATTGAATCAAGAAATATAGTAGTATGATCATCCACAGTCAAACCAACTTAAAGTACCAGGCCTAGCCACTCCCCCAAGGCTACTAGTGGTGGAACAGAAATTTAGGAGGTTCTGTAGGCAATAGTGAAAGGACCCCTCAAATTCTCATTTATTGCTGCTTTCTTCCCTTATTCTGGAAGATACTCAGGGCTGTGGAGGTGCTTCTTTGTCTTTCAGCAATCAGGAAGACACCCACTCTTAGGGAGGGAGAAGGTGCCATACTTTTTCTTTGATTCAGTATGGGGAGCCCTTGCAATGATACAGCTCACTATCAAACATATTATCGAGTGAGGTAACACGTAAAGAACTTGGCAAACTCTTTTTGGTTGTTGTTGTTCAGTCATGCAATTATGTCCAGCTCTTCATGACTCCATGGACCATGGAATGCCAGGCCCCTCTGTCCTCCCCTACTTTTTTGTTTTGTTTTGTTTTTTCCTTGATTTGTTTATTTACTTTTAGTTTACAAGATTCAGTTCCACAATCCCTTGAGTTTCATTTTTCACCCCGTCCTCTCCCCCCATGGTGGTGTGCAATCAGGTATGGGATCTACAAATACTTTCACGTTGTACACTAGTCTGGTTGTATAGCAGGGTTATAATCAATGGAGTGAACAATGGGAAAGAAGAAAGAAAACCAAAAATGGAAAAGAACGCTAGCATGTAGATTGCTTCAGTCTGCATTTAAACTCTGTTCTTTCTAGATCTTTCTCTGAATGTAGACATCTCCTTCCATCCTGAGACTTGTAGAGTTGTCTTATAACTGTGCATTGCTGAGAAGAGTCCAGTTTATCAAAGTTGGTTGTTACACATATGATGTGTCTGTGATTGTGTGCAAATTTTTTCTGATCCTGCTCTTCTCACTTAGCATCAGTTTGTATAAGCCTTTTCAGGTGAATATGAAGACCATCTCCTCCCCATTTCTTATAGCACAATAGTATTCCATTACATTCATATATCACAACTTGTTTAACCATTCCACAATTGATGGGCATCCTCTAAATTTCCAGTTTTTTGCCACCACAAAGAGGGCTGCAATAAATATTTTTGTACATATAGATCTTCCTCCCACTTCCATGATCTCTTTGGGATACAACCCCAGAAGTGGTATTACTGGGTCAAAGGGTATACAATTATTTATAGCCCTTTGGGCATAGTTCCAGATTGCTCTCCAGAATGGTTGAATCAGTTCACAGCTCCACTAACAATGCATTAGTGTTCCAATTTTTC
>CM053595.1:232867114-232895405 GCA_028646575.1 Pseudocheirus occidentalis
TTATGGTATATGAATGTAATGGAATACTATTGTGCTATAAGAAATGGGAAAAAGATGGACTTCATATTTACCTGGAGAGGCTTATATGAATTGATGCTAAGTGAGAAGAGCAGAACCAGGAAAAATTTGTACACAGTTACAGATACATCATATGTGTGACGACCAACCTTGAAAAACTGGACTCTTCTCAGCAATGCACAGTTAAAAGACAACTCTACAAGTCTCAGAATGGAAGGAGATATCTACATTCAGAGAAAGATCTAGAAAGACCAGAGTTTGAATGGAGACTGAAGCAATACATGCTATCATTCTTTTCTATGTTTGGTTTTGTTTCTTTTTTCCCATTGTTCACTCCATTGGTTACAACGCTTCTACACAACCAGACTATTGTACAACTTGAAAGAGTTTGCAGATTCTATACCTGATTATATGCCACCATGGAGCGGGGGGAGAGGAAGGGGCAGGGATCTGAAGCTCGAGTGATTCTGGAACTGAATCTTGTAAACTAAAAGTAAACAAACAAGTCAATTTTTAAAAAAGAGGAAAAACAAAAAACAAAAAAAAAACATGAGCTTAGTTCAAACTCTTGGCACTGAGTACCTATGCATTATGCTTACGAACGTTACTTCAGCTCTTGTTTCCTGTCATTATAGGATCACAGATTTAGAGTTGGAAGGGACCTTGAGAGTCATCTGATCCAATACTTTAATTTCACAGATGAGGAAACTAAGACTGAGAAAGTGACTAGCTCAGATAAAAGGCCTGAACTTCAACAGGGGTTCTTAACTTGAGATAAGTGAATAAGAAACTTTAATAACTAAAAAATTTTTTAAAAATTTAAAAAAAATAAACTTTACTTTTCTTTGGCTGAGGGAAAAAAAAAGACACAGTTCTCACTGGTAGCTCCCTCTTTTCCCAGAGTAGGGATACATTACAAGTGTTCTTTGTTGTGTCCTATCTCTTTCTATTTTATCTGGGCCTCAAAAATGTTTGTTTCTTTTCCATATAAACAAGTTATCTTGCTGCATGAAAGATCTGCAGAACAGTTAAGCATCTTCTTCAAGGACCAGAAAAACTGCCATGGAAAGGAGAAAAAGATACTTTATGGGAATGTTCTATGGCCTGTATCCTACCAAATTCTCTTCTAGGAATCAAAGTGACCTTGCATTTTTGTTTTTGTTTTTTAATTTTTTGATACTGAGAGTTTGGGTTCCTACATTTTCAAATAATGCAGTAGATTTTCACATTACACAAGAGGTAAAATAGTCTGGCCCAGGTGTAGGGAACCAGTTGTGTGAAGTTTGGATTCAGTCAAAGGGCTGCACTTGAGGACGTAGTAGGCACATGTGGCCTTGAGGCAGCAGGTTCCCTACCCTTGGTGGCCAGTAGTGAACCAGGCAAGAGTTCCTCCTTTCAAGGGAAAAAAACTATAGGGTCTTAAGAGAAGTCCTGCCACTACCTTTGTTAGACCATTTCCCTAACTCTCACCACTGCTCCTACCTACCCACCTGAAGATTTAGTAAGAACCATTATTATTGCTTCAGAGTGTCTTTCATGAGCACTTCAGTAAATAATTTTCCATTACTGACTGTATGTATGTTGCTTTTGATAAAGGGAGAAGAAACTCTTCTTCCTCCTTTCTCTCTAATCTATGGATTAGCCACTTCTCAACTCCACTCCATGGTCTATCTGTTTCTGACTTTTGAGATCAAGCTATTGTGCCCCTTGGTTTTAGGAATACTGTCTATAACAATCATGGACTTCTCTTCAAATTTTGTCGGGTTAAGATTCTGCTCAGAAGAAACCAAGCACTTCAGAAATGCTGCACTACCCTCTTGGTAGTCAAAACAACTAACAAGTTCCCACTTCAATCTGGACCAATGATCCACATCAACGTTTTGTTTTCCGAGTGAGAGAAAATTGCAATATAACCTGAATATAACCGACCCTGTTCTATCTCAATACTAATGGGGATCAACAGGCAAATTAAATGTCATCCAGTCATTGTGTGAGATTTCAGGGATGATCATACTGCAGTTCTACTATTGCCAGATGCTTTTCTAAAGCAGAAGGATGCCACATAATCTCCAGCCTGACCTTGTCTGCCCAGAGAGCTCCCTCCCTAATAACAGGACTACTGAGACGTATCTATTATGATCATGGCAAATAATTTGTTCCCATATAGATCACAAGACAGTGTTATCAATCTAGAATCAAGAACTCATATCCAGGAAGGAGATATCTACTCATTGTAAGGTCAAACAGTGTCCTTAAGGGAGTTCTTTGAAAACAACAAAAAGATGTTCTTCTAGTCCTCCACCTCCCCCAACAGAGAACTAGTATTGGTCATTAAAAAAGAAAAGCAGGCAATTATGATGGACATAACTGTCAAACCAGGTCTGAGTGCTATCACTACGCAATAAATTCCTTCTACCTTTGATACTTGACCTAATGGACAGGCAGTAGCAGTGGTATTCATCAGACTGGACCTCTAGGGAGTTTACAACTGTTCTATATGTAAAGGAAATCATGAATGAAGGAAAAACGACCTTTCAGACATGGTACAGCCTGTATGAATGCTGATTATGCCATTTGGTGTGTATAGCCACCTTGCAGTTTTTCATATGTTCATAAATCTGGTGTTCATCTAGCTAGATGCTATCTATCTTCAACCTCTTCCAGGATTTTGCCTGTCACCCACAGCAAAAGGATCTATTGATCAAATTGAAGGAAATCTCAATTTGAGAAGGATTTGAATGTGAAGACGATGAGTGGAAGCTACCAGAACAACATTCTATTGCCTTACAAGGAATCCTTATGAAATTACGTAAAGTGGGAACTGTTCTGCCATGGACATTCCCATTTCTGTGAAAGATCTGATTTTCAGGCAGCTAGGTGGTGCAATGGATAGCACCAGACCTGGAATTAGGAAGACCTGAGTTCAAATCTGGCCTCAGATATCTATTAGCTGTGTGACTCTGGATAGGTCACTTAATTTCTGTTTGCCTCCATTTCTTCATCTGCAAAATGGGGATAATAATAGCACCTACATCCCAGGGTTGTTATCAATATTAAATGATATAATATTTGCAAATTCCTTAGCACAGTGCCGAGCACATCATATGTACTATGTAAATGTTAGCTCTTATTCATTGGTTTTGCAGCATACAACCACCTCTTTACCACTAGGTTCTCTGCTTTAATGATACCTCTCACAGATATGATCAGGGCTTTCTAGTGAACACAAGAGGTAGAAAATATGTTTATTGACCAAAAAAAAAAAAGGATGGATCCAGTTCAGGTCTTTGGCAAGTCACTTAAATCTCTCCAGATCTCAGTTTCCTCATCTGTAAAATGAGGAGGTTAGACTAGATGACCTCTCTAGTCCCTTCAAACTCTAAAGCTATGACTTTGAATGTAACTGCAGGAGACAGACACTCCTAGGATTCTCACTGAGGTCATCCTTTCATTATACTCTGGTCTTCCATTTACTTCTGCAACAAGTTAACCAATTCAAGAAAATTCAACTCAAATCTGAAAAAGCTGGAGTCAAAGCCATGCTTTGAGGTATGGAGCTGCCATCTTTAGGGACTCATCATTAAGAAAGAACTAAGAAACCACTGGTCTAAGATTAGCTTGATCAACACCAGATCTTCTGAGCTCCATTTTTCTGTATCCTCTGCTTAACTTATGATTCATGGTCCTGAACATAGATATGTCCCCAAACATCATTTTTGGACATATATGCCATCATTAAAGCATGAGTTGGGGACCTAATCAATTCTTCCCATCAGGCCCTTCTATAAACGTTATCACTGCTCAACTTCAAATAGACTTCCTTCAGTTAATCCATCAGAATCAGGTGCAGGTTACCTACATTCAGACCCAATTGTCCAGCCTCCAAAGGAATACACAAACTACCCAAAAGATAATGTTTTATTTTTTCCTGTCTGCCACCTCAGGATCTACATAAGTAATTCCACATACAATACCACATCACCCAAGATGCCCAGTTTCCTCCCCAGTTATTGGCCTCCCACCATGACTGAGGCTGCTTGCTTTGTCCAGAATGAAAATCTGAAAATCCCTAATCTTCCTTCCCATATTCCCCTTTGCTCATGGTCTCAAGTTTATCTCACATTTCCAGACTGCACTATTTATAGTCTCTAAGACAAAAATCCCACTTTTCCACTTCTATTCCCACCATTACTAATGGGATAAGGCAAAAAAAAGTTCAATATAAGGATTTCAGAAAAATGTGGCATAATTTGTATGAACTGATGCAGAGAAAAAGCACTAACAAAATAATTGTCATAATTACTACAACAATGTTAGTTAATTTCTAAAAGATTTTTTTTTCTGAATTTAAACACCAAATAAAATGAGCATTTCCTTTCATATAGTGGAACAGAAAAAAGAGGATTGTACATGGAGCTTCAAATTTCTATCATGGACTACATGTTTTTCTTTTTTCAAACAATAAATTTGGCATGTAACTTTCAAAGATGCCCTGTATGTATAATTCTTTCTGGCATTCTTTCTATTCTTTTCTATTAACTTAAATAAAAATATTCAATAACCCTCTGGGGGGGCAACCTGTCTTTTTCCCCCCTCTCAATATCACCCCCCTCATACAAGAAAATTGAAAAAGAAAAGGCTTGCTACAAATATGCATAATCAGGGAAAGCACATTTCTTCACTAGCTATGTGCAAAATTGTATATTTCATTGTATACCTTGAGTCTATCACCCCTCTGTGAGGAGGTGAGAAGCATGCTTCATCACTGGTCCTCTGAAATTATGGTTGGGCATTACATTGATCAGAGTTACTAAGTCTTTCAACGTTTCTTTTCTTTACCATGTTACAACTATGTAAGTGAAAAGGTCACTAAAATAAAGTTGAATTCTTTGTAGTGGATAAAGCAAAGAAGGTCCTGGAAGAAATAAAATAAAACATATCTACTGTACTCCCCTGACAGCAGAGGGATGGAGGATCTCTTGCATAGAATATTATCTACATTGTTGGACACGGTTTCTATATTGGATATTTACTTAATTGTTTTTCTTTGTTACAGAGGAGGGTTTAATCCAAAGTGCAGTGGGGAACAGCTGTGATGGAAGCAGAGACCAACAATAGAATGTAATTTAAAATTTTTAACCCAGATCAAGATATCTTAGCATTGTGGTATTGATGAGGTACCTACCTACTGGACTGACCTGGGCCCAGGCCCAAGGAGAGTACATCAGAGCCAGTACACACTCCAGAATTGGTAAAGGTCTTCCTCTACTATGACAGGACCTCCAGTTCTGCGAGAAGGGACGGTGTCTCATTGCTATAGATGAATTTTGAGGGAGTGCAGCAGATTTGGCCCATGACTATGACTATATGGTAGTGGGAGATCCTAGCAGGGAATAGGTACCAGTGTCATCAGAGATGGAATTCTGAGTCAGACAAATGATTAGCTTGCTAGTGCTCTCTAAGATCTGCCTTAAGATCAAGTACTATTCAATCTGACTTGACTCTCTTCTCTTATTCCCAATTTACTGTTCATTTCAGCTCTTCAGAGAAACCAAGATTCTTGATCCAACCCAGTCTTTGTTTTATATTCTCTTGGATCCTGATTTTGACCTAACCTTCTCCCTCCCCTCTCTACCCTTATACCAGTCCTACCTTAGCCCACGTAATGCTTATCCATAGACCCTAAAACTACAGCTCATCCATTTCAGGAGTTATGATACCAAAGGTAGGAGAATAGTGTTTGGGTATTGGGGGAAAGGAAGATAGGGAATGGGTAAGCAAGGATGAACCAGAAAGAGCTCTGGTCTCCAGAAATCGAGACCTATATTTACTTTAAGCATGCTAAGCAAAGAGTGATGACTACACAAGACTTCTCCATGATGTCAAGAACCTTCTCTATCTTTCTGAATGGTCCATCACACATCATTTCACATTATATGGAAAATATCAGTAACACTTTGCAAGAGATGACGTTTAACTCAGTAGCCAGGTGTTCAGAGATGACTGCAGCATCACTTAGAAAGTCGGAGAGGAGGCAGATAGGAAGCTGAGAAAGATTAAAGGCAGGTGAGGTGACCTGTCCAGAGCTTGTTGTATTACCTGCTGACATTGAACTACCTAATTATTTAGTATTCACAAGGTCAGTTTCCAGATCAAAGACTTCTGAATGTGACAAACATAACCTCTTAAGTAATTGAATGACTCTTTGCAACTCCATTTTATGTATGGGAGAGCTGAAATGCATAGGGGACATGTGGCTTCTGGTCACCAAATAAATACAGGATAAGATGAGAAAAGGACTCAGGACTACTAGTTCTCAAACCCCTTTTCCATTCATTACGGATGTCCCTCCTGATGACTTACATGCATTTCTGCTTTTCTTTTTTCTCATTCTACCTAATGAAATTGATTCTTCACAGGAAAACTTAACAGTAATAAGTGGTCCTAATATTTCCTTTGAAATATTAAAAATGCATCATTTGCACCAAACTTGAATCTGCCCTGCCCTGCCCTGATTATCAAAAACACTCCCTATAATACACATACTGTACAACCTCGAAGAGAAGGATGGGGAACTTCTAATAAAGGTCCCCATTTATTTTTTATATTACATATTATATTATATACATTGTAAATATTATATACATTGTCAGACAAGGTTTCTATATTGGAGGTTTTTGCTGCATCATTTTTCTTGTGTTTTTTTTTTTGGAGGGAAGAAGGCAAGGCTTTTGGGTTTAAGTGACTTGCCTTGGGTCTAACAGCTAAATTTTTTTTTAGTGTCAAGTGTCTTAGGTCATATTTGAACTCAGGTCCTCCTGACTCCAGAGCTGGTGCTCTATTCACTGTACCACCTAGCTGCCCCCATCATTTTTTTTTTTTATCACAAGGGATGATTTAATCTGAAGTGGAATGGAAAATGACAGTGATACAGAAATTAGATATATGTCTTATCCATATCATCTTTCCTGAAGCTCTTAGATTATGCCTAAAAACTAGACTTGGCAGGTAGGTGGGGAATCCAAAGGACAGTTGGATCGAGTTGAAAAATACGATTAGGGACGGCTAGGTGGCGCAGTGAATAGAGCACCGGCCCTGGAGTCAGGAGTACCTGAGTTCAAATCCGGCCTCAGACACTTAACACAAAAACACTAGCCGTGTGACCTTGGGCAAGTCACTTAACCCCAACTGCCCTCCACAAAGCAAAAAAAAAAAAAAGAAAAGAAAAAAAAAGAAAAATAGGATTGAAAATGCTAAGTGCTGGCAGAAACATTGGAAAGAGGAACTTTGATGAGTGGCAACATAGATAAAATATCCTAGAGTTCCCCAGAAGATAAGCAATTGAACCAGAGAGTAAGGAAAGAAGTGAATTTCTACCCCCAAATGCTTATTCTACAGCACACAGAGTGGAAAGAGAAGATGCCAGTGCTTTGCCCATGGAGATACCTTCATTCTATGAGTTTCCCGTACATCCAGTTCTGGGAATGACAAGCACTTTCTCCTGGAGTTATCAGGAAAAAACACACAAGATGACATCAAAAACAAAAGCTGTCAAAAAAAGGAAAGGAATCATCCTGAGGATGAAGAGGGATGAGAAGCTGAACCGATGGGGCTGGTATCCTGTATGGAATAGTCTCATGGTGAGAGCTGGTGGAGCTGTTTCCTTTCCCCAGCATGTGGACAGCCCCTATTGACACTGGCGAGAGATCATATGTACAACCTTATAGAAACATTCTGTTTGGACTATTTCTTTTTCATCTGTTCCTCACAGTATGTGGACAACTCAGGAGGTATTTCTAACTAGATTGTCGATGAGCCGTGGGGTTTCTGTGACTGATTCCTGATTGGGTGGAATGGTTGCTACCCCACTGAGGCGCTAAGGACAGACAGCAAACCCACACATGGTCAGCACATGGAAGGTGGGCGGGAGGATGTCTGGGTTGTGCAGCGCCGGGGGAAGGAAAGCAGCTCTGAAAATGTAATTTGGAAATAATAAGCTGATGTCATGGTGACATTGTGTGCCTCCAGCCCCACTATGCTGTTGAAGCCAAATCAGGGTAAGACAACTTGGCTGTTTCTGCATTTGTTTCTCGGGCTTAGGTTCTGCATTTATGCTGCAGGAGCATGGAAAGATAGTTCTTGTTCCTGACTGGGAAAGGGATTCATAGAATGCATGACAGGAAGGAAAAAGGGTCAGGAATTTAATAAGAAATCACCTGTGTATATAATGCTTTACAGATACAAAGCACTTCCTGTTTATGTCCTTTGATTCTTCCTACAACTCCATGAGGTAAACAGTGCAAGTACCGGAGTTATTTTACAGATGAAAAAACAGAAATTTGCAGAGATGAGCTAACTAGCCCAAGGTTACATGTACAAGAACTCAGACCCAAGCCTTCTGAGCCCAAGGCTAGAACTCTGCCCACAGTATACCTGCTTCCTCTCTTAAAACAGAGAACTTTAAACATTTTTTCAGTTATCCTCACACTACTGGATTATGACAGAATGACCCATAGAACCCTAAAGTCATTGAAGATGACACATCATCAGGGACTCTGGTGTACCCTGCCACTTGTCAGTCATGTCACAATAACCTCTCCAAGTTCTTCCCACCCTGAGAACAAATGGAGGAAATCCAGCTCAATAGCAGTTTGCCAACTTCTGTTGAGAAACTGGTCTCTTTCTTTTTCCTCTCCTCCTCTTTTCTGTGGTTTCGTGTTTTCCTGATCCTTGGCAGACGCATTGTGATTTACCTTCACAGACGTTCTCTTTGAAATATGCCTGGTCCATCACTCTTTAGTGAAAACTTTTGTCTCATCCATGAATTATTCTACCTGAGTGCACCACAAACCTAGAACTCTGAGGAGGGAGGGTGAATCTGTAGGAGTTGGGCTGGTGCTCTCTAGAAAGTAAACATCGCCTAGAATTTCTCTACAGAAGGCCCAGAACAGCACAATTCCATGGCCTGAACAGGAAAAATCTGGCTTCCTCTCCTGTTTCCTTACACGGCACCGGCTCTGTGCAATTTAACAATTTAGTCACTGGTTTGAATCACAATCTCGCAGAATGCAGTTTTTCTGTAGAAGGTCAAAAATAGGGGCATTTGAATGATAGCTTTTTTTTTCCTAGCAGCATTTTTTTTTCCTAGAGATGGGACAAGAGGATAATTAATGGGAGGTTGGTTGTTTTAATAGTGTTCTAATTTTAGTAATAAATAGAGCGCTGGGCCTGAAGTCAGGAAGGTCTGAGTTAAAATGTGACCTCAGATACCTACTAGCTGTGTGACCTTAGGCAAGTCATTTAACCTCTGTGTCTTAGTTTTCTCATCTGTCAAATGGGAATAATGATAGTACCTGTCTCTCAGGGTTGTTGTGAGACTCAAACGAGGTGGTATTTGTAAAACGTTTGTCACAGTAAACAGCACATTCTACGCACTATGTGAAGGCTAGCTGTTATTATTTTTATTATGATTTTTATCTGCATTCCTACCCACAGAATCTCCCCGCATTGGTCTGTTGTAATAGTCAGGATTGTAATAGTCAAGGACTGCAAGAAATGTAAACAAACCAATTTAGTGTATCTGTTCAATCATGGAAAAAGGGTACAGATACACTTTCCCCTTTACCATCATGCTTAGGTCCCTACTTTGGTCTGGTATGGGGAAATAATGACATTAATAATAATGATTATTATTATTAACATCAATAATATTAATTATTATTGATGATATTAATATTATTAATAATAATTAATATTAAAATGTTTACACTATGTGAATGTAGAAGGTACCTGTTTGGATTTGGGCTTGAAATTTGTAGCCTATGTCTCCCCTCACCTCCACAGCCCAGCTTTAGGAGGTAATTCCCTAGCCTGAGCAAGATACATCTATAAATACTACAGTCTTCATCTGTGAAGTCTAATCAGAAGGACTCACTTGAAAGGGTTGAGGATTCAAGGTTGAGTCAATTAATTAATAATATTAATAATAATAATATGAATGACATCAATAATAATATTAAGGTTTTTCAAAGTGCCTTAATAATAGCTAACATTTATATAGTGTGCTTTTCGTATGCTACCTCATTTAATCCTCACAACAATTCTGTGAGGCAGCTTTTGTTATTGTTCCCAATTTACACATGAGGAAACTGAGGCAGAGAGAGAGGTCAAGCGGCATGCCCAGGGTGACACAGCTCGTAAGTATCTGAGACAGAATTCAAAGTTCTTTTCCTAATTTCAAGTCTCTCACTCTATCTGCTTGTACAGACCACATAGAGGTCTATAATCCCTTCATTAGAGGAGAATCCCAGGCGCAGTGTTCAGCTCTAATTCTGGTAGGCTAAGAGGCTCTGAGGCTATATTCAGGTAAACAAAAGGGACCTGGATGCTTCAACCTAAGCTGAGCCAGCTCTGATTGTCTAGTTAAATTAGCTAATCAAGAATAAAACAGTTAAGTTAAAATTCAGGAATTGGTAAAAATTCTTTGGAGTTTGGAATCATTCCTATGGAGATTGATCATTCTGTTGTATCTATCTCCATAGATCTCTCTCCTTCGAGTGAAGGTCCCTGATCAAAGCAGCCCAGAGTATCATTTGTAATCATGAAAACTGATTTTGCTCCCTTTGGATCATATCAGGGCCTGTGTCTCTCATGCCAAGTCTGTGGGGCTAGGAGTATGAGTAGGGTGTGAAGAAAGGAGGGAAGGCTGAGAATCACAGTAGTACCCAAAAGACAGTACTAATGCCCCTTTCTGAATCCTCCTATCCAAGGAGGAAATAATTCCCTAAAGCTCTGTGGATATCCACAGTGAGCCAATGGTAATGAGGACAGGACTACTATTCAATGACTTCTGTATGTCCAGATTTGGCCAAGGTCCTCATTTGTAATCGAAATGAGGAGGTGAGACCTGGAACAGAAAAGACTCAGAAATGTGGTCTGGCGAGTGGAAGTCCCAGCCAGAGATGGAAACCATGGATGTGACGAGTCCTCAGGAGAACCTGCCCGCTCAGAGTTCCCAACCATAGATCAGGATCTAGTTAATCTGGTTTAATTTGGTTGCCTTACCACTTGCCTATACTCTTATCATGCAACACTCTCTTGTACTCGCCAGGATACTTGCTCACAAGGCCTATGATGATGCCTCTCGTCTGTGAGGGACTTTACTGACAACGCCTTCTCCCCACCTCTGTATGTGCCCAGGTCATCTCATGTCTTCAGTAAAATGAAGAGTATCTCCTGCTTACTAAAACACGGAGTATGCTGATATACTCAGTGAGAGAGCATAGGATGACTTGAATACACAAGATAAGTCTGTAAACCATACTCCACACCCCCCCCCAATTAAAAATATTTACATTATGTGAATGTAGAAGGTACCAATTTGGATTTGGGCTTGAAATTTGCAGCCTATGTCTCCCCTCACCTCCATAGCCCAGCTTTACGGGGTAATTCCCTAGCTTGAGCAAGATATATCTATAAATACTACAATCTTCATCTGTGAAGTCTGATCAGGACTCACTTGAAAGGGTTGAGGACTCAAGGTTGAGTAAAAAAAAAAAAAGATGAAAGGGAAGCCAAGGTGAAGGAGAGCAAGAGGCAGAACATAGGCCTATTTCTGACTATTGTGCTTTTGTGACCACTCCAGTCTTGGCTTGCAGACACTGAGGGTCCTTCTGCTCCTGCCTCTCCTGCAGGCTGATGGTATCGGAGAGAGCAGCAGGAGGGAGATGGAGGTTACTGAGGTCCCTGACAGCAGCTCCATCAAAAATGACTAAGTGGTGATAAAGAATTCCAGGGAGCATCTGGTTCACATGTCAAGCCCATTGTAGTCCAAGTCACCAGCTTTCCCAAAAAATGCTGTGGCTGAGAAATCTCCCTCTTCCTACTATATGAAGGAAGGGATGGATTTAGAAGGAGCCATATATGTCCTAATTTCCATCTGGAGAACAGAAGCAGCAAGAGAGTAGGTAAGAGAGTGGACACATGACCGCTTGCGGCTGGTGCTTTCAAAGAGACAAAGGAGTTTGCTTGGGCCACCGTGCAAACATGAAGAGTGCCGGTGTATTTCCTGCATGTCCAAATACCAGGCTAATAATTAATACTAGTTTAAGCAAATGGCTCTTGTTCTTTACTACTGAGAGGAAGTTTAAGCAATTTGTTAACACAGGTGGATCTAAGGAGAAATGAGGAGTTTCTAGTGGGGTAGGGGTGAAGTGAGCCAATGAGAAAGAATGTCTAGAAGAGAGAAATAGGGGGAAAAATCCTCAACAGGGCCCCATGCCACTGCTACATATAGATTAAATACATAAGTGAGGGGGAGGAGTTTGAAGAATTAATTTCCTGTTGAAATGGAGTATGGCTGGGAAAAGTTAACACTTCCTAAAGAGATTAATTTAGGGACACAAAAATAGCCCAACACAAGGCTGCTGGGTTCTTCCAAAGAGAACACTGAGACTGCCATGGATTTATCAATTCAGCAGACGTCTGCAGTGATAAGAACTGCTTCTGCTAATGCAGACAAATGCTACCTTTGGGAACTGGGATAGGAGAAGGAAGCCAACAAAACCCAGGCTTGGGTCCAAGTGGGACTTGAACCCAGGACCAGAAAGCGACATGCCATGGCACTTCTCACACTAATGCCAACGTTTCCCGATTATACCATGGGGATGGGACCTGAGCATTTTGGAGTGCAGTGTTCTTAATTCAAGTTATGGGAGAGGGGCCAGATGGTAGTTCACTATCCCAAGTGTGCCAGACATCTGAGTTTAGAATAGAGCCCTTCTGTCTCTCCTGAAATCTTGGGTGCTCAGGCAAGTTAGCAGCTGCAAGAAAAATCATGATAGGAATCTATAAAATGAAAGGGTTGAAAGAGGTGATCTCTAAGAGTCCTTCCTGTACTAACATTCTGTGATTCTGTCAACAAACATTTGCTAAGCACTTATTATGTGGCAGGCACTGGGCTAAGCCCCGATTCCCTTCCCTGAAGGAGCTCACTTTCTAACAGAGGAATTGTTTGTTGTTGTTTGTCATTATTCAGTCATGTCCAGCTCTTCATGATTCTATCTGAGGTTTTCTTGGCAAAGATACTGCAGTGGTTTGCCATTTCCTTCTCTAGCTCATTTTGCAGATGAGGAAACTGAGGCAAATGGGGTTAAGTGACTTGCCCAGAGTCACACAGTGTCTGAGGCCATATTTGAACTCAGGTCTTCCTGACTCCAGGCCCAGAGCTCTATCCCCTGTGCCGCCTAGCTCTCCTCTAATGGAGACAGCACAAGAGCTAGGATAAACAGAAGGTAATCTCAGGAGAAGGGAATGTGTATGTATATGGTGCCTACTATGTGCCAAATGCGGTGCTAAGTACTTTTTACAGATATCATAGCCTTGATCCTCATAACCCTGTGAAGCAGGAACCTTTACTACTGCCATTCCGCAGACAGCTGCAGAAACTGAAGCAAATCGTGACTCACCCAGGTTCACATAACTAGTAAGTTTCTGAGATTGGATTTGAACTCAGATCTTTCTGACTTTAGGCTCCCGAGAGCTGCCTGCATCTCAGAGAGAAGACGCCAGCAACTGATGTATATGTGTGTGCATGCATGTGTGCTTGCGTGCGTGTGTGCGTGCGTGTGTGGTCTCTTGAAAAAGGGAGGATTCCAGATGGGTTAGCAGTTACCAAATGCTTCTAGCATTGGGATACTTCTCCTCCCACCAAGTCTTCATTTTCTGGGCCTCCTAAGCTGTTCTCCTTTCTGGGAGATGGATTAGAAGGATAAGAAGACTTGGGAATGACTTTTAAAATTCCAACACCCCTTTGAAGGGACCAAACCAAAGCCTTTCCAGATGGGAATGGAGTGCGTTTTCAGCACATTCCAACAAGCAGAGGAATGTGAATAAGTTCACTATTAGTCCCTCCCCCCAAGATGTGACAATGAGGCCTTAGTCCAACGAGTTCAAAGTTTGGAAAAGGAGGCATGTACAGAAGAGGGTTCTACCTCCCCTTTTTTTCAAGAGACAGAAAGCAGGAAGAAGCTACTCAAAAGCCCCAGAAAGTCCTTAGAATGACCAGGAGTGGGAAAGGAGGCAAATTACTTTTTGCTTGGGAAGCGTTTGCTTCTATTCAACATTTACTAAAGGCCTACAAAGTGTTGGGTCATCTGATAAGTGCCCGGAGTTAGAAAGACAAAAGTCCAGTCATCCCTGTCCTCAAGGGGCTTACATTCTATGGGAGAGAGGAGACGGTGTTTACAGATAAATGCCAGCTACTTTGAGGAGAGTGGATCAAGAAAGACTTCACAGAAGAAGAAGTGGAGCCTGAGCTCAGACTTGACAGAAGTGGAAGACTGGAAGAGGCAGAAGTGAGGGGGAGGCGACAACCAGCAGGGGTGGTCACCATGTGCAGAGGCATGACAATGAAAGCTGTATCATCAAGCTTGAGGTATGGTCAGCAGACCATTATGAGGCATGTATGAAGAGCAGTGGGCAGGTAAGTGGCACCATAGTGCACAGAGCACCAGACTCATCTTCCTGAGTTCAAATCTAGCCTTCGGCACTTACTAGCTGTGTGACGCTGGGCAAGTCACTTAACCCTATTTGCCTCAGTTTCCTCATCTATAAAACGAGCTGGAGAAGGAAATGGCAAACCACTCTAGTATCACTTCCAAGAAAACACCAAACGGAGTCACAAAGAGTCAGACAGGACTGAAACTACTTCACAACAACAAATGACTCAATGATGACTCTGATGAGGCTATGAATGTGATAAAAACTATGACTTCAAAGACTTGTTGACTGACTCACTGATGTTACAGAGAGGACTCTTGTTCAGCTATAAGCCTAAATGGCCTGGGATCCCTTCCAACTGTGAGATTCCCATGAGTCTGTGATCCAAATTTATATCTCTGTCAGGCCCTCGTAGAGTGTTTTGAGCACAAGATGTACTTAATAAATGTTTCTTGAATCATTAATAACATTTATTGAAGGCTAAGATTTGTATGATATCTTCTTAGGTACTCTAAAGAGTTAACCAAAAATGATATGGCCTTTGCCCCACAGAGCCTGGTAAATAGGATAAATTTAGCTCATCCCAAACACAAAAGAACATGTAATTAGGATCTGTAAAGACCATGTAATACCTGCTTCTGTAGAGCTCCATCAGAGTATTTAGGGCTTGTTGGGAGAGAAGTGCTATATAATGGAGGGTGATATTAATATTCTCATCATTATAATTAGAAGCTGCAAGTAGGATCTTGAATGACATTAATAGCATGTCCTTACTTGTTTAGCTCAGCTTCCCAGAAAGAGAAAACAACATAGAGCTAGGCGTTAATAATCCAAACAAGAAATAGATGGGTGCCATGTGTCACGGTTGCTGCTCTGGGAATAGTCCCCAGCTCCCTTATTTTAAATGTGACCTTTGGGCTTGGTTATACAGGCTAGTTAGAGAGAGTTTAAATAGCACCCACGAGGAAGATTTTGCATGCATTTTTCTGGCATTGAAGAGATTTCTAGAAAGGGCCAAAGTTCTCTGTTCTTTGCGTTTTAATCCAGAAATGGCTAATACAGGAATGACATTTCTTAATCAGTGTTTGCTAGTGCTTTAAGAGCACTATTATCATCCCTATTGGACAGATCAGAAAATCGAGGCAAATAGGTTAAGTGACTTGCCCAGGGTCACACAGCTAGGAAATGTTTGAGACTGGATTTGAACTCAGGTCTTGCCTGCTCCAGGCCCAGTGCTTTAGCCTCTGTGCCATCTGCCTTCCTTCTGTGATTATTTCCAATTTATCCTGTATACAACGCTCTTGTGAGTGGTTCTATGCTTATTGTCTCCCCAATCAGATTGTAAACTCCTAGAGAATCTTTTACTTTCTTTTGTATCCTCATCACTTAACACATTGTCTGGCACATAGTAGGTGCTCAACAAATGTCTATTGACTGACTGAGTTTATCAATAATGCTTATACGTGGTAGTGCACAGAACTGAACACAGTACTCCAAATGTGGTCTGACTGAGGGAGCTCTAAGGAGAAGAATGTTGAAATTGATGTTGAAAATGCTTTTTTTGGTATTTTCCTGATTTAAATAATCTGTCCTTTCCCCATTTTCTATGACTTTGTATCAATGATCAATGCCTGTAGGGTCTGATGAACCAGCACTTGATGTAGTTTTAAAAACAAAAGCTTAGTCCGCGTGAAAGAAATAATTAAGCTATGGCGTGATTGATCCACAGCTTCTGAGGTAGCTGTGGTGCTGAGGAAAGAATGCTGAATGTTGGCTCTGCCCTGTGCTGCCAGGCACCATCTCCAGTCATCCTGATCTGTTATCTTGCCACTGGATACACATGACTCTGGAGGAGAGAGTAAGGCTGATGACTTTGCACAGCTCTCCCTCATTTAAATCCAATTCACTTGCAAGTCATGATATGACCTTCCTGACGTCATGGTCCTCTTTGAGAATGAAGGACAAACAACATTCTGTAAATAGTAGTAGCTGCCCCACTGCAGACCCAACTGGCCAGTTCCAATTGAGCAATACAGTTCCCTTCTTTCTTTCCTCCTTTCCTTCCTTCCTTCCTTCCTTCCTTCCTTCCTTCCTTCCTTCCTTCCTTCCTTCCTTCTTTCCTTCCTTCCCTCCTTCCTTCCTTCCCTTCTTCCCTCCCTCCTCTCCCTCTGTCCACACAGAGAATCATATCCTTACCTGTGGGTGGTCTGCCCAAAGGAATATAAATTTTGATCACTGAAACCATACAAGATATGTTAGGGCTTACCAGTTAGATTTCTTTTCTAAGGACCATGCCTTAAACCCAAATCACTCTGGCTCTCACTGATTGACCAATGATAGGTCTCAGCCCAAGCCTTACTCAGGCATTTTTTGGGCCATAAAGTCTCAGAGTAAGCGTCAATTGCAATTGTTTCTGTTTTGGCCAGAAACCCTGGAGGTCTTCCCTTCCCATATGGATTTTGGTTTTGTTTTTTGACTGGGTAAAAGAATCCATTCTTTATCTCATTTCTTTTCCAGCCTTTATCAGTGAATAGGCTTTGCGTAAGTTAAAATGAGACCTGGGAAAGACCTCAGCTTAAAAAGGCCGAGGTCTTCCACTGTATCCAGGGCCATCTCCAGTCATCCTGATCTATATTTTGCCACTGGACCCAGATGGCTTGGGGATGAGGCTGCTGTGGTGACTTTGCACAGCCTCCTTCACTTAAATCCAGTTCCCTCACATGTCATGGCATCACTTCCCTGATGTCATGATCCTCTTTGAGAATGAAGACAAATAGCAAACAAATAAAGGAGCCCCAGGCTGCCTGTGAGTGTTGGGACTAGCTGCTGACTCTCTCTGGCTTTCACTTTCAATCACAGTAAAATTACAAGGTTTGGCTAGATCAGGACTGGGGAACACGGGACCTTGAGGCCGCATGTGGTCCCTGGGTCCTCGAGAGCCTCCCTTTGACTGAATCCAAACTTCACAGAACAAACACCCTTAATAAAAGGATTTGTTCTGTAAAACTTGGACTTAGAAGGTCACATGTGGCCTTGAATCCACAGGTTCCCCACCCCAGGGTTAAATGATCCCAAGGGCTTCTTTTTGCTCTAAAACTATGATCCTACGATCTGGTTGATTGTCATATAGTAGATGACAAGGATAAACCAAAATGCCTGATTAACCAGACAAGTGAACAATGGTGACATCATTAGCCTCGTGGCTCATGTTGGCTACACTGTGAAATAGGTCGTGCTTGTCTTTCTCCTGCCCTGCCACACCCTTTGGTGCTTCCTGTTTCTCATTTCAGGCCCCTCACCCCCTTACCCAGCTTTTCAGAGAATCATCAGAATCAGAGAATTGTAAAGTTGGAAGAGATCTCACCAACCATCCATACCTGAAAAGGAGTCGTAGTCTACAATACCTGCGAGTGGTTGGTCATCCGACCTTTGCTTGAAGACCTTCGAGAAGAGGGAGCCCACAGCCTCGTTGGACTCAGTTATTGTTCAGTCATGTCCAGTTTTTTGAGACCCCCTTTGGGGTTTTTGTGGTGAAGATGCTGGAGTGGATCCCTATGTCCTTCTCCAGATCATTTACAGATGAGGAAATTCATCAGCACCAACAAAGACAATAATCACATTTAGACAGCGCCTGCTATGTACTATATACAGGCAGCACCGTGCTAGGTGCTTTACGGTTATGACCTCATTTCATCCTCATACCAAGTCTGGGAGGTAGGTCCTTTTGTTATCCCCATTTTACAGATAAGCAAGGTAAGGCAAACAGAGGTTAAGTTACTTGTCCAGGATCACATAGCTATGACGTTTCTGAGGACAGATTTGAATTCAGATCTTCCTGATTCCAAGCTTGGCACTCCTACCTGTACTTCTGCATGGCTCTAATTAAGAAGAGGTATCTACATGGCACAGCAGAGAGAGTGCCAGCCCTGGAGTCAGGAAGAACTGCTCAGTGAAACTCTGAAGACATAAAGGTAAGCCATTTCAGTGAGTGTGGGATATGCCTGAAGATGTTGATCTAAAAGGGGCAGATATGTGGCACAGGGGGTAGAGTATAAGGATTGGAGTCAGGAAGACTCTTCTTCCTGAGTTCAAATATGGCCTCTGACACTTTTAGCCCTGTGACCCTGGGCAAGTCACTTAACTGCGTTTGCCCTAATTTTCTCATCTATAAAATGAACTGGAGAAGAAAATGGCGAATGACTCCAGTATCTTTACCAAGGAAGCCCCAAATGGGGTCACAAAGAGTTGGCCACAACTAAAACAACTCAACAAGAACAAAATTAATAGAAAGTTTTTCAAATTGGCTTCTTTAACTTCCACCCATTGGTCCTGGTTCTGTCCTCTGGGACCAAGTAGAACAAATCTAATAACACTTTCACATGACAATCCTTAAAATACTTGAAAATAGTCATCAGGTCCTCACACTAAACATGCCCCGTTCCAATTAATCAGTCTTCACATGACATGGATTCCAATTTACTAACCTAATTACCCTCCTTTGAATACTCCACAGCTTATCAACATCCTTCCTAAATTGTGATGGCTATAATTGACCACACAGTATTCCAAATGTGGTCTGGCCAAGGAAGAGTCCAGTGGGATTATAGCCTCTCCATTCCTGGAAGCTCTTGCCCTCTTAATGCAGCCTGCATTAAGATCACATTCGATTTTTTTTTAATGGTCACAGCATCCTGTTGACTCATATTGAGTTTTTTAAGCCACTAAAATCTCTCCAGATATTTTTCAGACAAACTATCTAACACTGCCTCCCCCATCTCATACTTTTAAATTTGACTTTTTTAGCTCAAATATAAGACATTACATTTTATTTCATTTTGTTCATTTCAGTCCAATGCTCCAATCCATCCAGATTGTTTCAGATTGCAACTCTGTCTTCCAGGGTATTAGCAGTCCCTCCCAGCTTTGAGTCCATTTCAAACATGATAAGAATGCTCATCATTCGTGTCCATTAATAAAAATGTTAAACTCCACAGGGGCAAGCACAGATCCCTGGGGCGGTCCATTAGAACCCCTGCTCCATTGACATTGAACCATTAATGACTACTCATTGAGTCCAATCATTCAACCAACTTCAAATCCTCCATCTAGAACACCTGTTTCCATGTTTTCCACAAGAATAGTTCAAGTCACTTTATAAAATATGTAGCTAGAATCTAAGTAAACTACATCTATAACATTCTGAGTCTAATCTACCAGCTTGATTACCTTGTTTGAAAAAAAGGAAATAAGGTTAGTCTGGCATGACCTGTTCTTGATGAAGCTATGGTGACTCATTGTAATCACCATTTCCTTACTATGCGGTCACCAACCAACACTTGGATAATCCATTCTAGAAATTGCCTACAAAATTCCAAGTCCGTGGCTTATTTTTTCCATGTTGTTTCTCTTCTCTTTTTTCCTCTCTTTTGGTCTATTACTGGCAGATTTAGAGATAGATCTTTGGAGCTCATTAAGTTCAACCCCCTAATTTTACAGAAGAGGAAACTAAGACTCGGGATCAAATGACTAGTATATCTCTGAGGCAGGATTCAAACACAAGTCTTCCTGCCTCAAGTTCAGCCCTCTAACCATTACCTTATGCTGCTTCTCAAATAATATAAGCCCTTGTAAGTTTGTAAAGTGCTTTATATATCCTGTTTCATTTGACCCTCACAAAAGCCCTGAGAGGTCATTGCTACTATTATCTCCATTTATTAGATGAAGGAACTGAGGCTGAGGAAGGTTAAATGATTTGCCCAGAGTCACACAGCTGGCAAATGTTGGAAGCAAGAGTCAAACTCAGCTCCTCCTGATTCAACAGTTCAATGCTCCATTCATTATGCCACCTAAGTGAGATCTGTTACAAAACAAAAACAACACACACACACACACACACACACACACATCAACAAAAACCTTCAGTGGTTCCTCATGGCCTCTAGGACAGCGGTTCTCAACCTGTGGGCCGCAACCCCTTTGGGGATCGAGCGACCCTTTCACAGGGGTCTCCTAAGACCATCAGAAAACACTGCACTGCTCCTCTATCCATCTCTAGACGGGCCCGCCCACATACAAGTATTAACAGGTGGCAGCATTAGGAAGGTTGATAACCACGGATCTAGGATGAAATACAAACTATTCAGCCTGGTACTTAAATATGTCCATAATCTGGTTCCTACCTACCTTTCCAAAGACTTTTTGTAACTCATCCTAACACACTCTATATTCCAGCCAAAGCAGTTTTATGAATTTAATTTTCCATTCCCTATTCCCTTCCCCATGCCTGAAATGCACTTACTCCTCACCTCTGCCTTTTCAAATCTCTAGGTTTCTCCAAAGCTCAATTCAGGAACTCCCTCCTTTTTGAAGTCTCTCCATATTCCCCCTAGTTAATGTTCTCTTCCTCTTCAAACCGTTTTACATTGATTTAACTGTGTTCCTGTTGAATGCCCCACCCCACTGGAATACAGGGATATTTATGTTTGTCCTTCTATCTCCAGTGCCTAGCACATGGTAGTTATTTTTTGGTGGAGCTGACTTACCCAGGTACTCAGGGCCTTCCAATTACCTCTGCCCTAGGTCCCCAGGGCTCCCATCTACAACTTCTTCCCTTGGCACTACTCTGTTTTTTAGACATACTCTGGCTGCCTACATTCTCATCAAAACCCATCTGTCCTGTATCCCATTCTCTAAAGCCTTTCTACTGATGTAATAATGGGTGCTGATGGGATAGCACATTACCCCTCCCATGTAATAATAATAGTAATTCACATATATAAAATTTTATAGGGACTTTCTGGAGACAATTTCTCAACCCAAAGAAATGACTGTAATAGTGAAGATGTTGGAGCCTGTGACAAATCAATGGAAAAAAGAAAAAACAGGCAGGGTTTTTTTTAGCAACATCTCTTAAACTAAATCTACATAGAACACCAAATGTGAACATAGCAACAGTAAATTATTCCAAAGTAATGTTTTTTTTTTTAAGGATAATGACAACTCTCTGGAGTATTAGCATTAGGATCTGAGCATATTAAAGCTGGAGGAGACCTTGCAACTTCTGTAGTACAAACTCCTTGTTTTACAGACAAGGAAATGAAAGTTAAGTGACTCTGATCAGACAGACAATTTCTGGCAGAGCTGGAACTAAAATTCAGATCTCTGAAATTTCACTTCAGTAGTTTTTTCCATATTTGCATGATGAGAAACCCTTGTTTTCTAGCTCTACACCCCAAGTCTGGACATATGCTGCACCTTGGAAATGAGCATGTTTTTATTTATTTTTCCAAATTCCTGTTCTAATTCTCTCTTATAGAGAAGAGAACGAATAATCCCTTGACTCCTTAACCAAGTATTTTCTTTTCTTTTTTTTTAAGGCAGCTCTCATCCCTTTGATTATGTTTTGGTTGTTCAGTCATTTTTCAGTCATGTCCTATTTTTTTGTGACCCCACTTGGTGTTTTTGTGGTGAAAATACTGGAATGGTTTGACATTTCCCCTTCCAGATTATTTTACAGATGAGGAAACTGAGGCAAACAGGGTTAAGTGACATGCCTAGAGTCACACAGCCATTAAGTGTCTGAGGTCAAACTTGATTTCAAATCCAGTGCTCTATGCTCTATGGCACCACCTAGCAGTCCACTGTAATTATGACCACACAGTTTTTCTCAGTGAGATAGAGTATTTCAGGGTAATTAAATTAGATTAAATTAAATATTTACAAAGAGAACATCTACTCTCCGCAGAGCTCCCGTTTGTCACTGGGTGAGATACAACGTTTAGCTACAGTTCAGTCTGCCATCATCAAGGCACTTGCAAGGTTAATAATTGTGTACAATTAGCACCTGCACGTGGTTATTAGAAGCAAACAGCACAACCCTTCATCTTGTTTCTGTTCCAGATTCATCCACAGAGCTTATTGGCAAAAGGCCACTTAATTCATGCTTGAATGACAATTGTTGTGTCACCACCAGCGATGAAGAAGGCGGGTATGATGGCGCTTATTGCTCACTCCTAACCAATCACATCTGTACTCAACCTTCAGTGGCTCCCTCTTCTCCACTAAATAAAAATATAAATTCCTCCACTTGGCATCTAAGGCTCTCCACAGTCTGGTTCTAACCCACCATTCAGGTTTATTTCCCACAACTTTTCTTCATGAACTTTCCTAATCTCTCCCCACTTTTTCTCTGCCCTTTCCACCCCCATATATTTATATACACTGTCCATGGTGCCTAGAATGGCTGGACCGACTAGCCTTCCTCCCCTCCCCCATCCCCGTCCCTTCTGGTTGAGATTCTTTTTGTCTCTCAAATCTCATCTGAGGGCCCCCTTGCTGTCATCTCAAGTCTTTACATGTAGAAGTAGCCCTATCTCCTTAGAATTTTCATGCCACTCTGACCTCTCAATGCCTTTAAATATGTCTTAACGCATAAAAGTTGTGCCCATCTCGTTTCCCCCTTCCTAGCTTATAAACTCCTTGATAGTAGGAATTATGCCATTTTCATCTCTCTCTCTCTCTCTCTCTCTCTCTCTCTCTCTCTCTCTACACACACACACACACACACACACACACACACACACACAAACTTAGTGCAGTGCCTTGCACTGTTAACACTCAATAAATGCAATAAATTGAATCAGAACATCATAATTAAAAGGAAACTCAGAAACCATCTGGTTCAGCCTCCTCATCTTACAGGTGAAGAAACTGATTCCAAGGGAGATTGAGTGACTTGCCTAAAGTCATATAGGGAAAGCAGAAGAGTTTTCTGGGAGGATAAGATATGTTGAATTGTTATATTTGAAAATGCCCTTCACCAGCATCCAGGTATTTTTTTTAATCCCACCAGATTTCAGCTGTAATATGCTGGTCAGTTGGTCATTGTCCTTCATTCTCAAAGAGGACCAAAATGGCATCACTATGTCGGGGTCAAGATACAGTTGTCCACCTGTGGCTAATCAAACCAATGCAAGCTGGGAAGGCTCTACCACAGGTTAGACACAAATAGTCCATGTGAATGTTTAGAGTGGAAAGGTCTCTAAATTTGTGCTGCTTACAGTTCCTTTGAGCTACTATAATTCTGATTTTCTCATAGAGTACAGTGCCTTCTTTGATGGGGGCATGCCATGCTGGGTGGACCTGTGCCAGAGTCTCCCATGTCTCACAATCAACTCCAGAGTTCTTCAAAGAGACCTTGGGAGCGTTTTGGTATCCCTTCTTCTGAGCATTGTGTGAGTTCTTACCTTGAGTGAGTTCTCTGTAAAATAGTCTTTTAGGCAAACATACATTTGGTGACCAAACAACATGCTCAGCCCCTTGGAGTTACACATTCTGCAGTAAAGTTTGAATGCTTGTAGTTCAGCTCAAGAGAAGGCTTCAGTGTTAGGGACGTTATCCTACTGGGTGATCTTCAGAATTTTCCTAAGACAATTCAAATGGAAGCAATTCAGTTTCCTGGCATGCTGCTCGTATATGGTCCAGGTTTCACAGGCATGCAACAATGAGTTCAACAAAACATCTCTGTAGAGTTTGTTTGGTAGGCAGTCTAACACCTCTCCTTTCCCAGCTTTCCTCTGGAACCTCCCAAACACTGAGCTAACTCTGCCAGTGTGTGGGTCAACCTCATTATCAGTGTTTACATTCCTGGAAAATATACTGCCAAGGTAAGTATCCACAGCATTCAATATTTCTCCATTTGCTGTAATTGATGGTTCTACATATGGATGGTGTAGAAATGGCTGGTAAAGATCCTCTTTTTTCTTGGTTTTAATTATTAGTCCAAAATTAGCACAAACAGCAGAGAATGATCCATACATTGTTGCATCTCAATATCAGAGGATATTTTGAGTGCACAAAAATCAAAAAGTCGAGCACCAACTCTCCCTTCACTTTAATCTTGAGCTATAATATGTAGTCAATTGATGGTGTAAGCTCAGGGGAATGCATCCACCTGAACAAAGCTCATTGTAGGGCCCTTCTCATCCTGACTGATTTTTAAAAAACCTTTTAAAAGCAGAATAAAAGTCTTGGATCCCACTATACACTAATCAAAATACATGAAATTCAAATACTTAAGCCTTAATTACTTAAATTAAGCCATTTAATTCTATCTTCACTCTTAATTTACAACTTTAGATGCAACTATGTAACATAAGAGAAAAGAATCCCACATCATTTCCTTCTACCTGTAAGGTAACATCAATCAAATTCGTACATCAGGAAATTGAAAAATGTCTTTTTAGAAATATTTATAGAATAATATTTAACAATCCATTGTCATCCATAGAAATTAAGGGCAAAATTAATACAAAAATATTCTCAAATACAGATCAATCCAACCACTTAATACAATTTTTAATTAAATGACTTTAAATGAAAGGAAATGATCTCCTACTATCATTAATTAGTATTTCACTAATCCAGTGCTGAGTTTTGTAGCAATCCAGAAAAAAGGCACAATAACTTTCTCTAGGAGTTTAACATCATGGTGAAGGACGATGACATCTACCAGCACATTCATTTGTAGACTCAAACTGAGCATCTATTAAAAAGTAATAATAGTAGCAAATGTTTTCTAGCACTTTAAGAGCTTTGCCTGTGTTATCTCATCCTTGTATCTCCGGAGTTTAGTATCATGCCTTGTACATAGTACACACTTAATGAATGTCGTAGCATAATCAGGTCAGAAGTCAACTAGTCCAATCCCCTAATTTTAACAACCAGGAAACTGAGTCTAAGAGATGTCACACAGGAAAGTATCAGGGCAGTATTACTATATTAATACTGCCTTTTAAAAATCAATAGTAAATGAATTCTGAAAAAAAACAAAAGGAATGGCAAAAATAGGAACCTTTAAAATTAAAGTTAGTTGTTTTGAGAAGAAAAATGAATTGTTTCCAATTAATAGAAAAAATGGATTATTTAAATAACCTGATATGACAACAAAAGTGTTGGACAAGTCCAAAATGAATTCCCAAAGGGGGAAAAAACACAAGAAAAATGGATTTACAAATGAATTCTTTTGGCCATTCAATGAATATTTAATTGCAATATTAAAAGCTATCTGCAAAAAATAAAAAAGGAAAAGAAGAGATCAATCATACAAATACTATACTTTTTTTATACTCTGAAGCCTCATCATGGCATGGAAGTCATTCTGGGTTTCCCAAGGCTATGCCAGTAGGGACATTAGGCCTGGAGAAGAATTGGGAGGGGGGAGGGGAGAGGTGATTACTGTCTTCAAGTATCTTCTATCTCCAAAATTCTGAGATTTTATGAAAAGGCTTAATTCTATGAAAGCATTTGAAAGACTGTGATAGATAGGAGCCAGACATGCTCTGCTTTTCTTCAAAGGCAGACCCAGGAGTAAGTTACAAGGAGCCGTACTTCAGTGAAAGGGAACAATACTTCCTAATGCTTAGAACTGTTCAAAAGTAGAATGGGCCATCTTATTAGGAATAGTAAGTTCCGTTTGTGGTGGCAAAAAAACTGGAAATTTAGGGGATGCCCATCAATTGGGGAATGGCTGAACAAGTTATGGTATATGAATGTAATGGAATACTATTGTGCCATAAGAAATGAGGAGCAGATGGACTTCATAATAACCTGGAGAGGCTTATATAAACTGATGCTGAGTGAGAAGAGCAGAACCTGGAAAAATTTGTACACAATCACAGACACATCGTATGTGTGATGACCAATTTTGATGAACTGGACTCTTCTCAGCAACACACAGCTATAAGACAACTCTGCAAGTCTCAGGATGAAAGGAGATATCTACGTTAAATGGAGACCAAAGCAATCTACATGCTATTGTTCTTTTTCATGTTTGGTTTTCTTTCTTTTTTCCCATTGTTCACTCCATTGCTTACAACCTTTCACACAACTAGACTATTGTACAATGTGAAAGTATTTGCAGATCGTATACATGATTGCACACCACCATGGGGGGGGGGGGGCAGGGGGAGAAAGAAAGGGAGGGGAGAAAATTTGAAATTCAAGGGATTGTGGAACTGAATCTTGTAAACTAAAAGTAAATAAACTAGTCAATGAAAAAAAAAAGGAATAGAAAGTTCCCCAGTCACTGGAGAAATTCAAGCAGAAACTGGATAAGAGGGACCATCTTTTGTATCCTTAGTACTTAGAGCCTGTCATATAGTAGGTGCTTAATGTTGATGTTACCTGATGGTACACTCACTCATCAGAGACAACGCTAAGGGATTCCTGTTCCAGATCTAAGCTGGACTTGGTGACTCCCTGAAATCCCTTCTGGTTATGGGCATCTATGTTTCTGTTGTCTTACCAAGTTACAAAGGCTTCAAGAATTTGCCTGGCAATGGGTGATATCTGTTGTCTATGATCAACATAGAGAAGTCAGAAAAGACTCATGGCCAGAAATTTGATAAGTGGTCACTGAGACTTGACTTTTTTTGAGTATGGTATGTCACTATTGAAATCTTGTGCTCTTTGCTAGTGGACAGAGTAATTATGGATGGAGTAATTATGCTAATCAAATCAGGAATCTACTAATATGTTAAATCTAAGCATGGGGTGTGACATAGCGGATGGTGGAAGATGAAATATGTGACATGCACATTCACAAAAACTGGAACTGGGATGAATTGTTTCAAATTACAGTGAATTCCCACCTGTCTGAATAACCCCAGAGTTCAGTACAACGCCTGCCATGTACATAGTAGATGCTTAATAAATCCTTATTAACTCGCCCTCCTTTGCCCATAGAAGGTACTTTGTAAACAGTTGTTCAACTGAATTGAGATCTCTTCTCTGAACTTTTTTTTACCTCACCTGCGTGCTTTATAGATTATACAATTTTCACTTCTCCTTGCATAGTTAGATGCCCAAGTACACCCTGCAGGGGCTACAACCCACTCCCAAACATCTTTTCCCCCAACATTTCCAACCCACTCCCCATTCTTTCACTTCACTAAAAAAGACAACAGGGCTGCAGCCTGGGGAGTTACCATAGCAACCCCAAATGTCACCTTTTCACCATCTCAGGTGCAGCTCCTAAATCCACTGCACTAACTCAGCAGGAACTGAAAGAATTCTGAATGCAGCTTGGAGCTGTTATTATTAACAATAACAGTAATAAATATATTTCTGGAGGTGTTTGATGCTACCCTAGACCACCCCTTCTGTGAAGTATTCTAGCCCTTTGGAAAGGACTAGAGGTCTCGAATTGCTTGCAGCAGCTAGGGTGCAGGAGGAGGTAGGATCTAACACAGTGGAATAACTTTATGAGCCTGAACCTTAAGACCCCAGAACATTTCACAGAACCCCATCATCTCAGAATTGTCAGGCACCTCAGCAAGCCATCTCACCCAACCCATGTCTGGAAAAGAATCTTCTCTATGAAGTACCTGATAAGTGGTCACTGAGACTTGACTTGAAGACTTCTAGAGAGGTGAACCTCCTAAGGCATTCTTTTTGTTTGTTTGTTTGTTTTAAAATTGATTTGTTTATTTACTTTTATTTTACAAGATTCAGTTCCACAATCTTTTGAGTTTCAAATTTTCTCCCCTCCCTCACTGCTCCTTCCCCCATGGTGGCATGCAGTCAAGTATAGGATCTGCAAATACTTCCACATTGTATGTTAGTCTGGTTGTAAAGAAGGGTTGTAACCAATGGAGTGAACAATGAGAAAGAAGAAACAAAACCAAACATGGAAAAGAACGATAGCATGTAGTTTGCTTCAGTCTCCATTTAAACTCTGTTGTTTCTAGATCTTTCTCTGAATGTAGACATCTCC
>CM053595.1:232895905-232908501 GCA_028646575.1 Pseudocheirus occidentalis
ACTGTTAACAACTTTACTTTCATTTACTCTCATTGAATCTGGCTTAGGGAAGAAATGGCATAAACTCCAAACTGGGCATCATGCCACACAAGAGAGTAGGGGGCGTGGGGATGAAAGGTGGGATGATGGAGGGGAGGGCAGGGTCTGGGGGAGGGATGCTGGATGCTCACACTTCAATAAAGGGACAGGGACAGGGTAGAGAACAGAACAAGGGGAGAAGGGATAGGAAGGAGGGACATATGATCACTGTCACAATATGTCCACTATGAAGATGTCCTGTATAATCACACCTACACAGCCTGTATTGAATTGGTTGTCCTTCCAGCGGGGGGTGGATGACAAGGGAGGAACCGAAAGAATCTAGAATTTTAAGTTCTGCAATACCTGCAACTAGGAATCAAGATATACAGGGGCTGGGGTAGGGAGACTCTCCCTGCCCTACCAAAAAGTTAGAGAGCAGACCAGGGAAGGGTCTCTACAGTGGGATTGCTGTTTTGGGGTTGGGGTAGGGGAAAGATGGGGAGAAAATCTGTAATTCAAAAATCTCAGGAAAATGAACAATGTAAACAAAAAAACAAATACAATTTATTACATATAAAAAAAGATATAGATGGAATGAATTTTCATCTGACACAAAGTTGGAAGGGAGAGCTAATGCAATGGATGACAAAGATAGGGTCCAAAAAGATCTAGACAGGCTTAGAGCTGAACATAAGAAGTTGGAATTCAACAGGGATAAGTATAGAATCATACATTTGTGTTTTTTAAAAATCATCTTCACAAGTTTAAGATGGGGGAGGTATGGTTAGACCATTCATTTGTCAGAAATACATCTTGAGGTTTTAGTGGACTATAGCCTCAAAATAAGCTAGCAGTGTGATCTGACAGATAAAAAGCTATGGTGGTCTTAGGTTGTATTAAAAAAAGATATAATTTCCACCACTAAGGAAGTGATACTTCCTCTATACTGTGCCCTGATCTGACTACATCTGGAGTATTCCAGATGCTCACACTATTATTTAAGAAGGACATTAATGAACTGGAGAGCTTCCAGAGAAGGAAATCCTGGGAAAAAGTCTTGAATCCATACCCTAGGTTGAAGGAACTGGGCATATTCAGCCTAGAAAAGAAAAGATAGTTAGCAAGGAGGAGAACAGAGAGGTACTGTGGCAGAATATAAGGGCAATCTTCAAGTATTGAGGGAATGAGATGTGAAAAGGAGATTAAGTTTAGAACCAGGAGCAATGGATAAAAATTGTAAATGGCAAAATTTAACCTAGATTACCAGAGAAAAGTTTCTAAACCATCAGACTTCTGGAGATGAGAGGTTATTTGGACAAGAGGTCTTCAAGCAGAGACTGGGGGTTCATTTAATGGATATGTTTTAGCAGGTATGATGTTGGACTGCATTGACAGTAAGGACCCTTCTAACTCCAAAATTCTTTGATTATATGATTTTGCCTTTATCCCTATTAAATATCATCATGTTGGACTTAGCTGAATGTTCTAGACCAAAGGTTCTTAAGTTCCTTTTTTTTTTTTTTTTTTTTTGCATCGTAGATCTCTTTGGTCATCTGGTAAAGGTTCTGGACCATTTTCTAAGATGTTTTTAAAACACATACAATAAAATACATAGAATTCCAAAGGAAATCAATTATACTGAAATAGTTATTAGAATATTTAAAAAACCCCAGGTTGAGAAGTTCCATTCTAGACTGTAAAGATCTTTTTGGCTCCCTAATTCTCATCTTCTATTTTAGTTATTCCTCCTAGCTAAAAATAAAAACGAAATATTGTTTATTTCATATACTGATAAGAGGAAGTTAAAACTACTAGAGTTCTTTATCCTTTAGGTTTGATCCTCCCCATCTTTATCCAATATTTAAAAATTGGCTACCCCCCCTGAGATAGATATTGGATCTTGAATTAACCTGAATCTTTAGGTCCTTCAACACAATGAATGGTTGAGAATAGGAGTGGAAGGGAACCTAGTCTTGATTCTCACATTTAATTCCCCATATTTAAGTAGAATGAAGTTGACAACAAGAAAATCAACAAATAATTTG
Organism: Pseudocheirus occidentalis; assembly: GCA_028646575.1. NCBI lineage: Eukaryota > Metazoa > Chordata > Mammalia > Diprotodontia > Pseudocheiridae > Pseudocheirus > Pseudocheirus occidentalis. The sequence goes on from CM053595.1 coordinate 232,897,972, forward strand.
CTAAATACCTGTTACATGCAAAGCCCTGTGCTAAATTCTAAAGATATAAAGGTGTTTTGCTTTTTTTAAAAATACGATTCCTTCATTTAATAAACCTACATTTTAACTAGGTGAGATTTGGCCTACATAGGCAAGCATAATATAAGATAGGGTGAGATGGGTACAGAGAGGAAAGATTTATACAAAAGGCTGTTCAACAATTAAAAATATATTCTATTGGTACAGTCTTCATATCATAGTCGTTATTGAGGGGAAAATAAAACCCTCTACCTTCTCTAGACTGAACATTCACTTGTGACAAAGAAAAATAATTAAGCAAAACATGGGCTAAAACGTCCATATCTAACATGTATATAATATTCTGCCCTAGTATACAGTGACAATATCTGACATGTATACAATATTCTGCCCACACATTCCATATTATGAATAAGAACGTAGGTTTTATTATCTTTCCAGGATTTTCATCAGTTTCTCAATTGTTCAGAATCCAACTTCATTTTAATGATCTTTTCACTTATATTGTTGTTGGATTGTGCACATTTTCCTGTTGGTTTTGCTTATTCTGTTTTTTAGTTTTTATGGATATCTTTAATTTTTATGTAAGCTTTATTTCTAAATATATATCTTCCCCCTCCCCTATTCAGTGAGCTATCCCTTGTAACAGAAGAATAAAAAGAGGGAGAAAGAGCAATTCAGCTAAACTAAACCACACATCAACTAAATCTTTATACAATGTTACTGTAACACCATGCACCAGCAGATTCCCAAAAGAATGCTACTGTGAACAGCTTTTAAGGTTCAGATTACACAGTATAGTGAACACTGTTTATTCCATTACAAATCAAGGCAAACATTCACAATATAATATTCACAACATTACATCTTATCACAGAAAGTCACAATATAGTGTTCATAACAGCTTAACATTAGAATGGCCACACAGTTTTCACTACGGTGGCCACAATACTTAGAACAAAGAACAAAAGAATAATTTTCTGGTTTCCCTAAGGGGGAAACCCTCCTTACTTAATCATTCTATCAATTCACAATACAATAATCAAACTTCCACTCATGGGGCAACTATTAACTTAATCAGTCACTAATCTAGATTCTCGATTACTAACTTTCATTAATCACTAGTACAAGTCATTAGAAAACCACACAAACCCTCCACCACTTGGTGTCTAGCAAACCTCAGTTTCATCCAGGGGGAGGCCTTTTCTGCATCTTGACTCTGGGTGGTCTCTCTGATTCCCTGGATCCCCTTCCATGGGCCCAGCTCCCTCCTGAATCCACCAGTCACCTGAATTCAGAAGCAGACAGCTCCCAGATCCTTGTCCAGTTCTCAGAGGTAGACAGCTCCCAGGTCATCGTCCAGTCCTCAGGGCAGTCCCTGGCACACATTGAAGTTCACAGGGTCCAGCACATCTCAAACCCTTCACCATTTCTTTTGCCTAGAACTCAAGGATCAGCCAGGCCATGAACAAAGTCTCATCCCGGTCATGCTTCTTCAGTCCTCCAGCAGTTCAGCTGGCTACCTAGGACCCAGAAGGAATATTGGCCTTCTGGGTGGCCTTCGCCAGATTCTGGTCTCAGGAAAACTCCATTTCAGTTCTCAGTCAGCTTTCAGATGCTGGGAGAGAGTCTCTCTCTCTCTCTCTCTCTCTGTCTCTCTCTATCTCAACAAAACTCCAACTCACTTCTTCAGTCCAGCAGCCCAACTCCCAGATGCTGAGACAATCCTGCTTCCTCCAACAGGATAATTCCAGTTCTGTCTCTCTGTCTCTGAAATCCTTGCTTATATACACACACTGGCCTCCTGTCTCAGCCAATCCCCTTCTTCCACATCAATAGGGGAATTCACACCCTTTCAACAGGGGACAGAGCTCATACTTAGCCCAAAGTGAAGTGCTAAGTATTTGCTATACTGATTGCTGTTACAGTAACATAGGATGAACTCACCTAACCGCTGCCATTTCTATAAAGAAAACGAGGTACATGTTCTTATCTTAACTTGGGGAACAAGTTGGGTTATTTTCGTTACACAAAATTCAGATGCCTTATTTTATTTTATTTTTTGTTTACATTGCTACAGTAATTGAGTACATTGTTCTCCTGGTTCTATTTACTTCACTGCATCAGTTCATACAAATCTTCTCATTTCTCTGAATTTTTCATATTCATCATCTCTTACCACACAATAACATTGCTTTACATCCATATGCCATAGCTTTTTTGGTTATTCCCCAATTCATGGGAATCTTTAATATTTTGAAGAGGGAGAAAATACTTTTAGTTGGCATATCAGAGGTTTGAAGGGAGAAAATATTTCTGAAAGGCAGAGAAAAGGAGAGAATGTAATCCATATATGTAGGACAGTCTATAGACATGCATCATGCATAAAGGTGAGAGAATGCATACTGAATTTGGGGAATAGCTATTAGTGCAATGGCTGAAAATAGAGTCTGTGAAAGAGAAATGAGCCTGAAAAGGTTGGTTAGAGATAAATTGTTGGGGGGCCTTAAGGTCAGAATAAGTAAGCTTTTGTGTTTTACCCTAGAAGGAACCTGGAGCCCTTAAATGCTTTTGAGCAAGAAAGTGACATAGTCAAACTTCTGAAAATATTATTTTGTCAACTGTGTAAAAAAATGATGGATTAGAGCAAGGAGTACTTAACCTGAGATCCATAGGCACTCTCTGTCTGCCCCCCACCCCACTCGTCATGGGCCCAAAGAAAGATTTCAGAGTGTCCATGACATTGGAAAGGGGTAAAGTACATCCTAATTTTCACTTACTTCTCATTGAAATTTAGCTTTTCCTTCACTTGAAAATGCAGGCAACACACATTATTCTGAAAAAGGTTTCCCCAAGTTTAGTCTGTCCAAAAGATCCAAAACACAAAAAAGTTAGGAACCCCTGGATTAGATGAAGGGAGAGAATGAAAATAGGGTGATCAGTTAGGAAGTTACCACCACAGTTCAGGTAAGGGATGAAATATGGTGGTAGCAAAGTTAGTAGAGAGAAAGGGACATCTGTGAGAAATGTTATGGGATATCTGAAACAATCAGATGTGAAGGAAAGTCAAGATGATGAATGTTTTGAACCTTGATGATTGGGGTGACAGTTATAAAAAAGAAATAAACTAGGGGCAGGAACAGGTTTGGGGGGGGAAGATGATGAGTTCAGCTTTGAGAATGTCCTGTTAGAGAATAGCTGTAGTTCAGGAGGGAGATAGGTTTGGATCCATAGTTTGAAGAGGAGGAGAGACATAAAAGAAAGATGGAAAATGATTTATTATGTACAAAAATATTTATAGAAGCTCTTTTTTGTGGTCAAAGAATTGGAAATGGAGGGGATGCCCATCCACTGGGGAATGGCTGAACAAGCTGAAGCATGTCATTGTGATGGAGCACTATTGTGCTACAAGAATGACCAGAGAGGTGGTTCAGACAGATATAGTGAGACCTGTCTATATGAACTGATGTAAAGTGAAACGAGAAGAACCGGCAGTTCATTGTACATGGTAATAGCAATGTGTTGTAATGATGACTGATCGTGAAAGACTTGATACTCTGATCAACACAAGAAGGACTCATGATGAAAAAAATGCTATCCACCTCCAGAGAGAAATGAAGAACTCTGAATGTAAACTGAAATATAATTTTTCACTTTATTTTTCTTGCTTATTTTTTGAAGTGTGGCTAATATGGAAATATGTTTTCCATTATTTCACATGTATAATTGACATCATATTGCTTGCTTCCTCAGTGGTTAAGGTAAGAGGGAAGAAGAGAAATTGGAATTCAAAATTTAAAAAGAAAAGAATGCTAAAAATGAATAAATAATATTTTTAAATAAAGTTTTTCTATCTTTAAAAAAAAGGAGGCACGTTACAATCTCAACTCTATGATTTGCCGCCTTGTGACAGACAAGTCATTTGGTCTCTTTGGGCATTAGTTTCCTCATCTGTGAAAAAAAAAGATGGCCTCCCTAGTCCACTTCCAGCTCCGGAGCAATGATTTTATGATCTATGATCCTATGACTAAATGTAAATATTTCTACTATGAGCACATTACTAATGACAAACTATGTGCAAAAAGTAGCTTAGAAAAAAAAAAAAGATGTGTAACTGGACAAGAAAGTGGGCTGATCACACCATGTGAGCAAAGGAAAACAGACAGGCAGATTGTTAGCTGCAATGGTACTCAGACAAGGTGCTTAGAGGAGGGGTCCTAGAATGTTGAGTGAACTCCTTATAAAGGATATATATGAAAACACAAGAGATTCCCTGGCTGAGAAGGTATGGCTAGACTATTATCTGTATATTTTCAGGGTGTACCTATGTAGATTAAATCACAGATCCAGTGAAATGTTTAAGAAAGATATTTTAGATAAGGAAATAGATACATAGACCACTACTAAAGTACTACTCGGGTGCCTCATTTTGGTGAGAAAATGACCTTAGGTTCTCAAAGGCTTTGACATTAGAGTCCAAATCCTGGGAGGTCCTACACCAAATCATAAGACTTGGACTTTACATGTGACAACAGATTTATAAGTTTGTTGTCCAAGGACCAACAAAAGGCCAGAGAAGCTCTTTACCAAGTTGGCCACAGAACAATGAGTTTTATGATCACAGCAACTAAAAGACCAGCTACTGATCAGCTGAAAGGTCTGCAATGGTGACAAGAAACAACTAAACAAATGAAATCATTGATACTTGGAATATTAAAGTACATTATAGATACATGATATTTTCCTACCTGTCAAATGATAAATTCCTATCCACTTGACTGAAATGGGGAACTTGGACAAATTCTTAAAGATAATATATGTTTTATATGGCATAGCTTTGTGAAGACATGGCTCTGCAAAAGCTAGAAATAACTTCTGCTGCTGAGTGCCAAAGTCCCTTTCCCAGAAGGTTTCTTTTCTCTCTCCCATAGTCACCTCTCTTAGTCTAACCCTGAGGAATCCTGGAAGGTCCTTTTGGATCTTTGGGTCAGTTCAAGTATGAAATGTTAATTGGACCCAATGGAGAGCAATCTTTTCAGTTCTGCAAGCAAGGCCGAAAGCAAATGGATCTGGGAAGAATAATAAGTCTGGAAGACAAAATGTGGTAGTGGTGCAACAGGAGATAGAGATGGGATTTTGAAAATTAGGTGAGAGAATACGTAAAGAGTTGATTCTAAAAAATTTAAAATATCAAAACCAACACACTTCGTTCTGCATTCTTCCTATCTTAGCCCCAACACTCAAGTAATCCCAAACTGCAGCAAAGGTAAACTGCTAGGTAAGATGGGACTTGGAAGTTTTCCTGTTCAACTGGAGGTCAGAGTGTGAGAGTTGTCCATTACTTTTGGCTTATCTTCAATTTGTCTATCAAATGTTTTGTTTACTGGACAGATAGCAGAGGTTGTTTGTTCTCATTATGAGCAATTTATAAGAGTGGATAAATTGAACATATCTGTTTCCTCTTTTGTTAAGGATTTTATTTCTTGCTTCTTTATTACCCTCTTAAAATGCACTACTTGCCACTAACAAAGATTAATCAATTTTACCATTTGTTTGTTCAACGAAGGACTTATTAGATTGCTAAAAGGCAACACAACCAGAAACTACAAATGTGCTGTTCAACCAACATTAGACCCTTTATTGCACTTAACATGTAATATTAATTTTCTCTATAAATATATACTAAGATATAAAGGCAGCACAGGATAGGCAATAGAATGCTGGGCTTATAGATAGACAGGAAAACCTGGGTTGAAATTGTGCCTCTGACATTTATTTGCTAAGTGACCCTGTGCAAATCACTTAATCCCTACAACTCTCAAGCAACTTACCTACCTCTTCTCCATTAATAGGTAAGATAAATTATTAAAAAATTAAAACACAACACAGCTACTGGTATTCTCATTGAATGGATATGGAGCATATGGCTCAGGGGAAAATCATTTTTTGATTTAGCTTCGAATAATTTTTCTGAAATATGTATTCATTCACTTCTTAAAATGATTGTTCTTCAATCTGTAGTAAGGACTTCAATCTGTAGTAATAATGACAAAAATTTCTGAAAATGTTTTTCATGAATCAGCATTAGTTCTTTATTTCATAGGATTATGTAATCTCCAAAGGTAGACCAAACCAAAATTAACATTTCATTTGTTTGGAAAAGGGTTTTCTTTTTCTCAAATGCTAGTTCAGTGTATATTTCAATGGCCTCCTCTTACCATGACATCCAGAAATAGGAAACTGGACAGGAAACTGTACCTGCTTTGGTCAGGAAAAAGACTGATGGATTGGGAGTTAGGACTTGGACTGAGATCCCTGTTCTGTCATATATAATTCCTTGTGTTTTTTAGATACTTAGATAGTTTCCCTATCTGCAAATAAGTGAGATGAAGATGAGATGACCTCTAAGGTCCTGTCCACCTCTGAATCTATGCTCTTGTGATTTATAGCCAGCACCTGCATGTGTGCTACAAAGAATGCCCATCAGAATAAATAACTGTCATACTGAGCCTTAAAACTATATGGTATCTGGTTCTTAGCCATCGTTTCATTACTTAGTATCTTCCATAACTGACAAAGTGTCAGGACAAATCATACAAATATTCTTATGGAGAGGCACCAGGGAGTAGTGGAAAGTTAGTTACTGGGCTGAGAGTTGAGTGTTCTTTTTCTAGCAGCGCCAGTTCTACTACTATATAACCTTAGGCAAGTCACTTAATTGACAAGACTCAGTTTCCTTATTTGTAAAATGAGACAGTTGTACTAGGCAATCTCTAATGTACCAGTCCTCAAACTTTTTGGCCTCTAGTTCACTATTAAAAATTATTGAGAACTCCCCAAAGAGCTTTTATGTGAGCTATATCTACCAATATTTGCCATTAGACTGAAAGTTCCATGAAGGCAGAAACCTTTGTTTGTATCCCCAGCACCTAGCACAGTGCCTGGCACATAGTAGACACCTGATAAATGTTTATTGGTTTTTTATTGACTGATAGACATTAGTTATTAAAATATCTTAGTATTATTATAAAAATAGTAGTTGGCCTATAAATAGTTTTGGCCTTATAGACCCATTGAAAGAGTCTCAAGCAATCCCAGAAATCCCCAGATCACACTTTGAGAACCACAACTTTAATGTATCTTCTAGTTCTAGCCTTCTATTACCCTTTTTGTTACAAAGAGAAATTTCTCTAACTATTTATTATTTTAAAATGTTTTTATATTACCCACCTAACAAGATAGGGAAACCAAAAGCCTTGATAAAATAATACTCTAAACTTCTATGCTCCCTTTCATTATGTTATGAAAGTATTCCAAAATGTTCATTAGTTAATTAAATCTCACAGATGGGAAAATTGTGACACAAAGATTCTATTTTGACTTGCCCATGGAAAACACAAGTGAGTTTTAGAAATGAAAAGACAGCTTAAGAATTCTGATTACTAGCATCCCATTCTTCATATCAACCAGTGCAATAAAATTTCTAATATTAGCTGTTTAAATCAGTGGTTCTCCAACTTTCCACAGAAAAGTGGTAGAACCCTCCATAATGATATAACTCTTCAGTTTAAACATAACTTTAGCAGAACTTCTGTAGTGAAATTCTCTAAAAATTATTACTTCTAATGCCTATTAGTAAGCATCTTAAAGTTCATTAAAAAGAACTTGGGGTGTTTGAAGATTCCTTACAGCACAACTGGAGAGAGGATGTTTTAGATAAGCACACAGATCTAAGAGCAATAATAATAGCTCACTTTTTCATACTGTTTTCCCATTTATAAATACAGTAACTCTATAAGGTAGGGCAAGCACTATTCTCCTTATCTTATGGACGAGGAAACATACTCAGAGCGAATAAGTAACTTGCCTTTGGTCACAGAGCTAGTCAGTAGCAGAGCCATGGCAAACTAACATTTATGGTGGATCCACAATAGTACTGAAAATTTATCATGATTTCTTTTCTGTTCAAACATTATTTTTAAAATGTTAAAAGTTGCTTTACTAACTTACTCTTGACATTTTGGAAAGATATTTAAAATGTCAGACTAGACATTTGGGGCTAAAAATCTTTTGAGTGAAAGCCCAAGTTTTCAATTTGTGTGCCTTCACAGGTTTAAAATAGGAAAGAGGTCCATGATGACTATTTGTGATCTTGGAGAACATTAGGAAGAAATAGTCGCATTTGGACAAAGGATGCAATGATATGGGATAAATCTGCAAGATGATGAGACACTGGCCATGTAAGTAACATCTATGTTTACATTTATAGAGCACTTTTACAAATGTAGCTCATTAGTTCTTTCTAACCATCCTATTATGTAGGCAGGGTACTTGTTATTAGAGCCGTTTGAAGGATGAGAAAAGTGAGGTTTGGGGAACTGGAATGGTTTGCCCAGGGTCACTTAGCTATTAAATAGCACAGTTGGGACCAGACCCAAGTCTTATAACCCCAAAGTCTTATGATATAGTGGAAACAATGATGAATTTAGAGGCCTGAAATGGACAGGTGGTATTCAAATACCATCTGTGACAGGAGCACTGGACTCTAAACAAATCCTTCAACCTCCCTCAACCTCAATTTCCTCTTCTGTAAAGTGGGAGATATTAATAATCTGTAGTACTTCCTTCAGAGGGTTGTTGTGAGGATTAGATGAAGTAAGGTACATAAAGTGCTTTGTGAACCTGAAAGCATTTTAGAAATGTCACTTACTGTTTGCAGCATACTGAAAGGTTTGATATTTTCAAATCTTCTGGGACGCTTTCAGATGCTTCCTATTGCTATTTTTCTTCAGGGTCTAGGTACAGTTTTGGCAACAATAGAACATTAAGAAGGGTAGAGGTATAGAAGAGGAGCATGCCACCTTCTCTTTTACCTTTTACCCCTACTCCAAGGTCTCTAAAAATTGGAGTAGTTGTAGTTGACAGTTAAATCATTTTTTAAAACTTAAGAAAAATTTTTTTAAGAAAACATTTTTTGAAGCCTTTATTTACAAAAGCTTTAAAAACAAATAATACCTTCTGTTTTGCAAGTAACTTTTCTAAAGAAGGACCACCCAGTTACAGCATTGTTTAACAAGCATTTATTAAGTTCCTGCTGTTTAGGCTCAAATGCCTAGCAGAGTAGGAGCTTAAAAAGTGTTTCTTCTCTGCCCTGCTATGTGCTCGGTATAATGGTAAGCTCTGGGGATACAAAAAAAGGCAAAAAAAAAAAACCCAAACCCAAACCCCAATTCTTGATTTCAAGAATATACATATATACACATATATACTTATATGTGTATATGCATAAATACTTCTTTGTGTGTGTGTGTGTGTGTGTGTATAGTTGCTGTTCCATGGAGTCCCACTCTTCAAGACCCCATTTGGGATTTTCTTAACAAAGCTACTGCCATTTCCTTCTCCAGCTCATTTTATATTTAAGGAAACTAAGGCAAACAGGGTTATGTGACTTGCCCAGCATCAGTCGCATAGCTAGTCTCTGAGGGAAAATTTATACAGATAATATAACACATATGTATATATATATGTACACACACACATACATCTATATCTACATATTATAATATATATCTATAAATACATATAAATACTCTCTAATATTTTGGAAGTGAATAAATAGCAAACCTGGCAGTTGGCTCCTGCACACCCTTTGACAAATTTTGATTCTGGCAACAAATTAAGTCTGCAACAAATCTAAGTGCATAGTTTTTGCCTTTCATATATACTTAAGATAATCAACAGAGGGGAGGCATTGGCCTCAATGGGGATCAGGACAGGCAAACTATGTGCTTAGATTTGGTGTAGACTTAATTTGCTGCCAAAATCAAAGTTTGTCAAGGAGCGTCCAGGAACCAACTGTCACGTTTGCCATTTATTCAGTCTCAAAGTATCAGTCAACAAGTATTTATTAAGTGGTGCCAGACCTGTGCTAAACCCTGGAAATACCAAGTAAAACAAAATCCCTGCTCTCAAAGAGTTCACATTCCAAAGGGGTGGATAACCTGCAAACAATTACACTACATACAAACAATGTATCTTAAGAAAGCTCTTGGGAAGAATGTTAACAAATCTGGATTTGTTCATTAGGTGACCGTACAAACCTGATGCTAACCTGAAGGTATCTTAGGTGACTTTACTCGTGCTCTTCCCTCGCTGCCCTTAAAGCGGGGTGCAGAAGGGGCTAAGTGACAAAAATATGGGGTGTGGGCTCCTGGCTGTACGGTCTGACTCTGAAAAGTTTTACACCTGCTACTGACCGCAAGCCTGGAGCGGAGAAATCGGGCGTTTAAGGCTGAGGGCTTGTGAAAAAGAGGGGAGAGGGATCTGAGGGGTGGGACAAGACAGCCCAAGGGACGCAGAGAGAGCCAACGGCAGGAGTCCCTGGAGGGGTCTGTACCAGCGTGGCTGCCCTGAAAAATTGTTCATGGGGGAACTAGGGGATGGGTGAGTAAAAAAAGGCAAAGAACTCCTGGGTGGAGTCCTCAACCTTCCTGGAGCGGGGGGGGGGGGGGC
>CM053595.1:232908601-232927611 GCA_028646575.1 Pseudocheirus occidentalis
CCCAAGAGGCTTCTGGGCTGCGGCGCGGCTCCTTTTCTCCTCCTCTCTCTCCCCTCCTCCTCCTCCTCCTCTTCAGCTCTTAACCCTTCCCCCCCCTTTCTATTCTCCTCCCTCCTTCCCCCAAGAGTCTCCTCCCCTCTCTTTCGCTGTGTGTCACTGACCCAGAGGCAGGGTGAGGCGGAGGGGGGACCGTGGGGGGCGCCGCCGCCGCTGCGCTGCTCGGGTTCGCGGTTCGTGCCTTCTCTTCCCCCGCCGGGATCGCCCCCACGCCCGGGGGCTCCGGAGCCTCCCCGTTTCTTCTTCTCTCGCTCACATCTCTCTCTGCCGCCGGTCTCCGTCGCTCCAGTTCCGGGGCCAACTTCTCCGTCGGTCGGCGCTCGCCGGGCTCGAGAGAAGCCCGCGGCGGCTGCTGGAAGGACTCCGCAGCTTCCGTCGAGGCTCTCGCTTCACCGCACCCCTCAGCGCCCAGCTCCTCTTTCTCTCCGTGTCGGTGGAGGGGCTGTGAGGGATCCCAGTCGCTAACGGAGATCGCCCAGTGAGTATCGCGACTGTCGGGAGGCTGCGCGCGCGCTCCTTTTCTTAGGGGAGAGGACGGACGCTGTATATTTGAGGGGGGGGGGGTGTTAGCGAAAGGTTTTGTTTGGAGGAGGAGGTGGGAGAGGAAGACTCCAACTTCCCCCCGACTCTTGCTGCGGTTTCCTGGCTTGATCTCCGCCCCACCCCCAATCTACGGCCCCCCCAGGACGAAGGAGCCCCGGATAAAGCATAGTTTCCTTCTCCCCATTCTGAGCCCTGGGAAGAAAGAGGAAGTGCCTTTGTCCTGGAGCTGCCTGGTCCCAGACCCTCGTCTCCCCCCGCCCCGACCCCGCGCGGATCCCGGCCGGGAAGGGGGAGGGGGCTCGCGTCGGCCAACTCTCAGCTTCTCTGTCCCCCATCCCCCTTCCCCGCCCCCTCACCTTAGCTCTCCTGGCTCGGGGCCTTGTATTTTCTTGCCGAAGAAGCCGGCCCGAGTGGGCAAAGAGAGGGAAACAAAAGGGAGAGAAGAGATTGGGGGAGTGGGAGAGGGGCCACGCGGGTGTTTCTTTTGTGGTTATTGGATAAGTCCTTTTTTTTTCTCCCTTCTCCTTACATAACGCCGACTCCCAACTTAGTAATTTTTTTTATTATTGTTATGATTATTGTCATTATCTCGGCGTGTCTCTCGGGCCTCCTTTCATCTCTAGATCTCAGAACACTTTACAAATACTAATTAATTAAGCCTTCTAGCACCCCTGTGGGGGAAGTCTATAGACCCGTTTTGTAGGTGGGTATACTGAGGCTTTGGAGAAGCCCTGTAATTGATGAGTTGCGTGAAACTTGTGTTGGTGTCGGGAGAAATCCAGAGTACTTACTGGGAAATCATTCAGTTCTCCGGAGATCCCTGGGATGAAGGTAAATGTACCTACTTTACTTGTAGGTCAGCTGAAGTCTATCAGTCTTGATCATTGTTGGTTAGTTAAACAGTACTGCCGCTTATAGAGACTTAGCTCTCAACACCTAAGAGGGTTTCTTCACTAATACTCTTTTCTTGGCTAGGACTTATAGAATCATACACTTGTTTTTGGTGGGCAGCCTAATTTCTTAAAAAGATTTCTATAGAAAACTTGAGTTAGATCTTTAAACAAATTCTGATACCTCTTCAAACTCAAATGCACTTTTTAGCCATTCAACAATAATGTTTGTAAATATTATAGAAGGCCTGTTTAAACAAGGCTTTATACTCCTTGTTGAATACTTAAAGGTCAGCTACCTGGTGTTGTTCAAAGTCTGTTGACTTTTTCCTACTCTGCAAAGTGTTATCATTTGGTTTCATAGCAGTTGAACATTTGTTTCAAAAAGTGGCCAAAAAACATTGTGCAAACTTCTAACAATTTCGAACTAAGACACTCTCCTTACTGTTCTGTTTTAGTTTGTAATGCTCCTTTTTATTTCTTTCAGAAAAGACATCTTGTTTTCTTAGGATGGCTAGATGTATATCTTCAGAACGTTATGTTCCATTGTGCAAATAGTTTTTCTTGTTTTTATTTTTTTAAATAGTTTGTATTCATCTGCGCAGCTTGATCTTGTCCGGTGTCTTAAGCTGGTCTGTGAATGCTTATGACTGTTTTTAATAGCCTGTTCATGAGTTCATTTTTATTTTGGTAATTGAGTAAGTTGAAAGTTACCAGAAATGTCCTTAAATTTGATGCATTATCTCTGTGGCTTGTTTCCTGTTTCTGTGAATAATTATCTCTATCACAATAACAGGTGTAAAGAAGTACTTTATAGTAAGTTAAGGCAATAAATTGTTATTTGCATAGATTCCTCCAGTTGTAGGGTGCTGCTGTAAATTGTGTTCCAGCTTGTTGCCCCTCAGACCAAACTTATACATTGAGTGATTGTGTCTAAAAGTAAAAGTGAGTCATTGGGAGCTGTACAAAGAGAAGATTATCAAAATAACTGACTGCATTGCTTTCCCTGCTCTGGCTAGATCTTGGATGAAAAACAAACAAAATAGGACTTTGGGTGTGGGAAGAAAGTAGCATTTGTGAAATCTTGTGCTTAAGTAAGTATAATGTGTCTTCTAAGAAATTTACCCCTTTTTTAAAGAATAAAGTATGCCATTCGGATATATTTAAGAACAATGGAATTAATGTAAAATGGAATATTATCTTGATGCTAACATTTATTTTGACTTGAAAAATGACATAGAAGTGTATTTTCCCAGTGGAGACATCTATTTTGGGTCCCTCCCCTTCCTTAACATCATCAGTTAAGTGGTCATACTGTTGGTTGACATTTACATAGCTCTGTGACAGATTAGCAAATGAGATTTATCATGGACCCTTTGTACTTTAAAGAAGCTACTTGAACTTTCTCTTTACTCTGTCACTGGAGTCCAAAGTCAGGAGGCAGCATTAACTAGGGGAGCCTATCTTTGCACGTTCCCCAGCTTCTATCCTTTAACCTTTGGATTCATACCTATACTGACAAAAGGGTCTAAAGAATTGAGAGGAAAATACATGTGGAAGAATTGGGTCAGATATTGTTAAAATACTGCCAAAGCTGTTTTGTGAGTATATTTCAACTTCCATTCAGCTTGTCAAGAAGTATGTGTATGCTGAGTATACACTGTTGTTTGAAGAATATTCTAGGTTGTAACGTGGGATAGTTTAAGCCATGAGCAGTTGTAATTTGTGAACAGTAATTGTTTTCAAGCAGACATGAAGTTTTGATAGCTGGTAAAGTAGACAAAGCCTAAAAGTCAGGTTCTTAACCTATTCACACAGATAACTACTGAAGACATATACATATATGTGTGTGTGTGTTCTCCATGTCATAATAGTGTGATGTGGTTTGTTTCTTTTTTTAAGAGAGCGTTCTGGACCTAGCCGTAGAGTCAGAAAACTTGAATTCAAGTTGCGCCTAAGAATTTTTTTATAAGCTTTGTGAAACTAGATGTCACTTAACCTCATCAAAAACAATTTTATTACATATAAAATGGGAATACCTCACGGAGTTGTTGGGAGGAAAGCACCTTGTAAATTTTCCAGCACTTCTAAATGTGAGCTATCATTAAGAGTTATTTTCTTTTGCATTTCTATTCTAAAATTTTCAAAAAATCATTTTAGACTATAAAAGAAGGTAATAGGATTTTGTTAAGGGTTTCTTTTGAAAAATTATTCCCAAAGTGGCAGTTAATTAATATATTTTTTAATTGGGGAAAAAATAGCAGAAACAAAAAGTTTTGAGGCCAATCTGAGGAAAGGAGAAAGGGAAAACCGTATTGTTGCTGGTAGAAAGAGTTCCTTAAATTATTTGTTTTAAGCATAATGTCTTTTTGTAAAACCTCCAAATTATTTATAACTGAATAAGGTTGATAGCATTCTGAATTAAGACCCACAGAGTAATTTCTATGGAATATGTACAAGCCATATTTGTTGAGATTACATGCTTTTGTTTAGGATTTTATATTTTGCTGCTGCAGAACTAGCAAAATAAATTTCAGATCACTTATAATTGTATCACACATCAAGACTAAATTGAAATAATAATTTCTAGGATTGGGATTTCTGGCATTTTGTTTTTTCCAAGTTTGAACTCTGGGACAAAATATTACCTAAACTGATTATTATATTAGGCCTCTAGAAGAAATAAGGGTCATTGATGTAGGTATGATTTGAAGACTGACCACTACTTTTTTTTGTTACTTTGCGCAGAACACATCACTTCTCTGTGGTTCTCAACCTTCCTAATGCCATGACCCTTTAATACAGTTCCTCATGTTGTGGTGACCCCCCCAAACATAAAATTATTTTTGTTGCTACTTCGTAACTGTAATTTTGCTACTGTTATGAATTGTAATATAAATATCTGATATGCAGGATGTATTTTCATTGTTACAAATTGAACATAACCCATAGGTTGAGAACTGCTGTTGTACACAATCTTATACACTACTCATGTTTATTTGCTATTTACTTGACATGATAGTGTGTAGTAAGTAAAACACTTCAAATATGTGTTGTTTGAATAAATTTGCAAGCAAGTTACTGTTACAAGGTGCTATTAGGTTTAATAAACCTTTAGAGTCTGAGAGACCTGGGTCCACATCCAACCTCTCATTTACCAGCTGTTTGACTAGTTACTTCAACCTCAGTTTCCTTATCTGTAAAAACAGGATAGTGATACACTTAAAACTACCTCACAGATCTCTGAGACTCAAATGCAATCATGTATATGAAGGAAGCACTTTGCAAACTTTGAAGCAGTATATGAATGTCAGCTATACTTAGCATTTCTTCAAGGAATGTATTTACAAGGTTTCTCTACAATTAAATTATTGGTTGTTGTTAATAGCAAGTAATCTATAGCCTTTGAGAATTTGATTGAAGTCTTTCATTAAATAACTACTTACAGAAATAAGCTAAGAAGAAAGAATACAGTATTATAGGGTAACATTAATAGAAATGAATTTTAAATTCCAAGAATTGAAGAATCTGATTTTTTTCCAGATAACATGTTTTGCCTGCTGTCATCACTACTGGGGCAAGCTTAATAAAGGAGCTATGTCTCCATAGTATTAACTCCTGTAATAGTCCTACATCACACTAAATCATTTTTAGAAGGAAAACTGATGTTGATGACCATAATTGGGGGGGAAAACTGTGACATCCATTAGCATCATCCAGCTAAGCTAAACATTTGGAACATTATTTTTTTAAAATATAAAATTCAATTCATGCAGAGTCAGCAAAAGATAACTGACTTCCTTTTTCAGTGAATTTGTTGCCATTTTTTTTTGTAGTCTGCCTCCTAAGAGAAGTTGCTAATTCTAAAAATGTCAGTTTCCCATTATGCACTACAACTTTTTCTTGTTGTTTACTTGCTTATGGCTTTCCTCCCTGAACTAGACTATACAATGCTTAGCTGTTAACTGACAATACATATAGTTGGTATGATGGTTTTTAACCACAGCTAAATTTCAGTGACTAAAGAAGGCAAGTTTTTGTTAGAAGGAATGCTACTTTAAAAGATTTTTTTTTTTAGAACAAACAAAATGTACAAATTAACGTTGCCCTCGAGAGACTATAAACTGCTCCTAAAAATGTTTCTGATACTAAAAATGTGTTTAGGGATTATCTTTTAAAATTGCTCTTAGAGCCAGCTTGGAAACCGCAGGAAAAAAGCTGGTCACATTGCTCTTTAGTGTTTTTAACTAAAGCTAGTAACAGTAGCAAAATCATCTATTTCATCAGATGTTATTCTGGAAAAACCCTTAGCTGTTTTCAGAAATCAAATTTAGTATCAAAGAACAAAGACCTCCACAAGCTTAAAAGGTCTTTGCAGAAGAGAAGTTCCAAAACTATTTTAAGGGGAGGCAGCGTTGTTGGAATAATGATGTAGCCTTCCAGACTGATTGTCTTGAAGATTACAACATTCCTTTGGATATATGACAATATGATTCTTAAAAATTTTATTATCCTATAGCTACAGTGTATAAAAGTTCAAGTATGCAGAGCTAAGGCGCTCCAGATAGATTTGTTATGTCATGAGTTTAGATCCTGTATAAATGGAACTTTCTCAAATTCACATGACCCTTTTCTTCTAAGTTAGGCATTTTACAGTATTATTCCAAAATTCTTGTGTTGATGTAGATATGTCCATTTTACAGATGGGAAAACTGTGACAGGTGTCATAATGATAGTGATGAAGGTTGGTTTTAGGTCTTTATAGTGTATCAATACTCATTTCCAGACTTTTTAAAGTTAATTTGAGATGTTTATTGCTTGAAAAGAAAAATTGTTTATTAGTATTAGATCAGTTGGACCTATTCCAGAAGTTTGAAAGCAGTATGCCAGCACATACATGTTCTGCTGCTTTTTATGTTTTTGTTTTTTGCAAAGAAACTGGTTCACTCATAGAATTTTCAACTTTTATTACTCCCCATATGTTTTTAAAATACCTTTTTCTATCCTAAAAAATTGAACTTATCAGTTACATGTTATTTTGCCATTATTCGAAAAAGCCATTCTTTATCTTTTATGTATGTGTGTGTAAGTATACACATGTGAATAAAGAGTAATTTACCAGATAATATACCTGATTTAAAAGGAAGTTAATAAGATTTAGAATAGTTTGTGAAAACCGCACTAATGTCCTCCAACAGTACTTCATTTTGGTAGGGAAATGACCCTGAATTTTAAAAGACAAAGATAGGGGAATGGAAGTGCTTACAGATTCTGCCCTGCTGAAGACCTTTCAGGTACTGAACTAATAACGATGGACTTTGTGTTTGTTGTTGGACATTACCAAACATCAGCCACCAAGTACTAATTTTATTTTATTTTGGTAACAGCAACTTTATAATAAAATCTAAACAGGACAGAATGAAGAATACAGTTATAGTGAGAAATCAGTCAAATCTTTCCAATTTGGTTCAGCACTTAATGCAGCTTCTATCTTCATCTTTTTAAGTAATAGAAAGATTTTGCTGATAGTTGTTGGATGTGATTCTCAGACTTGAGTTTACATGCTGCCTTTGCCTTCCCTACTAGTCATGGAACCCTGGGCAAATCAGTTCACCTCTCTCAGCCTCAGTTTCCTCATATGTAAAGTGAGAATAATAATATCAACCTCAAAGGACTGTTGTGAGGATCACATGAGATCATATGTGTAAAATGCTTTGCAGACTTTAAGCGCTATGTGAATGCTAGCTATGATTTAATTTATGAGCCATAGACTGAATTACTTAATGTCCTTTGAACACTAGCCCAGTTAGCATGAACACAGGACTTGTGTTCAATTCCTGGCTTCCCTCTTAGCTCTGAGAGACTAAACAATGAAGATAATTTGTATGCTTTATTCATCTATAAAATAAAATAAAAAGTAGTACTTGTTCACAGTGGATTTTGAAGTCCTGTAAGCATTGGTGACAGTATTACATGGTGGCTCATTTTTAGAAAAGACTTGGTGTCCCATAAGAGAGCAGACTTCCAGGCAGCTCCCTTGTCAGTAATTTGGATTTCTTAAAGTTATGTGACTAGATACTATCTTTATTACATATACTGAGGAAAGGAAATGATGCTTTGCAAAAAATAAAGACACTATATAATTTATGTGTACTTAAGTATGTTGATCATAAAGCCCGTTTGGGTACCCTCAGTTTTTAGCTGATTAAAAGTCTAGCTCAGTTGTTAGATCTCTGGGATTTAATGTCAGACTCTGGGTGATTCTTTACAATCTGTCCATTAAACTCAATATATAATTTCATGCCCTCTCCTCCTCTAGGTCACTTCTTGTAGCTTATGTTCTCTTCCTGTTGTCACCTTAACCATTACCTTTCCACTGTGTTCCAGCTGCCATCTCTCATGTGTTTAGTGGACTTAGAGGCAGAGCCTTTCTCTTCATACTACACCCTGATTCAGTAAAGTGACAGCAGAGATTTAGAGTTCTCCTCCCTTATTGGAGAGATTTTAAAATCATTCATCTTTAGTTTAATAGTTGTCTATAACACCAGAATACTCCACCTCCCTTCTTCTCTTTCCTTTCCTTCTTACCTCTTCTTGTCCTTTTGGGGTCAGAAATTTTTGTAAGAATTGTGCCCTCTATCTAGTGGGTAACTGGTAGACATGTATTTGGGATATATAATTCAGTTTTTGTTAATTTAGTGATTTAAGAAATACTCTCTATATAAAAGGTGCTCTAATCTTGCTTCTCAGTGGCCCTATACCTAAATAAACTATCTAAGACAAAAGTACATTAGAATTAGCTGCCTGGTTGAATTTCAGAACTGGCTATCATTTTTGTTCCTTCTGTTTGTCACCTTTTCTGCATAATAGACATTTGCTATCATTTAAAATGGTAATCTGACCATGGAACAAGCTGCATGTGTCAGTGAGCTGTTAAGTATCTATCTGTTTGATGTTTAGGGGTGAGAGGATAAAAATATCTGTATTGCAGTGAAGTTTAACAGATGTTCCTAACCTTGCCTACTATGGGAGTGAATTATGAAATGATTAACATTGATTCTGTGCCAGTCAGTGGGTGCTCAGTCTAGTACCTCTTATGTCAGTTGATTCAAACTTAATTGTCTTTCAAAAAGATCACCTTGATTATGTTCATTAACTCTACATTGGATGAAGAGAAACAATTTGGAGGTGCTTTGTTTGTTCTTCAAAACCTAAGTGCTACATTTCTGGCTTTTGGCAGAGAGTATTCCTAAGTACTTTGTGTTCCGCTGGGTTTATGCCAGATTATATGTACTGCGTGTACTGGAAACACCAAAAGCAGACTTTAATTTTAGACTACAGCTAACAATATCGATTTTTCTTCGAATTGTTCCTTCCTACTGATCCTTTTAATTTACTATCAAAAGAAGACTGGCCCCTGTGTTAACAAAACTAGCTCACTCAAGCTTTGTTTGAGAAAACCTGTTGAATTTGTGGTTTTTGTAACATAATACCTTAGCTCCAAGTTAGAAGCCATAGCCTTAGAGGTTTGACTGTCCCTGTTGTCTAAAACCCTTTTTACTTAATAGTGCATTCTCATTTTCATTAAAGAGAGGGTGCATCAGTTCTCAAGCTAATGCTTATGCTTATCTATCACCTGACCAAAAGAACTGGGTCAACATAGACCAGTTCTGTGACCTTAATGATCTCAGAAGTCTTTTTGGCTCGTAATTGATTCTTTTTAGCAACAGAGAAGTTACAGATTTAACCAAAATGTTTATTTAGTTTTATCTCTGTTTTAGAAATAGTGCATCTGAATTAATTTGTATCTATTTCAGTTTTTTGAGTGCTGATTTTAAAGCCTTTACCAAGAATTTGTCACTAAAGAATTTATAAAATTATTTGCACAAAGAGCATTTGCTAGGTTTCAGAAGTGAGTAGGCTGTTAGTGATTCAGTTTGCCCCCTCTAATTTCCCACCCACTTCTTAAATTGAAATCACCTCCTCCTTAACATCTAGTAGCCCTGAGTCATAGCCTCCACATCTTGGCAAAACTTCTAAAGAAGGATTGTCAAATGGAAAAGCTCACATTGAAGTGAAATTTTCAGAAAACAAGCTGAATCATAGATGATTGATCACAGTGATACAAATTAGAGGCTATGGACTCACTAGTATCTTTGAAAATTCTTGCAGGTATACTTTTACCATAGGGCTTGTAAATGCTTAGAAGCTTCCAGTTAGCTCTATTTTTAATAGTTTCTATCTTTAAATGAAGTTTACTTTATTTACAGTTTCTTAACGAGTAAGCTTATCAGATATAGTTACATATAGAAAGTTCTTCCTCCCCCTTGGCATCTTCAGTTTTTGGTATTATTGAGCCCACAGTTTTGGAAGTCCCATTCAGGAAAGGAACTAAGCATTTATTAAGTGCCTACTGTGTGCCAGGCATGGCTAAATACTTTGCAAATATTAGCTCATTTGATCCTCACAACAGCCTGGGGAGGTAGGTGGTGTTACTATCTCCATTTTTACAGCTGAGGAAAACTGAAACAGAGGTTGAATGATTTGCACAAATGTCTAAGACTGAATTTGAACTCAGTTCTTCCTGACTTCATACCCAATTATCTATTCACTATGCCACATAGTAGCCTTGGAATTAATCTGATTTTAGCTTGGCATAAGATGTTCAGATAACCAAAATTTATATTTCATATGATAGCATCGCAGACAAATAGTTTAAGAAGTTCATGTGAACCCTTAATTCATAATTGAATGGAAACCTACACCAGTGGGGTCATTAATGACTCCATATGATGCCACTTTGTTGAGAGGAGCTGAAAGTATAATAAATAATCCTAGATCTCATCCTAGATTAATATTCGCTTCTCCAGGGACAGTTTTTTTTTTCTTTTTTTTCCAGCAAAGCATGTAATTGGAGGGAACATCAACATCAATAATGAGTAACTTTATAAGGTTTTACTGAGTGCTTTAAATGTGTTGTTTCATTTGATCCTCATAATTGCTTTTTGAAGTAGGTAGATACTTCAGAAGTAGTTATTATTTCAATATGAAGTAATTATTGTTACTACTTTTTCTCCCCCCCTCTTTTTTTAACAGATGAGGAAACTTAAACTCACAAAGGTGTACTACTTTGCCCACAGTCATCACACAATAGGTATCAAACAGGATTTGAAACTAAATGTTGCCTTACTCTAGTGCTCTTTCTCTGCCATTACCAAAAAATTAAAATTCTTAAGTGGAAGGGTATAATGATTTCTTTCTTAGTAAGTGAAAACAGGATATAAGCTTGCTTGTTGGAATAGGTTTTGGCAATCCAAAATAATGAATTTTTGTTGTATTAGAAAAAGAGTGTGATGATCTTCACAATATTTGATCATAGAAAGGTAGTGTTCAGGTCTTGGAGTCAGAAAAGACCTAGATTCCTATCTTTTGTTTTTGGGCTGTGTGATTTTAGGCAAGTCTTTTAACTTTTCCGAGCCTTGGTTTCCTCATTTGTTACAATGGAGATAAGAACCAGCCAACTGTTACCTTCAGGGCAAGTAGGCTAGCTGAAGCAGAAAGGCATCCTGAGAGAGATAGGCAGCGAGTACCCAGCAAATCATTCCATTGTCACCATCTCAGCTACCACCTCCTCTCAGACACTGATGGAGATAACCCAGGCTCCATGACCATCATTGAGAGAACCAACCCTCTGAGAAAGGATCCTCCCCTTCTTCCTCCACTGACCTCAGTACTGATCAACCAGGAGTGGCAGGATCACCTCTGACCACCAGGCCTGTTTTCAGTCCATCACTGGTTCCTTTCCTCCTCCTCTAGCAGTCAGCCTGGGAAGCAAGCCTTCTGGAAATGCAGACTGGCAGCAATTTCTCTGCAGGTACTGCATTCATTCTTCCTCTGGGATCAGGGCTACTGAAGCTTTGGAAAATAAAGTCTTTAACACCAAAGTCCTTGGCATGTGAAAAGGTTCAACATCAGAATAGGATTTTATCAGTGGAAATGGCATTAAAGAATACCCATCACCATCTGTCTTGCTACTCTACCTTAACAACCAGGGGACCTTTCCAGGTGACTTGGAAGCTGAAATCTCTCATATGTATAGTCGTCCTTATAACATGAGCTTCTTGACAGCAGAGACCGTTTTGTTTTTCTGTATCCTCAACACTTAGT
This sequence comes from Pseudocheirus occidentalis, assembly GCA_028646575.1. Lineage (NCBI taxonomy): Eukaryota > Metazoa > Chordata > Mammalia > Diprotodontia > Pseudocheiridae > Pseudocheirus > Pseudocheirus occidentalis. Next base: position 232,920,259 of record CM053595.1, read on the forward strand.
ATAGTGCTTTGTTCTTAATAAAGGCTTTTTCGTTCACTTAATTACTTACACTACCTACCTAATCAAGTTGCTGTGAAGTAAGCATGACTGTTATGAAATATTAACTAATAGCAATTGTCTCCGCTGGGTTTCATCCTTTTAAATTTTACTACAATTTCTTTAAAGCCCCAAATGATGGAAGACAAAAATCTCAGTTTAGTGAAGCACAAAGTAAGAGTAAAAGAAATCTGTTTCTAAAAGCCCCCAGGTACTATTTTGTTTCTAATGCTTGCAACAAAATTTGGTCTGTAGTTAACAGTATCCATAGTGTAGTCAGAAGAAGTTTTCCTTGTCTTGGCTTTCTTTCCTTTCTGGTGTATCTCAGATTAGTGCCACCAAACAAGCAGTATGGAAAGAGTAGAAAAAGTTGTAAGATCCATAGCATAGTGTTCTCATGTATAGTGGCCCTGTTTCTTCTTTATTAATCTATACAGTGCCAGGGATATACAGTTTTAATGAAATAAAGTCCAAAAGGATATGAATATTCTCTGCTGATTGTGAAAAATCTTTTTTCATGACTTTTAACTGAAGTATCTTATTTTGGATTTGGTAGAGTAGTAACCGCTCATGTGAATCTAGATAAAATTGTAAAATGTAGTAAAAATGGTGAGTACTATGACTGCCAAGTCTTTATGGTAGGTGGTTTTATTTGGGGAGGTTGTAAGGTTTTTTGACAAATTAAATAATGAAGTGTACTGGATCCTTAATATAACATGTTTTCTACATCAGGGATGACTTCCTTAGATTTCATGGGAAGGAAATGTTATTGGAAACATAGTATCAGAGTGATCTTCTCTGTAGTATTTGCTCATATATCTTAAAGTATATATTAGACAGAGAGCATTATAATGAAGCTGCAGAGTGTATCAGTAACATTTTTTCAGGAACATATTTACCATGATTTCCTTTGTTATGCTGACTTCTTACAAAGGCAGCCACAGTGCTTTGTGTACAGTAATCTCAAATATGTATTTAAAATATTACTTGATAATTCTTTCTTTCAGATTTGAGAGATAATCTAGTTACACATACCCCCACCCCACTTTTTGGATGAGGAAACTGAGGCAGAGACATAGAATTACTTTCCCAGTTACCATTTATGATTATGCAATTTTTAAATTATGTCCAACAAAACAAGGCAGTTACTTCTCTAAAAACTTGAAATATATTTCCTAAAGGAAGACGGTATAGTGCAAAGCGCAGTATATTAGCCAGTTATAAATTGAGGAGTCTCATAATATTCCCCAGTAATAAATAAGGCAAACATTTGACTACAAAGTAGAACTAAGATTATTTGTGAAATAAACTTTTAAATGTTATAGCACTTAAAATTTAGCTGAAGCTATTGCAGTGTCACTAGGTATACATTTGAGCAATTCATTTTGCCTGTCTTAAGACTCAGTTTCTTTCTGTGAAATACGGTTAATAATTCTATTTTTTCTATAGTGTTGCAAGAAAAGAAATATATGAAAGTGAGATGTTGTATCCATTTAGGCTTTTTGTATTTGAATTACAGTACACATGGTATTGAAGATATGTAATTTTCAGACATCAGCTCCCAACTGGCATTCGTGTAGTACTTTATATGCACTATTTGCTCCTCATCTTATTTGATATTCTCAACACCCTATGAAATAATTACTATGAATATTGTGAAGATGATAATACCAGGGTTCACAGAAACTCTAAGTGCTTGCCCACAGTCACTTAGTTAACAAGTATGTGGGTAGAATTCAGAACTACCTCAGTATCTTAATAAAGGGTACATTTTTTTTATTGATAATAGCATAAACTCAATTCTGTTGTGTGTTGGATTAAAGGAAAAGCATTTAGTTTGAAGTTCACACGGTCCAACTTCCAATGCATCATGTATGGGGATGATCCTGGTTTCTCAAGGGCTAGGCCACAGGACTTTAGATTTAGAACTGGAAGAGACCTTTCATATATATCGTAGATCAGGAAACTGAGGCTCAGAGAGGTTAAATAACTTGCCCAAGGCAGCACAGGTAGCACAGTGGTGGGAAGTGAATGTCAATAGAGTGTAAACCTGAATAGGTTTTACCATGCTGGAAAGGCTTCCAGTATTACTCCATCTAGCAACAAATGGCTTCTTGAGGACCATTGTGCCTAGTTTAGTACATAAAGGCTGTCACCAGTAAGCTAGGGGCATTTAGTGATGAATTCTTTAACTACGATAATCTATGAAGCAAAGAAAAAATACAAAATAACATTAGGTCCTGGACAGTCCATTTTCATATTTACATTTTTGACACTGGAGTAGTAGAAAAGGAGCTAATTACTTGTTCCAAACTGTTTATAAACATTAACTTAGCTGCTGGTACTTTAAATGCAAAATCCTTGTACATTAACCAATGAGTAGATAGAGTCAGAAGAACAGAATCGTTGTTCTTGACATTGCCACTGTAAAAGCAAACAGAAGATAAAAAGAAGTTGCTAGTAAATGGAAGGGTGTTTTCTAGGTTCTTCATGGAGTGGTGAATGAATAATCTAGTAAAAATGGCTTTCTTAATTTGTCAAAAGGCAGCAAGAAACATACCTTCATGGTACTTTTAGGCATCTTATATTTCAGTGGTTTTGCATTCTGCAAAATGCATTTTGCATTTTGCATCTGCAAAAATACCACCCTAATGGTAATTACAGCTTATGTACTAACATCTGTCAAACGGGATGAAAAGGTATGAAGAACTTAATAAAACCTTCCAAATCACATCAACATTTACTTTAATGTTGGGTGACTTCTATGCAAGATGATGAACATAGGAAAGGAAAGTGAAAAATATTTTGGGAAGCATGGTTCACGAGTAAGAAACAAGAAGTCAGAGGCTTCTGTTGAAGAAAAGTATTCATTTTTATATCTAGGTATCCCTCTTCAATGACTCCCTCAACTTCAAGTCTTTAGAGATTGTGGTATTATGTGACTCAGAGTTGTCTAGTCTTTTATATAGGTGAGAGACCCAACTAAGAAATCATTCTATTTCTTTTCTTTTTTCCTTTTTTTCATTTTGGAGGGCAATTGAGGTTGTGACTTGCCCAAAGTCACATGGCCAGTAAGTGTGTCAAGTGTCTGAGGCCAGATTTGAACTCAGGTACTCCTTACTCCAGGGCCAGTGCTCTACTCACTGTACCACCTAGCCGCCCCAGTCAAATCATTCTGAAGGCATTTAAGGATAAAACTCAAAGGACAATGAACAGATTAAAAAGATTAAAAGGTGTCTCATAACTTCTATAACTAACTTTTCCATCTGTGATGGTAGAACTATCATATTTATTGAGCATTTACTATGTGCTAGGCAATGTGCCAGGCTCTGGGAATACAAATACAGGCCAGAAAAAGACATTTCTGTCATCTAGTCTAGGAGCTTACAATCTCATAAGGAAACAATACACAAAGAGCTGGAAGTGGGGTGCGTCTTGTAAGGGATGAAGGTCCTGGGGTTGGAGGCAGTGTCAAAGTCCAGAAAATCAGAAGCTCAGCTAGAATGGGAAAGAAAGTAGGATGGCCAGTCATAGTCCCTGATGTGCTGGATGAGAAAATAGAAATGGCACTGAGGAAAAGCTAGGCAAAGAGAAGTTAAACAAGTATATACAGAGCCATTCCTGTTTTGAGGGTATTGATAAGGCAAACCTCCTGAAATATGTTAGAAGGGGGAATACCAAAGACTTGGGTGGAAAAATCTTATTAGGTGAAGAGGGGGGATAAACAACTGAGAATATCAATAACTTTTGTTATATACCTACCAGCCCACCCCTACAGAATATTGATGAGAATAATCCATGTGTCCATTAAGCATTAAGGCAAGAACACTTTTGCAGATCATATTCTAGCTGTTTCCAGTCATATAATTACTTTAAAGCAAGAATCCATAATACTGTATATTTACTGTTTTGTTATTCAAAAGCATTTGATTCAGTAGAAATGTCTGGATAACATATATGTTGCTAAAAGTGTTTGCTTCTTTTGTGGAGGGTTCAGTGTAGAGTTTGAATTGGAGTGCCATTCCCTCTACACAATGAAGTCCTCCAAGTGTTCCAGCTCGTTGATGATACTGTTACATTGCATTCATTCCTAGAACAATGTAAAGCCTCCTAACTGAGGTACATAATTACTCAAGAATCTTAGTATCCAGAAGCTTGACTAACCAGCACATAGCAAGTTGGTCAATGTGGAATTTCTTGGATTCTGAATGATTCTATAAGCATGTCTTCTAATGGTATAGGCATCAGAAAGTAACTTTGTCTGAGGTTTTTCTCATTTCATCATTGTGTTTTTATACTAACCATGTTTCATGCCAGCTCAAGCTAAAGCTATATAGTGTAGTGGAAAGAGCACTGGCTTTGGGGTCACAGGACCTGGATTTAAATCCCAGCTCTGCCACTGATGTGACTTTGAGTCAGTCAGTCAATCTCTCTGGCCCTGAGTTCCCTCATCTATAAATGAAAAGGCTCGATTCTGGGAGCGAAGATGTCAGGGTAAGGCGTAAATCACCATAACTATCCCATATTCACCTCTAAGCAACCATAATATAGTACCCCCAAATAAATCCTGGAACAACAGAACCAGCAAAAAGATGGGGTGAAACAGTCTTTCAGCCTAAGAAATTTGAAAGATTGACAAGAAAGGTCTTTCTCCTTCCAGTAAAAGGGGAGTGCAGTCCGGGACAGGAAGCATCCTAGCAAATCAGCAGCAAGCTCCACCTCTGCAAACCATCAGGAGATCCTGAGCCCCTCTGGTGGAGCAGGCAAACACCACCAGGACCCCCAACATGCTTCAACATAGCCAGAGGAACGGCAGACTCCAGCTCCAAGAATTACCACATGCTTAAGCATAGCCCTAAGCAAATAGGCAACCTCCAGCAACCAGACTGCCAGGTGTTTCTGTATAGCCCTGGGGAAATACAAAAACACCCCACCAATCTCAACACACACCAGACATCAACACTAGGACCTCTTCTCTCCTCCCTATCCCCCACTGACAGCACGAGGGTCTCCCCAGGGACCTCAAGGCAGTATCAGTACAGCAGTAAGTTAATAGCCAGGACCTGCAGCCCCTAGCACAAGAAGCCTGAGACAGTACCCCTTCCACCCTGGGAGCAGAGCTCAAATTTAAAAGAAAGGCAAAAGACCAAAAAGATGAGCAAAAAAATGACCAAAAAAGAACCTGACCACAGAAAGTTTTATTATGGTGACAAGGACAAGACAAATTCAGAAGAGCACAACAGTGTCAAAACATCTAAGGGTAAAACTCTAGAGAAAAATGAGAAGGGATCTCAGGCCCAACAAGAACTTGAGGAAGAACACAAAATGGAGCTTTAAAATCCTGTGAGAGTAGAAGAAAAATTGGGAAAAGAGTGATGCAAGAGAATTATTTTAAAAAAAAGAAACAGCTTGGAAAAAGAAAACAACTACTTAAAAAGTAGGATTGGGGGCGGCTAGGCGGCACAGTGAATAGAGCGCTGGCCCTGAGTCAGGAGGACCTGAGTTCAAATCTGACCTCAGACACTTAAAACTTATTAACTGTGTGACCTTTGGCAAATCACTTAACCCCAATTGCTTTGCCTTCTCCCCTCCAAAAAGCGCAAAAAAAAAAAAGTATTGACCAAATGGAAAAGGAGATACAAAAGTCCGCTGAAGAAAACACTCCTTAAAAAAGTACAGTTGCCAAATGGAAAAGGAAGTACAAAAACTACTTGAGGAAAACTCCTTAGAAGTTAGAATTGAGCAAGTGGAAGCTAAAAATTGAGACATCAAGAATCAATCAGATTCACAAGAATGGAAAATAAAAGAAAATGCAAAATACTTCATGGGAAAAACAACTATCCTGGAAAATAGAGAGAATGTCTGATTTATTAGACTAACTGAAAGCCATAACCAAAAGAAAGATCTGGACAGCATTTTTCAAGAAATTATCAAGGAAAACTTCGCTGACATCCTGGAACTAGAAGGCAAAATAGGCATTGAAAGAATCCATTGATGACCTCAGGAAAAAGATCCCAAAATAAAATCTCCAAGGAATATTATAGCCAACTTGCAGAACTATCAGGTCAAGGCAGAAATACTGCAAGTGGCCAGAAAGAAAGAATTCAAATAACAGGGAGCCACAATCAGGATTACACAGAATTTAGCAGCTATAATATTAAAAGATCAGAGGTAATAGAATATGATATTCTGGAAGGCACAGGAGCTAGGACTACAACCAAGAATCACCTGCCTGGCGAAATTAAGTGTAATACTTAAAGGGAAAAATGGTCATTCAGTGAAATAGAAAGATTTCCAGCTTTTATAAGGAGAAGACCAGAATTGAACAAAAAAAATTTGAAATCTAATATGAAGACCCAAGAGAAGCCTAAACAGGTAAGAAAGGGAAAGAAAACATAAGGGATTTAATGGAACTGAATTGTTTGCATTCCTACATAGGAAGATGATACTTATAATTCTCAAAAATTATGTAACTAACAGTATAGCTAGAAGGAATATACATAGTGTATGGCTATAAGATGAGTTGGAGGGAATGACATAAAAAATAATTAAGGGATGAGAAACAGAAGTACACTGGGTGCAGAAGGAAGGGAGAGATAGAATGGGGTAAATTATTTCACATGAAGAGGTACAAAAATCCTGTTATAGGAGAGATAAAGATAGGAGAGTGGGTGATGCACATCACTTGAATTTTACTTTAATCAGTATTGGCTCAAAGAGGGAATAATATTCACAATTAGTTGAATATAAAAATTGTATCTTACCCGACAGGAAAGTTGGAAAGGAAGAGATTAAGTAAAGAGGACAGAGGAGGGAACAGGGAACTGATAGAAGAGACAGCAGATGGGGGAGGTGGTAGTCAGAAGCAAAGCACTGTCAAAGAGGAGAAGGGTGAAAGGAGAGGACAAACAGGAGGAAAAATAGGATGGAGGGAAATAAACAGGTAGTAATCATAATTGTGAATGGGATGAACTATCCCATAAAATGGAAATAGATAGCAGAGTAGATAAACCAAAATCCTACAATATGTTGTTTACAAGAAACATACTTGAAACGGAGAAATACAGAGTAAAAGTAAGGGGCTAGAACAGAATCTATTATACTTCAGCAAAAGTTAAAAAAAAGGGGGGAGTAGCAATTCTGATCTCAGACAAAGAAAAAGAAAAAAATAGACCTAATTAAAAGAGATAAGGAAGGAAACTACATCTTGCTAAAAAGGTGCCATAGACAATGAAGTAATATCGATGCTAAACATTTGGTATAGCATCCAATTTCTTTTTTTTTTAATTTTATTGACTTGTTTGTTTACTTTTAGGT
>CM053595.1:232928111-233012099 GCA_028646575.1 Pseudocheirus occidentalis
CCCTCCCCCACCATGGTGGCATACAATCATGTATGGGATCTGCAAACTCCTTCACATTGTACAATAGTCTGGTTGTATAGGTGTTATAGCCAGTGGAGTGAACAATGAGAAAAGAGAAACAAAAGCCAAACATCAAAAAGAATGATAACATGCATTGCTTTAGTCTCCTTTTAAACTCTGATCTTTCTGGATCTTTCTCTGAATGTAGACATCTCCTTCCATCCTGAGACTTGTATAGTTGTTTTTTAACTGTGCGATGCTGAGAAGTGTCCTGTTTTTCAAAATTGGTCGTCACTCATATGATGTATCTGTGACTGTGTACAAATTTTTCCTGGTTCAAGCATCCAAATTCTTAAGTGAGTTACGGGCTCATGACCAAACAAGAGAGAGAACGTTCCAAAACATCAAATAGATAATTTTGATTATATTAAATTTAAAAACACTGCAGTAACAAAACCAATGTAACCAAGATTAGAAGGAAAGCAGAAAGCTGGGGAGCAATCTTTACAGCAAGTGTCTGTGATAAAAGCCTCATTTCTCCATTTAAAGATAACTGAGTTAAATTTATAAGAATACAAGCCATTCCCCAATTGATAAATGGTCAAAGGATATGAAGAGGCATTTTTCAGGTGAAGAAATCAAAACTACATATAGGCACATGAAGTGCTGTAAATCACTTTTGATTAGAGAAATACAAATTAAAACAACTTTGAGGGATCACCTCACACCTATCAGATTGACTAATATGAACAAAAAAGGAAAATGATAAGTGTTAGAGAAGATGTGGAACAATTAGGACATTAATGCATTGTTAGTGGAGCTGTGTACTGACACAACCATTTTGGAAAGCAATTTTGAACTGTGCCCAAAAAGCAGCCAAACTGTATACCCTTTGATCCAGCAATACCACTACTAGTTCTGTATCCCAAAGAGATCATAAAAAGGGGGAAAGGACCTACATGTGCAAAAATATTTATAGCAGCTCTTTTCATGGTGGCAAAATATTGGAAATTGAGGGGATGCCCGTCAGTTGGGGAATGGCTGAACAAGCTATGATATATGAATGTGATAGAATACTAATTATTCAATAAGAAATGATGAACAGGCAGATTTCAGAAAAACTTTGAAAGACTTGTACAAACTGATGCAAAGTAAAATGAGCAGAATCAGGAAAACGTTGTATACCAGTATCAGCAACGTTGTGTGATGATCCACTCTTAACTGACTCAGCTCTTCTTTAGCAGCACAATAATCCAAAACAAATGCAAAGGACTCACAAGGGAAAATGCTGTCCACATCCAGATAAAGAATTGATGAACTCACTGCAGATTGAAGTATGGGGTTTTTTTGCTTTAATTTTTTTCCTTTTGATCAGTTTCTTTCACAACTGTAACTAATATGGAAATATGCTTTACATGATAGCACATGCATAGGCTATAATAAATTGCCTACCGTTTTTGGAGGGGGGGAGAAAATTTTGGAACTCAAAAATTCTAAAATGCTAACGTATAATGGGGGGGGTAGAATACTGTGGGTTTTTTTTTTTTAATGAAAGAGCCAAACTCAGTGACCTCTAAGGGCCCTTCCTTCTTTAAATCTATTGGTGTTCCTCTATTGAAGCCAACACAACCACCTTTTTTTCCTTCATCCGCAACAGTACTTGGGAATTCAAATGATAAATATAGTAGATTGTTTTCTGGATTGGGGCTTTGTACTTGTGTCCCTGTACTTCCAGTACTTCAGCACTCTCAGTTGTCTCTGCTTGTACTAGTTTCAGCAGTTCAGTCAATTTTCTCTTCAAATTGATTATAAAGAGGCATTATTTCGCTTAGAAAATTAGAAACAATAAGAAATTGACAATTTTAAATTTCATTGTTGAACATTATAAATATTATCTATAACTGTTTTTAGTTATTTCCATTTTTTGAAGTTGAGGTATTTTTGGAAACTAGCTTAATATGTTGTAGTTACTGAAATGAATGACACTGAGAAATGTAACAGATGTAATGGCACTTTAAACTTCCAAAAGAAAATTGTTTAACTTTGAATTTCCATGCTTCACATTCAGATTCAGCCTAGCTAACAGCATGACAACACAATCTGTTTCGTGAACTTAGATCAGTTAATAGTGAAGATGAAAGTTTACACCCATGTTATTTTGATTCCAGTGGATTCAAATCTGGTCCCATTTGCATAGTGTTGTATTAAATATTTGCTTTACTGCAGTCACTGTCCATTGAATTAGATTCATAGCTGTGTTAGTTGTGGAGCTTCTGTTGACAGAGTCACTTAGCACTATCATGAAGGTTGTTCTCAAGATTCAAATGGAATAGGGAAGCCCTCTTGAGGGCAAAGTCCTTTGGAAGCTCCCATTTAGAACTAGTGTACCAATTGAATCAAGCCCCAGAACAGCACGTGCCTTTTCAGTGAGAATATAGGATCATAGATCTAAAGCCATATGGGACCTCATATTCAGCCTTCATGCCTCATTTTACAGATGAGGAAACTGAGGCTTAGGATCAATAACTTGCCCAAGATTAAAGGTAAATGTCATAGGCAGGACTCAAAACCAGCTACCCTGACTTGCTGTAGTAGACTGTAGTAGACTACCTTCTACTCTTCTTTGCAGATCCAAGTGTGGTAGATAAAAGCATTTATTGAGCACCTTCTGTGTGCCAAGCACTGTGTACTAAGTGCTAGGGAAACAACAACAAGTGAACAAGACTGTCCTTTCTAGTTTCCATTCACATCGGGGAGGACAAACTATAACAGGGAGATGAAGAGGGGTATGCCTATCGGGGGACAAGGCAGCTGGTGTGGAGGTGGTACAGACAGAAAGGGAAGCTTGTGGTGAATTGTGTGGCTTGGGGCTCCTTAGGATATGGTAATCGCAGGCAAGAATTCACCAATCAATGAACAGTTAAAAATAATCCATTAAACAATTTATATAGGAAAAGTTAAGTGGATGAAAAATGCCAGTTGTCCGGGTAGTTATATCATACCTTTGTCCTCCCTCCACCCCCCAAGACAGCCTTAGATCTTTAAAAAGAGTATATCTTGGCATAGTAGGAAGAAATCATAATGGTTTCCTCTGGGTTAATACCTACAGAATCATAAAAGCCTAGAACCAAAGGGAAGGAAGGATAAAGTTGTGCTTGATAGAGTTGTCATTTGTCACCTCATTGATCATTTCACCTTTTTTTTTTCTTTTCAGGAAAAAGATATAGTTAGTAGTTAAAGCTTTATGAAAATAGAGTAAAATTTGAAAAATAAATTTAAATTATCTTCTAACATAGAACAAATGTTTTTTCTTCAATTCTTAACACTACACATTACACATATGTTATTTCTGCCATTTCCTGTCTTATAATTGTTTATTTCACGTTTGTTTTAATAGGAAAAGACTCTATAACAGAGTGACAGGCCTTGGTGTTTAAGCGTTTACCAGTAGGATATGTTAGCATATAATTTACTTACCACAGACCCTTCATGCAGAGATATTCTATTAAGAAAAAGGTTTGTTGGTTTTGTGGTATAGTCTGGTCTTCACTGCACATGAAAATGAAACTACACAGGATGTTATGAAAATAAGACAATTTGATTTATTGCTTGAAGAAGATTCTGGACCCTTTTCACATTGATCATGCAATCAATTGGGTAGTAACAATAGCTATACATACTGAGATTTTGACTGACTTCAAAACTGGCAGAACTGGAAATATTTATTTTAAAAGTTAACATTACTTTTCTATTCCTTGTTCACTTGTTTTCAGTTATGCCTGACTCTTTGTGGCCTCATTTGGGTTTTCTTGGCAAAATACTGTAATGGTTTGCCATTTCTTTTGCCAGCTCATTTTGCAGATGAGGAAACTGAGTTAAGTGACTTGCCTGGTTAACAGCTAGTAAGTAGCTGAGGCCTGATTTGAACTCAGATGAGTCTTCCTGACTTCAGGCCCACCTCTCTAGGCCACCTAGCTGCCCCATTTTTCTATAGCAGTTTAAATTTTACAAAGCCTTCTCCTCAAAATCTTTATGAAGTAGTTAATACAGATAATAATCTCAATTTTAAAGATAGGAAACTGGAGAATTCTGTGGCTCCCACCATAACCACCTCAAATACCTGTAAAATATTACTCTAAACAAATTTTAGAACTCCAGAACTCATAAAATGACATAGAAACAAGTCTCCCCCTGAAGGCAGCCTGGCAGAGACATAAAGGGTTCATTGTAGCATGCTGGGAGCAGAGCCCAGCCCTGTGTGGTTTTAGCCCCAGGCTGTCCAGAAGAAGCCCTGGCTGGAGCTTTCAGGAGAGCAGATCCCCAGCAGCTTTGGTGGTTTCCAGAAATACCAAACCTTAAGAGCCAGGGACAAAGGGGAAAAGTCAGTGGAGTTCAGCTAAATTTGAGGGAGAGGGTCCGGCCAACTGCCTCCAGAGCTAGAAGCAGTCTGAAGTGGCTCTGCAGCTGCCTGCGCATGGCTGCTTCAGAGCTCATGGCTGCTTCAGAGCTCATGGCCTGCAGATTGCAGGGGGGGCCAAGTGATCATTCAGAGGCTAAGTACTCTTACCTTGAGCTACCTAGATCAGGATTGCATTCTTGGGTGTGGTGGTCCTGAGGTGCGTTTTCAGTGAGCCAAAGCTTGTGGGGTCTGCAGAGACTGCAGCCTCCTAATAGCTCCAGCAGCTGCAAAAACCCCAGCGATTTGGGGCAGAGCCCTCCCCTCTGAAAGCAGAGTTCTACTGAGCCCAAAAGTTAAGTAACTGGCAACATGAGCAGGCAAAGGAAGCAGAGAAAGCTCAGCAATCCAACTTTAGATTCCTTTTTGGGGGACAAAAAGGATCAAAGCATGGAACAGGAGGAAGACAACACAGTCCTGCACCAAAAGCTTCCAATAAACATGTAGACTCGTTACAAGCCATAGAGGAACTTAAGAAGGATTTTGAAAACCAAATAAAAGAAGTGGAGGAAAAATTGGAAAGAGAAATGAGAATGATGCAAGAAAATCATGATAAGAGAGTCAACAACCTGACTGAAGAAAACAATACCTTAAAAAATAGATTCACTCAAATGGCAAGAGGCCCAAAAAGCCAATGAGGAAAAGAATGCCTTAAAAAGTCGAATTTGGGGGCGGCTAGGTGGCGCAGTAAATAGAGCACCGGCCCTGGAATCATGAGTACCTGAGTTCAAATCCGGCCTCAGACACTTAACACAAAAAACTAGCCGTGTGACCTTGGGCAAGTCACTTAACCCCAACTGCCCTCCAAAAAGCCAAAAAAAAAAAAAAAGTCGAATTTGCCAGATGGAAAAAGAATATCAAAAGCTTTCTGAAGAGAATAATTCCTTCAGAATCAGAGTGCAGCAAGTGGAAACAAATGACTTTATGAGAAATCAAGATACTATTAAATAAATCCAAACAAATGAAAAAATAGAAGGCAATGTGAAGTATCTCCTTGGAAGAACCACTGACCTGGAAAATAGATCCAGGAGAGACAATTTAAAAGTTATTGGGCTACCTGAAGGCCATGATCAAAAAAAGAGCCTAGAAATCATCCTTCAAGAAATTCTCAAGGAAAATTGCCCAGATATTTTAGAACCAGAGGGCAAAATAGAACTTGAAAGACTTTACTGATGATCTCTTGAAAAAGATCCCAAAAAGAAAACTCTTAGAAATTTTGTAGCCAGGTTCTGGAGTTCTGAGATCAAGGAGCAAATATTACAAGCTGCCAAGAAAAAACATTTTGAGTGCTGTTGAAACACAATCAGGATAACACAGGATCTAGCAGCTTCTGCATTAAGGGACTGAAGGAATACAATATTCTGGAGATCTAGGGAGCTAGGATTAAAACCAACAATCACCTACCCAGAAAAACTGAGTATAATGTTTCAGGGGAAAATATGGTCATTTGATGAGGTGGAAGACTTTCAACCTTTCTTGAGGAAAAACCAGAACTGAATAGAAAATTTGACATTCAAACACAAGAAGCATGAGAAGGTAAACATGGAAAAGAAACCATAAGAAACTTAAAGTTGAACTATTTACATGCCAACATGGAAAAATGAGAATTGTAACTTATAAGTGAAGGGAATATAAATGTATGTATACGTATACATACACATATGTCTGTAGGAGGGTATATATGCATATGAATATATATGGGAATGTGTGTATATGTGTTTACATAGACAGAGGGCACAGAATCAATTTAATAGGAAGGGATGATATTTTAAAAGATGGGAAAGGAATAGAATGAAAGGAGACAGGGAGAGACAGAATGGAGTCAATCATTTCATATAGAAGAGGCAAGGGATAACTATTACAATGGAGGGGAAGAACAGGAAGGCAAAAAGGAAATGGATCAGCATTACTCTCATTGAGTTTGGCTTAGGGGGGGAATGACATACACTCTAAATTGGGTATCTTGCCCTGCAGGAGAGTAGGGGGGAAGAGGATGATTGGGGGAATGCTGGAGGGGAGGGGAGAGGAGAGGGGAGTGTTGTTAGAAGCACACACTTCTGTAAAGGGACAGGGACAAAGTAGAGAATAGAACAAAGGGAGGGTAGGATAGAAAGGAGGGGAGGGAAATATCATCAGTGTTACACAATATGTCCGTTGTGGAAATGTTCTTCGTAACTACACATGTACAGTCTATATTGAATTACTTGTCTTTCCAGTGGGGGTGGGTGACAAGGGAGGAAGGGAAAGAATCTAGAATTTAAAGTTCTAAAATCATATATTAAATATATATTATTATTATTATTATTATTTACATGCAACTGGGAAATTATATATACAGGCAGTGGGATAGGGAAATCCATCTTGCTCTACCAGAAAGTCAGAGGGGTGATGGGGGAGGATATAAGAGAGAGCAGATTGGGGGAGAGCGTATATACAGTGGGATTGCTGTTTTGGGGGGGTGGGTAGGGGAAAGACAGGGAGAAAATTTGTAACCCAAAATCTTGTGGAAATCAGTGATGTAAACTAAAAATTAACAAAAGTTAATTTAAAAAAATAAATGTCTTGCTTTTTCCTACCTACCCACACAATGGTAAAGACAAGTTAGAGAATGATAGAGCAATATAGTGAATTTGAGAACTTGACTTATTTCAAAACAGAATAAACCTTTCTTCTAAGAGTAAGTTTTACCATGTCTCTCAGAACAGAGGTTTTTGCACAAATCCATTTAATGTAAGGTCTGTGACCTTGTGCTTATCAAGAGAGTTGATGTAAAGAACAGCTTATTAATTGGAATCATATTTGTAGTTTAGTTACATATTCAATCAGGATCTGTTGCTTCAGTTTTCTTATGATTAATGTAGTAACTGAGGTCACTAGGAAATTTAACACGTAAAGATTAAACATGCTTATAGAAGTTCAAATAGTTATTCGGCATTTAATAAATGACTAGTATTTATATAAAACACTTTGCAAGAGTTCTTACTCTAATGCAGTTTACAGTCCAGTAGGGGATGTGAAAAACTGTAATACATTGATATAAAAGAGGCACAAGGTGCTCTGTGCAGCTGAAGGATGGAGAAAGATCATAATTGCCTCCTGGGTTGATCAAGGAAGGCTCCATGGAGGTGGCATTTGAAATGAGATTTAGTAGATGTATAAAGTTTCAAAGGGGAGAAAAAAGGGTGGGAGGAAAGGTAGTAAACTCCAGGCATTGGGAACTCAGTATGTGGGCAAAAGCATGGAAATGGAAATGAGAAAAGCATGGGGTAGTATTCCAGAGATAACAAATAGTCTAGGAATGTTTAGGACTATGAATAGCTGGCTAAGGGAGTTGAAGTTTGATAGGCAGCAAGGAATAATTGGAGACTATAGCAGAGGTGTGACAAGATTAGATCTCTGAAAAAGAAAAGCTAATTTAACAGTATATAAAGGAGGAAGTACTGAAATGGTTGGGGGTGTGTGTGTGTGTGTGTGTGTGTGTGTGTGTGTGTGTGTGTGTGTGTGTGTGGTGGTTGTCCTTTGTTCTTGAAGAGGATCAAAATGACCACTATACTAGAGTCACATTACAGTGTTTTGAACTGTAGCTGGTCAGACCAGTAACATCTTGGAATGCTCTACCACAGGTTGGGCACAAATAGTCCATGTGAACATTTGGAGTGGATTCTCTGAATCTGTGCATCTTACCTTTTTTTTTTTGAGTGACTTCAATTCTGCTTTGCTCATGGAGCACAGCACTTTCTCTAATGAGGGTATGTCAAGCTGGGCAGTCTTGTGCCATTGTCTCCCATGTCACACAGTCAGTTCCAAAGTTCTTAAGAGACCTTGACAGTGTCCTTATATCGCTTTTTCTGACCACCATTTGAGTGCTTGCCCTGTGTGAATTCTCTATAAAATAGTCTTTTTGGCAAGTGTACATTTGGCATTTGAACAACATGGCCAGCCCATTGAGTTGTGCTTTCTGCAGCAGAATATGAATGATTGGCAGTTTAGTTTAAGGACTTCAGTGTCATCTTAAGACAGTTCAAATGGAAGCGATTGTTTCCTGTCAAGGTATTGGTATACTGTCCAGGTTTCACAGGCATACAACAATGAGGCCAGCATGGGTGTGTGTGTGTGTTTTGGAGGACTGGTTAAGAAGTTTTTACAGTAGTCCAGTTAGGAGACAGTAAATGCCTGAAATAGGCTAGTGGCAGTGGGAATAGAGATCATGTAACAGATTTGAAAGATATTGCTGCGGTGTGGTTTTAGCCAATGATTAGATTATGAAAAGTAAAGGAAAGAGAAGAACCAAAGGTAACTGAGGTTTCAGATGTGAGGGAAATCAGAAGGACCAGGGTGGAAGTGAAGAAGAGATAAGTTTGATTTTAAACAGTTTGGTAACGCCTCTCGAACCTTTCTCAGAATATTTCTAAATGCATAAAATAAAATTCATAGAATTGCAGAGGAAATCAATTATATTGTTACAGTTATGAAAATATTTTTTCAAAACTAAGTTCATGAATCCAAAATGAACAGTTCCTGGTAGAGTTGAAACTTGGGTGTGAAGGACAGGCTGAGAACAGCTTTGGGGAATCACTAACCTTTAAGGGGTCAATGAAACTGAAAAGGTGCTTTTCAGAAGGTTGGGAGAGAAACAGAGGGAGGAGCCAAGAAAGAAGAGAGTATTCATGATGTGGGAGAGGTGGTTGGTAGTGATGTACTAACTGTCAAGAATGATGGCAATTCTATGATCAACAAGTCTTATAGATAACTTCAAGAGAGCAGTTTGAGTAGAGTGATAAAGAGTGAGTCAAGGAAACAAGCATTTTGTTAAGCATTTACTAGGTGCCAAACTCTCCTTTGAGTCTCTTAACAACCCTGGGAGATAGGTGCTATGATACAGTTAAGGAAACTGAGTCAAACAGAAGTTTGTGATTTACCCAAGGTCACATAAAGTATCAGAGGTGGTATTTTAATTCGGATCTGCTTCTCCACCAGCCTTATAAGTGATTGAGAAGACAGTAATAGTAAGGAAATATGTGGATTATGTTGCATCAGATATCTATAGTTTTGTTAGTTCATAAAGTTTGGTAAAGAAGGGAAAAAGATGGTGTAGTGGCTAGAACAAAAGGTTCTGTTGTGGGATTGGGGAATACTGAGTTATATTTATAAGCAAATGGGAAAGAGCCAGGAGAGGAGAGAAATGAAACTGACAATAGTAACTGATGTGTGTATAGCACTTTAAGGTTTGCAATGTGTTTTACAATATGTGTGTGTATAAAATATCAGAGAGAGGATGATTACTGTAGACATCTTAAACTCAGTATGTCTAAAACAGAACTCATTATCTTTCCCTCTAAAGCCTCTCCTCCTCCTAACTACCTTATACAATTAGAGGGCATCTCCATTCTCCCATTCCCTGAGGCTTGCAAACTAGGAGTCAGTATCTCTCACCTCCTCTTATCCCAGCTGTGGTCGAGGACTGTTGATTTCACATTTGCAGTATCTCTCAGTTATGCCCCCTTCTCTTCTGTGATATTGCTACCACTGTAGTTCAGATCCTGGTCATTTCATGCTGAACTTATTACATTAGTCTGCTGGTGGGTATACTTTGTCTCAGGTCTTTCCCTACTTCAGTCCATTCTCCATTCAGCCTCTAAAGTGTTTTTCCTAAAGATCAGGTCTGATCATGTCCCCCAACAAATACTCACTGAATTACAGTGCCTTCTTAAGGCTTCCAGGATCAAATACAAAATGTTCAATTTGATATTCAGAGTCCTTCAGAACCTAGCCTCTTCCTACTTTTCCAGTCTTTTTATACCTTATCCTCCCACCATGTACTTTTTGATCCAGTAACACTGGCTTCCTGGTTGTTTCTCTTTTGCCCCCGGTATTTTCTCTGGCCTGAAACCAATGCCTGAAACACTCACTCTGCTATATTCAGACTAATGACTTCTTTGGCTTCCTTTAAGTCTCAGCTAAAATTCCACTTTCTATAGGAAGTCATCCCAAGCCCCTCTTAATTCCAGTGCTGCCCCTCTTACTTCCTTTTTATCTTATGTATAGCTTGCTTTGTATATTTGTTTTCGTGTTGTCTCCCCATTAATAGTAAGTTTCTTGAGGGGAGGGACTGTCTTGCGTCCTTTTGTATCCCCAATGCTTGGTACCGTTCCTGGCACATAGCTAATGTTTAGTAGATATGGATGGATGGATGGATGGATGGATGGATGGATGGATGGGAGGATGGATGGATAAAGGCTGTGGAAGCAAATGGAGATGGTAAAATTTAGAGGGGTTGGGCTTGAGCCTCTCTTAAGTCAGCTCCGTGGTAGTTTATCATCAGTATTGGAACAAAATGAGATACCCAGGTTATTCATCAGTTAACCATAGGAGATTTACTTAGTCATAGAAGAAGGATATGCAACAAGAATATGTACTGAGAATACCTCAAACTGAGTCAGATGAGCTTCCTTGCCTAAGTAGCTCCTGGCTATTATTTTGTACTGAGACCAGGAAGTGATGTCAGCAATCTGAGCCTTTAGTCCTCATTGTCAATCAAGTCTTAATAGATGGTGTCAGTACCTTTTAAGGGAAATCTAGCTTAATTTACATAAAGAGTTTGGTGGAGGCATAGGAACACTTTTTGAGACCACAGAGAATAAGATTAATGAAAGGATGGTGCAAAGTTTTGAAAAGTTGAAGAAGCTTATATGGAATCTTCTAGGAAAGACCAGATCATCTGCCAAGGAAGAAGACAGCAACTTGAGGACTTGAGGATTTTGTTAAGTCACATTCATCACTCAAATTTTATAGTAATGATTTTTTGTATCGCTATTTCTTTGTACTAATAAGTACAGTTTGCATTTTTTTAAAAAGACTAATAAATTTGTTGTGTTACTTTCACAACTGTCCTGTTTGTGGCTCCTTCTAAACTTCTTTTTCTCTTCTGTGCATTTTTTAAAAATGTTACTGTGACTATCTTTTCTCTACTCTCTCTGAAATCCCCCTACTTTTTTTTTAATCTTCCCTTGTAAGTGATAATGATGATGATGATAGCTAGTGTTTGTGTAGCACTTTAAGGTTTTCAAAAAGCTTTATACATATTATTTCTTTTTATCCTTACTGGAAATCTGGGAGGTAGGTGCTGTTATTAGCCCCATTTTACAGATGAAGCAACTGTAGAAAACAGGCTAAATGATTTGCCCAAAGTCATTCAGCTAGCAGTAAATATCTGAGGTTATATTTGAACTCAGGGCTTCTTGACTGCAAGTTTCTCACTCTTATCCACTGCACCATACAGTGTAGTAAGCAAAATACATCAATAATTTTTTCCCCCAAGCATTTTTCTTTTCTTTTTTCTTTTTTTTTAAAAAAAATTAATTTGTGTTTATTTTTTTAGTTTACATCATTGATTTCCACAAGATTTTGAGTTACAGATTTTCTCCCCGTCTTTCCCGTACCCACCACCCCAAAATAGTGATCCCACTGTATACTCCCTCCCCCAATGTGCTCTCTCCTATATCCTCCCCCATTACATCCCTCTGACTTTCTGGTAAGGCAAGATGGCTCTCCCTATCCCAGTGCCTGTATATCTTATTTCCCAGTTGTATGTAAATAATAATAATAATAATTATTATTATTATTATTATTATTTTTTTTAAACATTTTATTTTAGAACTTTAAATTCTAGATTCTTTCCCTTCCTCCCTTGTCACCAACCCCCACTGGAAAAACAAGCAATTCAATACAGGCTACACAAACACACATCAGTAATTTGACTATGCCTGAAAATGTGCCTGATTCCCCAAGTCCTCTATTTCTGTCAGGTAGTAGATAGCATGCCTCATTATCATTCCTCTGGAGAAGTGTTTGGTCATTGTACTAATCTAGTTCTTAGGGCTTTCAAAATTGTTTTTCTTGCTGCAAAAAGTTTTTCTCCTCTCCTTAGCTATTTCCTTTCTAATTTTGACTACACTGATTTTGTTTGTGTAGAAGCCTTTCAGTGTTAAACAATCAGAATTGTACATTTGATGTTCTCTGTACCTCCATTGTTGTGAGCTCTTTTCTTATTCATATTTGTGAGCTGTATCTCCTAGTGCAGGCCTGCACAATATATGACCAGTGGGCTGCTTATGGCTGGTGTGCCACTCATGGCCCACCAAAGGATTTCAAACAGTCTGCAAAAAATGTAGAGGATGTAAAATAGGGCTACACAACACACTGCCCACAAGCCATGTTTTACATAGGTCTTAGTGCATACCAAGAGAGCAGTAACTGGACCTCTCCTTTCAATCACACTATCTGAGAAGCACCAAAAACTTCCATACCCCCAGAACTAGCTCTGAAAACAGCAGTCCAAAAAATAAAATAAAATCTGACGCTTGAGACAGAGCCACTTGCTGAGAAGAAAGCCCAGCATTTACATAATTTCCAAATCGTGGAAAAGGGTAGAAAATTGAGTAAAAAACAAAAAAAAAAAACCTGATCATAAAAAGCTACTTTGGTGACAGAGAAGATCAAGACAAACTCAAGAAAACAATGAAGTCAAAACAGCTACAAACAAAGCCTCCAAGGGGAAAAAAACTAAATTGGACCCAAGCCCAACAAGAATTCCTAGAAGACCTAAAAAAAAAAAATTTATTTTCAAAATCAGAGTGTCAGAAGAAAAATTAAGTAAAGAAATGAAAGTAGAGGAAGAAAATTATGAAAATACCATTAACAGCTTGGTAAAAGTACAGAAAGTACTAAAGAAAATAATGTCTTAAAAAGCAGAATTGGTCAAATAGAAAAAGAGGTACAAAAATTCACTGAAAAAATAAGTCCTTAAAAATTAGAATTGGGTGAGTAGAAGCTAATGACTATGAGACACTATGAACAATTAAAAAAAAAAAGTCTGAAGAATGGGGGAAAAACCAGAAGAAAATGTGAAATATCTCATAGGAAAAACAGCTGACCTGAAAAATAAATCAAGGAGAGATTTTTTTTTTAGAGACATTATACTTTATCGAATTCTGGAGATGCTAACCCCATTTTCCTCCCCTGCTGACCACTGATAGTAAGATGGGAAGAAAAATAAAAGCAGAAAAGATTAAAACAAAAAGTAGGTTCTCATCAGTGACAAGGCCCACTGCATCTTTCTGGACCAGTGTGCTACTGGGGTAGTGGTGGGGGACCCTTAGGGTCCAGTGAGTGGTGATTTATACTTGCTCCACAAATTAATAGCAGGTTTCATTCTGGAGTAGTGAAATGTGTCTACACTGTGCCTTTGGCTTCATAAGGCATTGGTTAACAGACCACACTTCCCAGCCTGCACCACTGCTGAGGCAGAGGGGTCAGGGGCTGGGCTACATCTACCAATAATATCACCAATTTCACATGTTGGAATAGAAAGGGAATCCTCCTTCCCTATTTCCAGGGGTAACTGCTTTGTCTAAGTCTTCGGACTGGACTGGAGATTTTCAGAATGAGTTTGTAGGACATCTTTGGAAAAATAGTAGGCTTCTCTGCTTTCAGGGTGGAAATGTGAACGTGACAGCAGTCTGCACTATAGGAAGCAAAGCAGTACATATGCAGCCCAGGACAGGTGGTGAAAATTAGGAAATTCTACCAAACCAAGCCTAAAACATAGGACAAGATGAATTTCTAGGTTACTGACTTAGCCATTAAAGACATTGAAAAGCTTAGAAAGGGAAACTTATGCCTCTCAAAGGACTAAATTTGGTACAGGAAAATGAATACATTTCCCCTCTAATATACAGTACTATGTAATGCACTGAAAAACAAATGGGTCAGGAGTAGCAGCACAATATGTTAACATACAACATTTTCAGACTGTCTGCCTTCTCCTTGTCTGGCTCTACGTCCCCTAGAGTCCTCCACTGCTGTTTAATTATTTAGATGGAAACCAATGTAATACATCACTAATAGAAAGGACAGGGAAGCACTGGCATAACTAGTAGCAAGAGGGAGCCACCATCATGCAACTGGCTCTGAATTCTCTCTCTTTTTTCAAACAGACTCCATTGGAATTTTGAACCATTTGCAAAGAGTACAGATACATAAAACTAAAACAAGGCTAACTATGATAAGAATATTTTTTTAAGTCTTCAGAAACTTACCAGATGTACCTTTAGTGCAGTCCTTCCCCCACCACGAACTCAGACAGGAAAACATCTCCCCTCTTGCTGAGTCCTGATAGAGCTTGTTTACTAGATATTTCATAGTTTTCTAAAATGATTCCTTTTTTCTTACTCCTCCTCATTTTCATCCTCATTGTGGCAATGTGTAATTTCCTAAGGGGCCAACAGGAAGAGGTTGGGAAGTTTGATCTCACTGATAGAGCATGTCAACTGGTCCTGTTTATGATTAGTGTCTTTAAAATCCACAGATGTACAGTCCTGTGTAGCAAGGGTAGATTCCATCTCATTGATGTTCACATGGATGTCCTCCACTGTTGATTCAGTGAGGCATCCAGACATGATACAGGAGGTTGATGAAAGAGACAGAATAGGGGTCTGCATAATGCATCCCTTGACTGGCAAGGAGTATCTGCCATGAGCCACTGCAGACAAGACTTCCCATTATCCTGTAGCACATGTCCACATAATGAGGTACTTTCTTGATTTATTTAAGAGTGAAGTTGACTTCTGGGTGTAAGAGTTCTACCAAAAATATACCCAACCTTTGCAGCTTCTCAAGAATTGAGCTTTTCTCAGCCCCAGTCCAGCTCCTCTGCCAATTTGGAATCAAAATTAAAAGTCTGCCATCTTTGTCATTTTTCTGATTTCAAAATATCCCCCAAAATGTAGTCTCCACTATGAAGAATATCTATGCCCATGGCCCCCAAATGGATACCGATTATATCAAATGACCTCCTAAATAGACATTTCCATGCTGGAGGGAGCTTGAATAGGTACCAATCTTTAGTTTTCCCATTTTAGTGTCCACCTTCCTCAGGACTGTGCCTTCTCCAAAGAACATGGTTTTTGTGCAACCACAAGGATTAAATCAAAACAGGACCACCATGGTTGCCATGAGCTCCCTGGCTTAGGGCCATGCAGGAAATCAAACAGGTAAGCCATAATTTTATCAGTATATTTGTCTCTGTTGGCAGTGAGAAATACTTTTCCTACTTCTTCATTTGACTTAGAAGCAAAGGTAGCTTTCTGTCTTTGACCACACATTTCTCTAGATTTTTAACTGTCTTTTCTTGAGGGAACCCTTATAATGAATGCAGTCAATGGCATCTCTCACATCCTGAAAACATACTTCAGAAGAACATAAAGAGATTTCCTTCTTTAAATCCTGTCTCAAAGCTGGCATATCTGGTACAGTTGGTTAAAAAAGTAATCTACTAGGCAGGCCAACAGGTATATCTCTGGGAGGTTAACATAAAATCACTCAGTCATCTTACTGGATAAATTTATTTGGATACTGCTTCCAAGTTTCAGGTCACCTTATGAAGTTAAATCCAAAAACTAGCAGGTTTCCATAAGCATCAACTTTCAGCAAGTTCTTGTATGATATGTCAGAGACCAGTCCTTTGGTAGGGAATGCAGAATCGTAGATAAAACTGAGCAGCTCCTGGGAGCGTCCAGTGGAAGCTAATCTTTTGGCACTCATGTCAAAACCAAAAGATTCATGCACCAGGGATTTATACACAGCAAGTGTGTAATCCATATCAAAACCAAAATACTTTTATCTTTTCCATGTCTAAACTGATTCACAAACATCTTGTTATAAACTTCTCTCTGATACTTTTTCAATTCATGCCTGTCTGTTAGCTTCCATCCTTATGTTCTATAACTAATTGCTCTAGGAAGTCTTTTTTTTTTTTAACATATGCAGCCCTCTGCAGAAAACCCAACACACAACTGCAGTAGTGCTGCCCTCTGGCCCCCCTCCCCCTTCCTGCTCATGCACTGGACCCCTCCCCACCTGTCACAGAGATTATGCTCCTTGATGACTCCTGGCAGGGCCAGGGAGCAGCACAAGAGGTTCAATATCTGGGGTCTGGCATAGAATTCTTCCAAGGAAAGATAATCTAAGAATTATTGGGAAAGCCATAATCAAGGAAAAAACCTGGACATCACATTTCAAGAAATTATCAAGGAAAACTGCCCTGACATCCTAAAACCAGAGGGCAAAATAGAAATTGAAAGAATCCACCAGTCACCACCTCAAAGAGAAATGAAAACTCCCAGGAATGTTATAGCCAAATTCCAAAGCTCCCAGGGCAAAGAGAAAATGCTTCAACAAGCCTGAAAGCAATTCAAACATTATGGAGCCATAGTCAGGATTACAGAAGATTTAGCAGCTATCACATTAAAGGAGCAGAGGGCTTGGAATATGATATTCCAGAAGGCAAAAGAGCTGGGATTACAACCAAGAATAACCTACCTAGCAAAACTGAATATAGTCCTTCAAATGAAAAAAAAAAAGAATACTTAATGAAATAGAGGACTTTTAAGTATTCTTAATGGAAAAAACAGAGCTAAATAGAAAAACTGACTTTCAAATACAAGACTCAAGAGAAGCATAAAAAGGTAAACATGAAAGAGAGAAATTTTAAGGGACTCAGTGACATTAAACTGTTTACCTCTATACAGGAAGATGATACATGAGTCTTTTAAGAACTTTTTGTTACTAAGGCAGTTAGAAGAATTCTACATAAAAAGAGGCCATGGGAATGAGTCATTTGTGTTGGGATGATATTCTTTTAAATGGATAGGTGAAAAAGAGGGGTGCCTTAGGAGAAAGGGGGAAGGGAGAGGAAGAATAGGAACAAATTATCTTATAAAAGAGGCATGCAAGTAAGAGCTTTTACTGTGGAAGGGGAGATTGTGTGTGGGAGAGGCAACACTTGAACCTCACTTACATCTAAATTGGTTCAAAGATCAACATACGCAATAGTAATAGAAATCTGTCTTACCCAACAGGGAATTAAGAGGGAAAAGGGATGCCAGGTGGGTGTCAGAAGCAAAACAGACTTTAGAGGAGGGACAAGAGAGAGAAGGAAGAATAAATAGGATGTAGGGAACCTCCAATCCAATGCCACAATGCAGCCCTCTAAGTCCTGAAGTGCAGCCCTTTGACTGAATCCCAGCTTCACAGAACCAATCTCTATAATAAAAAGATTTGTTCTGTGAACTTGAACTCAGTCTGAAGACTACACCCAAGGACTTAGAAGGCCATGCACAGCCTCAAGGGTGCAAGTTCCCCACCTCTGGTGTAGAGAAAGGCGTAGTTACTAGTCATACCTGTGAATGGGATGAACCCCCCCCCCCCATAAAACAGAAGCAGATTGCAGAATGGATTAGAAAGCGATACAACATGTTGTTTACAAGAAACACACTTGAAACAGAGACCAAGTTAAAATAAGAGACTGGAACAGAATCTTTAATGCTTCAGGTGAAATAAAAAAGGCAGGGGTACCAAACACGATTTCAGACAAAGCAAAAGAAAAAAAAAGACCTAAGAAAAAGGTTTAGACAGGGAAACTACATCTTGCTAAAAGGAAGTAGAGGGAATGAAGTGATATCAGTACTGAAGATAATATGCACCAAATGGCATAGCATCTAAATTTTTAAAGGAATAGTTTAATGAATTACAGGTGGAAATAGACAGTAAAACCATACTAGTGGGGGACTTCAACTTTCTCCTCTCAGAGCTAGATAAACCTAACCATAAAATAAAAAAAAAAAAGTCAAAGAAGATGAATAGAATCCTAGAAAAGTTAGATATGATGGACTTCTAGAGAAAACTGAATGAATAGAAAGGAGTAAAGCTTTTTCTTAGCAGTACATGGCACCTTCACAAAAATTGACCATGAATTATTAGGACATAAAAACCTTGTAACCAAAGGCAGAAATATTAAATGCAACCTTTTCAGGCCATAATGCAACAAAAATTACATTTAATAAATTGGTTTGTGGAGGTATAGATTAAAAGCTAATTGGAAATTAAATAATCTAGTCCTAAAGAATGAGTGGGTCAAAGAACAAATCATAGAAACAATCATTTCATTAAGGAAAATGGCAACAATGATAACTTTCCAAAATTTATAGGATGTAGCCAAAACAGTACTTAAGGGGAAAATATATCTCTAAATGTATCAAAAGAAAGAGAGTGGATCAATGAATTGGTTCTGCAACTTAAAAAAAATAGAAAAAAGAACAAATCTTAAATCTCCAATTAAACGCCAAAATAAAAATCCTAAAAATGGAAGAAGGGAATAACAAAATTGAAAGTGAAAAAAAAACATTGATTAATTTGATTAAAAATCAAAGAAAACCAAATTACTAGTATCAAATAAAAAGGGGAATATTGGTCTGCCAGTGAAGATGAAATTAAAGATTTATTTTGCCCAGTTCTATGCCAGTAAAACTGACATTCTAAATGAAATGGATGAATGTTTAGAAAATATAAACTGCTCAGGTCAACAGAAGAGAAAATAATTAAACCTGGCTTAGAAAAAGAAATTGAACAAGTGAATGTTCTTTGCTTCTCTAATTTATGATGTGACTTTTTATATCTAGGTTATATACTTGATTCCTTTTGAATGAGAGTTACCCTTTCAGAACCATATTCCAGCCATCAGATAGGTTTCATTTTGCCAAGTCTCAGTAATGCTTCTTGGGTCAAATTTGCTTTTTTATATTAGGATCCATAGTTTACTATGTTGCCCATGCTTTCTGTATTTATGTATAGATTCTCAAGAAACTGGGTTTTATGGCTAGCTCCTGTCTTAGATTTTATCTCAAGAATTTCTGACCATTTCTGCTATTTTTTTCTACCTTATAGCTAGTTTTTTATGAAATCTATCTTGATAGTATATTTAGGTAGTTTTACTCTTGCCTTTCTTTCACCTTTTATGCCCATTTGATTAGGTTTGCAGAACTCTAAACAAATACAGTGTTACCTAAGCCCTATAAGCTAGTGCTACATCCCTGCTGAGAACTCATCATTCCTATGTTTTGAGACATGGGCCAGAAATCTAAATGAAACACCAGTTAAGAATTCTTTCCTTCCTAAATCTGCCTCTTTTAGTATTTTTTTTTCTGCTTTTTGGAGGGCAATTGGGGTCAAGTGACTTGCCCAAAGTCACATGGCGAGTAAGTGTGTCAAGTGTCTGAGGCCGGATTTAAACTGGGGTCCTCCTGATTCCAGGGCCGGTGCTCTACTCACTGCGCCACCTAGCTGCCCCTAACCTGATCTGCCTCTTTTGAATTATTTTCTCTTGATCTGCACCATCTCTGCTCTTAAAGACTTTGATTCTTGCCTGGTATTCTGTAGTCTCTGGCAATGATGGTCCCTTGCCAAATTTGAAGTTCTTTGACAGTCTTTTGGGGTCTGTACCATTCATTATTATTTTGCCAGTCAGTTGTATACTTCTCAAAGGACCCAGCTTCATTCAATAAACATTTATTAATCATCTACTATGTACCAGGCACTATAATCTCTGAGGATACAAATAAGAAAAAAAAAGATTGTCCTTGCTGTCAAGGAACTTTCAATCTAATGGGGGAAGATAACATAAAAAAGAAGCTGAAGGGGGAGGAACTATTCACCATCGAGTACCCTGGGCACAGGCATTTTGTTCTGTGGTGTTCAAACAGAATTATAGGTGGAAAATAGAGAGTGAGCTAGAAAATTCAGATCCTGACCTCTATAAAGGAAAGCATTGGGAAAAGTTGAATGCTCCACACACCAGAAGAGAAAGGAGACTGAGGCAGTTGGGAAAGTAATGAGTATCTAAAAGTGTGGTGACAGGATCATGAGATTTCAGGTGATCAGCTTATCCTGGGAGGGACATTATGTTCAGTGGAGTTCAAACCAAGCAGTTACAGATGGAAAGTGAACAAAAATGAATAAGCACATACTATATGCCAGGTCCTGTTCTAAACCCTGGGAATACAAATGCATACAAAAAGAAAGATTGTTGAGTTGTTTCATTCATCACTCTATCCATTGAGCCACCTAGCTGCCCCATGGCATTGATTATATCACCCTTTAATTAATTTATGGGTTTTAAAAAAATTTACTATTGCAGAATTTTTCCGAGAGTTGTGTTTTTACAGATGTAGTTAATGATGTTAAGTGGAATGTACTTGTTCTCCACAACACCCCTCAATACCCCATACTCCTCAAGGAGGACTTAAGTCTCCTAAGTCACTGAGTCACGATTAAGACCATCTGATGTGGACTCCTTAGCTCCATTTCTTAAAACTTTGCAGTACTATCAGACTGGTTCTCTTCCTTTGAAGCATGTAAGCTCTTCATTCAAGTTGATTTCTTCTACCTGCTTCCTTGATTCCATTCTGTCCTTCTTCCAGTACTTTCATCCTAGCATTTATCAGCTTTTCTCGTCTGCATTTTAAATCTCATCCCCCTTCAGGATTTAGCTACTATCCTAGCTCTTCCTCCCCTTCACTGCTAAACTTCTTGGAAAAAAGTTGCCTATATCCAATACCTCCACTTGTCTCCCTTCAACGTCTTGTAATCTGGCTTCTACCCCCTACCACTTTACTGAAACTGCAATCTGAGGTTGGTACTTATTTTCTGATCAATATTGAGAGCCTTATTTTAGTCTTTATCTGTCTTAACTTTTGTAGTATTAAACATTTATTAAGAACCCTTTTCAACTTTTGCTCTAGAGATACCACACTCACTTGGTTTTTCTCCTATTGCAAACTTTTACTTCTCTGTCTCCTTTACCATTCTTTGTTTCACTGTCCCTTAATGTGAATACATTGCAATAGCCTTGTAACTCATTGTTGTTGTTTCTTCTTCCTCTGTGTGTGTGTGTGTGTGTGTGTGTGTGTGTGTAACTCTTCATTTGCATTCCCTCACCTACTTCATCTATGAAGATGACTAATTTAACAAACTCTTTTTCTTTTTTTTACTCCTCCCATGTGCAGGCTCTGTGGTAGGTGCTTATTTCTGGTATCACAAGTTGACCCTTAGCTGATGAGATGACACACTAAATGTACATAATGGAAGGAAAAAAACTAAAGGAATATTTGTTGCTTTCTTTTGCCAATTACAAACTTCTTAGGCAAGACAAAGTATGAAGAGCAGAGATTCAGGCCATTTGCTTCTGCGCTTATCAAATCTTGCCACTGTCAAGAAGGGTGACTAAGATGAGGTTTTTTGGAATTAGTCAGGACCCTTATTGGAAAAGAAAAGAATGGAGTTACAAGCTAGTCTTTTACTCTATAGATTTGATTTGGGCTTCTGCTCCACAGACAAAATAATGATAATACACTCAGGATTCATGAGGCTTTCTTCACTCGAATTTTCCAATTATGTTCCATTAAAAAAAATAAAGCAATTTAGGAGTCTGGCATAAATATAATACTGAAATATATAGTGGAACTTTGTTTTTCTATTAACTTAGTATCAAGTATGTTATTTATTTGTTGGTAAGCATCTGAGGCTAAAGAATTTGTGTATAATTTTCACTCAATGCTACTACACCAAGAAGTGGAAACCAAATTCAGAAAGCCAGTATAGTGTGCCACTGAAGAGACTGGCCTCAAAAAGTCAATGACAGCTGTAGTCTTTTTTTTCTGTGAGTCCTAGACCTTTCATCTGGCTTCTTGAGCAATTTACCCATGAGTCACACTAAACA
Source organism: Pseudocheirus occidentalis (assembly GCA_028646575.1). NCBI lineage: Eukaryota > Metazoa > Chordata > Mammalia > Diprotodontia > Pseudocheiridae > Pseudocheirus > Pseudocheirus occidentalis. Next base: position 232,950,179 of record CM053595.1, read on the forward strand.
TCAAGTGGTGAGACAGGTTCACTGATAATAAAGTCCTAGAACATAATCGTGCCATCATTTTTGAAAATATGTTTACTGGACTTGAAGCACAATTCTATTAGGCTAGATGTTTACAGAAGTTGGATAAAAGCAAGGTACTTCAGCACCATAGCCATCTAAAGTGGATCTACTGCCTACAGAATAAGTAAAAAGTAGTTTACTGAAGTACAACTTTAAAGTAAAGTGATATTGCTGTTTCCCCTCGTCTAATAGCTGATGGAATCTAATCAGTGATATACAGTAGTCATATATGACTTGTTTTCAGCCAAAACATTAGGAAAAAATTGAAAGATGGGTTAATCTCTATATTCAGAACATACTGAAGATTAAATATTCACACTTTACAGTATTAAAAGGAATGTAAGACATAACTGTCTTTTTGGCTGTACCAGTATGTATATATTGATCAAAACAATTTCCATACTCTCTCCAAAGTCACCAGTGATCTCCTAATTTCCTGACTTTTTGTACACAGTCTTTTTGGCAGTACCATCCCATCCCGTGTTGGAAGTGTCTCCCACCTTGCTTTCCATAATACCACCACATTCAGTCATGGTTCTCCTACTTTTACTGTTCTATCTTTCCTGACTCTTCCTGACTTCTTAAGGTAGGTATTTACCAAAGTTTTAGCTTTTGCCCACTCCTAACCCTTCCCCTATCACAATTTCAAATAACATCTGTGTAAATGACTTTGACATTTATTTCCCTACCCCCTGACTTCTCTTCTTAGTGCTTGACCTACATTTTCATGTATGTACTGTACATTATCACCTGGATTTCCCCTTCTCTCAAGCTCATATTGTCAGAATTTATCATCTTTTCTCCCAAACATACCTCTCCGTCAGTCTTCCCAATTTCTGTTAATGGTTTTACTCTGTCATCACTCAGTTTGAAACCTTGGCATTATCTTTGATTTTATCTCCCCCACCTCCAGTATCTAATAAGTTATGTTGATTTTCCTTCTAGAATATCACTTGAATATCTCTTATTATTTTATCTGCCACTACCCTACTGTAGGCCCTTATTGCCACATACCTGAATTACCACAACAACTGACCTTCCCAACCCCTTCTAGGCTCTCCTATTGCCTACATGTACTGTATTGCTGGATAATTCAGATTTGATTCTTATTCTTCAACTCAGCATTTCATTTTTGCTGTGTTGTCTATTTAATAAAAACTGGACTTATGTTTACCTTACATATATTTTATACTTCAGCTAAACTGTACTATGTGTTCTCCCCTTTACAACTCTAGAGGTTTGTCATCATCTCTTCTTTTGTTCTATCATCTGTACTTTCTGATATCCAACAATTCTTTAAAGCTTAACTCAAATGCTACCTTCTCCATAAATTATTTTTCATTTTTCATGTAACACTTGGTACCACTTTGTCCTTGAGCAGTCAGCAGTTCAGCACCTAATAAGTGCTGGAAAAGGACCAAAACAAATGAAATAATTCTAACCCTCATGGAGCTTACAGTCTATTGAGTGAAACGTTTTTATATATGATATACTATACACACATACATGCACACACATACACACGTGTGTCTGTATACATACCCATATATATGTACACATATACATATATATGAGCATACATAGAATCAATTTAAGGTAATTCTGCACTATATTGGTACATCTCACAGAGTCTCATTACCCATTATGTAGTTGTACAGGAATCCCTTATAATACACAGTCTGTTCATGTTGATCCAGCTTTTTCTTGAAGATCTCTAGACCTAGGAAACCAACTACCAGTTGGGACAGTGGATAACCTGGATTGTTAGGAAGGTTTTCCTTATGTCAGACTCTCTTTGTCTCTTTGTAACTTCCACCCATTGCTCCATTTTATTTTTATATTTATAGAATAGGGAATTGAAACCCAGAGACATGAAATAAGTTGCTCAAGGCCAACTAGGTAAAAACAGTTGAGATTTGAGCCCTTTCCTCTAACTCCAGACCCAAGACTTGCTTACATTATTTTAATAATCTTCTTAAGTGGGGTGTCTTTTTTACCAGATTGAACTGTTAGTTTGCTAAATTTTACTATTTTGGAAGAAATTATGTTACTGTCACCAAGTGACAATTTGGCAGTTTAGCTATGCTTTTGAAAATACAGAGCAGAATGACAGAACTAACTGTTTGTACAGTTACAGCTCAGTCAGGCTTTTGAGAAATAGAATGTTCTCTTTTGAGACATTGTATTCTATAACTCAAAGTCAGGCTTTTGTTAAAAAACAGTTCTTTATTTCTCCTTTCACTTCCGTTTCTTCAGATTTTGGCCATATACCTCCTCAGGGACAAAGTAATAAGCAAGATGTGGATTCTGATTTCAGTACATAGAATGTAGAACAATATAGTGTTTGCCTAGTTTGTATTACAGTCCCACCTCCACACGTTATGAACTGCTTAAGTAAAAGAACACTGAGCAGACAAAGTCAGTGTGTGAATCTCATGTGTGCTTAGACATTCCTTAGGCTACCTGGATTAGATCCTTTAATGAGAATAGGCAGTTTTTGTCTAGCTTGTGGTGATAGCTAATAAAGGTAATGTTCTGTGGCTTATCTTTAAGTATCACCTTGCTGCTTGCTGCCCTGGTAGGTCTCTGATCTCAGATGGAAGTGTGGAAACTATATAAGAAATGTTAATTAGATAATTTGTATAAAATATTTCAGTTTGTAAAAAAATATCAAATAGAAGCATATATAAACTTCACTTTCATTGAGGGAGAAGAATAAATTTTGTCATTATATGGGTTTCATCTTTTCATACACTGTTCATTCATCTCAATTCTCTAAGCATCCTGAAGGAAAACAAAAGAACAGAAAGTGACTATTGTGTCAGAAAAGTGTAATGCTTAATAAATTGATTGTAAATTACTGAAAACTCTTTTCCTTCTCATTTAAGCTGTGTAGTACTTGGTTTTTTATGCCATTGAAGACTTGATATTGTCCATTATCATCTTTTGAATCATCAGGTGAAAGGATTGTGTTATTGTCTGAAGCGTATTCTTTTGTAGCTGTCTCATGATGGTGTGTTAGAAGTGTTGGCAGGTTTTAGTGAGTCATTGACCATTTATTCCAAATCTAGATCTTCAGCCATAAATATTGGCTCAGGGTCCATTCTTTTATGCACATCTCTGCCAATAAAGCATATTAGAATTTGTAATCAAAACACTCACAAATCTTTTGACAAATCAGGGAGAAAAAAACCTGAAAAGCCTTTTTACAAATGAGGTAAGTGAATTATGTGTATGGAGTTGGTAAGACTTTGTAAGTAAATGATTTTTTCCTGTCTTATGATGGGAATGGGATGGGGTGAGGGGTAGGGGATGACAGACTGAGATTTAATTATAGATCTTGTGATTAATATTCTTTTTTAGAGTTCTTTCTTCTTGAAAAATGACAACACTTATTCTCTTTTCTCTTTATTTTCCCCTTATCTTCATTCAAGATGTAGAACTGAAGTTGTTGGGGTTTTTTTTCCCTTAACTGATAACAGAAAAAAAAAGAACTGATACAGGAAAAGCTTAGCATGAAGTTCCTTAGAAGGAACACAATAATCTATTGAGTTAGATTCCTCTCAGAACAGTTCCTTCTTGTGTATTTGGAGGAAAGAACACTAACTCTTATCTTTTTTTAGATATATTCTCCCTGAAATTGTAATGCTGTGGAATTTAGTCATGGCAACTAAATGAGTAAAATTGTAAATCTTTGGAGGAGTGAAAAAGCTTACTAGTCAAGATTTTGCTTATTTGGGGGCATTTTTTTAGTGTTTCTGTCCTTATATATATATTTGTTTGGGGGAAGAGGGAGAACTAGCAGGCATACAGTGTACATTTATACTAATAAAAAGGACTAGAGTAAATTACTTTTAAATATCTACTCTGCTAAAAAAAAACATTCTTAGCTTTCCACACATAATGTCTCAGAATTGTTGTTATTGCAGTTTGTGAGAAGACACTTCAGTTTTATCTGAGGAGAATAAACTGTTTCTTCTACTTCCTACCAAAATTTTTTTTTAATGAAAATTTTCATAAAATGGAATTTTATTCTTTTGATAATGTGGCATGGTGGTCAGGCTATCTTTTAAAATATTTCCTCTGTCACTAGCCCTGATTTTTTGTTAATCTCAGTTGTCTTAATAGAAACTATATCTAAAGTTTTCCTTCAAGGCCTAGCTATGTACATATATATCTAGAACTCAGTTTAAATCTGTATTTCTCTCCAGCTTATGCCTTCCAAAATCCAGCATATAATACTTATCTGAAAAACTACAAAATTTAGTTACATATCTTTAAATATAGTCTTTGAAATATTCCTTGAAATTTGAAAAATGTCCAATCTAAGTGGGTGGTCTGGTTTTAGGGTAGTATCACTTCAGTAATGGAAAGCATTACTTTGAGTCAAACTACAGGGAAACAGATGTCACCCATGTGATAGTGAAACATCCCACTCACTACTTCTCAATCAGCAATTTCTGTTCTAACTCATATAATTGTTCTTTTGGTTGTTTCACATATACAAACTCAGTGATAAAATCTTTGAATGACATTCATTTTGGGAGTGGTGCATTAGAAAATGATGTAGGATTTGAAGTCAGAAAATCTGGTTTTGAATCCCAGCTCTGGCACTTACTACCTGAGTGGCCTTGAAAAAGTAAATTCCTTCATCTGTAAAATAAGGGAATTAAAATAGATGACCTCTAAGGTCCCTTATGGTTTTAAATTCTAAATCTGTGATCCTAAGATCTGTGTATACTGATTCCAGTTGTTATGAATGAAAAAGGTTTATGGTGTTAGTATCAGAGAGAAAACTTTAACATTATTATGTGTTATTGATGTGGCAGCTAGGTGGCATAGTGGATAGAATGCTAAGTCCGGGTCAGGAAGACTTCTCTTCCTGAGTTCAAATCCAGCCTCAGACACTTACTAGCTGTGTGACCCTGGGCAAGTCACTTAACCTTGTTTACCCCAGTTTCTTTATCTGTAAAATGAGCTGTAAAAGGAAATGGCAAACCACTCCATTGTCTTTGCCAAGAAAACCCCATATGGAGTCACAAACTGTCAAACATGAATGAAAAACTGCTCAACAACAGACAACAAATTATTAGTGTTGTTCCTTTCCCCTCCTTCCTCATTGTGCTGAGTGCTGGAGAAACAGAACCAGCCCTTAAGGAACTCATGTTGAAAAAGAGGGAGACAGCACAGATAGGAAAGTTTAGCTTCAAGTTAAATGGAAAGAGCCTCACAACTTTGTTGATAAGTATAGCCTTCTTTTTAATTTTATGAAAGGTGATGAGTATTGAGAACATGATTTAAAAGAACCTAATTGATACCTTCCTTGTCTATTAGACCAGCAAATACTTATTGAGAGCCTCCCTTATACTAATGTGTGTGTTAGTTGTAGTGGGGATTAAATTAAAACTTTATTATTGATAATTTTTGTACTTAGTGGAAGTTTGGGGATCTTTTAGCCCCCTTATCTGTTCCTTGGGCAAACCACTTAAATTCTTATGGTTCTCAGTTTCTTCCTGCATAGAAGACCTAGACGATCCCATAACCATCATTGAGGGGAGCAACCTTTGTGGAGAAGCTGTCCCCCATCTCCACAACTACTAATACCAGCTGCCAAGGAAGCACCACTGGTGAGGCAGGCAAGCCAGCTAAGCTGAAAGTGCCAAGGCTCCCCGAGGGAGAAACAGGAAGAAGCAGGTACTAGGAGGGTCAACCCCACCTTGACATCCACCTCCCTTAATACCCTGAAGGACATGCCCAATATTCTGAGCCCAAGAGCCTAGGAATGGCAGCCCATCCACATCCCCATTCACCCTTCCACCCCACTGACCATCAGGTCTTCCTCTATCTTGGCCTTGTAGCCATAATAAAGAGGAGCGACCCTTGCAGAAAAGAAATCCACCATCTCAATTATTGATACTAACATGAACCACTGACCAACTGCCACCAATTGTCCTCAAAAGCATTGGAAATAGCAACTGTCCCCCCACCCTCTCAACCTCTGATCCTGCTTCCAGCTTGATCCCTACCAGGGAAACAGCCCTTGTGGAGGTGTGACCTAGTGCCTCCCTCCCTCCCCTGTCTCCTCAGCAATCATAGATACCAAAGACCAGGAAAATGAAATTCTTGCCATCAAAGTGCTTGTCACCTACAAATAGTTCAGCATCAGAAATCAGTATGGTTTTTTTTTTTCATCAGCTTTGCCCCTGTAACTTAACACTATGGGTGCTTTGCATTTAATGTGAGCTAAGATTTTCTATGTGTGTGGTCTCCCCCTTTTTGAACTTAAGTTCCTTCAGGAAAGGTCTTGTCTTAATTTTTCTATTTTATCTCCAGCATTAGTACAATGAGGAAGTGAAGAGAGTAAGCATTTATATAGTGCCCACTAGGTGTCAGGCACTGTACTTAAGCATTTTACAAACAGCTCATTTAACCCTCATAACCTCCCCCTTTTAAAGTTGGGGAAACTGTAGCAAACAGGTTGTTAACTTGCCCAGAGTCACACAGCTAATAAATATCTAGGGTTTTGCACATAGTAATAAGCACTTTATAAATGCTTATTGACTTGACTTGCTGTGTCCATTTGGAAGTCAGAACTAATAGAAATGGAGTATATGTCACTTGGCAGCTGGGTGGTGCAGTGGATAGGGTGCCTCACACAGCCTCATCTTCCTGAGTTCAAATCTAGCCTCAGGCACTTACTACCTATGTGACCCTGGATAAGTCACTTAGCCCTGTTGGTCTCAGTTTCCTCATCTGTCAAATGAGCTGGAGAAAGAAATGGCAAACTACTTAAGTATCTTTGCCAAGAAAAATCCCAAAGGGGAATCACAAAGAATCAGATGCAACTGAAAAACAACCAAACAGTAACATAAAGTCAGTATTCCATGACATGGAGGAGGCAGTGTGATGCAGTAGAAAGAGTTCTGGATTTGGAGTCAGATGACCTAGTTTGCATCCTGGCTCTTCCAGATTCTACCTTGGGCAATTCACTTCACACTCTGGGCCTCAGTTTTCTCATCTGTAAAGTAAGAGAGTTGGTCTAGAAGTCTTCTGAGTTCCCTTCCAGCTCTAAAATTATGATCCTATGTACTAAAATTTTCCTTGACTTCTTTCCTTGTTCTAGAGTTTCATTCAATAAACTTTCCTTTCAGTTCTCTTTGGTGTTATGAAGCAAGCTTTATATGGATAAGTAGATGGAACCAGCATAATTTCAAATATAACTAAAGATAAGACTTCTATCATAATAGTGCTGTATGGACTAGAATTAGAAAATATATGCATGCACCATTATTTTCTCAAAAATATTCAATAGATACTATACAAAAATATATATAAAGGCCTGTCAAGTGTAGTGTTGTCAAATCTCGTTAATTTTTTAAATCATTTTTCTGGTATTAATGTTAAAATATAGGAAAGGTAGCGAAAATATCTTTATAGACTCAGTATTTATTTCTTGGAAATTATTATCAAGATGTGTTTTGGAGTCTATTTTGAATAATTTATGATGTTGATGTTGCTTTGGGAAGTAGGAGTGAGTATTTTAGATATACTCAGGCAAAATCCATGATAGATAGCTGCTATTAGTTAAGGTAAACAGTGAAAAGATAAGCAATTTTAAGATCAAATTTGTTTCAAAATGTTATTGTTGAAGTAGCTATAAAATTACCCAACCTTTGTTAAGGTAGTCGGTGTTTCCTTCTTGTTCATACCTAATTCTAATTTAGAAGATTAATTAATTCTAATACTTGATTTACTTTTTAAAAGATTACATATTGAAAGATTTTTCTTGTTATATTATATATATATATATATATATATAATTTTTTTTTTTGGTTGATTATGGTCCTTAGAGTTGAGCATGTCAGGTTCAAGTTGAGGTTTTTTTCCCAAATGTGGAATAATATTTTATTTATCTGTGGAAAGAATATATGGACATGGCTCTGTGTGAATTCATTCCTCCTCTAAAGACCTGATCATCACATGGTCCTAGCTCAGACACTTGGCCTGGTATATTCCCATCAATCCTTCCTACCCCAAACTTTATTTCCTGTGTTTGCAGAAAGGTTTTATTGATGTCAGCGCCGCTATTGAAGTACTGAGTTCACTCTCTGCTTTCACAGGACTCATTGGATCCCTGGAGTGTTCCTTGCCACATACCTTGCTACCATTTACAAAGCTAGCACTTATTTTACTCTCCATCACTATTATCAAATGTGAAACTCCTCTCTGTAACCTAGGTAGGTAATGGGGCTACTTCTGATATGGAGGAAAAAGATTAGCTTCTTAAAGATAGAGACTGCTCCATTTTTGTCTGATATCTCTAGCATCCACCACAGTGCTTAACACATGAATATTTGATAGATTCCTGTTAAATGAATAAATGAAAAAGTGCTACTGACATCACTTCCTCTGCCTCAATCCTTTATTAGGACTGGCAGCTATGTCTTGCCTGGGACATCAAACCTTCTTTATCACATGATCCTTCCAACTAACATTACTGTCAGAGTTCCTGTTTCTAGGACTAGTTCCTTTCAGGAATTGTGAAGAAGAGGAAGGAAGAGTGCAGTAGCTTCTCCAGCCAAGAATTGTCTGGTTTAGTTTCCTCCTTTCCCAGATTACCTTCCAAATCACCATTACCATCACATTCCTGTTCCTAGTACCATCATGAATTCACAGTATCTAAGTTGAAAGATACCTCAAAGATTCTCTAGTCTCAGTTTGTACAGCAATCTCTTCCATATAACCAAGTGGTCATATGGGTCTGTTTTGAAGACCTCCAGTGAGATGAGTCCACTAACTCCTGAGGTAGTCCATTCTACTTTTAGATAGCAATCGTCTTTGGAGCTTTGTTTTGTTTTCCCCCTTCTGTTATACCTACATTTTCATCTTTTCAGCTTCTACCCATTGTTCCTAATTCTAAGAAAATTAAATCTAATAATTGATCTACAAGACAACCTTTAGAATACTTGAAAACCACTATCATGTGCAAAGAGATCAAAGAAAGATTAAGAGGAGTGATATGTGTACAGATATCTATAGTAGCTCTTTCTGTAGTGGAAAAGAACTAGAAACTAAGTGGGATATCTGTCAGTTGGGAAATGGCTGGACCAAATTACCATATATGAATGTAATTGAATATCATTGAAAAGATCAAGGGGCAGTTACAAAGAAACTTCAGTAGACTTGTAAGAACTGATGCAGCATGAAGTGAGCAGAACCAGTAGACAATTTCTATAAAACAACATTGTTTAGACAAACAGCCTTCAAACTCTTGAGTACTCTGATAAGCAATGACTGATCACAATTCCTGGGGCTGATAAAGAAACATTATCATAATAACATAAACGCTGGACATGATGCAGGAGTAAGACATACATTTTGGGAAATGACCAGTACAGGAATTTGTTTTGCTAAACTATGCATATTTGTTAGAAGAGTTTTCTTTTCTTTTTTTTTTCCTTTTTGTTTTGTTCTGGGTTTTTCCTGGGAATGGGGAAAATCTTTCCTCCATTTCTTTTAGTCAGTCCTCATATGGCATCCTGAGTCCCTTTGCCTTCCTTATTGGCCTTTCCTAAAATGTGGCACCCAGAACTGAACAAAATACTTCCAATATTCCAGATACAACTTGACGGGGGAATAATACAGTATAACTATCACCTCTTTAGTCCTGAACACTGTACCTCTTTTAATGTAGTCTAAGAACATAATAGCATATTTGGTTTGGTTATTAACTTGAGATTTTAATCCACCAAAATCCCCAAGTCTTTTTCAGACAGACTGCTACTTACTTAGACATTCCTCCTCATCAGTTACTTGGAAAATTCTTATTTTTACCCTAAATACGTTAACATTTATCCCTTTTCAGTTTCCTGTTTCTAGATTTTGACCCAGTGTTTTAGCCTGCTCTTTTGGAATCATCCTTATTAACAATTCCTCTTTGCTTTGTGTCAAATGTAAATCTGTTGAGTATACCATGCCTTCATCAAGATCATTTGATAAAATGTTGAACAGCATTGGGTTAAACACTGATCCCTGTGGCCTAAAGACCTTTTTTCTGAATAAATATTGAACCACTGGTATTTGTAGTCTATGGCTGTTTTAATCAATCACGAAGTCCTCTTAGTTAATAAAAACATAATAGAAGTCAGATGCTTTGCTAAAACCTAGGTCAGACCTGTGTCTTTCACATTTCTCTAATCTATGTTGCCACTTCCTCTATTCTATAGTTAACAAGTGCCAGCCTCCTCTTCAGTTTCTATGATTCAGTCTGTCTGCTGAAGCCCCTTTTTTTATTCAGCTCAGCCTTTCTGAACCTCCCTAATCGGTATATTTCCTTTGTCATCTTAGTTATTTTATGCACTTAAAAACATTTGGATCAATTTCAGTAATCTTAAGGTTCCCTTCCAGTACTTATTCCTTGAAATTCTGTCTCTTGTAGTTGGCTTTGCTACAGAAAAGTACTGTTGTTCTTTTTTTAATTTTAATTATGCGTACATATATTAAAATTGTCATTGCTTAGAAACTGAATTAGAAAAAGAAGGCTTTGTTTTTTCCTTAGGGTTACTTGATTTCACTTTATGGAATTAATTGCAGATTTTTTTCCTCTTTGATTTTTATATAGTATAGTAGGAATAGTATCTAACATATAGGCTAGGGGGTAGGTCTCAAAAGGAGATAACATATATAAATGCTTTGCAAGTTTTCAAGTGCTACCTCAATGTCATTATCATCCCCGCCTTCTCGTCACAATCTGTGTCTTTTCATCTTGTATTATTCATGTCAGCATACAAGGGATCTTCCCCCTTCTCCAATATAGTAGAGGAGGGCAACTAGGCCTTTTCACATTTCAGGGGTTCCAATGAAATGCTTCAGCTGTCCATCTGTTTGTTTCTTGCTGATGCCAATGAGCTTACTTCCTATTCTTACTTCTTACCCATATCACTCACTGCAATTTTCTTCTACAGAAAGAAACATTATTTCAGACCATTTGTTTAGGTAATTCCTAAGATCATCTCTTTTTTTGCCCTTCATATTTAAGATAGAATTCTCTTTTTATGAAGAGTGGAGTGGCAGGCATTAGGGGAATACCTTTTAAGTGCCAGTAACTCTGGTTTTCCCTAAATTTTTGATCAGCTGAGTTTACCACCAGTTCTTCCTGACCCCCTTTGGGTTTTCTTGATGGAGATACTGGAATTGGAGAGGTTTGCCATTTTCTTCTCCATCTCATTTTACAGATCACAAAGCTGAGGCAAACAAGTGAAGTGACTTGCCCAGGATCACACAGCTAGTAAGTATCTGAGACCAGATTTGAACTCACAAACATGAGTTTTCCTAACTCCAGACTCAGCACTCTACTTAGCTCCTAGTACATAGTAAGAGCTTAAAGCTTTTTCATTCATTTCTGCTATCAATGTCGTAAGATTTTGTTCTGTGTGAGGTGATTAAATCTATTTAGTACATTCTTTGCCACCCCCCCCAAAAAAAAACCCTTCCTCTATCACAGTCTGATCAAGGTATATTTGAGGCTTGGTATGTGCATCATTCATGTATGTATAGGCAGCTAGATGGCTCAGTGGGTAGAGTGTGTTGCATAGTCAGGAAGACTTGAGTTCAAATTCAGCCTGAGATACTGACTAGCTGTGTGACTCTGGGCAAGTCACTTAATCTCTGTTTGCCTCGTTTCACTGGAGAAGGAAATGACAAACCACTCTAGTATCTTTGCCAAGAAAACCCTGTGGACAATATTAGGGTACCATAGACCGTAGGGACATGAAAAGGTAGTCACAATTAAACAACAATAATGTATGAATGTGTGTATACATACTATCGACAGTCAAACAGCAGGGAAAAGAAACTATGGTATTCAAGAATTAAGATTCTTTTCTTTTTTTCTGTTGTATACTTCTTCAGGTAGCCATTTCAGTTTCCAATCAGTGAGTCTAAAGTCATTTATTAATTTAAGACAGAAATGTACTTTTATATCATGTCAATAATAACAGAATTTGTGGGGCCTTGTCTCCTAAAATAAAATGCAGGGTTCCAGACTTAAAACACTTTTATTTCCTCATCATCACTAGACTTGATCATCTTAGTTAAAACAAATTATCAACCTTGATAATAGAAGCATTAATTTGTTTTATTAAACAAAATTTCTCATTATTCTTCCCTTGTTAATCTTAATGTATTTAGTCACATTTTTTCTTTTGTCACTGTTATTTTCATTCTAAAAATGGACCCTAGAGGAGTAGAAATTATGTGAGCAATCTGGATTATAGTAGCATACCACCTTTAGTATCCTTTAATCTTTAAAGTTCTCATTTCCATTTATATGACTTACCTAGAATCATTCGGTTAGAAAGGTGTTGGAATTAAGTAATAAAATTTCTAACATTTCTTTGATGCTAAGGGAGAAAGACTACTTTGACAAATGTGTTGTAGGAGATAGGTGGGGAATCATAAGTTTTAAAGTTAGAAGGAACTTTAAAATCACCTAATTATGCCTCCTCTAGTTCACTTTCTGCTATAGGACTCTGCTTCCTAAGTGATTAAAAGATGCTAACAATGAATTGAATTCCTTTCAAAATTACTGTGATGGGGGCGGCTAGGTGGCGCAGTGAATAGAGCACCTGCCCTGGAGTTAGGAGGAACTGAGTTCAAATCCGGCCTCAGACACTTAAAACCAAAACTAGCCGTGTGACCTTGGGAAAGTTACTTAACCCCAATTGCCCTCCAAAAAGCCAAAAAAAAAAATTACTGTGATGGCACTTTAAGTACTTTTGGGCCAAGGGGAAGACTTGGTATTTCTTAAGTTCTCACTTGCTGTACATGTATTTCCCACATATAAGTATGATGTGTATTGCTGAATTATGAGTCAAATGCTGAATGTCTTTTAAAGGTTTCTGTCTTAGTCAGATTCCATAATATATTCTCATACAAATGTTGATGTTTTTGTTTTTTTCAATTTACCATTCATAGTTGTCATTTGCAGATTGTGGGAGTGCTATAGTATACCTTTTATCCCAAGTATAATTAGTTTTATTGAGGTGGTTTTCATATTTTATCAAAAGCCATATTTATAGATTTTTTAAAAATCTTTTCCTTTTTTTTAAACCAGTTAACAAGCATTTATTAAGTGCTAATTGCATGCCAGGTACTATGCTTAAATGCAGGAAATACAAAGAAAAAAAATAGTTGCTATTCTCAAGGAATTTGAATTCTAGTGGGGGAGGTAACACTTCTAGTTACAGTATCATCTTAAAACAGCAAGCGTGTGAACATTAAAATTAACTGGGGGGAAAAAAAGATTAGAGAATTATACTGTTTTACAGCTTTGAAACTGGAGGCTTTAATTTTTAGCATCAGCTACTATTCTAAATTAAGAAGTAAGCCATATAATTCACATGCGGTTTGAATGATTTTGCTACAATGTGGTTTTAACATTCATGTTAGAGGTAGACCCCAGTAGTTACATTGTTCAAGTTCATCTTTGGGATAAAATGAGACACTCCCAAGTAATTGAGCAGTTAGTGTTTACTTAGCACTAACATAGCTTTTATAGATATAGCCCCACCTTGTCTCCATATAGAAATGCATCTGTTCAGAAGAGCAGGTTGTGGTGACTTGCATGGTCTTCAGAAACCATCTAAGGCATAAGGGCCCAGACCAGATATGAGGGTGACCAAGAGGCTGGGAACAAGAGAGGCAGAACTGGAAACTTGCTTACCCCCTACTCCCAATCCTGTCTTTTCCCAGTCCATAGTGTGTGAGTAGGGGTGGATATTGGTGGAGATAACTGGTCCTGTCACAATACCACATGTTGGAGTTTCCCATTACCTCTTAACTAGTGTGAACAATTAAAATGAATCCTTTGTCTAAAATATTGTTTGAAGAGATAGGGTTTCCTTTTGGGCTCTGATATCAACCCCAAATTTCTTGGAGAAGGAAAATACTTTGGTGAGGTATTTAGACTTGTTTCCATTCCTCATCAAAAAATTTCCACGTATACTTTGGTCTCCGACTATCCAACTGTTTTCTTTAGTAAAAGGAAAATCCCAGTCTAGCAAGTATACTTTTTTTTTTTTTGCATTTAGCAAATAGTATTTCTTGAGTATGTTGAGCATGGATATATGTATGTGTCTAAAATAACTCTAAATTGGTGATCTGAGTAAGTGTATGTCAGGTTCAAGAAAAGAGTGAAATGATTGTACCATTTCACTCTTCTCTGGTGTAACCAATATACTGCTTAGTTTTTCTGTATTATTAAAAATAACTCTAATTTTTCAGATAAGTGGGTAGTTTTTCTAGTAATCTGTCTTATGAAACTGCATCTTGCTTCTTGGTAGATAAAAACAGTGCTGCATTTTCTGAAGCATCTTCCTTGTGGTAAGGAGTTATGTCATGAAATTAAAGCAATAGGTTTGACACTATAGAAAGGATAGATGTATAGAACTTCAGGTCTTTGTTCAGCCACAGCTGAAATGGACAATATGAGCATATATGTCATAGGTTTGGGATTATGAGTTGACAGTCATTTGTTTTTCCTTTCTCCTGTGTCTTATGTTTTACTTTTCAAAATATTTTTTTTGCTGGTTTTTTTTTGGAGGGCAATTGGGGTTAAGTGACTTGCCCAAGGTCACATGGTTAGTTTTTGTGTTAAGTGTCTGAGGCCAAATTTGAACTCGGGTCCTCCTGACTCCAGGGCTGGTGCTCTATTCACTGGGCCACCTAGCTGCCCCCCTACTTTTCAAAATATTGAAACAGTTTTGTCAAATGTGTAACAAACAACCAGTGATACAAAATGAACCCTCTGAGCAATCAGACTGCTCTTTGGTTATATCATTTACATCATAGATTTTCATTAGGTCAGAGGACTCTATCTAGATATCAGTCAGTAAGGACGTATTAAATATCTACTATGTGCCAATTGTAGTGTTAGGTGCTAGAGAGAGAGAGACAAAATTGAAACAGTACCCATCCTTAAGAATTTACATTCTACAAGGAAGACAACATGCATATATAAATAGATATATAAAAAACACAGACAAGCTGACCCTGGGTGAAAGCACTAGCAGACAGGGTGACCAGGAAAGGCTTCATGCAGGTGTCTCTTAAGCAGAATCTTGAAAGAAACCAAGAGTCTGGGGTTAGTGGTAGGGAGAAACAGCATTACAGGCATCAGGGAAGTACAAAGGCATAGGGGATAGGAATGGAGTTTCAGGTAAAAAGAAAAGCAGGACCAGTATGGCTGGCCTGTAGGAGCCATGGAGAAGAGTAATGTGTGACAAGGCCAACAAAGCAATATGGGGCCAGATTTTGAAAAGCTTTGCATGCCACACAGGAGTTTCTTAACTGTGTGTTTGGAGGGAGGGGAATGGAAGGGAACAACATAATCAGACTTTCACATTAGGAAAATACCTGACTGCTCTGTAGAGGATATATTGGAATGGGGAGAGATTTGAGACAGGGAATCATTTAGGAGGCTATTGTAATGGTCCAGTCAAGAAGTGATGAGAGGTGTGAGTGGAGAGAAAGGGACAGTTGCAAGAAATGTTATAGTGATAGGAATGAAAAAATTTGACAGCTGATTGGATATGTGGGATGAGTCATAGTGCAGCCTCAGTATCACCTTCAGTTCCTCTAGCCTGGGTGACTAGAAGGATGATAGTGCCTTCAGCAGAAATATAAAAAGTGTCCACATTCAGCATATAGGAGGAGGTGGATGCCTACTGGACAACAAGTTTAAAATGTTCGTTAGGCAGTTTGTAATGTAGGACTGAAGCTCAGGAGAGTAACTAGAACTGGATCCATAGATCTGGGAGTTGTCAGTGTAGAGAATGATAATTAAATCCATAGGAGCTGATAAGATCAGCAAGTAGGAGAGTCTTGAGAGAAAAGCAAAAAGAACCTAAGAGAGAACTTTTGGAGTATATCCAGTTATGCCAATAGATATATATCTAATTGTCTATAGATATACATGTATAGTGAGATTAATTTTTCATGCCACTAATGAAAAAATTGTTTTTTCTTTTAGGAAATAATGTAAAAGGTGTCTCCAGGCTCCTGATCAGTGAACAAGGAATTGAGACAGAAAACCAAGCTCATGTTTTCTCCTGATCAAGAAAATCATCCATCTAAGTCACCAGTAAAATATGGTGAACTCATTGTCTTAGGGTAAGATTTCGTAGAAACAGAATAGTTATCTGGCAAAAACAGGAACTGTGGAGTCTGTGAAGCTATAAAATAGTACTGTTGGGTCAGGCTGCTACAAAAATGAAAATATTTATTTATGTATCATTCTATTCTAAAGCTTTCAAAATGCTATTCAGACACCAGTCTCATATTGTTGATGAAAATAGCATGTTTGATAAATGGGGAAACTAGACATTTAACCAAGGCCACAAAACAATTCATTAAAAGCTTTACCTCATGTTTTCTTTCACATTGCTCACAAGATAACAGGTTTACCACACTGAGCTTGGCAAAAGATCCATAGCCTTTTCCCCTGTTATAAATACTCTTTACAAAAAGAACATGATTCTTACTGCTCTGTTGCCCCTTTTGTTGAATCTGTAAAACATACAGTGGCATCTCATCTGTATACTTCATAGATATACTCCCTGGATTTAGAAATCAGAAGTAATTCATTGATTTGTTCTGTCTTCTGTAACTAGTTGACCAAGTGAACCAGTGGCCAGGGTTAGCCTCTAGTACCTAGCTCAACTCCCACAGGAAACTACTTCACACAGTCCAAATATCTACAGTAGTAGTGAAGTTGGTACAGATATTACATGTATGAAAATGTTCAGTGCCACAGAGAAGAGAGTTAGTAATTGAGAAAGCAGTGGGGTGTGATGGGAAGTGCTAGAAGTCAAGAGCTCTATCACTTGTGTCACTTTGGGCAAGTCATTTAATTTGTAGTCCAGGAATTCTTGACATGGGGTCCATGAAATTTTAATAATATTTTGACCATTGTATTTCCCTGTAATTGCTTTCCTTGGCAATCCTGCATATTTTATTTTATAATTTAAAACCATTCTAATAAGAGGTCCAGAGGCTTCACCTGTCCAAGAGGTTAAACATAAGAACCCCTGCTGTAAGTTCTAATTGTCTAGAGAAAAGGGCATTAGAAAAGACAATCTTTAGACTTCTTCCTACATCTAAAACTTTGCTGAGTACTATCAGAAATAAAGCTTTTGGAATATATTTTGAATTTAGTATAGTAGTAAATGTATTGTTTCACCTCTAAACCATACAGATTTCAGGTAATAGGATGAACAAATAGTTCTTAACTTCTGAGAAAAAACTGTGTTAAGTCTTGAGAAAAAACTGTGTTAAGTCTTAACTCCCTTAGCAAGAGAATTGAGAGCCATTTGAATAACACTTTGAAATACCTTCTCCGTATTTTTCCATATCACATTCATTTCCACCTAGCATTTTGTTGTCTTTTCCTACTGATTTCTCTTAATTCCCCACCACAGCAGTCAATTTTGTACATGATGCTCCTTTCTTTAAAATGAAAGTGATATTTCCCCCTAACAGTCTAGAAGTAACAAAATAAAGCTGGAAAGGCTTCTTAATTTTATGCTGTTGCTACTTAGAAAAATACTTTGAGCTTCAGATGTACAGTATAAGGACAGACAAAACACAGATCTTTAAGGAGGAGGAATGAGTCAGAACTAACGAGAGGTTAGTAAAGAGGACAAGACACTGCAGTGGGACTAATGGCACCACACTGGTTTAGAACACCAAATTATTGAATTAATGGATTAAATTCCCCAGTGTGAGAGAGGCAAAGATTATCTGTAATAGATGTTACATATATGCGATGTGTTTATATTTTTAAATTATCAATATAATCTCTGAAATCCAATATTCCAAGCTTTAAAAAGTATATTATCCATGCCAACCAGTAATCTTTTCTGGTCTAAACTTGGATTAGACAAGAATTCAAGGAACAGCATTCGGTTCTTTAATTTAAGGTAGTTAACTACATTTTTGGCTTTGTAGTCGTTGGTCTCTACTGCAGGCCTATGTCAGACTTTTAGAAAAAGATGAAAAGAGTGGTCCAGTGTTGGACTGATGCAGCTCAAGATGGGATATAGGTCTAACCTGGAAAGGAAGGAGATAATTCTGAACCTCCTACTTATTTGGTCCTTTGTTAATATTAGCCTGATCTCTTACAACCATTGGTTCTGGAGACGGGATCTGAATCAGTAGAGAAAAATGTCCATACATCTATCTTCTAGTTGGCATGCATCTCAATTGAATAGGTAGCCTATTTACATATTTCTGCCAACACAATGTGTGTGTGCATTTGAGAGTTAATTTTCTTCAACTAACACATCTGAAAATTCCTTGTTTCAAAAGTTCAGCTATTTAAAGCTTTTGCTCCACAACTAAAGCAGATTCTATTTTGAACAATACGTACTGTACTTTTAAAGGTTGTATTAGCACATGCAAACAGTCACCATTTTTTTACAAGTGAGTCATAAATAGATAGCAGCTCTGCCATTAATCAGCCCTTGATTATCTTTGATAGTGAAGGGAGAAAGGAGTGCCATTAATTCAGAACAATAGATAATCCAAGTCATTTCTCTGTAGCTGTGAAACAAGACGAGGCTGCTTACAGATTGTTCCCTCTTCTCCCTCACCCATCTCCACCCCTGACCAATCCCCCTTCTTTCAGCAGCTGGTATGGGAATCACCTATGGAGGGGAGAAGATTCTGAATGTAGATAAAACAGTTTCAGAGATAGTTGAGAATTTACTTTGTAAGAAAAAAATGTTCAAAGGTTATAATCATAAGTAATCTCTTAACTTTTTTTCCCTCCTCAGGTATAATGGGTCACTCCCAAATGGTGATAGAGGAAGGAGAAAAAGTAGGTTTGCTTTGTTTAAAAGACCTAAGGCAAATGGGGTGAAGCCTAGCACTGTGCATATTGCCTGCACTCCTCAAGCTGCAAAGGTAATTAGACTTTTGTATAAAAAGGAAAAGTCAGCTTTGAGTGGGGAAATCAAGCATGCTTGAGTTGATTATCCTATTCTGATTTCTCCTCATGGCATAGAGAACTAAAGCTCCGGTAAGCCTTAGTGGATCCCACCAAGTTTGAAAGACTTAGAATGTGGTTTTCTTGACAGATGATGTATCTGACAAACAGTATAAGTTTGAAGGGAGAGAAAGGGGGAGGGAAAGAGAGAGAGAGAGAGAAGGTGTGTTGTGAAAGTGTGTGAAAGGGAGACCTTAAAGCATCTCAAGAAATCCAGACTACTAAGGCATGGAAATGTTATTGTCTGACATCTTTAATCAAAGGTATGAGTTGATTATATTCTATAACATTATTTTCACATTTCTACTTCATCTTCCTTTCTCAGAGCTTGGATAGTTTTCTGTATCTTAATCTAGATTTAAGGGAATACTGGTATTAATTAACATAAAGTTATAAGGAATAGTTTAGATATTATTTCTGTATTCAAGAAGCTTATGACCAAAGTTCATAATTAACACAGATCCAATTTATACCAAAAATCAAACTGTAGTCATTACATCATTTTTTTTTAACATTCAACCCCCAAATTGAGCCCTCCCTTGAATACAAAACAATCTCCTCCCTCAATTAAGAACACCCCAATCAGTGACCATTTATGACACAATAAATTCTGCCCTGGTTGTAGTCTCCTGCCTCTCTGTTTCTTACAGTATTTGGATAGGTATGTAGGATTCAGTACTGATCTCTACTGAGAGACTTTTCAGGGAAAGGAAAAATTAAGGGGAAAGAGGTACTTAGGTTTTCTCTTCTCCTATGACCTTTCTCCCATTATGACACAGTGGCTCTTAACATATATGCAACCCTTATTTGGACATTCAGCATGTCTTCCTAATTAGGGTCTTAGCCTTCAGTCTCTTTCCTTTCCAGTCCATTTTTCACACAGCTGCCATATTAATGGTCCTAAAGCATAGAACTATGTTATTCTTCTGTTCAGGAAACTCCATTGGCCCTCTGTTGCGTAGAAGACACAAGCTCCTCTGTTTGGCATTAAAAGCCCTTCACAATTGAACTTCACTCTGACTTTCCGAGCTTATTGAACAGTCATAATTCCTCTTCATGCATATCTAAACCAGCCTGCATGCCAGTCTTTGTACATGAAACTTTTTTCATGCCATTGGCACCAACTATTCCACATACTTGAAATGCTCTTCTTTCTCATTTGTGCCTTTTGGAACTCCTGGGATCCTTCAATAATCCAGAAATGTCTTTTCCTGCACAAGAATTATCCCTGTTCCCACCCAGATGGTAGGGCTCTTCCTGCCCCCCTCCCTCCCTATTGTGTTGTATTTACTCCAGTTTTGTTTTGTTTTTTACTTAATCTGCCTTCATGTTGTTGGCCCTCTCCCTCATGCCTGATATATCATAGCTTCTTATATTACAAATGCTTGTTGAATGAATAAAGTTGCTATTCATCTACAGCCTTAGCATTCAGCCCAATAAGACCTCATCAAAGACCTAATTTGACCAAATTTTTATCATCATCTTAAAAGTAGAATTAGCTGAAAACTATTTGGAATTTTTGTTTGTTTTTATAAGTATTTTTTCATCAGACTTTGACTTTAATGTATAGCCCATATTTGATATAAAATTCTGTCCTTGTAATGGTTTTTTTTTTGGTTTTTTTTTTTGCTTTTTGGAGGGCAGTTGGGGTTAAGTGACTTGCCCAAGGTCACACGGCTAGTTGTTTGTGTGTGTGTGTGTGTGTGTGTGTGTGTGTGTGTGTGTGTGTGTGTGTGTGTGTGTGTGTTAAGTGTCTGAGGCCGGATTTGAACTCAGGTACTCCTGACTCCAGGGCCGGTGCTCTATTCACTGCGCCACCTAGCTGCCCCTGTCCTTGTAATGTTTTAATTACTTACAGATAAACCATCATTTTGAGACCAAGTAAAAATACACTGTATTGAAACTTTAATCAGTATACATATTTGTTCATTAGCTTCTTTTCTGTGGAAAAGTTAGAAGTATAGTCACATCAGCATCATGTTCATTTCCTTTTGTGATGCTTAATCATTCCATGTACCTTTTTATGTCTAGCCAGCATATGGCTAACACTTGGCATCACTAATATGTGTCTCTCATAGCAACATCTGTGAGACTAAAAGCATGGGCAGAAGAACCTGTTAAATCTGCTTTTCTAAAGATTTATTCTTTTATTCTAACTTTATTCTTTTGTTTCAAAAAGATTGTTATTCCATTCATACATGTCTAATAATTTTTGAGTATCTTTTTAAAATGGTTTTAAGAAGTGTCTTTAGTCTTATGTAGTCTTTTGGTTTAGATTATTTAATTTTAGTATTGTATGATAGGTAGACCCAAAGATTTATGGTGTGTTTTTAAATCTTATTAAGAATTAAAAGTCAAACATTTGCTGCTTTGGTGCATTGTTTCTAAAATCTGTTATAGCAAGGACTTAGCAAATATTGCTCTACTAACATTTAAACCATCTCATTTTATGTTTAAAATCTGTATTGTGTGATTATAAAGACCTAGAGGATGGGTAGGAAAATGCTAGGGTACTGTGTGTCTTGGTGTGTCTGGAGGATGCTATGATGTTTTTGGTGCTGGTTTTGTTTCAAGAGTGGGTCTCATCCCACAGATTTGCCTAGATCGTTTTTTGTGTTTTTTTTCCTTCATCAAACCACGGGAATTGAATTAAATCCCACAATTGATATAATTTCATTATTGGCCACTATTAGTCCTAAAATTCAGGGGAAAACCAAAAATTTAAGCAGATTTATTTTTCATAACAATTATGGCTTTCTTGTTTTGATATATAAATATTCTGTTATCATTGTCTTCCATGCTTAGTTGTGCTATTTACTTTTTCTTTCCTAGGCAATAAGCAATAAGGACCAGCATAGCATATCATATACCTTGTCTCGAGCTCAGACAGTGGTCGTTGAATATACTCATGACAGCAACACTGATATGTTCCAGGTATCTCCAAATCTGCGTTTTTTTTTTTATTCAGGAAAATAACTATTTTGCTCTATTAATTATTCTTCTGCTACAGTTAAGAATTGCTATTAAAAAACAAAAATATTTTAAAAGTATTCTATACTAATTTATACAGCATATTCTACACACACTCCCAATTGAAACAAGACCATTCTAGATTATACATTGGCAGATTATTTGCATTGCACATTATCCATATGTGGTTAGCATAGGTATGGATTGATGGTTGGTAGTAGCTCAGAATGCTGTTCTCTGGAGGAGAGCTGTAGTTTAGGTCCTGCCCAGGGGATTATAGAGAGGTGATTGACTGCAAGGTGAGTTAACTGTAATCAGTTCTGCCTTCTTCATCTCTTACCAGGACAGTGCTACTGATTATATAGACTTCTGGGGACTAGGTCACTTTCAACTCAAACAGTTGTAAATAAATTTCATCAAATCTTCATCCTTAACTTTGGATTTGGAATGTTCTTTTTTTTTAAACACTTAACCTAAAAAGAATTTTTTTTTAAATTCTTGATCATGTCCTATTAAAGGGAGTTCTGAGGTCAAATAGGAAAAGAATCTTATGTACCAAAAACTCTCTTTGAAGTTTTTCAAAATACACTTTTAATGAATTATGGGGCCTTTCTTAAAGTATCCTCTGTGCAGGTCATGTTTGTATCTAATGAACTTTTTTAAACATACTGCTATTACTATAGCAGTCTCAATGGATTAGAGATCTTGTTAGATCCCACAACAAAGTTGTATTGTAAAAACAAAGTTATACTGAGTTTTAACATTGGTGTTTTTCACTGACAGCCAATTAAATTGTCATTTGGCATAATTTGTAAATGCAGTTTTTCATAGGATTGGATAATTCTTCCTAACATAAACACTTTATTGTGACTTTACTGATAGAAAAGCCAGACATTTTTACATTGCATCAAAGTAGTTATTTTTAAAAACCATTGTACTGTACTCTGTCAAAGAACAAACTCCTCTGACATATTAGTTTGTGCCTTGAAGAATTGGCTTTCTCTTAGTATCTCTGGGACATAGTTGTCTGGACCAGTAAGTTTTCCAGTCAGCTAAATATAGCTTCCAAATGTATTTTTTGCCGTATCTGGCAAAAGAAATAGATGTATTTTATTCTCATTGTTTCCTCCCCAAAAGCAATCAGTTAGGCTGTGTATCTTCTATTTTCTTTAACAGTCAGCAGGAACAGATTTCAGGTACAGTTTAATACTAGGACCTCTAACACACACTTTTGGAATTCGATAACATTTTAAAAATTCACTTTCTTTTTGATATGCAGCTTCATTAATACTATGGGTTTATCTTTTTCAACTCTAATCTGTAATGAAGAAGGCCCTTCCTGCCAGCGTGAACAGTTCTATATTCACCCTTCATCCCATCTCCTTTTATCTTCCCTAGAAAATTGCCACCACAATCACTCTCTTTGCTGCCTCCCTGCCTATTTTCTCCCACTGAGCCTATCTCGCCTTCATGCACACATGCACACGCACACACATGCACACGCACATGTACACACACCCCTTCAGTTTCTCCTTATCCACTGATTTTGGTTTTTTGGCTGATCACAAAATACCAAGCTTTCCCCTATCCTTTATCCTTCACTAGCCCTATCATCTTCTCAGGCTTGGGCCTATATTTTTCATCCTTTTTACAGATTAAACTCCAAGAAAAAAAAAACTGTTTGTGCTCATTATCTCCACTTCCTCTTCTCCCACTCGGTCCTCAGCCTTTCTCAAGATAGCTTCCAACCCTCACCACTCAGCTTAACCTTCGGCTCCCAAAGCTGCCGGCGATCTCTTCATTGTCAAATCCAGTGACTTTTTCTCAGTCCTCCTTCTTCTTAACCTCTGCAGCATTTGGCAGGGTTGACCATTCTTTCTTCTCTGGGTTTTCATGAAACTGCTGTCTCGATTCTCCTCCTACCTCTCTGATCCTTCTGGGCTTCCTTATTAGCACATCATTGATATTGTTCCCCCTCCAGCTCTAGGTGTTTTCTAAAATTCTGTCCTGGACCACTCTGTCTTCTCTGTGCAGTCACTCTCTTAGTCATCTCATCAGTTCCTGTGGGATTCAGTTATCTTTGTGCAAATGAATCCCAGATACATATCCAGCTCCAGTTGCCCATCACTAACTATTAAACATTTCAAACTGAATTTCCCATTGCTGTCTCAAACTCTAGCAAAACCAGAATATACTCTCATCCCCAAGCCCACCCTTCTACCCAGCTTTTTTATTTCTCCCAAAGATACTGATATCATTCTTGGTTTTGCAGCGCTGAAGTTATCCTTGGTGCTTCGCTCTGTCATCTCGCATATGCAGTGATTTGCTAGATCTTATCATTTCTGCCTCTACAACATATCTCACATCTGTCCCCTTCTTTTTACTCACACCACCTCTCATTGGACTTTTGCAGTTGTTTCCTAATGAATATCACTGCCTCAAGTTTCGGGCCCCTCAGGCAGTCTTCCATACAACTGCCCAAGTAGTTTTTCTAAAATGTTGATCTGACTATGGTTGTTACCTCATTCACACCCTTCAGTAAATTCCAGTGGCTCCCTATTACCTCTGTGCTGAAATGCAAACTTCTCTGATTTTTAAAGCCCTTCCCAGCTTGGCCCCATCCAGCCTTACATAGTTATCCTCTTTCCTGCACTCTGTGGTCCAACCAGACTAGCCTTCTTGTGTTCATGACATGTGACTCTTAATCTCTGAACTTTGCGCAGGCTTTCTGTCCTTTTGTCCTTAAAACATACTCCCTCCCCACTTCCACCTCCTAGAATTCATAATTTTCTTCAAAACTCAGCTCAAGTGCTGACTTCTGCATGAAGCCTCTCCCGATTTTCACCCCTCTCAATCCCCACCCCCCAAAAATTCACTTTGTTTTGTGTGTGTGTGTGTGTGTGTGTGTGTGTGTGTGTGTGTGTGTGTATTAAATCTCCTTCTGTGATACATGCTGTCTTCTCTGGTGTAATGTAAATTCCTGGAGGACAGAGATTATTCATTTCTCCCTTTGTTTCTTTATCACCAACTTCAGTGCCTGGAACATAATAGATTTTTGGCACAAAGGATCTTTTAAATTTGGGAAACATCAGTGTACTTTGTAAAAGCCTTGTGCTATTTCTTCAGGTGCACAAGAAGCTAGAAATAACAAAGAAAGGCATTCTATCTAATAATGCCTGTAAACCAGACAATTGAGGCATTTTTAATGCTATCCAATGTAGGGATCACTGTCTAAAAAGTTCAGAATCTAAAAGCACCTGTGGGGCTGAGGATCACAGCCCAGGTGCTGAGCACACAGGGAGGTTTCTTGTGAAACCACTCGCCTCATGAGTAGCAGCTGAAAAAGCTGGCTTGGCTTCTCCTCCATTGGTCAGTTCCCTTCTGGTGCAGGTGAGAATCATGCTACCTCTAGGGCTCTAGGATATTTAAAGAGGACTCTACAATACAATAAAGTCAGCTGCTGTACATCTCTCTCTGGCCTTTGGTCTCTTCAGTCCCTCCTGAGAATGCAGCCTAAGACTGGCCCTTAGGCTCCTGAGTTAATTGGCTGCTACAATCCAAAAAGATAAAGTGAAAGCCTTCATACTTCCCAAAAGGTACAGTTTTGTTTACAAGTACATTTGTGGCAATATAAGACTAATGAGGTTCAGTGAAACAAAGAATCCTTTTCCAAATCCTTGGTTTGGTTAGAAAATAATTTTTTTCTCTAGTATCTACACTTTTCAGTTTATCTCCTGATATAAACTAACGAACTAGACTTACATGCAGACATGTGAGATATTAACTCAGTTGGAAAAGTGTTTCAAGGTATCATTTGATGGAGGCAGCTCTCAAAATGAAATTAATTTAAGTGGAAAATAACATTTGCCATGGTATAGGGATAAAGTATTAGGAAGGTTTTAAATCTATATATAATTCAGCTATCAGGCAGTCTCAGATATATAAAGCACAGAAGGGAACTTTTAGAATAGTGAATGGAGAGAATACTGGCCTTGGAGCCAGAAGAACCAAGTATATTCTGGTTTTCTTACTAGCTAGATGACCTTGTTCAAGTCACTTAACATTTATAAACCTCAGTTTCTTCATCTGTAAAGCAGAGGTGAGGTGGGGAGAGGAGGAAGTTAATATCTGACCTGCTTAGTTCATGCAATTGTCATAGGAATAAAATTAGAAAATATGTATATGAAAGCAAAGTGGTATATGTGCCATGCTCGCGCGCGTGCGCGCGCACACACACACACACACACACACACTTTGAATAGCCAGAGTATAATTCACTAAAAATGCATTGTATTCCTAAAGAAACTTCTATAAGCTCCTTTCCAAACTAAGTTTGCACAGAGTTCTGACAAGTTCTTTGGCTTCTCTACCTGTAGCATATATTAGATGCAAAAATGCACTAGTTAAAAAAAAACAAAAAAAACATGGCTTTTGAGGACCATTAAGTATAGGGACGCATTCCTAAACACACCTCAAAAGCCTCCGAGGACATAATAGTACAGTTATTACTGTTCACAATGGCTGCATTTGGCAGTGATCCTAAGTCACTAAAAAGTTTTTATATTCAGTATATTCTAAGTAGGCAGGGGAGTGTGTAGAATTCTTGTTAGAAAGGTTTCTAGGGGCAGCTAGGTGGTGCAATGAATAGAGAGCACTGGCCCTGGAGTCAGGAGAACCTGGGTTCAAATCCAGCCTCAGACACTTAACACTTACTAGCTGTGTGACTTTGGGCAAATCATTTAACCCCAATTGCCCTCCAAAAAAAAAAAGGTTTCTGTTCTAAGCATTTAAAATAACCTTTGATGTTTAAAGGTACTAACCTTCATCTGGCTAGAAGGATTCCAGATAAAAGCAAATTTTCTATAATAAAGTCACAAGTCTATACTTAAATTCATGCTACAAAATGATTATTAGATGCATTCCTCCAAAATGATTGGTTTCTAAGGACATAACAATCTCACATCTAAAAGTGGTAACTTTGAACCTTGGAAACTTAAGAGAGTTTTGTTGCTCTAAAAACCCTTTTGTTTTCCACTATGTTAAATAAATTTTCTTCAGGGATTTTATAATCTTGTATTTCTTCCCCAGATTGGACGATCTACTGAAAGCCCCATTGATTTTGTGGTAACTGATACAGTTCCTGGAAGTCAAAGCAATTCTGATACACAGTCAGTACAAAGTACTATTTCAAGATTTGCATGTCGAATCATATGTGAACGGAATCCTCCCTTTACAGCCAGGATATATGCTGCAGGATTTGACTCATCAAAGAACATCTTTCTTGGGGTAAAAAATCTTTTTTTCCTGAATCAGGCTTTATACTTATACCAGCTTGTAATTCATAATTACAGATAAATGGATGTTCTTTCGTTGTTGCTCTTCTTAGGAAAAGGCTGCTAAGTGGAAGACTGCAGACGGGCAAATGGATGGTTTGACCACAAATGGAGTTCTTGTTATGCATCCACGCAATGGTTTTACTGAAGACTCTAAACCAGGGGTATGGAGAGAGATCTCAGTTTGTGGAAATGTATTCAGCTTGCGTGAAACCAGATCAGCTCAGCAAAGAGGAAAGATGGTAAGTTGGGAGAGAACTTTTTAATTCCATTTTCCACAATCAGGAAGGCACCAGCTCTTCAATAGTGACTTGAAATAAATAGATTCTTATACTTGCAAAAAACCTGCTTCTTCGTACCTACTAATATAAGATGTGTCTGTATGCACAAGGTTTACATATAAATTTTGTCATGTATAAATAGACTAAATATGATGCTAGAAGGTAACTCATCATTTTACATTCTTGTGATTACCTTCTCCTGTCTCTCATATTTATTATATGATTCTGAAATCCAGAATTTCCTAAATTGAAAGCTACAAAGGATGAAATCTGGGTGGTGGTTGATTCTGTTTTAACCAGCTACATTTGTTTGGGGGTTTTCCCATCTTTTGCCTGTGTGTTTTCATCTGGTTCAAAATATCATTACCATTTCAGTTATCTGCCATTACCTTGCAACTTAAAAAGCACATGTCATTTTCTCAAGTTACAGTATCTTCATTTCCAAACATCTCTTTTGTAATGACTGTGCCCCGAGGATTTTGCTGAGTTCCTTAACAGCAGTAATGGGATATTTAGTGTTCTTTATAAGCAACATCAAAAACTAAAATGATTATGTGTAAAGCCAAATTAACACTGCCTCTTCTTTCCCTTCGTGGCTCTTTCACCCCACCCCAGGTGGAAATTGAAACCAACCAGTTACAGGATGGCTCCTTGATTGACCTATGTGGTGCCACCTTGCTGTGGCGGACAGCAGAAGGCCTTTCACACACTCCAACAGTAAAGCATCTGGAAGCTTTGAGACAGGAGATCAATGCTGCACGGCCTCAGTGCCCTGTTGGGTTCAACACACTTGCTTTTCCTAGTATGAAAAGAAAAGATGTCGTTGATGAAAAGCAGCCCTGGGTGTATCTGAACTGTGGCCATGTTCACGGGTATCACAACTGGGGAAACAAAGAAGAGAGAGATGGGAAGGACCGTGAATGCCCCATGTGTAGATCAGTTGGCCCCTACGTCCCCCTCTGGCTCGGCTGCGAAGCTGGATTTTACGTGGACGCTGGCCCTCCGACTCATGCCTTCAGCCCTTGTGGGCATGTGTGTTCAGAGAAAACAACTGCCTACTGGTCCCAGATCCCGCTTCCTCACGGCACTCACACTTTCCATGCGGCCTGCCCCTTTTGTGCACACCAGCTGGCCGGCGAGCAGGGCTACATCAGACTCATATTCCAAGGACCTCTAGACTAATAAACATGCATTAGGGTGGCACTAAATTTATAAGCTAAATGATGCAGGTTTTTCCCACCAATTGTCTACAAATTTCTCTGCTTTGATCATTTGCATTAAGATAAAGACTTTTTTTTTAAAAAAATTTTTTTTTGTATTTGTAACAAAAATTCCTGAACAAAGTCTGGAAAAGTCAAGCAAAGGAATCTGGTACATTTCCAGACTTCCATATTCCGTGTCTGAGTATATATTTTGAAGAAAGAATTAGAGCCTAATTCAATGCCTTCATTTCTGTGTTTTTTGAATCACTCCTCAGTGTCTGAGATGTTTTGTATTACTGAGGTACTGTTGGTTCAAACTATGTTAGTTTACAGTTTGGATGCAAACATTGTAAAATACAACAACATGTACATTAATTTTCTTTTTCTATTTATCTTCTTTATAGAAAATATCTGAGAGTGTATTTGCTAGAGTAGCACAGTCGCGTGACACCCCTGGTGTGGATGCTTTGAGTCGCTCGCTGAGGGCAGGGGTTTGCAAGGTTAGGAAAAACGTTATGAAACAATCTTCTCTCTTTTTAATCAAAAGTAATATTAAATTTGGTAGATTTAGTAGAATGCTTTGTAAAACTGAATTCATGCAAATTACATTGTGTAAGATTTGTTTTTAACCACATTAAAGATAATCAGGAATGATTTTTGTAAAATGTTTCTCTAGTGTGTAGTACTATAATAAAAGAACTTATCACTAAGAAACATTTTATACGCTCCTTTGAATATGCAATTTAATCTAGATTATATATTTTTCTCCCATGATAACTAATCTGTTTTTAGTATTAGCAGCATTCGGCAGGTTTATTTTTTTTTTTAGACACAAACTGTGGTTCATCTGTTCACTGGAAAAATCTTTCATAATTAGAAACTGCATAAATTAGCAAAGAGGGAGAGTGACTTGACTTTTTAGAAAAAGAGATGCTTAAATTGGATGTTCTACATTTGGCCTTATCTACAGATTTGAAGATATAAAGATACAGACATAGAAATACAGTGGTTTGAATGGCAAAAACATGTTTATCTTTGAACCTAGAAGACCAGTACCTAACCTATGGCCTCAGGTCCTCAAAATAATTGATTTACATTAGAACTTTCAGTGAAAATCAGGTTCAAGTTTCAGTATTCCCATAATGCACTGGTCACTTCAGCAGTTTATAGTGAATGATAGTGACAGGAAAACTGAAAGAGATTGTACACAAAGTTTGCTCATGAGACATAGCAGCCTTTAAAACATTGCTTTCAAGAAGCATGAAAAATTCCCTCCTTTTTTCATACACTGAATACATAAAAGTTAGATAGGTATGCTACATCAAAAAAGGGTCTCGTGACACATTTGTAAATCTGTATACTCCAGGATTAGTTTGAGGTTTTTCCACTTAATGATGTTTTTCCTTTGGTTTGAGAAAAAAAAAAGGTATATAATAAAAATTGACAACAGCAAATTCCTGTACTTTGTAGCATAGCTTTGATTTTCTCAGTAAAAAGAACAAAAAAGAATCTTGCTTAGAAGCCATGAACTGTTTTACTTCAGCTGTCAGACTTTCCTTTTTTTAAAAAAAAAACAAAAACAAAAACAAAGAACAATTGTTTGGATTCACTCAGGAAATGCATGTCAGGAAACCTGTATTATAAACATAAGTAACTGCTGTTACACCCTTTTCATAGAAATATAATTGTTTTTGAAATTTTCTAGATTGTTCACATGCATTGTGACTGATGCAACAAAGAAATCAACCCCCGTATTGTATTTGTTTTAATCATTTCTGTTTGGGTTATACCATAGCTAATTTTTTTTGCAATTTAATTTATTCAAACTGTAAGTAAACACTTTTCAAAATAGAAATGTGAAGCTTTTTTCTTTTGGTTTAAGGTGTTTGGGGTTTGTTTTTTTTTGATATGTGGAAAAAGGAGACAGGAATGGGAGACAGGGGATGTGAGATGTGGGGTAGAGAACAGGCTCTCTCACAGGCTGGAAAATTCATTTCAAGGAGGTGAAAGGTGTGTATTGAATATATCACTCCTTTCTCTTTCCAAAGCATTTCTTTACTTAGGATCACTCAACCACTAAACAGTTATTAAGCACCTACTAGGTGCCGGGCACTGTACTAAGTGCTGGGAATACCAAAAGATGCAAAAGACAATCCCCGCCTTAAAGGAATTTACTATCTAATGGGGGAGGCAACATGCAAAAAAAAAAAAAAAAGATACAAAGCAAGCTATAGATAAATAAGAAATAAAAAGTGGGAAGGTACTAGATTTAAGAGGGGTTGAGAAGGGTTTCTTGTAGAAGATAGGATTCTAGAAGCCAAGGAGGTCAGTAGTTGGAGCGGAAAAGGGAGAGGATGAAAGGATACTGGGCATAGGGGACAAGCAAGAAAATGCCCAGAAATGAGATGGAACTTCTCATTCCTGGAGCAACCAGGAGACTGGTGTTATCACGTTAAAGAATGCATGCCAGAAGTAAGGTGTTAGAGACTGGACAGGTAGAAGGAGCCAAGCTAGGAATGGCATTGAATGCCAGACAGCATTTTATATCTGCTCCTGGAAGTATTAGGAAGCCACTGAAATTTATTGCATGGGGGAAAAGTGGGAGTGGGGAGGAAGGGGGTGGGGGAGTGACACAACCATTGGAACCTGTGCTGTAGGAAAATTGCCTTGGAGGACGGGATTGGAATGGAGAGCGACTTGAGGCAGGCAGACCCACCAGCAGGCTGTTGCCATAATTAAAGTGTAGGGTGATGAGGGTCTCAGACGAGGAGAGGACAAATTTAAGAAATGAAATGGGCAGGCCTTGGCAACAGCTGGGTTGGGGGGGGTTGGGAGGAGGAACCTAGGCTGACTCCTAGGACATGAGCCTGAGGGACTGGAAAGATAGGAGGGAGGAAGGCTTTAGAGGGAAAGACAATGAGTTCTGGTTTGGACATAGTGAATTTCACATGTCTACTGGACATTCAGTTCAAGATGTCTGAAAAGTAGTTGGAGATTCTAGACTAAAGAGAGATTGGAGCAGGGATAGGTAGATTTAAAAATTATCCAGCATAAAGATTGCAATTAAATCCATATGAGCCGGTGGGATCAAGTGAAGTGGTATCAAGGGAAAAGAGAATAGGGCCCAGGAAGCACTAGCACAAGTCCCAGAAAGCAGCCAGAGAAAAAAGGGTGGACAGAAGGAAGACCAGGAGAAAGTAAGTGTCCTGAAAGCCTTGAGAGGAAAGTATCGAGGAAGAGGGAGAGCTCCAGCAATGCCAGAGGCTGCAGACAAGTCAAGAGTGAGGCCTGAGAAGACATCTGGAAGGAGCTATGGATGTCATCTAATTTGACCCCCATTTTTTGGTTCAGTTATTTCAGTCTAGTCTGACCCTTCATGATTCTGTTTGGGGTTTTCTTGGCAAAAATACTGGAGTGATTTGCCATTTACTTCTCCAGCTCATTTTATAGATGAGGAAACTGAGGAAAACTGACTTGTTCAGGGTAGCATAGCTAGTAAGTGTCTGAGGTCAGATTTGAACTCAGGAAGATGTCTTCCTGACTACAGGCCTAGTGCTCCATACACTACGTCACCTAGCTGTCCCTATACTCCTGTTTTACATATGAAGAAATTAAAGGCTCAAAGTGGCTATAAATTACCCTCCCACGGTCAGACAGGTAAGTAGAAAGTGGCGAAACTGGGATTTGAACTCAAGTCTTCTTGATCCAAATGTCAAAATGCTGCCTCCTATTTGAGTTATTGAAACAGATTGTCCCTGATTCTAAGGTAGTGCCCTGGTAGGGAATTCGTCTTTTAGGAAACGTGAGTCAGAAGGGACTTCAGGCTCCATCTATTCTAACATGCTTGAACAAAATCATTTAGTAGTTGTTTGTGGTACTGCTTAAATGGTGTCAAAGTGGCCTGAAAGAATTAGGGAACTTCCCAGCGTGTCTAACCTTTCAATAGATTTTACAAAGATTTTACTTATAGAATAAAATTTACCTAGTAGGTGAACTGAGTTTACTGCATAAGGACCTCAAACTTGGAGATGTCAGAAGTCTTAAAAACTCACATTAATATAATGTTGCCTCAGGAAACATTGATAAATTATATTTAAATCTAACTATAACCTCACAAAGTTCCAGTAGGGAGCTACTTGGCCAATCACTGCATTGTTCCTGTGAAACTTAGAAACCTGTAATTTCACACACACACACACACACACACACACTTCCTTACAGTGACCCAAGTTGTTAAATTCTGCCTTTTAGTTTGAGAGAATTTTGAATTTCAGTTCTTCCTTAGTCTGAATTAAGAATATGTGACTGTTCTCTAATGGTTGTATTTGGATCAAGACTTCACGACAACCTCAAGGAGGAAACTTGTTAATATTTTTAGTTTAGGCTTTTTATCCGAGGGATCTCTGGTTCTTCTGACTTGCCCAACAAAGGAAATTAATTTCTTAGCCTCATTTTACCTCATGGTCATGAAGCAAGTCAAAGCAAAAGTTAAGAGCAGTACCACTCAACAGGATTGTTTTCTTTAAACCAGTGGTTCTCAATCTCCCTAATGCTGCGACCCTTTAATACTCATATGTGGGCATATCTGTGTGTATCTGCATGTGGGCAGACCTGCCTGGAGATGGATAGAGAAGCTGTGTCTCAGTTCCTAAGACCATCGGAAATGTGTTTTCCAATGGTCTTACACGACCCCTCTGAAAGGGGTGACCCAAAGGGGTCACGACCCACAGATTGAGAACACTGCTTTAGACCATTAGTAGTCCCATACCTCAATGTATATGGCCTTTCTACAACATGTAAAACAGAGTAGGAAAGTGCTTTCTAGCAATATGAAATTATATTGAGTCATGTCAGAAGTCTTGTATTGCCAGGAATATTACCAAATTTTATCTTTAGCAATTGATGACAGTATGATTTATCATATTTGTAGGTCCCTTAGCATCCTTTAAAGCCAGTAATTTGAAACTTCATCAGATATTTTAAGGTGCCCAAAACTAGCAAAATTGACTGCAGGTTAATTTGATGCTTATTAAGGTATTTATATACCTAGTGCAAGGCACTGGTTTAACAACCATTTCCCTACCTTTCTTATGGGAGCAGAGATGGGAGAAGGTGGAGAGAGGGGAAGTGTTGATGGACATGAAATAACAAAGGAAAAAAGTCCAAAGGCCTGGATAGTTCAGACAAAAAAAGTCAAGACTGATCCATCTTGAGACAAAATATTCTACATGGTGTAGAGCTTTTCAAAAATTGTTTTACTTGAGGGCAAAATTCTCCAGGTGTTTCTGTTTTGGTATGACATTGTATTGTACTGTTGCATGGAGCAAGAAAGTTCCTTTTAAGTGAGACCCATGAGTGCTCCAAAGAAGTTGACCATGTAATCTGCAAAGGAAAAATCTGGGGGTGCATAAAAATGCATAATGCCCTGATTATGACATGTAGTTGAGTGCTCACTGAGTCAGTCTGTCAGTATAGATACGGACAGGTATTACTGATGGGCATTGAGTCAAGCCTAAAATCAAAGAGGAAGGTGAGATAGGACTGGCTTACATTTAGGAAATTATGTAATGATTTAAGTACTCTCCAACTGCTCCCTAACGTAGACGGCCACCATTTCAACCCCAATCCAGTGTATAAATGATTGTGAATCATCAAATACTACAAACTCATAATAATCAAGATTATAACTGGCCTAGGGGCAATGGGGAAACTATCGCAAGATTCAGAAGGCAAAAGCATTTTGATAACAATGACTTGCATGCAAGAAGCAACATGAAAAAGTTATCAAGGACACATATGGTTAAAAAAGGAGGTGGTTTGGTCATGGAGCAAGAGCAAAGAATTACAGAAGGAAAGGTCTATTGTTCAGTTGTTTCAGTCACATCCATCTCTTCATGACCGTATTTGGGGTTTTCTTTTTACAGTTTCCTTCAGCTCATTTCACAGATGAGGAAACTTCAGTTAAATGGCTTAACCAGTGTCACATAGCTAATAAGTGTCCAAATCAGGATTTGAACTCAGGCCTTTGTGACTCCCAGTTGGGTGCTCTATCGGCTGTGCTACCTAGCTGCCCATTGGGAAGATCTAGTGTTATGCTATTCTCTAAAATATACTAAAAGACAAATAGGAAACTACTGGGGAGATCTTCTTTGGATGATTTATAGAACATGAGTCAGGACCAGAAGGGACAGGTTGAGTTTCAGTCTGCATTTGTGAAGAAAATATCCATGGATCCAAAAAATGAGTTAATGTTTTTTTAAAAGTTTTTAAATTAATTTAATTCAAAATCACTTTCCTTCACTTTGACTTTTACCAGGCAAAGAGAACCTGGTTCCACAGCTGGAGTAAGATGCCAGTGGCAGAACCTATAGCTGGTTCTGCTAACCTGACAAGTTAGTGAAATGAAATACTAAGCCAGAACTTTGGGGAATCCAGGTAAACTTGGCAGAGAAAGAACAATGGGCAGCATTCCTTGTTTTTTTATAGTGTGGCTACATCTTACAAGTCATGTAAAACTTAAGGCCTGACTCTCAGAAATTTATTTTATGGTTTATTTATGGTTTCAGTACTGTTAGGCACTTAAAATAGACTCTTTTTATTTACAAAAGTATTTCTATTCCCCCTTTAATACAAAATAATGATTTAAGTAATGTTTGGGTAGAGTTTCACAAGTACGAGGAATTCCTCTGACAGGGCTGTTGTCCAATTGTTATCCACAGTCTAGTCTTTGGATATCGGGATTTAGATGTTCCTTTGCTATGAGGGCAGGTTGCAGTGGGCACTTCATCAGCGTAAATAAAGAGACTGAGTGAGGTGGGTTCAGAAAAGGTAAGATGAGTCTCCTGCCCTTTTTAGTTGTCCTTAACTTAATGTTTCCTGTGACTGAGTAATATCAATCAGTGGATGCTAATTAAGCCACCAGAAGGGTAGCTAGGTTTCAGGCCTAGAGTCAAGAAGACTCATTTTCCTGAATTCAAATCTGGCCTCACACAGTAGCTGTGTGACCCTGGGCAAGTCACTTAACCCTGTTTGCCTCAGTTTCCTCGTCTGTAAAATGAACCGGAGAAAGAGATGGCAAACCACTCCAGTATCTTTGCCAAGAAAACCCCAAATGGAGTCACAGAGTTGCACATGACTGAAAAACAGCTAAACAACCAAAACTATAGGCCAGGCAGCGTTCAAAGCACCGCTTTACATGTGTGAAATAACATCTTTTATATTTTAACTCTTTGAAAGGCCTTGAGTCTCGTTATCAGCTATACTATGGGAATTAAGGTAATTCAACCCTTTGACAACAACAAATTAATCATCTCTACATTTTTTCTCCTTAGTCCTGTGGCATAGTGCAATAGTGACATAGCCGCTGATGGGTAATCTGTGGTCTCTTCACTTAGGGAATTCTGTTGCCTCTCAGAAGGGCTGCTAAGGCAAAGAACCATCAGTGAATTACAGAGTTGTGTCCAGTATATCATTCCAGTATATATATGAGGAGAAGAGACACCTAGATTATTAGCTAATGGGGAAATTTCTGGGAGTCTTTAGTTTGGAAATACAGCACAAGACAATGACTTTTACTAGGTCAAATGCAACAATAAGACTTTGTATGGAAAACTTGAAGGGTGTCATCATTAAGCCTCAGGCTCTCAGACTTGATTTGGAAATGTTTTCTATTTTTTAACTGGGTTTTTTTTTTCTTGTCATTATTGATATTTTAATTCACTATTAAACAGACCAGGAAAGAGAGAGGTATATACTACTGAAAGAGTATGATAACAAGTGCCATACTTGTCGTTTAAAATTTTTATAAAATTTTATAAAAATTTTAATATGAGCTTAGAGGTAGAAATTGGGACAGTTTTCTCCTAGACTCTGGAAATCAGGAAGCCCTGAATTAAAATCTCACCTCAGACACTTGCTAACTGTGTGACCCTGGACAAGTCACTTAACCTTTGCCTCAGTTTACTCAATTGTAAAGTGGAAGTAATTATAGCATTTACCTCCCGAGTATGTTATGAAGATGAAATTACATATTTGTAAAGCACTCTACGAACTTAATGCTAGCTATTATTATTATGACGTATGTCAATTTTATGTTGGTCATTGTTGCAAGGCTTGTATTTATCACCGCTATTGCTTTACCTCCCCGTTCATTTCACAAGCCCTTTCATTACAACTTTTAACCCCAACACTCGAGCATGATTGCTCTTGCCATAGTTACTAACAATGTCTTTTAAAATGTTTATTATTTTATTTTATTACTTTTTCTTTATTTTATATTCTATAGAATTCCCACTCTATCTCCCACAACAGAATGTAAGCTCCTTGGGAGCAGAAATTGCTTCATTTCTGCCCATGGAATCCCCACTCCCATCATAGTGCATGACACATCATATGATTTTAGTAAACATTTATTGGCTGATCTTT
Organism: Pseudocheirus occidentalis; assembly: GCA_028646575.1. Classification (NCBI taxonomy): domain Eukaryota; kingdom Metazoa; phylum Chordata; class Mammalia; order Diprotodontia; family Pseudocheiridae; genus Pseudocheirus; species Pseudocheirus occidentalis. Next base: position 232,987,494 of record CM053595.1, read on the forward strand.
TGGTATACTTTAGTTTTCTATTGTTAATGCATATGTTAAGATCACGTAAGATTTCACCCTTTTGTGGCTAAATTCCATGATGCAATAACAATTGTGTTTATTGATCTTCTGATTATTAATTAGTATCAACTGAGGAATAAAACAGGAAGACATCTTTGCCAGAGATGTATGCCACTATCACAGTAGTGAATGTCAAAGTGTCAAAACTTGACATTTGCTCAGTGTCAAGTCCAAATGGAAAAAGAAATCCCTGTGGATATGATGTTCTCCAAGTATTGAGGTGATTGCCTTAAGTTGGGAATATCACACAGGCCTTCTTAATGAGATCTCCAATTAGTGAAGAGGCTGGCTTAACCATTTACATGGGAAAAAACATATGGATGAAGAATATTAAAATGGGATTAAAAATAGGTGGAAAATCCATTGAACTGGTCCATTAGCCCACCTATATTGAAAAGACATGAAAAATGGACAATGAATAGAAGGTTCAGTAGAAGGGAAGAGGTTTGATTGTGTTTGGGAAATTGCACAGTTTTATGAAATCCCAAACTACTCCTTGAAACAAAGACCTACCTTTTTAACATTTTTTTTGTTCTGTTTTTGTTTACACTTGTTTTTATTGATTTTTGGTGATGCTACATGCTTGTGAACCATGGAATGCTACCATTTTGGAAGAATCAACATTTCTAGAGACTGAGAGGACAACGAAGAGTATAATGGTAACAAATAGACTGCAGTATAGTACCACTGGTGACTTATTTGCACATAAGAAGTGTAATAAGAGATATCAATCAGGAAATTTATCCTTAAATTCTTTCACACTTTGAGAGGATTCATGTGGATATTCTGCCTAGCAATGCATATCACAATCCACCCACGCTTACCTATCTTGTCCATAGAAATCCTACACTGACATTTTGCCCAGCATAATCAAGGTCTTCCTCTAGGCCTATTGACATTGTATAGATATCAATGGAGTGCACCAGCTGTCCATCCTTTATTGCTCACTCTTATATGTAAACATTTCATCTCTTCTTTTTCCCCCGGTTTGGGTATCTTTCTAATGATATCCATTTTGCCTCTCCTTCATTTATAATATGTTACAGCTTATTCACACTCACCACACACCACTCAATTGCCCTGTAAGTAAGCTTCAATTTTAGCTTTTCAGAGATTAGTGCATGTTTCTATATGGCAGGGAAGAAGCCAATAGATACATAGACATCGAAGAATTTCAAGAGCGTAGACATGATAGAAGGGGCAAACTGCTGGAGAATATGGGATGGGATGGGATGGCATCAGGAATACAATGTAGGAGCCTGTGTTGACCAGGAAGACCATATCATCAAGTGAGATGGGGTGAAGGAGGAGATAGTGGGGGAAGGGGACAAGAGGAAACCCTACCCCAATGGCCTCAAATTTTTGAGTGAAGTATGAGGTGAGGTTCTCAAACTGAGAATGGTGGCAGGAAGAAGGGGTTCCATAAGAGGCTAGAGGAAGGATGAAAAGAATTAGAATTAGCCACTGTAGTGAGTGTAAGAGTGAATTGATTAAGGAGGGCCTTGCGACAGTGAGAGCCCAAAGAGATTATATAACTTAAATTTGTAGTATCTCCAATCAAGCAAGATTTCATGGTTTTCTCTAGCTCTGTTCAGCAGCTCATAAATAGGAGTGAAGATTGCAGACAGTGGGGATAATTCATGTTCAGAGTTTGGCAAGGCATGATGAGCTATGGGGGGAAGGGACAGGAATTTGAATATAGTAGAAAGTGTAGCATGAACTGATTCATCAGTGGTTCAAGATAGGGAAGGAAGAATAGGGAAGGAAGAATAGTGCAGTTAGTACAGCAACAATAGGCTGAGGAAAAACTGAGGGGTGGGAGTCACTTGGATAAATTTATTAATTTTTTATGATGAGTGGCATAATGCAAAGTTGTATTGCTTTATTCTATCTCCATTTGGGAATGTCCGTATTTCTGGAATAATTCCAGTTCTTAGTACATCAGTATATTTATCAGAATTCACCACTCTCTTAATGCAGAGAAGACTTCTGGTTCAATAGAAGTAAAAGAGTGGCAGGAAGAGACCCAGTGAATTGTGTCATGAAAACTTAAAGACCACAGGTGCTTTATATAAAAGGGTAGGTAATTGCAGAGGGGAAAATGGGGGCAGTGATTTAGTTAATAACTTAATGGCTAAGTGTTAGGGAGTTGGCTGAGCTACATAAAGGTTAAGTAATATAAAAAGAGTGACACACCTAGAGTCTGAAGAAGGCTTTGAACCTCAGTCTTCTGACTCCAAGTCCAGCATTAAACCCATATTCAGACCATACAAATAAGAATAAGAAAGAAATAATTATTTTCCCATCCGTGGACAGAGATTGTTGGCTGAAAAAGAATGTGTGCCACTTTGGCAACAGATTGTCCTACAGAGAGCATAATTCATTATTAAGAGTTCACAACAGTGATTGAGAGCACCTAACAATGCTTGCATTCAGTAGGTGTTTATAAATGCCTACTTATTGGCAATTAGGTGGCACAGTGGATAGAGTATTGGACTTAGAGTCACGAAGAGCTAAGTTCAAATCCTAAGGAAGATATTTACTGGCTGTATGACAATGGGTAAGTCAATTACCCTCCCTCATTTCCTCATCTGTAAAATGAGAAGGATGGACTCAGCTTCTGATGTCCCTTCTGACTCTAATAAATCTTGTTCTTTGATCCTGTCTGCCAAGGCATGCAACTTCATAAAAAGAAACAGCCTCTGCCCTAAATATGCCCCGGCAAGAAACATATACACCAGTACATCAATGAAAAATATATACAAAGAAAGTACAAAGTGATTTCAGGTAACTGGGGAAAGCATTATCAACTAGGGGAATTGAAGAAGCCTCTTGTAAAAGTAATAATTGGCCTGAGCTTTCCCAAATTCCCCTCCAAACAACTTTAAAATAACACCCAAAACAAATTCCAGAGTGGCAGAACTCACAGGAGGACAAGATGAAACAATTTTCCAGCCTAAGGCACTTAGAAGGTAAGCAGGAAAGGTATGTATCACTGGGTCGAAAGTAGAGCATAATCCAGCACAGGCCCTAAGGGTGACTGAATCAGCTGCTCCTCCAGGGAGCATGAACCATGGTCACAATTCTAGTGCAGAAAAGAGTACTTGTGGTCACTCACAGGTACGGTCAGGAGAATAGTAACTACACCTCCCCTTAGAAGATCTGAGAAATTACAGACCCCCAGAACTCGCTCTGAAAAGAGCTGCACAAAAACCCTGAAACTTGGGCACAAAATCTCTTCACCTCTAGGGGAGCAGACTCCAATTTTAGCATAAAGTTAAAAATCAACAAATAGTCTGGGGAAAAAATGACTTTTGTATCACCAGCATCTGACACAGTACTGGTCACATAATAAGAGCTTAATGAGTGCTTGTTTATTGATTCATTATAGGCAAAGGGATATTGGTGATACATTGAGGTTACTTTGTTGTGACTAAGGGCATTGGGGAGAAAAGATTCCAGACTTGTGATTTCATTGATATAGGGAACTCCCTATGTTGAAATTTGCCACTGGACTTTGGTGGCTAATGACTTTGTGCAACTGTGCCTCACCTAAATCCAATTTACAGCACATCAGTGATGTGATGTCTTTGGTCCTCCTCAAAAACAAGGACTAAGGACAAGCAACAACCTCCTCCTCCGGTGCAGAGAAGTGTATATCTCTAATTTGGCTCTCTTGATTGCCGTGGCCAGGCTAAATGACTTAATGTTGGTCTTTCAGTCCCAACATGTGACAAGCAGGATTTGAACCAGAGTTGCCCTAACTCTGTTTGACTCACAACACCAGTCTGCCTCTCCTAATTCAAATTATCTTCAAATAATTAAAATTTTGGTACTTCCTAGCGGGAGATTTGAATCACCATTAGCCAAGGTATAACTAACTTAAGGTGTATATTGTAATGCTGCTTGGTTTCCTCACAGAAATGTGCATAGACTACCTTTGAAAATTCAGAGACAGGGAGAAACAGTACCAAAAGGTACTTTATCTCATGGGTTTTTAATTGTTTAGCTAGGCTGAGTCTCACCTCTGATACCCATTGATTTTGTGATCTTGAGAGAGTTACTCAGATTCCCAGGTATCCCTGTGAAATCACAAATTTCAGATCAAGTTTATTTGAAGAAGTTTCCTCACTGGGAGCAGCACACACACACACACACACACACACACACCACATCACATCACATCTGAACTAAGACTCTAGCAACCTGGTGTGTGTGTGTTTGGATTGGGAATCAGAGAAGACAAGAGAACTTAGAAAAAAACACATTTTTCTACTTAAGCACCATAAGATACCAGTGTAAAGTTGTTTTTTTGTCATATCCAACTATTCATGACCCTTTTGGAGTTTTCTTGGCAAAGATACTGGAGTGGTTTGCTATTTCTTTCCCTAGCTTATGTTTACAGATGAAGAAACTGAAGCAAATATGGTTAAGTGACTTGCTTAGGGTCACACAGTTATTAAGTGCCCGAGTCTAGATTTGAACTCTGGTCTTCCTGAGTCCAGCCTAGGTACTCTATCCACTTCACCACCTAGCTGCCCACCAGTATAAAGGGGACTGGTAAATGCTCCAACGGCTAGGTTCCCACTAGTTCCGGTTATACCGGCTTCAAAGAAACTAGTGATGTCAGTTTCTACGCAGGGTCAAAGTGAAGTAATTGTGGTTTTCCTCATGAGAAACCTTCCTGAAACTTACTGAAGCTATGATGAGTGTCTATTTTTATGCCATGAAAAAAAAAGAGCAACTTTTAAAAATAGTCAATTAAGATAGATCAGGATATAAATTGTGGGTAGTTATAAAATTTGAAAAATTAGCATGTGTATCTCTGTGTATTTAACCTGCTGCAGATCAACTGCTATTTTAAGGCTTACTGATTGCCCAAGCTTTCAAATGTGTTTACCTGATTTCTTTCCTTTTAAATATTGCTGAGGGGATGTGGGTGAGGATAGGGTACAGAATATGTTAGCCAAAGAAGCAAGAGATAAAGGAAAAGGGTGAGTTGGGTATCACTCCAGTCCTTTTTTTGAAGGGTTCTGCCCCTTGACAGCAATCAATAAATCTACAAGCATTTATTAAGTGCTTAGTATACATGCCAAGAGTATCCAAACACAGCTGATACAAAGAAAAAGAAAAAAAAATAGGCAAAGGTATTTCTATTGCTTAAAACAGAAACAAAGTTGCTGTTGCAGTAAAGGTTTAAAGAACTGATTCACAAGAAAATAGAGAAGCTGCTACCTAAAGGGGAAAAACAACTGCGAAGCAGAATCTGTGGGAATCTTGCCAGCATGATGCTGGCAAGTATCACATGCTAATATACAAGAGAATGTTGCTGGACTCTCCCCAGTGGAGCGAGGGGGTGTATGTGCACCCAGACAGTAGAGAGGATGAAGTAGAAAGGGTGCCCAATGTTCAGTCAGAGAACCCAAGTGGGAATCCCAGTTCCCATTCTTTTTTTTTGCTTTTTGGAGGGCAGTTGGGGTTAAGTGACTTGCCCAAGGTCACACGGCTAGTTTTTGTGTTAAGTGTCTGAGGCCGGATTTGAACTCAGGTACTCCTGACTCCAGGACCGGTGCTCTATTCACTGTGCCACCTGGCCGCCCCCCAGTTCCCATTCTTTACTGCTTTTGTCGCTTTGGGGAAATTACTTAATATCTCTAGAACCTACTTACTTCATCTGGAAAATCATGAGGACATGATGAACCTACTTTTGCTCCTAAGGCACCATGCATTGAGGTATAGCCTCTATTAACCTCAGTTTGGGGGAAAAGGGCATTCTCAATGAAGAGTTGTGGAGGTAGACACCACAGATTCTGGTTCTCTTTCATTGAATTTTTAACCCAGGGTACCCTGGGGTCAGATTGGGCTTCAGTGTGGGGCCCCTATGTTCTCAACTCTTCTTGCCCTTTGAAAATTGTGAGGAGGTATAAACCTCATACAGGTTGTACCCATTGTTTAGGTAATGTTCACCTAGAACCCTTCTGTAGGGTAGCTTTGAATCATTCATCACAAAGAGCTAAGGAAGATAGCTTGCAAGGTTGCAGGTTACTGGTTCCTATCTGGCTCCCAGAGTTGTGAAGTCATAGACACAGATTCCTTTTTAAGGGAAAATCCATCTGCTAAGTCAATCTTAAAAGAGGGTACCGATATCAGTAACTGGTGATGGGAAAGTTCTAAAAGGAGAGGAGAAGGGACACGTAAGTTAGGCTCTTAGAATTTGGGGCTTTACCATTCCCCCCACCTTTCTTATCCTCCCCAAGATATGTTACAAATCTTGGCACTATTTTCAAAGGAAAACTTTGAGGAAAGCTTATGTGGAGAAACAATCCATGTAAATAGCAGTTGAATCAAGGACTATTCCTCCATATAAGCTTTCCTCAAAGTTTTCCTATTTTGGATGATTTTAAGACATCAAACATGTAAGTAGAAGAGACTGCCTCACGAAGTATCCTTGATTCCATCCCTTCTCATCTTGTGCAGAAGACTGGCCCCACAAACATTCCTTCTCTCTAATCTCAAACTCTCTCCATCAACTTGTTGCTTTCTTCTGCCTACACACATGCCCAAGCCTCCCCCATACTTAAAAACAAACAAACAAAAAAACAACCTTGGCCAAATTTGCCATCCCTGCTAACAATCACCCTATATCTCTCTTTCTTATCAGTCAAATTCTTTGGAAAAAGCTGTTCTCAAAGCTTTCACTTCCTCTCCTCTGATCTCAGCATTATGGTTTCTGACCTCAACATCCAAATGAAATGTCATTCTCCAAAGTTATACCAATGAGTCCTTTATTGCTAAATCTAATGGTCTTTCCTCAATGCTCATACTTGTCCACTGCAGTGTGTGACGTTCTTAGACCCTCTTCTCCTCCTGAATACTCCCTCTCCCCTGTATTTTCATGATCTTCCTCTTTCTCAGTCCTTCTACTAGCTGCCTAATTGTTCTTTCTCATTCCCCTTTGCTGGATCATCAACCCTGTCATACCAACTCCACTAGCTGTGGGTATACTATCCAAAGGCTCTGTCCTGGGCTCTCTTCTCTTCCATTTCTATATTCTTTCAGTCGGTGATCTCATTGGTTCTCATGGGTTCAATTTGCACATCTATGAAGATGACTCCAAAATCTGTATGTTAATGCCTCACCTCTCTCGAACTGCAGTGAAAATTCATCCATGAAATCCCTATTAGATTTTTCAAACTAGATCTCCTCTAAGCATCTCAAATCCAACACGGTCGAATAAAATTTAGTATGTTTCTCCCCATCCTGTCCCCTAAAAAAGTCACCTTTCTTCTGAATGTCTTGTGAAGGTTCCATCTCCCTTCTAGGATCCAGGTAAACAGAAACAGGGTCATCTTTGTATGACCAGCAGGGAGCAGCGGGGAGCAAAGTTGACTGGCTAGTTACCGGCTTTCCTTATTCCTCCCTGTCTTTCTGGATTTTAACACCAAGCCCAACCATAAGTAACTTCTTTCATGTTGCAAAATGAAAGCGTATCAAAATGATTGTGTCCCGAGTGATTCCCACACTATGATGGTATAAATACTATTAGCACATACACACTATTGTATATGTGCCTTCTGTGTGTTTGCTGGGTGTACATGCTCCCTACACATATCTCCAACACGCAACCTCAATGCATATCTATTCTTCCCACTGATATCCATGTGTATATGTATATGTGTGCATATTTATGGAAGAGCGCGCCCGGGTCTGTGGGAGAGAATGCTGTATTGCCACTTTTCTTACATAAACCGTCTGGTTTGACCTGTTTTCTTTGGCAAATTGGTTAAAGTAAATATCTTCGGGGGGAGGGAGGGTGCATAAAGTTTCCTTTTGAGTAGATTAAAACCTAGAAAATACCTTGAAGTATGGGGTCCCAACTCTCTAGGTTCTCATGGGAGAAATGAGACTGTCAAATAGATATTTTTCAAGTTTCTGTGTACTAAGGTACACCTATATGTAATCTGGGTTATATTTTCCCTATTACAATAGCATTTGATTTTATCGCTTCACATATCCAACATTCTCTAGGTTCCTACAACATATCCTTGTGTCACTGAAAAAATGTCAGGTATGCCTGTCTTGAGTGGTGCTAACCTAAATTGCAAGTGTGCCAACATTACTACAAATAGAACTTTGTACCGACTTGTCAATAAACTGTTTGAAAAATTAGAATTGTGCCTGCATTCCTAACAGCAGTGGAGAGAAATATGCAAATAACTCCACTAAAAGGTGTTAAAAACAACTTGGCTTATTAGGAACCACAAGAAATCCTGTTAGAATTAGCACCAACAGGTGCCAGGCCTAGAAAACTCCATTTGAGGATCCCAGAGCTAATGGATTACTGTGATATATGAAAGTCTCATGTACCTAGACCTCACCCCACATTATGTATGTATATATACACACACACACACAGATATATATATGTATTGTATATATATATATATATATATATATATATATATATATATATATATATATTCAGTACCCCAGTGGATAAACATCCTTTCAAATACACATATTTTTAAATAGTCATTGAAAACAATCCCACTGAGAGTTAATGAACAGCTGCTTCCTTCCTCAATAAATTCATCAGCAAGTCACCAAAACATTTTAAAATACCAACTCTGTGCTAGGCACTGAGAAAAATACAAGGATAAGTAAACATGGTTCCTGCCTTTATGGAGCTCACAGGCTAGCAAAGAAAATAAGACAAGTACATAGATAACTAGAATACAAAATAGGACAAGACAATATCATAGTGCAGCAAAAAGAGTACTAAAGTTGGAGTCCCAGGACCTGAGTTCAAAAGCTGGCTCTGCCATTTACTACCTATGTGACTTTGGGCAAATCACTTAACCTCCATGAGTCTCAGTTTCCCCCATCTGTAAAATGAAGGAGTTGGACTAGATGACTCGAGGGTCTCTTCCAGTTCTAGGTTTATGATTTTATGAGTATGAAAGTAAAGAAAACAAAGTGTTTTCAGGATTATAAAGATAGAAAGACCACTCTTGACTGGGGAAAAGTAGAGGAGATTTCTGCGTGTATAGGTATATGAATGAAGAAAAGTTTCATGGAAGAAGTTTCATTTAAGCTAGATATTGAAGAATTCATAGGATTTCAGCAGGCAGAAACGAAAGTGGAGGTCATTTCAGATACAGAGTACAGCATAAGCAAAGGCACAAAGGAAAAATAGTGTGGCTAAATTCATCAAACTGTGATGGCCCTATTTGTCTGGAGCACAGACTACATGAAGGGGAGCCTCAATTTCCTTATCTGTAAAATGAGCTGGGAAAGGAAATGGCAAACTATATTTGCCAAGAAAACCCCAAATGGGATCATGAAGAGTTGGACATGACTCAAATGACTGAACAACAACAAAAAGTTTGGGCTGACAGGAAAAATTGATATCAAGTTGTGAAGGGCCTCAAATACCAGGCTAATGGGTTTGTTTATATTTTATTTCATAAGTACTGGGGAGCCACTGAAGACTTTTGAGCAGTAGAATGACATGATTAGGTTTGTTCATAAAAAGGTTCATCCTGCAAAAAAAAGATAGATTGTCAGAATGGGACTGGAGTAAGGGAAACCAGTTACAAAGCTATTGTAGAATCCTGGTGGGAAGTAACCCCAATGCCTAGACTAGGATGATAGAGGAAATAGAAAGACAGACACTGATACTGGACAAGAGCTGTGACTGCATCGGTATAGAGTGAGGAGACTCCCCTTTGCCAAGGCAGGTCAGCACCAGCTTCACAGCTTATTGGTGTTTACAGCATGAAAGGTTGTGAGACACGACTGTGGTGCCAGAGTTGGTTTGTCAGTGTCAGACGACTAGGTCTTTGTGACTCCAAGGTCAGCTCTCTATCCATTATACCCATCATGGTGGGGTGGAAGTGAGAGGATATTATTAAGGGAAAGATGATAACTGTCTAGAGAGTTGGTTTCATTTCATCCCTCCTTTCTAGACTGAAAGCAACTATTCCCACACATGCCCTCTATTATGGGGTCAGACTTCCACCTTGATTTTCTTTCTGGTTTTTCAAGGGTTAACATAGAGATTAGCAGGGAATCACTTCAAGATCAACTGGGAATTACAGGAACCAGCGTCCATGAGGCATTCTCTAGGAGTCTTAGGAGCACTGCACGCTTTATCATGGTATCATTCCTCCCCTTCCTCCAAAGTGCAAGGCTTGTTCCTACTCAGTCTCTGGTAAAGCTTGTTGCAACCTTGGGCCCTGAAGAATACATCTGAAACTTGGCTCAAGAGGAAGCTATTAAAGAGGAAGAAAAAAAAACAACCTACCACCCTGTACTTTCTTAAATGTGTGCTTCCTTCTCTGCTTTCAGGAAGTCTGGGAAAAGGCTGCCATCTGCTGTAATACATTAGCATATGGTTGTTGACCAGGACAATAAAAAAGAAAGAAAAGAATGATCTTTCATGCAAAATTAATGTATGCATAGCCCCATCTGCCTTAATTTCTCCACGTCATGATCATAAAGAAGAAGGCAAACAAGGGGCATCCTTCTGATGCACCCTAATGGAGGGCAAAAGGCAAGCTGATCCATATGCATGAGGCCAGAAGGTCTTGGCATTATCATAACTGTCTGGATATGAGAGAGCATGTTTTCTTCAGAGTTTAATGGTGTTTTTCAAACTAAAACTCACAGATTGTTCACTAATGACCCAGAAAGAAATTTCTGGGAATGCCAGCAATATTACTTTTGTGCAGAAACATGATCTGTGCATTTATATCGCCCTCAGTGCCTTGCACATTGAATTTATTTGTTGAGGAAGAAAGCACAATATTTTAAAGCTTGAAGGTACAATCTGGTTCAATCCCTTAAATTGACAGATGTGAAAACTGAGGCTAAATGGCTTGCCCACGTTAAAGGGAGAGCTGGGGCTCAAACTTAGGTCTCCTGACCACCAGCCAGTTTAAGGGTCCTTACCGTTCTGCCATCACTCCTGATATCATGTGGGTTGATTATCAAAGGCAAGTGAAAGAGAAAAGAGAAAAAAATTAAGAAATTATAGCGCTCAAAACAATGTCATATGTTCAGGACTCTTCTTTATCCACCAGAACCTCAGCTTTCTCCTTGAGGACAGAGGTTCCTCACAATTTCACAATTGAGGTATTTCACAATATGTCCCATGGTACCTGCAATGGGGGCCAAATTGTACACAGTAGATGCTCAATAAATGTCTCCGTTCTTTAATCTCAGGATCTTTTTTTAATTAAAATTAGTGATTTTTATATTATTACCACTTCCCAATTTTTCAGTCCAATAGAGCAGACTTTGCAAACCTCAAAGCACTATGGAAATGTTTTTGTTACTACAGTTAAACAAAACCAACACACTGGGCATGTCTGACAGCACATATCTCATTCTGCTTGCATAATCTATCACTCTCTACTGAGAGAAAGAAGATGGGTTTTATCATCACGTTGTCATATCTGACCTGCCAATTCACCTTGGAGGTCCCTGGGTCTTGCTATTTGCCCTACTAGAGAGCCCCTAGGAATTCTAGTTTTTCCATCTGCCTGTAGCTGAAGTCCCTTATATATATGTTGTCTTCTCCAATTATGGGGCAGCTGATTGGCACAATGAATAGAGTGCTGGGCATAAAGTCAGGAAGACTTCTCTTTATGAGTTCAGATCTGGTCTCAGATACTATGTGACCTTGTACAAGTCACTTAACCCTATTTGCCTCTGTTTCCTTATTTGTAAAAATGAACTGGAGAAGGAAATGGCAAACCACTCCAGTATCTTTGCCAAGAAAACCCCAAATGGAGTCACAAAGAGTTGGGCACAACTGAAACAACTGAGCAAGAACAACTCCCCCAATTAGAGCGTGAGCTCATTGGAAGCAGAAAATGTCTCCCTTTAGCACAATACTTGGCACACAGCAAGCACTTAATAAATGTGGGGTTTTTTTCACCATCCATCCATCTATCCATCCACCCATCCATCCACCCATTTTCTGGAGTCAAGATTAGGCATTATGTTGATTTGAATCCTGATATCTTTAGTGGTGTTTTCCTTGATTTTATTGTGGTTGTCATATATATTGGCCCCTTGGTTTGATTTCTTTGCTCTGCAGCAATTCCTAGAAATCTTCCCAAGGCTCATATTTGCTAAGTAATACTGTTCCTTAATATTCATATAACACAATTCATCAAGCCATTCTTCTATTGAAGGTACTTTGTTTTCAGATTTTTGCTACAACAAAGAGTGCTACTTTGAATATTTTGTCATCTATGGGACCTTTTAAAAGTCATCGATCTTGGGATAGGATGTCCCTTTGTGGAAAGGATCCTCTCCTATAAGACCTACAGATTATCTCATTTACTTCCATTGCCTCAATTCAATAGGCATTGATTAGATGCTTACTGTGTGCCAAGTTCTTTGCTAAACACTAGGAATAAAAGTAAAAAATGAAATGGTCCGTGTTCTGAGAGGAAACAAATCTACTCAGATCAAAATAAGGAAATGCAAAATATATACCATATAAATGCAAAGTCATTTTGAAAGTGAGGTTGGAGAAGATTAACAACCTGAGGAATCAGGAAAAGCCTCTTCTAGGAGATTACATTTGAAGGGAGTTAGGGTTTCCACAAGGTGGAGGTAAAGAGAGAAAGTGTTCTCAGAAAGAACAGACAAACCTGCGCAGAAGCCTAGAGACCAGAGCATTGCTCTAGAAGCCTAGAGACCAGAGCATTGCTTCCGGACCACCACATGGGTGGGTTTGGTTGGAATGTAGTCTGTTAGGAAGAATAGTGTGGAATGGCTAGATTGCCAAGGGCTTTCAATGCCAAACAAAGGCTTTTCTGTTTTTTTATCAATCAGTTAACATTTATTAAGAGTGCCAAGCATTATTCTAGAAATAAGGGTAGGGGAAAGAGGAGAATAGTGATATGGGTAGCAGTGAAGCAACAGAACAAAAAACCTGGTTGTCTCTCCTTTACCTTGTTTTTCTCTGGTTGGATCCTAACGCTACTCGTTTCACAATTTGCCATCTGCAATTGACAGTTACTGCTCTCTTTGAAAGAGCTTTTGTCTCTCAGAAAGTCACCACTACCCTTACTGTAGCAATAACAGGCCCTTTCTTGGGACTTCTTCTACATTAAGACTTCCTCAGGAAAATCACACTGAAAGAAACTGAAACAGAAATAGTAATAAACTGACAGATTTGTAAATGAAGATTAATAGGCAATAATCCAAGGAACTCTCAGTATGAGCCAAGAAGACCCAAGGCCTGGGATCTTCCATCCCAAATCACCTTGCCAAGAAAAAAAAATAAAGAAGAAATGTTGTTTTGTGAAAGACAAAAGGGCTTTCCATGGATTATAGCTCCAGTTGGTTGCACTGGCTATCTGGGGTTTGTGGTTTGTTTGTTTTTTTCAGGCAATCAGGGTTAAATGCCTTGCCCAGGGTGACACAGCTAATAAATATCTAAGGTTGGATTTAAACTCAGCTCCTCCTGAGTCTAGAGCCAGTGTGCTCTATCCACTGCACCACCTACCTGCCCCTTAGCTATGCGGTTTGCTAAAAAACTAAACTAAACCAAACTAAACTAACAAAAAAAAAGTTCCAGCTACTGAAAGAAAATGATTACCTAACTTCCAGCAAACTCTCCAGGAAGTTCCATTGCTCTTTTGATTCTAAAGAGCTGCTGGGGCTGTCTCTTAACACCGAGTCACCTTTCACCTGAATTCGTGAGCAGGAAGGAACCATATAGAGGCAGGAAATGAAAGAAATGCTTTTTGATGTAGTAGCAGAATATGAAAACTGAAAATTAACGGCCATCACCAACAAAATGTACACTGGCTAGCTCATTCTGGCATATGTTTGTTGGTCCATGTACCTCACTAATTGCCCTGTAAGATTTTTAATCTTTCAACTTATAAACACGTTATCAGTATTTCCCCTTCAAACATTACTATTCCTTTTTTATATTCAGTTTTTCTTTTATTTTCAGTTCCAAATTCTCTCCCTCCTTCCTCTCCGTGCCCCACACATTGAGAAGGAAAAAAAAATACATATATGGATGGTTGTGCAAAATAAATTTCTACATAAGCCATGTACAAAAGAAGAAAATATGAAACAATGCTACTTCTAGGGAGAGGAGAATGAATGAAAAGGCATCTGTCAATTGTTTCCTATGTGCCAGACACTGCTAAGCCCCAGGAGAGCAGATTAAAATGGTATATACCCTTTTAGAGCCATATTGCAGCTGAGTGTCTTCTACAAAGTCTCAGTGATACTTAAGGTCTAATTTACTGCCTTACATTAAGATCTCAATTTTATTTTCTTTAATACTTGTCCTCAGTATATGTCGATGTAGATATCTGACTAAGACTGTGGGTTTTTTCTTCTCAGATATTATCTTGTAAGAATTACTGATACTCTCCTTTGTATGTTTTACCTGTTCATGGCTATGGTACCTGATTTGGCAGAAATATATGGCAAGATATTTTTTTCTTCCTTTCTCTTTTTAAATTTGATTAGGCAAACATATTTTCAGTAGTCTCATTAAATACATCCATACCTAGCCTCAAGCCTATTATTTCAATATTTTAAATAGGTTGGCTGCCAGATGAACTCTTTGGCCATGACAAATCATGAAACAAATACAAACACAGAACGGTCTCCTGTTCTACATGGCCCTCCTCTGCTTCCACAGGGATAAGGGGGAAATATAGCAAACAAGGGGTAAGGAAATGCTCAGATTCACATAGCTCTTAGACCATCTACAACTATTAACTGAAATATTGGTGCTCTGAATGTGAGATCTTTGTCCTATGGCCAATGAGATGATACCTATCTGGAAAACTGATCTGTGTCCTACTGATATTCTTACAATAAATGAAACCAGGATACCATATAAAGATATTACATCCAAAGGGAAGTCTGGCTCAATTTCTCCTTTAAAAGGATTTATTGTGTGCCCAAGGACAAAAAGAACCATCATTGAAAGGAGTACTTTGTTGTCCTACCTATGTAGTGATTATGATGAGCCCATATAGACAAGGGAATTGCCATCATGGTCATTGTAGTTTATGAATTAACAGCTGTGGCAGAAAATAAAAAAGATGGTGTTTAACAGGGATAAATGTAAGATATTGTGTTTGGGTTTAGAAAAATCAGATGTACAGACGGGATGATAAAGTCCCCATTTGCTTTTTGTTTCACAAGATCATGAGCTCAGTGTGAGCCAACACTGTGTTGCAAGTTAACCTTGCCTTTTCCTTTGCCCAGGAAGCTGAGGCCATCAAATAGGAGCTTCCTCATCTCCCCTACCACACATCTCATACCCTGCTTACATCTTCACCTATTGCCTCCTCATCATTCTAGTATGTGATGAAGAAGTGACTCTTCCTGACAAGGCCAAGTAAACACTCTTTTTGTGTTTTCAATCCTATTACTAGACACACACACACACACACACACACACACACACACACACACACACCCTTCATTTTTCAAACTCCCCATCTCCTGGCTCCCTCAATTCCTATAAACATATTTATTCTTTTCCTCATCCTTAAAAAGAAATCTTAACTTTGCTTTCCCTTAAACTTATCACTCTACAATTTCATTCCTTTTTATCAAAAAAATTACATTTGCTTCTTCTTCTCAAGTTCTTGAAATTTTTAATTTCAACACAACCACTATACTGATATCTATCCAAAGTTACGGATAAAATATTATCTACTAAATTCAATGGGCTTTGCTTAGTCTTCATCTGTTCTGTGCTGGGTTAGCCTACTGATGGTTTAGACTACACATGGGAATAAAATGAAACATTTGTAGGGTTTGTAACAGTTAACAAAAGGATATTTACTTAGCCATTGCAGGAGAAGACTATTTCACAAGGACAGCCATCTAGAACCCCTCAATTGATTCAGCTGAGCAAAGCTTAATCTACCAGCCACACCCCTGAGAGCCCCTCTTGGCTGCTGTGTTCTCAGGTAATACCAAAGTGATTTCAATGCCCCCCTGAATCATATCTTGAGGACCATCTCATTGCTCTTTAAGGAAAATCTAGCCTAACTTGTATAAATGGAGTTAGGATATTGCTCCTATCCCACTCCAGTCCCTTTGGACACTAATAGGAATAGCCTTGGGGAGAGAAGTGTCCCACAAATGACCAGACTTAGATTCAGCCCAGCTCCTGCAGCCATCACTGAAGAGATAAATGGTTGTGAAGAAAGGGTTCATCTTCATCATCACCAGCAACAACTTGCTGACCAACTTCCACCAATAAGCAGATGGACACATGAGCCCTGGGAATGGTAGCAACCCCTACACCACTGGTCCTACTGGAACCCAGCCCTCACAGCAACATCTGAAGGACTGATTCCTGTGAAGAAGGGGCAAACCATCCTTACCAAATGCCAACCAACTGCCACACACAGGGTAGATAGGCCAGCCTGGATGAAGCAACAAGGGAGATGCAGAGGGCAGCATTTACCAGGCAAGTCAAACCACTCCCACCGCCTTGGCCAGCATCTCTCTTCAGACCCTAAGGGAGGGGGCAGCTAGGTGGCACAGTGAATAGAGCACCAGCCCTGGAGTCAGGAGGGCCTGAGTTCAAATCTGACCTCAGACATTTAACACTTAACAGTTATGTGAGCTTGGCCAAGTCACTTAACCCCAATTGCCCTTCCTTCCCCCACTCCAAAAAAAAAGGACCTTAAGGGAGAGCATCTAAGACTGAAAACAATAGCCTCTAGAATAGCAATGTTTCTAGCCCAGTGTCTGCAGCCCCCATCCTGTGAAGCAATCCCTGTGCAACCTTACAAGGGCTCCTTCAGGTGCTACAGCCATGTAGAAGACCAAAAAAGACAATTTTCATCACCAAAGTCCTTGGTACTATCAAATAATGTGGTATCAGAAACTGATATGACTTCTTTTTTTTTTTTTTTAGTAGAAATGGCATTCAGGAAAAAACATTACCCTCTGTTCTGACACTGTACTCTAAGGACCCTAAGGACCTTTCTACCTGATGTGTGGCTGAAACCTTCCATAGTAAATGCTTAATAAATGCTCTGTTCATTCATTTGGGGCCAGTTATTAGTCAACTCTGATCAAGAAAGCTTAATACAGGCAACAATAAGGAGGAAGAGAAAAACCAAAACAGGAATAGCAAAAAACCAAAACAATGTGGCAGAACCCTAAAGGACTGACAGTGTGGGAGAATTCCAGGAAGAGCTGAACCCCAGGCCTGGGCATTGCTAAAGATCTCTGCAACTCATAGAGGGTCTTTCAATGTAGAAAGGTAACTGTATGAGGGGCAACACTGTAGGGATACAGCAAAGATTATCTGCTTTCTGCATAGTCACAGATCCTCAGCACGAGTCTGGTAGAATTGTCCCATAACCCAAATCCATTTAATGCTCTTTGGCCCACCAGTCAGGACTGCCCCCCTTCTTTGAACCCAATGGAGAGAAAAGATTTAGAAATTTTACACCACAGAGGACTCCCAGGGACTGTCTCTCTTTTTCAATGGGGCTAGTTAGACACTTTCACCTTCCCTTGTTGCCAAGAAGTAGATCGCCTCCCAACAATGCTCCTGGTTGGTCCTCCAAGCCCTCAGTGCAGAGGTGGAGTACAATGAGCAGCTACCAAGCTGCTATAAGCCATTACCCACTGTTACTGATGTGGCCCTAGGGCCCACATCTCTGCCCAGGTCAGCTGTTACCTCAGGGCAGGATGACAATTGTCACTACTTAGGCTAGATGGAGTGCTGCTGTAGACTGTCCCTGCAGGCGACTGATGTTGCCCCACTACCGCAGGGCAGGCGTGACTCTGCCATGAAGGTTTCTGGGGGCCTGCCCTGTCTCTGTCCTCTTGTGTTAGTCAAAAGTGCTGTGAGCAGGGCTCCTGCTAGAGCTTACAGACACAAAACAAAAAACAACAAAGCCAGAGGCTCTTCTAGGCTCTTCCCCGTGGGCAAACTGTAGCTATTTTTGCTGGGGCTGGGGAAAATGCTTCTGTGGTCCAAGTTTTATGCTCTTCAGGGGCCTGGAGCTACAGAGAGAATTACAGTTCACAGTTCTGGGGTGAAGTAGAAATGTTTTAAATGGATGTAGCCCCTCTGACTGCCCTCAGCTAACTACATGGAATGCGATTGCCATGTAGGTCTATACCCTTGTTGCCAGAAATGTCTCTGGGCTCCTGGGGAGAATTAAGCAGCTTCCTTTGAAGTGTCGCTCCCAAGAGTTTGCACCAAAGGATCATAAGAAAATATATGTGGGAAGATCACAGTTGGTTTCTCAAATTCCAAATTAGAAAAAGAAAGAAAACTCAAGCAGTTTCTTTAGCATGGTTGTTAGGCATATAATTCTCTCACTATTGGGGGGTCCCTCATGCTACCCCTCTATGACTGGATATGTCTATATACAATTACAAGACTGAAGACTGCTGGTTCATTTGCAAAAAACCATTCAAAACTAAACAATTTATAAAAATATGATCTCCCTCAAAGCAAGGAGGGTCTCTTCCTCTTCCCCAAGAAGCCTCCCTTGAGGCAATTGAGAGATGATGACCATTAGTACAGTTAGCCCTTCCACATTTGAGAGGATTAGGAGCATGGTGCCTCCATAATCTGGAAAATCCATGTAAAATGTTTTGACCCTCTTATCATACTAGGGATGAAGTCTGAATTATTATGTTATAAATAATTATAATATATAATATAATTAGTATATTATATTATATAATAACAAATATTAAAATATGATGATATTATACACTACATATATGTACAACACTATATATGTACATATACATATATATACACACATATACATATTTATATATAATGCATTTCTAAGTTTCTAAACTTCTTCTGTATTGTCTGCTGGCTTTCAAGTGTTGTCCAAGGCTTCCACAAAATTCCCATTTATTTTCTTATGCCAACCCATGATATATCAAAACTGCAATAGGAAGAGTTGTGATGTGGAAGGGATAATTGTGCGAAGTTCCAGCAACCCCAGAGGACAACTTGTCCTTTTGAATTTGTTCTTTTTTAATGAGGGAAGCATTTCTTTCACCATTCCCTAAACTCAGTTCCTCCAAGCTGCTTTGAAGGCAAAATAGGTTCTGAAGAGATTTCCTAGTTAGAATTTTGAAGATGCTTAAATTACCAGGCAGCAAGGCCCACTTGCCCTAGGAGTTTACTCTCTAATCTCCAGAAGTGGACATGGTCTCATAGTATACAGCCACCGTTTCTAGAGGCATTAGCAAAAGCACCATCAGAACATGAAAGTCAGTTCAGGCTCACCATTCCCTTCTTCTGTTCATTCCCCACTTTATCTTCCAATTCTCAAGAATACACCAATCATTCTGTACTGGGCCTGACTCAGGCAAATTCCCCTGTAGTCTAGTTTGATATTGGAACAAAAAGGGACCCTCATAGGTCATTTGACAGTTAATAAAAGGAGATTTACTTAGTCATAGAAAAAGAATGATATTCAACAAGGATAGTCGTTGAGGATGCCTCAAGTTGATTCAGCTGAGCAAAGCTCACAACATGATCCACCAGCCAAACATCTGAGAAGCCTTTAAGATCCTTATGGCTGCTTTGTACTCAGGATGTGAGAAACTGATGTTTACAATCCCCTGCACCTACCAAACTATGAGGAGGTCTCAATTCCTTTTAAGGAAAAACAGTATCATATCGGGGCGGCTAGGTGGAGCAGTGAATAGAGCATCGGCCCTGGAGTCAGGAGGACCTGAGTTCAAATTCGGCCTCAGACACTTAACACAACAAAACTAGCTGTGTGACCTTGGGCAAGTCACTTAACCCCAAATGCACTCCAAAAAGCAAAAAACAAAAAACCTCAAACTATATCATGTTGCCATTTACTGGGTGACCAGGGCAAAGTCATTTAGCATCTCTCAGTCTCAAGTAGTTCTCTGTTAGAATGATGTGGAGGGAATTCACTGTAAGAATCTCAGATCCTTGAGGCGATGCTACGAGTACTGGATTGGTTATGCTTTGTATTATCCACATCGCTGCTCTCCTCGATTTGTGTACATCCTTCATAGATGCCTACGTAGAACTTTCTTCAGTATTTCTATCCTCTTCTCTCTAACTTCTCTCATAAATACGGGCTGGTCATTAAAAATATTTACTAACCATCTAAGCAGACCTGCATTTCAAAGGGAATTTCCTCCTCCAGCAGTTCTCTAAAACAAAGAAATCAGATCTGAGTTAATTATTTACGTAATCACTCACAAGCATAGACTACTAGCAGGGGTGTTGTTAGGCTCAAATAAGATGATGGATGCAAAGCACTTTGCAAATCTTAAAGGGTGACATAAATGCCGATTCAGCAGCAGCAGCAGCATTAGTACGGTGATGCCATCTTTCCCTGAGCCTCCTACTCCACTCTTGCTGGCCTTAAGCAGTGTTTATAAAACAGTATAAGGTGAGCTGGTAAATGTTTAACAGGACAGGAGAGAGGTCAGGAGGATATCTGCACAAATATACTCTTAAGTTAAATTTGTATTATTAACACTTCCTTCAGTCTAGATTGGAGCTATGAAACATACCGCCCTTGGGTTATGTAGCCCACAATATTCTCACAATCAATTCAATAATTCAATAAACATGTATTAAGCTCCTACTATGTGCCAGGCACTGTAAAATTAGAATGTAAGATTAAAATGTAATTGGGAAATATTTAACAAAATAAACAAAAATAGATAACGTATTTTAAAACTAAGTCAATATGGCCTCCAGGAATCCTTACATATGAATTGGTAGCACTCTTCTATTTCATTTTGACAACACTGGTCTAGATAATAAAATAATAAATCAAGTCCTGATTCGTAGTGACTAAAGAGTTCTGGGATGTAAATACCCTCACTGAAAATTCAGCAGTCCTTCTTGCAAGATGAGTTGATCTGGTTTAGGCACACCATTGTGTTGCTGATCCAAAAGAGGCCAGATAAAAAACTAGACTTAGATCAGTGTAAATCCATATTTGTTTTACTAATAAGCATCAGCCACATAATCTGAGAATATGGACAACACATCACCTTAAACATTGTCTACTGAAAAAATGCACACGAGCTAATTTTTAGTTATTTTGCAGAATAATATTTGTCATATTGTCAATATCGTTGACCTTTCCATTAGGTTTATTTATTGCTATGTACTCCCTATCCTGGTAATTACTAAAATCTTTCTTTTTCTGTTATACTAGCAGGAATTTAAGTGGCCACCCTTAATAACAATAAAAATAACTAATTTTATTGGGATTAACCATAAAATGATAAGTATAATTACTCTGTTATTTTTTAATCCCATCACAGTATTTTTCCTGATATCCACCTCTGCAGTTGTGAACATCACCTTCAAAATGTACTTGCCCTCATTCTTACATTAGCTTTTTATTTAAAGTTCCCTCATCACTGTATTGTTTAGACCTATAAAAAGGAAAAACATGAGTTTTCACCAAGTCCCCTATAATTACAATTTTCAGTACCTCAATCAATCCCCTATAACTCTTTTATCTTTTGCAAGCTAAATAATGACTTTGAGGTAGTTGTCTTGGTAAAACTTCAAATGGATCCCCAAGGAAGCCTGCAATTTAGGAAAAACAAAACCCTGAAAAACAACCACTCCAAGATATTCTGTTCCAGCTGCACATTTAGAATTTGAGAAGGAAGGAAGGAAGGAAGGAAGGAAGGAAGGAAGGAAGGAAGGAAGGAAGGAAGGAAGGAAAGAAGGAAGGAAGGAAGGAAGGAAGGAAGGAAGGAAGAAAGGAAAAAAGAAAAAAGAAGAAAGAAAAGAATAAATGAATGAGAAAGATAAAGTGAGGAATAATAGAGAAAGGAAAGCAAAAAAGAAGAAGAAAGAGGGGCAGGGAGGACAGAGAGAGAAATAAAAGAGAAAGGAAGAGTTAGAAACACATGAAAGAAGAAAAGAAAAAGGAGGAAAGAAATATTTTTTCATTTGCAGTTGTTCAATTGCTGTGCAATGGCAGATGTGGTATTTTTATTCATCACCTAGAATAGTGACTTCATTATTAAAACATGGATATGATCCTGATACTGAAAAATGTATGCCTTTTGTCCTACCATTTAAAAATTCTGATCGTTGGAATTTGTGGGGGAAAGTCATATACATTCTGGTTAACTGCATTTTCTGGTTCATTTGGTGTCAAATAAGAAGGCATTTTTTTGTTTTACCCTTCCTTTTGGAAATCTTTCAACAATGTGTCACTGTACTTCCTTGCTTTATTACACACAGCATAATAATAATAGTGTAATCCCTAATGATCTTGCAGTGAATCAATGCTATTGTTCTGACTACCAATCACAGTTCTAGAGAATTGTAGAAGACAAACTGAGTGGAGTCTGTATCTCCACAGAAAATCTGGGAAGAAGTGAGCTCAGATCATTCAGTTAAGTGAATTCTAAACTGGTTGATTGGGCCCCACCCAAAGAGGATCATAAGATCACAGATACAGAGGTGGGAGAGACCTAAAGTCCAACCTCTTAATTTTATATATGAAGAAACTAAAACCCCAAGAAGTTAGGTCACTAATGTGGGATCATTCAGCTAATATGTGTATGAGAGGCAGGATTTGGGAAGACCTGGGTCTTCCTATCTTCAAGTCCAGTGCCCTATTCACTGCACCACACTGCTTACATAGCATGGGATTAACAGTGAGCTGCCAGGTTAGAAGGAGGTTTCACGTTCCAGGAATCTGAGATGTTTTAGATTTTTATCAGTGATTGAATAAAAACATAGCATGCTTAACCAAAGATGTGGGGTTACAGCTTAAAAAGAAGAAATTTGATAGGGGATAAATATAATGTCTTGAATTTGTAACCAAAAAAGTCCCCAAACCCCCCAAATCTAACCGCCCCATGATTAGAAGATATGGGAGCTCTGGCTACAAGCTCAGTATGAGTCAGTAGTGTGATGTGCCCCCCCCCCTTGAAGCAAATGTAATCTCAGATACATAAAGAGAAGCACAGGATATAGGACTAGGAGTCCTATAATGGTCCCTCTGTTCTCTGGTGTACTCAGACTGCAGCTGGAGGACTCTGTATGTCTTGCTTGTACCCATCAGTCTGCCCTGGGGGGTTTGCAGGTTGTCTCTCCCCTCCCAGCTTGGACTGAGCTCTTTGAGAGCAGGGACTGGTTCTCTGTTTATTTATTTAGTTGGTTATCTATCAGTTCATTCATTCCTTTTCTACTAATTTGTGTACTTATTTATTTGTTTACCTATTTGTTCATTCTCCAGTTCATTCATTCATTTATTTTGCCTTTCTTTGTATTTCTGTGCCTGGCACATTGTTGTTCAGTCATTTCACTTGTGTTGACTCTTCGTGGCCCCATTTGGGGTTTTCTTGGCAAAGATAATGGAGGGATTTGTCATTTCCTTTTCCATCTAATTTTACAGATGAGGAAACCAAGGCAAACAAGGTAAAGTGACTTGCCCAGGGTCACATAGCTAGTGAGTGTCTGAGGATAGATTTGAACTCAGGAAGATGACTCTTCCTGACTCCAGGCCCTGGTACTCACTATCCACTTCACCATCTAGCTGCCTGTCACAGAGCAAGTCTCCGTAAATGTTTCTGTAACAGAGCTTTGATACATGTCCAGACTATCTAAAATGGAGATACTTTGTTGGGAGAAGATATTCTGTGCTCCCCTGTCTTCAGGATGGGGGCAGCTTTTTCTATTGATTGCCTAGCCAGAACATGCTGCATTTTTAAAACCACAAGACTGACAGTCTCTTTCCAGCTACATGCAGAGAGTGTCAAAGCCCTATTCACCCAAAGTTTGCATGCCATGAACTAAGCTGGGGCCAGGGTGAAGACCTGGGAGGCAAGGGTGTAGAATAAGGCTACCTTCTTTCCCATTTAGGCCCCTTGACACTGAAAACAGTCTTGGTATTTTAATTTTTTTCAGTTCTAAGCACAGGCAGAGAATGTCCCCAGACTCAGACATGCGCTATGGTGTCCTAGGAGACAGGATTCCAGGCTAGATGTTGCCATCAGTCAAACCGAGAAGCCCTGAGAAGTCAGGACGCCCAGGACCCCAGCCCAAGTTGGGGCTTTAGACTTGGAACTTGGTGGGATGATGCTAGATAGGAATTTAATTAACTTTGAACCTGATTTCCCTCCCATTTCCAGAGCCTAAGGTGGTTCAGTAAGATACACCACTTTATGTTACTGTCGGGGATGTTTGCAATAAATTTGTTCTTATTATACCTTATAAGTAAATATTCCTTTGTAAAAGCTACTCTGACTGTTAAGTGTTCAAATGGAACTGAGGTACCGGAGAACCCCCAAATCAGGGGAACACAATCAGTGGGAACCTTAGCCGATGGCAAACTAGATATTACCTTTAAGGGTATGGGAGATCCAGAGGGAGGGGTGAAATTGAACATACCTGGCCTTCAAGTAGTGGATACCAGGGTAGTTGTTATACTTCCTTTCTGATTAATTGGGAGCTATGTTTTAGGACTGGCATTGATAAAAATGGATAGGATGCTGTAATGGTAATCA
>CM053595.1:233012599-233030359 GCA_028646575.1 Pseudocheirus occidentalis
TTGAAACTGTGAACATTGTACTGAATCTGATTTTGTAATGGAATAAACAGAGTGTTCACTAATACTGTGTAATCCAAATCTTAAAGGCTGTTCACAGTAGCATTCTTTCAGGAATCTACTGCTGATTGGCTTTACAGATGCTAATAAAGAACAGAGCAGAGGAAGAAACCAGCTAAGTCTTTATTGAATTTAATTTCTTTAGATTCAGCCTGGAGAAGGAAAACTTGGAGGGGGAGGAATAAAATAGCCACCATCAAGTATTTCAAGGGCTAAGAGTAGAAAGGGAGCTGGCTTGCTTCTTCTTGGCTCCAAGAAGCAGAGCTAGGAATAATGGGTGCCTGGGGCAGTAAAATTGCCAAGAGATTAATTTGAGCATGATATAAGGAAAAACTTATTAACAATAAGAGCAATCCAGGACCATGAAATTTCGCCTTCAACCAGCTCTATCACCACCATGGTAGTCTACTCAGCTGCTACAACACACCTGCTACTTGGCCCCCTAGGGAAGAATCCACCCTGAGGCCAACTTAGTGATTGGTGAATCCTTGCCTAAAACAGTCATATCATGAGAAGACCCAACCATATAGCTCCCCTCCCTTCCTGTTCACACCCTCAAGCCTGCCCTACCACCACACCTCTCTACACTCTGTTGGAGTACCACCACCCCCTTCCCTGTTTTGGCCCTTTCCAGATCCTTTTTATGTTTTGTATTACCTTATTAAAATGTAAATTCCTTGAGAATAAGGACTATCTTGTTTTCTCGCATTTAAAAAAATATCTCCAGTTTAGCACTGTGCTCGCCACAGAGTTAGCCCTTAATAAAATATTTTATCTATCCATCTTTATCTAACTCTCCAGAAGTAGAATGAACTGCCTCAGCAGGGAGTGACAGGGTTCTCCCTTATTGGACACCCCGAAGGAAAGCCCAGATGACCACTTGCCAAGTTTCTGGTAGAAGTGGTTCTTGTTCTGATCATTTCAGACCCATAAAGTATTTTCAAACCTATAAATAACAACAACTAACATTTATGCAGCACTTACCATTTGCTGGGCACTGGGCTAAGGGCTCTATAATTATTATCTCATTTGACCCTCATGGCATGGGAAATAAGGGCAATTTTTGTCTATATTTTAATGATGAGGAAACTGAGGCACAGAGATTAAAGGACTTGCTGAGGGTCTCACAGCTAAGTATCTGAGTCTGAATTTGAACTCAGTTCTTCCTGACATCAGACCTAGTCCTTTATCCACTGTGCCATCTAGCTGTCCTAAATTCTGTGATGTGATGTGATGTGATGTGTATGTATAAGGATTCTAGGACATAACTGTTAGTGACTTTTGGGAAAAAAATTAAAACTTTGATAATTTTTTTTGCTATTTCCTTGTTTTCTCCTAAAACAGTGGAGGAAATCAAGACCTAGTTAATGGTGATTTTACCCTAAAATGCGGCAACACACTTTATCAACACTTCTTTGGGGAAAAACCAAACCCCAGACCTCCTTTCTTCTTCCATTTGCCCAGAGGAATCTCCTATTACACAATGCTTGACTTCTCTCTCTGCTCTCTTCACATATCCAATGTGCTAATGATGGGGATGGGATCTGAATCCCCAAAAGGAAAAGACCATGTCTTTGGGATCCAGACCCCACTTGAGGTCTGGACTTTCCCACTTGGCCCAGGTCCCTGGCATTCACCTGGGGCAATTGGCCCGTCCCAGTTACTTAACTGTCCTTTCATTATTTGCACCTGACCCCCCCCCCCCCCCCCCCGCCCCACCAGACCACCACTCTCTTAATTCTGTCTAGACCCTTTCTCTGTTCTCTGTTCCCACAGTCTGTATAAAGATCCATCTTGCCTCTGTGAAAGTGCTCAGATTCCTTAACAGTCTAGTCAATACTCTGATTCCTTTAGAATCTGGACAATATGGCGTACGTTTAGAATCATGCCCACCTTCTATAGGTGTTGTAATAAACCTTGCCTTTGATTGAAAGAAGACTTGAGTGGTATTCATTCAGGCAGGACCTATGTATCACTACTTTGGGATCCTAGCACCCCTAACCCTCAATACTGCCAGTCCTTTCATTTCTACCTTGACACCATATTTTATATTTGTCCCCTTCTCTATACTCACACAACCATCATCTTCACTGCTCAAAAATATTTTGGGATTATTGTTGACAGGGATCAACACACAATATGAAATCTATAGCATACTCAGATTTGTTGGTTTCCATTTCAAGGGTATTAAGAATCCCAATCACTTAATACTTAATTTCCTTAAACCTGAGGGTGGATTTTAAAATATAATAGCATTAAGCCTATATGAGATACAGATTTACTTGCAAATCACATTTGAACATCAGTGTCCAAATACTAAGCAAAATTACTTCTGATGTATGTGTTGGAATAAAAGACATCTAGAATCAAGTACCATTTTTTATATGATTATTTACCTTAGTAGCCTGGAGAAAATGAATGAGTAGCTTCTTTTGTATCTCTGTGGGAGGTGAAGCCAAGACCTGCCTTTGGGATTCTTAGCATGGGCGTCACCCCCCCATCCCTACCCCCACCCCTAGTATAGTATACTGCAAGCCAAAATGATCCTTTGGAGTTTTCATCCCTTACCTTTATTCAATCAGCATGATATTATGGAAAGAATTCAGAGCCAGAAGAGTTTGAGTTCTTGGATCAACTGATCACTTACATCCTACAGGGCTTTGATCTACTTATTTAATTTTCCCTGAAGCTTAATAATGAAGGTGAAGAAAGTAACATATTAATATGTGAAATTTGAACTTGACAGTTCTGAGAAAAGCATTTGATGAACTAGAAAATGTTGTGTGTAAAGGAGAACCATTATTATTCATTCATCCAACAACTATTTATCACATGCCTACTGTGCCCAGGGCAAGGTACCTATGATCAGTATTGTTAAGCAGTGTTATTCTCAAAGTATGGTTCCAGACACCTTCTCAGGTGGGGTCCTTGAAGTCAAAACTTTTTTCATAAGAGTACCAAGATGTTATTTGTCTATTAAAATGCTTTTCTCCTTTTCAGCTACTGTAATGGTAAGCAAAATAGGATTTTTTGCTGTTTTTCTGGATTGAGTTTTAGCTAATCAAGTGCCTTTGAGCCTTGCCTTTGATTGTATCAAGAGTCTTCAATTGGAAACAGTATACATCATATAGCCCTTAATAGTCCTAAGGGAATCTGAAGATTTCCCATGCCCCTTAATAGGCCATATGTAATCATATGGGAGCCCATGGTGGGAGTAGCTTGCAAAAAAGGGTGGAACAGGAAAGAGCAGGTAAGAGTATTAGCAGAACTGGGAGCAGGCAGAACTGAGAGAGAGAATGTTTGTGATGTTGGCACTCTGTCTACTGATCTGTGTTGATTTCTCAGACAGCAACCCTGTCTGTTGTTCTGTATTGGTTTCTCAGACAGAAATTAAATTGAGATGATAGCGCTGATAATGTGTGTAAATATTGTTGTAGCCCTGTTTAACTTTGTTTTCCTAAGAACAGAAACTGCAAAGAGCTTGGAGTGGATGAGTCCCCATGAGCTGAGATATTAAGCAGGAGCAGAGAACTGCCTATGTGTAAATACAGGCAAGAGTGAGGAGTAGTCAGCCCACGGAGGAGGAGCCATGGGGTTTAGAAGTCAGCCTCGAATCAAGATGAAAGAGGACTTTACTTGGATGCTCTGTATTGACTAAGGAGATTGTAACTTACTGTGACCTTACTAGATGGTATTTGTATTTTCTGCTACCCTTTAAAGATACCGATTAATATGTTTTGCTTAAGACTATGTGACCACATTAGTAACAAGTTATTTTGTTATGTTGTTGTGAATGTTATGCTTTAGTTTCTTGAATGTTATGCTTTAGTTTCTTGAATGTTATGCTTTAGTTTATTGCTGAATAAATAGAGCTTATTATACTATGTGGTTAGACCCTTAAAGTTATTTAAAGCCAGTAATCCTCAGGAGAGCTGCTTATGATTGTCTTTACAGCTACCCTATCTGTGTGAAGCTAGAATTTCTTCATATACTTCAATCAAAGCATTGCAACAGATTGAATGCAGAAGTGTATATGAAAATCCAGCTGTTTCCTATTAAGTCAAACATTAAAGAACTTTGTAAGGGCAGCTAGGTGGCACAGGGAATAGGGTATTGGGCCTGAAGTCAGGAGGACTCCTCTTCCTCAGTTCAAATCTGACCTCAGACACTTACTAGCTAAGTGACCCTGGGCAAGTTACTTAACCTTGTCTACCTCAGTCTTATCATCTGTAAAATGAGCTGGAGAAGGAAATGGAAAACAATTCCAGTATCTTTGCCAAGAAAACCCCAAATGGGATGAACAGTTGGACATTACTGAACAACAAAAAGTCATTTGTGACAATATGGAAAAGATGCTACTCTTCTCACTAAAATTTTTTTGTTTGGGAAAACAGTAATTTTTCACCAAAAAATGCTATGATGTCAACATATAATGGTTTATTATTGTTATTTTAAATACATTAACAAAATAATTTAAATATAATAAATGTTTTTAGAATATATCAGCTTTTATTCCTAATCTGCTCAATATAAAGATAACCCACATGAAAGTTCTTTAGGGGAATCCTCAATAAATTTTAAGAGTATAAAGGGGTCCTGAGACCAAAAAACTTGAGAACCACTGTTGTTAATGATACAAAAATGTATAAGAAATGATCTACTAACTCACAATCTGGAAAGGGAGAAGACAGAGATAATTACAATTTAAGGCACCAAATGAGAAAGGCTACATAGGTATAGATAATAAATGTTCTAAATGTTTAGAGAAGTCAGAGATCACTTCTGGCTAAAGGATGAACATGTGAATTTGATGGAGATTAGATGGAAAGATGTTTCAGGCATTGGGGACAACATGAGTAAACATAGACAGGTGAAAGGTGAGATGATGGTGAGTAGATCAGTTTCTCTGGATTCAAATACATACAAAGGGGACTAGTAGAAGAAAGATTTCTCACCAGATTTGTCACTGACAACCTGTTGAGTTAGATTTACTTGGACCATGAAATTCTCCTTCTGTCACTAAGCTAGTAAGTGAGGTTGCCAGCAAAAGGTAACTGTGCTTCAGGTAAGGTAACACACATTTCGAATTAAAATTAAAATAGCAGGACCACTAAAGTCAAATCTCACAATTTTGTCTAATGCTAGTGGCAAATGACTGAGATCCACTACAAATATACTAGGGGCAGGCTGGGCATAGGATGACCAGAACAAGAATTAAGAAATCATATAGGGAGATGGGTAGAAGGTAGGTAGATAAAATAGCAACTTGGGATAAATTCAAACTAGATGACAGCTTAAAGCCATTCATCTAAGAAGAGCCATAACTAGGATGGGGTAGTTAGGACTTTGTCCCAAGTACCAAAATTTAGAAGGCACTAATAGTACTTGCAGTATTTCATTGGTGAAGAAACAACCGAGCCTAGCACCAAATGAGCAAAGATAATTAGCTAAAATAAGAAACTGCCAGATAACTTAACAGCAGCCACACCTCAGGTGGCTCTTCTCTGACTTGCTACTCCATTTTTACAGCAGTCCTCTGAATGTATTTGAAGGCATGTTTTGTCCTACTTTCTCTAAATTATTTTTTTTTCCACTGCTAATCCTGGATGCAAAAGCTGCTAGTAAAGTTTTCCACAGGAGTTTTTATTTGCTCACTAATCCATTTTGTGTCTCCTGCATGTTTATGTACAGAGAAGCATTCACTATTTTGTACTCCAAATTACAGTCAGCTAGGAAGACATTCCACTGGGCAGATATGTCCTTAGGCTCAATTTCTTCCTTCTCTCCTGAGAGAAGGTAATTTGAGACAAACATAAAAGAATATAAATTGAACCAATAATATGTTTTATGAGAGTCTTTCTTTTTACAGAATTGCATGAGAAAAACCCATAAAAAGCAAATTTTGTTCAGTTTCTTGCTATGTGTAAGACACTATAAGGGAATATGAAGTTTTTTTAGACACATTTCTAGCCCCCAAAAAGTTAATAATTTAAATTTTAAACTCTTACATTAAAATATTGACTCTATATAGATTTTTAAAAATGAAAATAAATGTTTCACGCCTTGGAACCATTAACAGTGAACAAAGAGAGCTGGTCACTGTCTGTCCTTGACCCCAAGGAACTAACAGTCTTAAGGTGAAGACAACATACAAACAATGCTATACATAAAGGATGCATACTAAATACATTGGAGGTACTCTCAGAGGAAAGGCAGTGAGTGGCAGAGAGGGTTAAAGAAAGTCTCCCACACAAGGTGAGATTTGAACTAAGTCTTGGAGGAAACCAGAGAAAGACCAGGAGGGAGACTATTCCAACCCTAGAAGACATTGATTGAAAAGGCAGAGAATTAGGAAATAGAGAGTAATATGCAAGAGACAGCAAGAAAGTCAGCACAACTCATTCTCAGAGCACATGGAAGGAAAGGAAGTATAATAAGAGGCCAAATTGTCAAGGGCTTTAAAAATCTGAGGGAGTATTCTGTCTCTGATCCTGGAGCTAACAGAGAGCCACCAGAATCTACTGAGAAGTGAGGAGTGACATAATTCTATCTGCACTTCAGAAAAATCACTTTGGCAGCTGAATAGAGGATGCATTAGAGTAGAGAGAGACTTAAGGCAAGGAGATCAGCCAGGAAGCTATTGGCTATACAATGCAGGCATGAGGTGACAAGAGTGCATTAGGGTGATGGTTGTGTGAAAGGAGAGGAGAGAACATATAAAAAAGATGCGGTGAAGGCAAAAATTAAAGGACCTGGTAACACACTGGATATATGGAGTCTTACTTTATATATGAGAGAGGAGGCAAGAAAAACACTTAGGTCTGAATGTGGAAGGGTGGTGGTAATAGAGAAGTTTGGAAAAGAGGAGGCTTTAGAGGGGAAATATAATTAGTTCTGTTCTGGATATGTTGTGCTTGTGATGTCTACTGGACACCTAATTTGATATGACATGAAACTAGAGCTTATCAGAGTGATTAGGGCTAACTATATAGATATGGGGATTATTCCACGGGAGCTGATGTGATCACCATGCATGATGGTTATAGAGGGAAAAGAGAAACAGGTCCAAGACAGTCATGGAAGATACCCATGGTTAATAGGGGGAAGGGTCAGATAGATGCCAGAACAAAGAGAGGGCAATATCACAGAAACCTAGAGAGGAGAGGGTGGGTGGGTGGGTGGTCAATAGTGTCAAACTGTGAGAGGTCAAGATGAATCAAGATTGAGAAAAAAATCATTCAATTTGACAATGAAGAATACATTGATGACTTTAGAGAGAGGAGTTTCAGTTGAATGATGAGCTTAGAAGTCATATCATAAAAAGTTTAAAAGAAAATAAGTAAAGAAAGTGGAGGCAGAGAGTGTCATAGCCAGCTTTCTCAAATTTAGTGATGAAGGGGGCAAAGCCAATAACTGGCAGAGATGGTAGGATCAAGTAAAAGTGTTCGGAGAATGGGAGAGACATGGGCAGGTTTGCAGGAAGCCGGGAAGCATCCAGTAGACAGAAAGATAGGTGGAGACAGAGACCTACAATTATCTGCATAGTGGCTCTCTCTCCCCCCCCACACTAGAATTTGAGCTCCTCAAAGGCTAAGATTATTTTTCTCTTTCTCTGTATCCCCAGCACTTGGCACAG
The DNA here is from genome assembly GCA_028646575.1 of Pseudocheirus occidentalis. NCBI lineage: Eukaryota > Metazoa > Chordata > Mammalia > Diprotodontia > Pseudocheiridae > Pseudocheirus > Pseudocheirus occidentalis. The sequence continues at coordinate 233,020,293 of CM053595.1, forward strand.
TGCCTGGCACATAGTAATAGCTTAGTAAATGAGTGTTGATTCATTTGGTGACTAAGTATTAATGACGAGAGAAAGGTCTGTTGAGGGAGGCAGGTAAATAAGTAGGCTGTTCAAAGTCTTCCCCTGAGGTCCACCTTTGTGGCAAGCAGTGATCTTGTGACCTGTGAGGACCCAAGAGGCCACAGGTAGCACGAATAAATAGAAGTTTGCCCCCTGGAGAGTCTGGTCAGGAAGCAAGCAGCATGTGAAAGATGGTACTGATCCAGGTATGGCCTTTAGAGCACCACAGAAAACTCTGGAATACAGAGACTTGAAGGTGGGCATCCTGGACCTGGTGTGGCTGATGAGATCCTTCGTTTGTCCTTTGTGAAGGTCCATAAAAAAGAGGCCCGGAGTCAGGTGGCCCAGGACATTTACTTCCCTATGGCCCCCACTCACAGGCCTTTAGTTTTCCGGACCAAAGTGCTTCTCCCTGGAAACAACTCTCTTTTGTGCTTCCCTATTAGAATGTAAGCTCATTGAGGACAGGCATATCTTTACTTTTGTATTATATCCCCAGTGTTTAGATTATTTGTTTTTGTACTTTTATCTTCATGACACGGTGCTTGCTGGATATATAGTAACTGGCTTTTTAAAAAATTCACATTCAGTAAAATTAACCTACACTGCTTCTAGTCTAAGCAATTTCATATTTTCACATTCTTTACTGGAAACTCTTTCTATAAGATGTTTAATTTACAAGTAGGAAAATACTTAAAATAACACATTTTAAAGGAAGTCCTTTATTCCTCTATCTATTTTCTTTTATTGGTAAGAGGAGGTGGGAGGGAAACTGACAGGATGAAATATATTACAAAACTTCTTCAATTAATTTTCATAGCAAGTTGTTTCGACAGCAAGCCCCCAAGTGGTGTTGTAGCAAAAACACTGGACTAGGGATAGGAGGCTTGGCTTCTACTCCTAGGCCTGCCAGTGCTGACTGCATTACCATGGATCAATTTTACGTTTCTCAGAAAAATGAAAAAATTAGACTAAATGATCACTAAGATCCCTTTCAGCTTTACAACACTCATTCAAAATGTTTTCTTCCTTTCCAGTTTATTTCTGTTTTATATACATGCTTAAAAACTAGCTGTGGAAAAGAAAAAAATTCTAAAATTAAATCAAGGTTCTGGGATTTGGGAATTAATTATGCCAATTCAAAAAAGAGACTGGGGCTGAGGTTTATATTTTCAGCAATGCCTAGGAATCCATGACCATAAAAGGAACAAAACTGCAGTCAGGAGACCAAAATGTCCTTTCAGTGGTGTGAGAATTAAATGACCTTTTATTATAAACATTTTTATAACTAAGTGGGAAAGTCAACATACAGTTGCAGTCTTTTGTTATTGTTGGTCTTTCATTTTGAATTACACGGTGAAATTTTCTTGGTTTTATGACTACTCTCTGAGTTTTTTTGGTCTGTATTAGTTGTGCTTGTAAAACATTTCCTCACTGCTTGGTTTTGTTTTGTTTTGGGTTTGGGGTTGGGTTTTTTTTTTTGGTTCTATTTTAAAGCATTGCATAATGGTATAAGCATCTGCATTGTCTTTCCAGTGCATTCTGCTGTTCTGGGTTTCCCTTTGAATGATGATTGGTGTGAAGGCACGTACAGCATTGGTTGATGTATGAGGCAGTTCGTGAGAAAGTCCTTGGAAAGACACACTATGGCTCTTTCTGTGGTGATTCAATGGATAGAGTTACTAACTATGTGACCCTAGGCAAGTCATTTAACTGCTGTCTGCCTCAGTTTCCTCAACTGTAAAATGGTAATAGTAATAATAATAGCACCTAATTCCAAGGGCTGTTGTAAAAATCAGATGAGAAGCATTTAGCACAGAGTCTGGAACACAGTAAGCACTATATACATGCTAGCTATTATTATTCATTCCTTTTCATTTTCTGGAGCTACTTCCACGTGTTCCAAAATGAAAAGAAAGACAATAACTCTTAACAGTGCCATTTCTATATTTGGACAACTCTAAGGGCACAATACTGTATCAGCTAGCAAAGATGAAGATTCCATGTGTAGCCAATTTCATGTAAGACAATAAATCCCCTCTCTCCCACCCACATCCCCAGATTAAAGAAGTTCTCTACCTCAAAGCAAAATTTAAAAGGACTTGGGAACCCTCGTTACATTTTCCAGCTGGGTGGCTTGTGGTCCTTTTAAATCTGATCAGTTACAAATGTGTTAGTGCAGAACTGGAAAAGAATTGAAAATCCAATGAATATTCCTGGAAAACTTCATTTTTATGATATACTGACTATGAAAAAAGAAATATTTGATCCACATATATACTCCATAAAAATGTTCTTCTGATGCCTCTATAATAGGGTATTTGGACTAGCTACCCTGAAGGCAGACAAATATCTAGGCTCTCACTGGGGATTCTGGGCTTTGAGAGAGAGAGAGAAAAAGAGAGAGAGAGACAGAGAGAGACAGAGACAGAGAGAGAGAGAGACAGAGAGAAAGAGAGAGACAGAGAGACAGAGACAGAGAGACAGAGAGAGAGAGAGAGAGAAAGAGACAGAGACAGAGAGAAAGAGAGAGAGAGAGAGAGAGAGAGAGAGAGAGAGAGAGAGAGAGAGAGAGAGAGAGAGAGAGAGAGAATGAGAATTCCTTCCTGTCAGTTGGAATATCATGATCATAGGGAAAGGGAGGAAGAGGTATATGAAGGATGGGAGAATGGAGTTCTGGCCCAAGAGCATTTAAATTGCTCTGCAATAGCAGGAGAGGCAGGGGGAGTGGGGCAGGATGGACATAGGAAAGAGATGTGTAGTCTACAATGGATCTGAGAGAGAAGCAATTTCTAGAATGAGAGGCAGTGATGTAGCTCAGAAGGTAACAGCTGTGGTGGGGCAGACAATCTGCTTGGAGTCACAATGAGCACTGATATGGCTGGAGGCTTCTGGCTCACTTCTTCCTATCAAAGGAATTAATATTCCTTCAATAAGCAATTAATAATAATAGCACTTTCTGTATCTCCAGTGCTTATCACAGTGCCTGGAATATAGTATGCACTTAATATATGTTTATTGATTGATCGATCAAGAGTCATTTCACCTCTAGGTTAGAAAGTGAGTTCTTTGTTGTAGCCTAGGTAAGGACACTTTGAATAAGGGAGTCTCAGAATGGCTTCAACCTTTGATGAGAAGCAGAGTGGGTGGAGTAAAGGAGGGGACCAAAGAAAAGTTTATACTTCTGGGCTGCCTCGTGGGAGGAAAAAGGAAAAATCTGGGAGGATTCAGCTCCTCCTCCAAATTCTGGAGAAATTTTTTTTAAAAAAGGATGTATTTCATCATCTTTGCTTCACAGTAGCACCTGCATTTTATTCCTCACTAGGGAATGGAGGTGATCCTGTATTCTCAAGATATGCTAGTGAATCTCAATTTCTGACAGATTCTACCTGTGCTAAAAAGGCTTCAAATCTGATCTTTGTACCTGTACCTTTTTTTAAGGACTAGTTTGGTACAGAAAAGTTCATCATCAGTAAGCTGGCCACTAGAAATATATATACATATATATGTATGTATGTATATATATATATATATATATGTATTGCAATGGCAATCCATAAAATAAAGAAAAAGTCTATGGGGCGGCTAGGTGGCGCAATGAATAGAGCACTGACCCTGGAGTCAGGAGGACGTAAGTTCAAATCCAGCCTCAGACACTTGACACAAAAACTAGCCGTGTGACTTTGGGCAAGTCACTTAACCCCAATTGCCCTCCAACCCCCTCCTCCAAAAAACAAAAAAAACAAAAAAAAGAAAAAGTATAAAATAGACTCAATGATGTGTATCTTTCTTTAGCTTCTTCATTGACTCTGATAGAGTAGAGGGAGAGAAAGCAGAAGTACAAAGAATCTAAAAGGGTTGTTTTATTTTATTTTGAGCTATGTAAAAGATAATATAAGGGTCAAAAAGGGGAGAGTTCTGCTGCTTGCATTGAATGAGATAATCATTACTAAGGACAAGAAGGCTGAGTTACTCAACTATAATTTTGCTTCTATTTTCTCTGCCAAGAAGAATGATTTTTTGGATTGGGAAGAATAGAAAACTAGTTAAAAGCTGAAAGAAGTAATGGTAAAAGTGTACCTAGCTGCTTTTAATAATTTGAAGTCACCAGAGATGGATGAATCATATCCTAGGATAATACTAGTTTCTAACATCCAGACAGCCCTTTAAGAATTTGCAAAACACTTTACATACATTATCTCACTTGAGCCCCCGACAATTCGACAATTCTGTTCAATTTAGTTAAATGAAAATTTATGAAGCCCCTACTGTGTGCCAGTCCTGGGGATAAAAGAACAGGGAAAGACAATCCCTGACTTCAAGGAATTTACAATCTAATAGGGGCAGACAGATAATACACCAAAGGGAAGCTCCTGTGAGGCTGGCATTACAAGTGCTGTTTTCATTTTCCAGGGAAGGAAACTGAGACTCAAAGGAGTTAAGTAAACCAACCATCTCACACAATATTGTGTCTCTTCCTGACTCCAGCATTCTATGCACCACATATAGCCTAGCCTCTGACAAAGCTGGCAGATGTGATTGCTGTTTCATTGCCAGTGACCTTGGAACCATTTTGGAGACTGGGAAAGGACTGGAGAAATGCAAAATTGGTTTCAAATTTCAAGAAAGGGATGCAAATTATGTGCAACCTATAGGAAAATTACTGTGACTTCAATTCCTGGCAAAATTCTTGAGCTTGTTATTAAAATTCGTGGACATTCAGAAAGGGTAACAGTTACCACCAACTATAAGCATGGCTTCATCAAAATAAATTTATTACATGCTCATCTCATTTCCACTTTCAACATGGTAACTAGACTGGTAAATCAGGGCAACTCTGTGGCGCAATGAATAGAGTGCTGGGTCTGGAGCGAAGAAGACTTGAGTTCAAATGTGACCTCAGATACTCATTAGCTATGTGACCCTGGACAAGTCACTTAACCTCAGTTTCTTCAACTGTAAAATGGGAATAATAATATCACCAACTTTCCATTGTTGCTGTAAAGATTAAATTGGGTGATATTTGTAAAGTTCTTAGCACAGTGACTGCACAGAATAGATACAATATTATTACTTTGATTTCAACAAAGCATTTGACAGAGACTCATGCTAACCTTGTAGAGAACAGAGATGTGGACTAGATGAGAGGTTAATAAAAACTGGTTTAATAATGAGACTCAAAGCGTGATCATTCTGTTTCAGTGTGGACGTGTAAAGAGTTTGCTACGGACTGACCATGTTAAGAGGGCCTGGGCCCTCTGCTGGTCAAGATTTTTTTTTTTTTATTTAATCAATCACTTGGATGAAGTCATGTCAAGTTTCCTCTAGGTATGAAGCTAAAGATAGCTATCATTTTGAATGAACAAGTCCAGATCCAAAAAGTTGTTGACTGATGATCATGCCATTGGTTAAAGGACTGGTTAGCTTGCAGAAGAGACCTGGGAAGAAATATGATAGAGAACAGCCTTCAAATATCTAAAGGCTAGTCATGTAAAAGGGAGATTAGGTTTCTCCTACCTTGCCCTAGAATGTAAAAGTAGGAGCAACAGGTATCTAACACTCTAGTTATTTGCTTTTTTCTACAAACAAAGATGACCCGCAAAATACATTGAAGAATTCGCTGTCCTTTTTTTCTTTTCTGGGTTTGTTGTTGAATTCTATTAAGAATTGGAGGTATTTTCTTCCATTTTCTATTTGCTTTTCCTCTGAAAAAATTTGTGCCATAATCTAATGAATTTTCAGGACCTCCTATGTAAGTTTTTAAATCAGAATATCTTTTCTGGGTATTTGATGGTGTAGTGTTTTGTCTGCCAAGGAAACACAAGGAAGGAAAAATGAAAATTGTTTCTTTCTGTATATGTGTGTATATGTTTATATATGTGTGTGTGTGTGTATGTTTATTCCAATCTCTTACTAAAATTTACATTAAAAGCTGCTTAGCAAAATAACGCGTGAAAGCAGCACTAATCATCATGCCATCATGACTTGTCTTGAAACTTACACTTTGAATAGTGTAGGTGTAAACAATATACCTTACTTATGAGTATTTGTCATCATGAAGCATCATAAAAGTTTAGTAGAGTATTAAGATTTACAATTAATTATTTGTGGCTGACTGGCCTCTGAGGTCAGTAGTTTTTATTCATGGACATTTAGACAAAGGACTTCAGTACTTTAGACTTGTCTGTTTGAAATGAAACTTTCAAAGTGTTTATTTGTTCTTAAAGTCTTTGTCTTATAAGTGGATTTTATTTTTCTGTGAAAGATAAAATCTTCATCTATATAGTCAAACTATATTGGCCCTTAGTATACAATCTGAATCTTGTTCCTCTTTCTGCCTAATATGATGTAAATTCAGCACCCCACAGTCATTTTTGCTGCACTTAGAACTCCAGAACATGTATCTAGTTACATAAAAGAAAAAAAGAGATCATATTTCTCTCTTTGCTGACTTTACACATAATTCAGAAAGCAACAACTTTGCATAAATATGGTCCAGTCTTGACTTACTACTTTACTCTTCTTAGTTCCCAAAGAAGTCTGTGGATAAAAACACTATTCATTATTTGACTGCCAACAGAATTTCAATTTATTGCCAACCTTGTTGTATTGCTAATTCATCTAAATTGAATTCAGTGAGCATTTACTAAATGCTTGTGATACATAATGCACTGTGCTAGGTACCTAGGAAGCAAAGACAAACGTGAAAATGAGTTCTAAACTTGCAGTCAAGAAGATCTAGGTTCAAATCTTACTTCTTTTTTTTTTTTTTTTGCTTTTTGGAGGGCAGTTGGGGTTAAGTGACTTGCCCAAGGTCACACGGCTAGTTTTTTGTGTCAAGTGTCTGAGGCCAGATTTGAACTCTGGTCCTCCCGACTCCAGAGCCAGTGCTCTATTCACTGTGCCACCTAGCCGCCCCTCAAATCTTACTTCTGACATGAGTGAAGCAACCAAGCACAAATCCTCATGCAAAAGGAGTGGGGCTGGATGGGATAGGTTCTAAGATTCCTTTCAGAGGGACAGAGTCTTTGACCTGTAGTCTCAGGGATACCCAAGTTCAAATTCTACCACAGATACTGTGTGACTCTGGGCATGTCACTTAATGTCTATAGCCTCATCTATCAAATGAGGATATTAATAGTTCCTACCTCTTGGGATTATTTTGAAGATAAAATGAGATGATATTTGTAAAGCAAGGCTTTGAAAACCTTAAAGTACTTGCTATTATTATTAAATGATCCTTTGAGAAATTTAAATACTAATAATGCCAAGAGATAATCAGTGGTATTTAATTTTATCACATATTAAAAATGATGCTTAGCTTCCTAATTATCTGACACCTATTATGCTTAAAGATTAATGAAAAAAATTAGGTTAACATTTTTCACAGGTGAAAAATATCAATAACTTTCTCCATTAATAAAGGCAATTTCACTGCCAGATAGTAGTCTGCACACAATATATTCTATTAAACTATGAAGTTATTTTTGGTGCTATGTACAAAATACATTGCCAAAAAGTGTTATTTTAAAAAAGTTTTCGCATTAACTTATTTTCATTGGGCAGCATTGGATAGATAAACAAAGAGATTTTTGAGAAGATCTGTTCTCTTTCACTGTTGGGTACTTTCAAAGGAGTGTAGTTGTCCATTTTATATCTTTACTGTAACATACAAAATAAAAGTATATATTCCACAGAGAACAGAATTTTCTGGCATTAATTACATGAACAGTAGGGGAGCTATTTAAATGTGTTCTTTAGTGCCTGGTTCTGGTTTCCTGCTCTCCAGGTGACTGCCTTTCTGACCTAATTCCAGCCATGGGTCTAGTCCCTGAGGCTGGCCTGTTCCCATGCCAGGTCCCAAGCTTTTATCCCCGGTCATATCATCACTTCTCTTGGGCCAGAATTTATGATCTTTCATCTACTATTACTATAGCATTATTATATCTGTGGCTCTCAAAGAGTATGCTTTAGGACAGTGGTTCTCAACCTTCCTAATGCAGACCCTTTAATACTTGTATGTGGGCATATCTGCATGTAGGCAGACTCACCTGGAGACAGAGGAACGGAGTCTCAATTCCTAAGACCATTGGGAAATGTGTTTTCCAATGGTCTTAGGCAACCCCTATGACCTCTGTGAAAGGGTCATTTGACCCCCAACAGGGTCATGACCCACAGGTTGAGAATCACTGCAGCACATTAGAATTTCATAAGAAAAGAATGGGAAACTGAGGGGCTGCCCATCAGTTGGGGAATGACTAACTAAGTTGTATATGATTGTGGTGGAATCCTACTGTGCTATCAGAAATGATGACACAGATGGTTTCAGAAAAACCTGGGAAGACTTATATGAGCTGACGCAAAGTAAAGTGAGCAGAACTAGAACACTGTTCACAGTAACAACAATACAGGAATGATGGTCAATTGTGAAAGATTTAGCCACTCTGGACAATACAATGATCTATGACATCTCCAAAGAACTCATGATGAAAAAATGCTTCTACCTCTACAGAGAAAACTGACGGACTCTGAATACAGATTGAAGCATATATATGTATATATATATATATAGTTTATCTTTCTTGCTTTCCCCTTCCTCACCCCCAGAACCAAGGATAATGTGGAAATGTTTTGCATGACTTAATATGTATAATGCGTATTGTATTTCTTGCCTTCTCAATGGGTGGGGGAGGGGTAAGAGAGAGAAAATTTGTAATTAAAAATAAAAATGTCTAAAAATGCCCCGCAAATTTTGCTAGATGCACCTCAAAACCCCTCCTCATACCCAGAGACTTCTGTGGCCCCTAACTCTTGCCCCCAGCTGCAGCTTGTGGCCTGTTTTTCCCAGTCTGTTTGCAGTTGGAGAGGTCAGTCTCTCTACATAGGGAGATACACTTAAGAATTCTATGGGAAAACAGTGAAAGAGGAAGATGGGGGCTTGGGAGGGAGGAAAGAGAGGTAAAAGAATTTCAAGCCCTGGGTATATAGGTCTAGAGGCATGGCTGCCTAGTCAACGGACTCCTTAGTTGACAGCTTAAATGTCAACTTGAATTTCACTTAGGGAAAAATCACAAAACCATGAAGATTAGACTCTTTACAAATGTATGTTTTGTGATCTCAGCTAGGCCCTCACTGTGGCACGGCAATCCTTTCATACCTCCCCAATTGTCTCGCTATCCCCCTAACCACCTTTTTAGCCTCATAAACCCTCCCATAACTGCCCTACCCTCAAACTCTCAAATGGGATCTTTGGTTCATATTTCACTGAAAAAATGAGGTCAATCACCAAGACATTCCTCTTCTCTCTTCCTCATCTCACATCTCCCAGATGCCTCCCATACTACCTGTCTTCACATCTGTCTCCCCCAAACCCAACTCTCTTCTTAACTTTCCTATTATAGTCAAGAGTTATCATTATTCTCTCAATCACCCAGGCTCATATCTGAGGTGTCATCTTTCACTACTCATACTTGTTCACTTCCCGCATCCAATGTTATCAAAGGCCTGTCATTTCTGCTTTTATAAAATCTCTTGTATATGACCTCTTCTTTCCTCTGTCCCTACCGACCCCCTGGTGAAGACCTTTTATTATCTCATGATAGACCACTGGAACAGTCTGCTGCTCTCGCTGCCACAAGCATCCTTCTATTCTAACTCATCCTTCACTCAACTGTCAAATTGATCTTATAATGTATATCTAAACATGTAAATTCACTATTCAATCAACTCCATTGACTACTCTCATTTCCAGGACCGAATATGAAAATCCTGTTTGACTTGTAAAGCCCTTCATAACCTGGTCCCTTCCTAGTTCTCCGGTCTTCTTCTTCTTTTTTTTTTAATAAATTTTATTTATTTCTTGTTTACATCATTCATTTTCATGAGATTTTTGAATTACAAATTTTCTCCCCATCTTTCCCCTACCCCAACCCTAAAATAGCAATCCCAATGTAAAGCCCTTCCCCTGATCTGCTCTCTTACTTTCTGGTAGGGCAGGGAGGGTCTCC
>CM053595.1:233030859-233048320 GCA_028646575.1 Pseudocheirus occidentalis
ATTTTCTTTGAGGATTTCCTGAAGGATGCTTTCCAAGCTCTTTTTCTGGTCATGGGTTTCAGATAGACCAATAATTTTCTATTTGTCTCTCCTGGATCTATTTTCCAGGTCAGTGGTTTTTTCAAGGAGATATTTCACACTGCTTTCTATTTTTTCATTTCTTTGTAACTGTTTAATAGTATCTTGGTTTCTCATAAAGTCATTAGCTTCTACTTGCTCCACTCTAATTCTGAAGGAATTATTTTCTTCAGAATGCTTTTGAGATTCTTTTTCCATCTGGGAAATTAGATTTTTTAAGGTATTCTTCTCCTCATTTTCTTTCTGGGCTTCTTTTGCTATTTGAGTTAATCTATTTTTTAAAGTGTTGTTTTCTTCAGTCAGGTTGTTGACTCTCTTTTCATGATTTTCTCGCATCTTTGTTATTTCTCTTCCCAATTTTTCCTCCACTTCTCTTATTTGTTTTTCAAAGCCCTTTTTCAATTGATCTATAGCTACTAGGCATTCTTTAAGTATCTTGGAAGCATTTGGTGTGGGAGTTCTGACTGTGTTGTCTTCCTCCCATTCCATGCTTTGATCCTTTTTGTCCACAAAAAAGGATTCTAGAGTTTTATTTCTGTTCTTATTTTGCTTCATTTTCCTCATGTTGGCCAGTCCATTAATTGGTTGTGTTTTTTTAGCTTTGTGAAACTCTGCTTCCAAGGGGGAAAGCTCTATTCTAAATCAGTGGGGTTTTCCCAGCTGCCAGAGCTATTAGGGGGGTGTTGCAGCCCTCCCCCCCACAGCTTTGGCTTGCTGAAAGCACTCCCCAGGACCACCACTCAAGACCATGATCCAGATCCAGGCCGCTCAGCGCAAGAGCACTTGGCCCTGATCAATTGACTCAGCCACCCTGCGGGATCCACAGGCCTGACGCTCTGAAGAAGCCAGTGGGGGCAGCCGCCAGTTACAGCAGTTCCTGCCCTTCCCCCACTGCTTCCTTGCCCTGGCGGTAGATTGGCTCAACTGCTTTTCCTCCCCCAAATTCACCTTGAAAGCTTCACTCACTTTCACTAACCTCTTATCATGGCTTAGTAGATGTGAAGATTGCTCCAGGTGCTATAGACCTGCTCCCCAGGGGAGACTCACATTTTGGCTTGGGAGGTTCGGCTCTTCCCAGTCACCCTGGAGCCTGGCTGCATTGTGGTCTCGTTCCTGGTCTGCTGGCCCCTCCTGCCGAGCTGCCTTTCTCTAATCCCTATTTTTCATGCCTTGGTAGATGTGGAGATGCTGGAGGCATTGTAGATCTTCTCTCTTGTAGCCTGGCTGTGGCTAGGCTCCTCCTCACGGGCCTGGGGCATGGCTGAGTTCAGCTTCAGACTGGGCTGGCCTCGGCTCCCCTCCTTCCACAATGATCCCCTGCTACCTAGCTGCCTTCCATGAGAGATGTGTTTTCTGTATTTTTGTGAGTTTGAGAGCCCTAAAATTTGGCCAGAATTATATTTTATGGGTGTTTAGGGTGGCTGTGTGGGAGCTGTGAAACCTTGCTGCTTCAACGCCACCATCTTGGCTCCACCCCCCCTGTGGTGTTGTTCTCCAGTCTTCTTACATCTGACTCACAGTCCTACCTCCCTACCCCTACTCTATGCTCCAATGACATTGGCTTCCATGCAATTACTTGCACAATATACTCCATCTTGTGACTCTTGACATTTTTACTGACTGTCCATGCCTAGAGTTTTCTCCTTCTCATTTCTGCCTTCTGGTTTTCTTGGCTTCCTTCAAGTCCCAGCTAAAATCTTACCATCTATAAGAGACTTTTCCTCATTTCTCTTAATGCTAGTGCTTTCCCTGTGTTGATTATCTCCAGTTTATCCACTTTATATTCTTGTTTCTGAATAATTGTTTGCATCTAATCTCCTCCATTAATTAGTCTATGAGCTCCTTGAGATCAATGTCTGCTTTTTTTCTTTTCTTTTTATCCCCAGTGTTTAGCGATGTGCTTGGTACATAGTAAGTACTTAAATGTTTATTGGTTCACTTCATACCTTGCAAAATGGTGAAAATGACAAAAATAAAAGGTCAATGTTAGAGGACTTGTGGAAAGATAGGCACACTAATACATTGGTGTAGTTGTGAAATTGTACAACCATTTTGGAAAACAGTTTGGAATTCTGCAAATAAAGTGACTAAAATGTCCATATCTTTTGAACCAGAGACTCCATTACTGTGATTCTATCCCAAGGAAGTCATTGATAAGGAACAAGTTTTTATACAACTGTGAAATGTTTATAGTAGAACTTTCTTTGATGGCTAAGAATTGGAAACAAAGTAGTTGTCCATTGATTAGGGAATATCTAAACAAATTGTGGTATATGGATGTAATGAACTACTGCACTATAAGAAATGGTGTGTATGATGAATACAGAGAAGTATGGAAAGATCTATATGAACTTAGAGTGAAGTAAACAAAGTCAAGAAAACAACATACACAGTAACTACAATAATGTAAATGAACAATGACACGTTAAAAATCAAAAGCAAATGTAAAAAAAATTATAAAGATTAAGTGGGACTCAGATGAAGGATATGAGGAGATGCACCCAAGGTGAGAGGTCCACAGGTGTTACATATTGCACATGTTTTTGGACTTTCTCAATGTATTGATAAGTTATACTTTTTTTCCTCTCTCTCTAAAAAAATACTATTTATCATAAGGGATGGCTCTCAGAGACAGGAAGGGGGAGGAAGGAGATACTATGGTGATATAAGAAACAGAAAACATCAATAAAAATTATTTTAGGGACAGCTAGGTAGCGCAGTGGATAGAGCACTGGCCCTGGAGTCAGAAGGACCCATCCAACCCTAGATACTTACTAGTTATGTAAACCTGGACAAATCACTTAACCCTGATTGCCTCCATAAAAATTTAAAAATATATATTTATTATCTTAGTAACTATTCTTCATAGCAAAAGTTATTGTTCCATTAGGTAAAAAAATAGTTGGAGAAGTAGCAAACTAGATGCCTTGCCCAAATACACTCTCCCACCTTCACCAAAGTAAAATTCTCAAACCTTACAAATACGTTCTAATGGAATCTGACCATCCAGATGTTGATAGCTTAGGAAATTGATCTGAGACCAATAAAATGAAATTTTAAAAGTGATAAATGTAAAGTCTTACACTTGGGTCCAAGAAATGAACTCTACAACTACAACATGACAGAGACATGATTAAATAGAATGTTGCCTAAAAAAGATTTAATGGACTGCAATCTTAATATGAACCAACAGTGGATAAGGCAGCAAAAATAACTAATAAAATTTACAACTACATTAACAGAGGTATGATTTTCTGGTATAATCCTTGACTCAAAGGGCCATGGATGAGACTCCTTTCTTATTGGTGGAGACTGATTATTCAATGCCCTGTGCCTAAGTAAGGAATGAATAGAATTATGGAGAGCCTAAGAGAAGATAGATCTGGGCTTCTTTTGGTTTCCAGCTTTGAGAGATCTGTTTTCAAGTCCCTGAAAGGAGGGAAAGATTCTGGGAAGAAACTGACATAGAGAGGAGCTGGTAATAGCTATCCTGGCTTCATACCCAATGTGCTACACTAGAGACTGGGGGATTTCCCTTTGTGTGAGATTTAGGACTTTCTCTAGTTTGAGTTGTTATCTTGCTTCCAAAGGAAAAGGTCATTAACTTTCTGTATTGCCTGATATATTCTCATATGTATTCTTTCTCTGATTTCTGTTTTGCTGTTGACCTGTATAATTGGATTTACTTGCTGTTTGCTATATGTGTTCATTGTGAAACTGGCATTTGGGGGAAACGAAGTCAAGTCTAAGATATATAACTTGGGGGCCTCTTTTCCCATTAAGGGACAGCAATCAGGAGTGTAGTTTAAACCTAAAAATTACTTCCCCTAGACCAGTGGTTCTCAACCTGTGGGTTGCAACTCCTTTGCGGGTCAAATGACCCTTTCATAGGGGTTGCCTAAGACCGTGGGAAAATACATATTTCCCATGGTCTTAGGCACCAAGACACCCCTCCTCTATCCATCTCCAGGCAGGTCCACCCAGATGTAGATACACCCACATACAAGTATTAAAGGGTCCTGGCATTAGGAAGGTTGGGAACTACTGCCCTAGACTAACCATATTTAAGGGAGCTATGAGATACATAAAATTCTAGCCCAATAATCCCTTTATCTGAGGGGAACAGAGAGGCCAGTATCTGGTCCCAAGCTTCTGCTTTCCCTCCTGGCAGGAATCAAAATCTTTCTTGGAGGAGCGTATGAATAGGAGATGCTAAAAATATTTATTCTTGACTCCCTGAAACCACATCTAGACAGATCCATGTGGACATACCTAACTTATACGCACAAAACAAAATAGCACTCATACACCAAACTTTATACAAGAATGAGATAATTTGTCTATTCTTTGTCCTGATCAGATCACAACTGTAGAACTGTGTTCAATACTGGACACCAAAGTTTAGGAAGGATATTAGGCTGGAGAGTGTCCAGAAAAGGGCAACTAAGATAGTGAAAAGCCTTGAGTTTGTACTACATGACAATTAGTTGAAGAAGATAAGCCATTTAGCTGGAGAAGAAAAGACACAGGACATAGGATAGCTGCCTGTCTTCTTGTTCTTGAAATGCTGCCATTTGGAAGAGGGATTAAAACTTGTTTTACTTGGCTTGGGAAGGCAGATCTGGGATAAATACATGAGTGTGGTAAAGAGGTACATTTAGGATTGATGTAAGAGAAAACTGACTAACATTAAAGCTATGGGAAAATGGAATGGGCTGCCTTGTGAGGTAGTGGGAGGTCTTTGAGCAAAAACTGGATATGTCTTATGGGCGGCATTCTTTTTAACATATGGTCTGACTAGATGCCCACTGAGATCCTTCTAACTTTGAAATTTTGTGAATTTGTGAAGCATCATTTCATGGAACACTTGTCCATCATGTATCACAGTGCTCATGATGAGATTGACCACCATGAAGATAACTGAAGCTTTTGTATCAATATCTGTGAGAGATGATAATAGAGAAATTTTATGAAGAGTTAGAAAAGATCTTCCAAACTAAACCAACATATTCTTTAATATTTGGTGACTTCAATGAAAAGGTGGAAATTGGGAAGAGGACAAAAAGATATTGGAGTATATGGTTCATTTATTCACCCAATGAGCATTTCTTAAACATCTTTGAGCAGACACTGTTCAAAGTAGTGCTAGGTGCTTTAGTTAAAAGAACCAAAATGAAGCAACCCTTTTTCTCAAGTTCACGTTCTAATGAGGGAATGACATATAAAAAAGATAAATCAATAAAAGATATATGCAAACTAATTACAAGATACTTTGGTGTGGTCATGGGGAGGTGGTGGGGAGAGACACTAACAACTTGGGAGATCAGGAAAAGCCTACTATGTAAGTTAACACTTGACTTGAGTCTTGAAAAGGAAGCTACATATTCTAAGAGTAAGGAGAGATTGCATATTAGGTTTGGGGCACAGTCTATGCAAAGGAACAGAGATGAGAGATGGGATGTTATATACAGAGAACAATTAAGTAAGCAAGTTTTACTGGAATGTAAAGTGTGTTGGTTATGCAAGTGCATGCACTTCTGTGTATAATCTGTAAAGACAGATTGGAACTAGATTGTAAAGAGCTTTAAATGAAAAATAGAGGAGTTATTATTTCTATCCTATAGGCAAGGAATTCAAGGAAACACTTGAACTTTTTGATTGATGTGGTTATATGCTACAGGACGTCATTTTGGCAGCTTTGTGAAGGATGGCTTGGCGAGGGGAAAGACTGGATGCAAAGATTCTAGGAAGCTGCTATAATAATAATAGTTCAGGAGAGAGGCGATGAGGGTCTGAATTAGGGTGGTGGCTCTATGAGTGAAGAGATGGGAATGGAGAGGAGAGATGTTTTGTATCTAGAAGTAATAAGAGGTAGCAGTTGTCTGGATATGAAGAGTGAGTGAAAGCAAAGAGTTTGTCCTTCATACTTGAAAAGGACCAATGACATCACAAATGTTGGTAAGATATAGTGTGTTTGATTGTGGCTGATTAGTCCAATATGAACTCAGAGAAGGCTCTACCATTAGCCAGGAACAAATAGTCCATTTGAACATTTGATGTCTCTAAATTTGTACGTCTCACATTTCCTTTGTTCTATTGCAATTCTGCCCTGCTCATAGAGCACAGAGCCTTTTTTGATGCAGACATGCTATTCTGGGCAGTCCCGTGCCAAAGTCTTCCATGCCTCACAATCAATACTAAAGTTCTCTAGAGAGACCTTGAGAGTGTCCTTGTACCATTTCCAGCTTTGTGAGCACTTGCCTTATTTGAGTTCTCTGTAAAATAGTCATTTAGGTAAATGTACATTTGGCATTGGGGCTGGAGTTGTGCTCTCGGCAACTTTTCTGAATGCTTGTTTGAGTTTGAATGCTTGGCAATTCAGCTTGAGAAAGGACCTCAGGGTCCTCATCTCACCAGGTGATCTTCACAGTCTTCCTAGGCATTTCAAATGGAAGCCTTTCAAACAAAGACTTAAGGGTGACATCCTGGGTATGAATCTGAGTGAATAAAAGGATGATGATATAGTTGACTAAAATAGGGAAGTTAGGAAGAGGAGTGGAAATTTTTGAGGAAAAACAATTAATTCTGTTTTGGATATGTTGAGTTTGAAATGTCTATGGGACATGGATTTAGAGATGCCTAATATGCAAATGATGTTGTGGGACTAGAGTTCAGTAAAGAAATTAGGGCTAGATATACAGATCTGGATGTCATTTGCTTAGAGGTAATTACTGATATCATCTAGAGCAGTGGTTCTCAACCTGTGGGTCATGACCCCTTTGGGGGTCGAATGACCCTTTCACAGGGGTCACAGGGGTTGCCTAAGACCATCAGAAAACACATATTTCCAACGGTCTTAGGAACTGAGACACTGTTCCTCTTTCCATCTCCAGGAGGGTCTGCCCACATGCAGATATGCCCACATACAAGTATTAAAAGGTCATGGCATTAGGAAGGTTGAGAACCATTGACCTAGAGACTGACTAAGGAGGGAAAGGAAGAAGACATAGGAAAGAGGCTTAGGGAACACCCAAGATTCAGAAGTAAAAAACAAGAGATTAAAGTCTTGTAGACTTCACAGAAGATTCTCACCTATACACTATGAATTCTTTAAGGGGAGAATGAAGAGATGTTCTACATGGTAAGTATCAAATAGCACAAAAAAGGAAACATATTCTAACAAAAAAATGATTGGTTACTAATATGGGAGTCATTTCTAGTTCACTTGTGTACAAGCAGATCTCTGTCTTGTTAGAGCAAAGAACAAACTCAATATCCAATTAAGAGGAGGAATAAAATTGAGAAAATATGGCATGCAATTAAAGCAACTATAATTTGACCAATTCAAATAAACTATTAACAATGAAAAATGGTAGATGAATAAAGGGTCAGACATCAACACAACAGTGAGGTGGTACAATGGGGAAAGTGTTAATAAATGTTTATCACATTGGATTACTATCCCCATTTTTGGAATAGCCAACCTCTAAAGTCTCTTTCAGTTCTATATCTATGACCCTACAGATCATAGAATCTCATTCATCCTGAAATTGAGATAGATTAAATAACTTGTCCTTGTTCAGGAAGTTTTAGATCTGGGATTTAGACTCAGTTCTGTTATGATGGACAGCATGCTTTCAACTACATACACCCTGTTGTTTCTCACGTACATAAAAAGAAAGATGAGGTTCAGAATAAAGAAGTAAACTCCTTAATTCAGTGTGGTAGAGGCAATATCTTAACCTCTCCCCCTTGGCAAGTTAGACTGACTTTTCTTTAAAGGAGATTGAAATCATCTTGAAGACTTGGTTGGTTCAGGTGACTGAAGGTTTAAACTACTGACGTCACTTCCTTGTATCTTGAATAGAAAGCAGCCGTGAGGAGCTCCAAATCTGCTCTCTGATGCTTGGCTAGTCGATTACAACGGATAGCCCAGGCAAGGGTACTTTACTCAGCTGAATCAATTTGAGGCGGCCTCAATATTTATCTTTGTTGAATACCCTTGGGTAACGGCTAAATACGTCTTTTTGTTAACTGTTGAATGACCCCAAGAATTTAATTGTGTTTTGTTCTAATATCCTACCTCAACTAGTAGGGGACTGGCCTGAATCAGGAGACATTTAGCATTTAATACCGGCCATAATCTGGTTCCAGCCTAGTTTCGTTATTGTGAGGACTAAACAGGGAAGTTTTCAATCATAAAGTTGACCTTTCTCTCTCTTAAGCTTTAAAAACAAAACAAAAAGCCTTTTTTTCAGGGGAGACCTGAGTTTAACCTTTGGTTTCTATTGGGACCACTTCCTTCTGCTCTGTTCTAGAAATGTGAGTAGCCAAAGGCAATAGTGGACCAGCTAGAATTCCTGGACTTGGAGAGCCCTGACCCAGGGTCTTCAAAAAAGGCAGTGGTAGAGGCACAAATACCTGAAACCATGTGCCAGCCACAGAGCAGGGAACTACTTGGTCCTTATGGTGGGAGTTCCCTAACCCCAGGTTTTTTTGAAGAATGTTGAGAGTTCCTGAACTTCATGGAGAGAGGCAGGAGGAACTCCTGGGCAGTGTGATCCCAACATCTCACCTTTTGGGGAGAGACAGGAAATTTCCAGGCAATATTGGCCTCAGAGTTGCCTCTCTAGAAACTCCTTATTCAGGAATTCTGAAATTCCACCTATTTAGAGAAGGGGAGTTCCTGGGCAAAACCCAGTTTCTAGAAGAGGATTGTACCCATGGCCTTACAGCAGCAGAGACAATAAGGAATGTAAGCTATAACATGGCTATTGCCATGATTTATATGTATATCAGAGGTTTAATGGAAAAGTGGGTTGCCTATCTAGAATTCCAAGGCATTTCCCCTCAGGGGAGACCAAGTCCTCAGTGGAATGGAAAAATTACATTAGACTTTGTAAGGGGAAGGGCCTGTCTAGAACTGGAAGCCTCCACTGCATAAACATTTGGAATCTGCTTCCAGAAATGCATGATGAGTGTAATGGAGGGTCCCTGCTCCAGTATGGAGCCTATACAGGTATTCTCTGACTATTCTTGGTGCTTACACTGCATGGTAAGGAAAAGCCTTTTAGCTGGCAGGTAAACCTGAACTAGGTATGAATAAAAAAGAAGAAAGTTCTCTCCCTGGTAGCTTTTGAGTGAGGGTAAAGAACTTCTTTAAGCTTCTGGGTGAGTGGAGGTACAGTTACTCTGGCTGCCTTATCTCCCCCCTGGGCTGCCCTTATAGCAGTGAATGCAGTTTCGTTCTTATTTGTTTTGTCTAGAATTTTTTTCCCCTTGATTTAAGGTGATTGGAGTATTAGTCACAAACCTGTAAGTTTCAAAAGGTTGGAAGAGCCACACCAGAGACCCAGGAACTGCAGTCCATGGTAGTGTATAGGTAGATGTAACAGATGAGTTGAGTGAAGAGCCAATATAGCCCTGAGGCATTGGAGCTGCATGACTAGGCCCACGCCTGCATTAGCTCTATAATTGAGAAAACTTGTTCTGCAACTAAGGGTGAGATTTATCTTGTCCATCAGTTATGCCACGCCTAAAGTGAACTTGGTGGGGGTGATGTTGAATACAAACCACTTTAAGAGTCCACCCTCCTCAAGGGACCAAGGTATAGACAGACAGGGGAGTGTGTCCCACTTTGGGGGAGGATGTATTTATATTTCTGTTCTTGCTGTTTTTTCTCAAATATGTCCTTTTGAAAAGCTAGTTGGTATTGACTGGTTAACTGATATATTGAGTACAGATCAATAGGTAAATCAATATTGGGGTACTAATCATTGGTTAGATGATACTAGGGAGATACTAAATGACTGCTTCATGTTGTAAGGAACACATTGGATTGAGGCTCAGGGAAATAGTAGGAAGATGTGCCCCAACCCCTTAGAGTTACCCACAAAGCCCTGAGGGGAAACAATAGCCTTCCGGGTGTGAGGGATAATATAGTGAAGTTTCCCCACTCCAAAAAATCAAATCTAGAAGGGCTTCAGTATTCACTAGGCCTAGGGTTAGATCACCTTACCTTCAAGAGGTCTGGGGCTAAGAGCAATGGAGACCCCATTCTCCCAGCCAGCTCAGCAGAAGATATACCAAATAAGACTGCTTTCATTGGACACCCACATATTTCAGGCCCTTTGTTTCAGAAACATTCTCGCTGTGGGTCAGCCCCCCCTACCAATAAGAATGAAGGCCAGTTGGGGGGGGTGTTGGGGTTTTCTGCATTAGAACACTATATAACCGTGGACTGGCTTTTACCTGTTGCTCTCTCCCTGCTGCCATGCGGGTGGCAGGGGCAGAGTCCTTTCACATGAGAAAGAATAAAGACTTTTTCTGACCTTAGATTCAGACTCTGAACTCTTTCATCTCACACATGGAGACCTAACCCACCAGTTTGAGGTTGGGTCCAGAGTCTGTAAGTGCTACACCTGTAAGGATTCCTGGGGTGAGACTGAGACCCATCGGAACTGGGTGTTTCTCCACCAATAACCCTGTTTTTTCCTTTCCAAGGGGAGTCCAAAGCCACCTAGTGGTGCTTACTTTTAAATATCAAAGACTATAAGGCCTTGGGGAAAAGTGGGACTCACCACAGAAGGAAAACAGAATTGATTATTTATAGGCTTCTCTGAGTGCTTTCCATATTTTATGTATTTTCCTCTGAGGTGGAATAGAGGTTATTTTACATCCAATACATGCATGTTTTCTTGAGTGCTTAAATGGGATATGGGAACCCTGTTACCCCCATCTGTGGAGATTTAGACAGAAGCTATTAGTCCATTTTGAATGGAACATAAAGTAATTGAAGAGACACATAAAACAACGCTATGTATTTTTTGATCTAGCAGCCCAGGCTCTGGGCTTATGTGGAGTGGATCCAATTTTGGGGGTAGCTCCCCCTCAAATGACTTACTTTGAATTGTGTGGTTTCCACCAAGATTTGCTCCTGGGAAATTTCAGAACACAAGGGAAATTTTGGGTTCTTTCTATGGAAATCCTTCCCTTCCTTTAAGACTCAGATAAGGAGTCATTTTCTTCATGATTTCTGGACTAATGCAATAGTTTCCTAATTGTTCTCAGACCTAATTAAGACCTAATCAGGTCTGAACATTTATCTCTCACATGTTCAAGAAACACTAGTGAGTCCATACTGCCTGTAGGATAAAAGATAAACTCCTCTGTTTGATATTTAGAAGTGTCTATAGTCTAATCACATTATCTCGCTCATTCCTTGCAGCTTCAGTACTTGCTGTTGTCATACACGACATTCTATTTCTTTCCTTCAAGTCTTTGGTAAAGACAATCCCCCATGCCTGGAATGCTCTACCTTCTCTTCAAAAGGCCTGCCTTGAACACCCCCTCCCCCCCCAGGTCTGAGCACTCTCAGAGTGGTTATATCTCCTTCTCTGGTACCCCTGCGGGTTGAGGAATTTCTTCTCCAGTGCTATCAGTTTAAGCCCCCATTCTGAATATGTTCCTTCACTTTTAGTCACTAGTGTCTAGTATCCCAATTGCATTTAACCAAGTTACATTAATTTGCTTTTACAAATGGAGATTTACTTTGATGATATAGTAAGAACAGAACCCTATACCACCTTGATCCATGAGGGGAGAATGGGTTCAAATTTGTTTTGTTTTGGTTTTTTTGCTTTTTTTTTTGGAGGGCAGTTGGGGTTAAGTGATTTGCCCAAGGTCACACGGCTAGTTTTTGTGTTAAGTGTCTGAGGGCAGATTTGAACTCAGGTCCTCCTGACTCCAGGGGCGGTGCTCTATTCACTGCGCCACCTAGCCGCCCTAGAATGGGTTCAAATTTAACAGTTTCTACATAGCATTGGTCCCACCAAGTTCAGGTTCCAAAGTGGTATTTCCTGGATGAGTCATTATTTTGGCTGACTCTTGAGGTTGCTCAATGCTCTTCTGGGCACCAGTGATGTGCTTGTTGCAAAACTGGGCATGGACTCAATTCTGACTCTAAACTTGGATGGCTTGCTCTTCTGGAGTTTTTTTTTTAATTAAATTTTTCTTTTCAATTCCAAATTTTTTCCCTCCCACACTCCTCCCCCACCCACTGAGGGTTCTTCTGAACTTTCAAAATTCACAAGATCTTAGCTGCAAGATTCTTTGCCCCAAACAAACAAAACAAACACTGAGGCAAAGAACTAAGGCCTACAATGCTCAGCCTTAGAGGAAGAAGGCCTGGAGCCTCTCCCCTTATAGAGTCATTTCTTACATGAAGCCATTGGCCAGGAGGAAACCCGGGGAAGTGGGGTCAAACAAGAGAAACTGCTTGCTTAGTGCCTTTGGAATGCACCCCCAGACAATCAAAAAGGCTCATCCAGGATTAGCAGACAGGAACAGATCACAAATGTCTATGAATGCTCCTGAGTCTCGTCAAGGCACTTCTATTACTAGTTATCACTGCATCCCCGGCCTCTGCCCCTTGGTGAATTGCATCAGTGGTACTCTGCAGAGTACAACATATCAGTGTTATTCATAAGGACTGGGCTCCAGTACCTGGTTACATGTATACCCTCTACTTATTTTTTTGTCAATATGTTGCATCTTTACAGTATAATGTGAGCACCTTTAAGGGCAGAGCCTTTCTCATTTTGTATTTGTAAACCCAAAGCCTAGCATAGTGTCCCACACACAGGAAGTGTTTAATAAAGCTTGTTCATTTTTCACCATGTCCCCTGCTAAAGGTGACTGTCAAGTCTCCTTAGAAACTTTTGTGCCACTTTACTTTGATCTCTTCTATGCATTTAACATATCTGGAATAATATTCTATTATATTTATGTCTGATCCCATTAACTAAACTATTAAGTTCTGATAGGACAGAGAATATGTTTTCCTGTCTCCAATGCCTAAAACATAGCAGCTTGCTGAATTTGTAAATTTTTCTTGACTACTTTAACCTGGGATGTTTTTCAACTTCTACATGTCACCAAGAATCTACTTACCCTTTGACAGGCAAAATTCATTTTTTTGCCTCAGTCACTTTTTGCCTTCAGTTTTCAAAATGACAGTAATAGGAAGTAAAATCTGTTTCAAAGGTTTTAAGTAAAACTTTTTTTTCCAGCGGTGATTTATCATTTTCCAAGCTTGGTGCAGTTGAAAGATTGAGGAACTTGGAGTCATAGGACCCGAATTAGAATCCAAGTGGTGCCACTTAGGACTTTGGGTAACTTTGGGCAAGTTGATTCTCTGGCCCTCCACGTCCTCAGATTTAAAACAAATGGGCTGGATTTGAGGACCTAAAAGTCCTTTCTTGCTCTTTGATCTATGACTCCCTATTTAGGACATACACTTGAGCTTATGCTAAAACACTCGTATTTTACCCCAGCAATCTTTGCTGCCAATCGGGAGGCACATTCACGCCCTTATGAGAAAGGCCTAGGGAGGCTCGGGAGGGCTGGGAGTCTTTCCCTCTAGAAGGGAATCCGTGGGTCGCTGAGGGAGCAGGAGGGGGCAGCCTTCCCTGGCTAAAGGAACTTTGGACAGTTCAGGAAGAGAGGAGGGAAAAAGTCTATTTCTTCCCTTCTAGGCCTCTCGGGGAAGCTTTTCTGGGGTCATTTAATATTAATTATATATTTAATATATTTTTGCAGGAGGGGATAAGATATTTTGGAGGGGGTGTAACAATTTGGGGTTTAACATGCCCCCTCCCTGCACCCCGGGTCCCCAGTGACTGTGGAGCATTTAAAGCAGTTTGGAAATTGGGGGGGGGGTGAAAGGCAGGGCAGATTAAACCGCACGTGGAGGGAGATGGCAGATAGAGGGGCACCCCAAGAGGCGGGAGGCGGGAGCCCAAAACAGTTCCCACAAAGTATCGGAAAGAAGAGGAGGTAGCTCGGCGGGCTTCGGCCTGCCCGGGAGGAGACACCCGGAGAAGCTCGAGACCTGGCTCCCTCGCCGCGGGGAGTGCTGGGGGGCGTTCCGCCCTGCCCCCCTCGCCGCCCCGGCCTTCCAGCCCGGGCTGGCGGGGCCGGGGCCGCGGTGGATTGTGGGCTGGGGGCCGTCGCTGAGGCGGCGGCGGCGGCGTCAGCCCGGGGCCAGGCCTGGCCGGGGCGGGCCGCGCCGGGTGTCGTGGCTGCAGACTCGGCGGCGGGAGCTGCAGCTCCTCTGGCGGCCGGGGATGTGGAAGAGGCGGCGGCGGCAACGGCAACGGCAGCGGCGGAGGTGGCGCTGCGGACCCGGGGGAAACTGCGGACTGACGGGACACCCGGCAGAGACGTGAAGGAGGCGCCGCGGCCGCCCCTCACCCGGGAGCGGAGCCGGGTCCCGGGGCTGGCCTGCGCCTCTGCGTGCAGCCCGGGCCAGCGCCGGCGCGGGGGGCCGGACCGAGGCCCGAGCCCGGTGGCAGCGGCGACGTGGAAGTCCAGGGGCGCTCGGCCATGCGCTAGGCCTCGCCCAGGGGCGGCTGCCCAGGACCCGCAGGTACGGTACGGGACCCGGTCCCCGCCTCCGCCAGCTGAGGGGAGAGAAGGGCAGGAAGGGGGAACAGGAAGGGAGGGCCGGGGCTAGCTTTCGTCCCCACCTTCCCCACCTTGAGCCCTGAGCCAGCCCTAGCCACTCTGCCGAGGACCCTCGGGCGGAAACTCAAGTCACCTCGCCCCGGGCTGGCTGCAGTCACCGTCTGGGACTGCCCCGGTCCCAGCTGCTGGGCACGGGACCGCCACCCACCGGGCCCTCCCAGCCATTACCCCAGGACGTGGGGAAAGTTTAGAGGCTGTGGCTTCCTGTCACCCCGGTGGTCCTTAGCTCCCCTCTGGATCGAGCCCTGCCTGATCTCCTTAGTCGCATCCTCGCCCTAGTTTAGCTAACCCAATTAGCCTGCCTTGGGGGGCTTTCCCTTTCTCCTCCTCCCCAAATGTGACCCTCCTTCATCTCTGCAGAGCTGCAAACGCGGGAGGGACCTCCTCCTCCTCTTCCTCCCACCACTAATAGGGGAACCCTTTTTGTTATTATTGTCTCTATGCCCAGTCCAGTGATGGCATTTTTAGTGAATTGGCTGTACCAGAAGGGAGTAATGTCTGTAATCTTCAAATACATTAAAAAACAAACAATCTTTTCACCTGGCTTTAAAAGCATTTCAAAATAACTGAATTAAGTAATTATTCCTTTTTCAAACTGGTTGCCGGATTTGTGATTTGTAAAACTCAGAGCAATGCTTACTAAACTAATCGATTTGAATAATGAAAAAGTACTTTCGTTTTTTTCTCCCATATATATGCAGGGTAGCTAGATCATGGGCATTATGGCTTGGTATGATCTATTAATATGTGTTGTGGATTATGTTGGACCAGGAATAAGTTTCTAATGTCTTAAAGTTTCCAGTGGCAGAACAACTTTTCGATTAATGATGTTTCCTGTGCTGTTGTAGAGGGACTGATGGAAAGATGGGAGTTGTCTACCTACTGTAATCAGATTCTAATTAGCTCCTTATGAATGTCTCTTACATGGAAATTTACATTGATCAATCACTCACTACTTGTAGGTCTTGGTGAAAATGTTCATTCAGTATATGTATATTTTTATTACTAGTAATTGTGTCTTTTAGAAATTTGTGCAACTTTACCATAATAGACCCCACTGGATCCATGCTATAGTGCTTTATATGTATGTGTGTCTGTTATTATTTTTTGTAAACCTAGCGTACCTATGAAAATTTTGGATTCAGGTTTCTTTTTTTTTTAAAGAAAGAATTATGTTAATGGTTCTCTTTTAGAACAAAAAAAATTGTGGTTTTTCTATTTACTACAAACTAAAGGGATTCTACAAATTATTTTGTTATACTATATGTGTCAGGAACAAGGAGAGATTTTTCTTTCTGAAGTGTCTTTCACTGGTGAAAAATATTGGGTAGAAAGAGTAGATTTTAAATGAGTAATGGTTATCATCTATCTGTACATATATATGTTGAAGATTTTTATGGAGGTGTTAACAAAATGGACTTGAATTAGAAATTAATGTCATCTTAGGAATCAAAATATAAGATGATGTTATGATTTTAAGAAACTCAGAAATCTTGCTTATGGAACTAACTTTAATTTTTTTTTCTTCTGTCTCATCTCTTTTCTATCAGTGTCAAAATGATTATAAAGCAGATTTATAATGTAATAGATAAAGATGAACTTGGAATCTGGAATACTTGGTTTGTATCCTGCTTCTGACATTTTTTTATTAGTTGTGCCCTTGAGCAAGTCATTTAAACTCTACTAGCCTCAGTTTCTCTTAGGGTAAGAACAATAATGCCTATAATACCTTTCTCTCAAGACTATTGTGATGCTCAGCTGAAATAATGCATGTAAAATGCTTTGTAAACTTTAAAAAACTATATAGAAATCAGTTACTGATTTTTATTGTCACAATATGAACAAAGAAATTTTTAAAATTCTTGATCCTTGAAGGTGACTAACTTAACTTTTGTTTTATTTGGAAATAAGCAGCAGATTAAAAAAAATCATTAGTACCATTTAAAAACATGTGAAAACAAATTAACACAGCACTTCTCAACATATTTAAATATGAAGTTTGGAGGACTGGAAAAAATTAGAAATATTGCTTCAAGACTGATTTAGTTATTAGCATTCGTTGTTATAAGAGTTCAATTCACTAAAACTTACTAAGCACTTATTGCATGCTACAGGTGATAGCCACACTGGGTCTTCTTCCTGGAACAAGACACTGTCTCCCAACTCCAGGCTTTACTGACTTACCCCCATGCTTGGAATCCTCTCCCTCCTCAAGTTTCCTTGGCATCCTTTGAGTCCCAGCTAAAACCCCTCTTTCTATAAGAAGCCTTTTTCCAAGTCCTCTCAATTTGAGTGACTTCCTTCTAGAGATTATTTCCACTTCTCTTATGTATAGTTGTGTATATTTAGGTTGTCTCCTCCATTAGACTCTGAGTTCCTTGAGAGCAGGGGCTTCTTTTTTGCCCGTCTTTGTATCCCAGTTGCAGCTGACTGATTCAAAGGACCTCACATCATCTGTAGGTTGAAAGAGGTGCTATGGAAAAGAAATTTTATTTGTCATAAAATTATCTTCCCTTGCATGACAGGATCAGGATATTGTGATTTAGGGAATAATAATAGCTAGTGTACACACACACACACACACACACACACACACAGAGTGTTTATGACCCCTTTAAGGAGATTAACCTACCAGGAGGCTGGGTCATAGTGAGCATATCATTTTTCTGCTCATTGATAACACAGAATGGCCTTCTTGGGAAAAATGGTAGCAGGGAACAGTGATTAAATGTGGAATTTCACAAATAACCCATGGATTTGAAGAAATAGATGTTTAGTCACAAGTGATGGCACACATGCATATAATATATTTTATATATTATTATATATTATATATTAATACATTAATTATTTATAT
>CM053595.1:233048820-233062061 GCA_028646575.1 Pseudocheirus occidentalis
AGAGAGAGAGAGAGAGAGACAGAGAGAGAGAGAGAGAGAGAGAGTCACAGGACAAGTGTGTGAGGCAGGATTTAAACTCATCTTCCTGACTTCAGGGCTAGCCTCTCTATCCACTGAGCCCATCAGTTGCTTCTGGCTGTAGGTTAGATCCTTTGATTATGTGGTTCAAGAACATTTAAAGCAGAGATGTAAAAACTCACAAATTAAAATGGAATTGGGGAATGTTTTAGAAAATAAAAATGTTTGTTGTTCATTCATTTTAGTCATGTCTGACTCTTTTTGTGACTCCATTTGGGGTTTTCTTGGGAAAGATACTGGAGTGGTTTGCCATTTCCTTCTCAAGCTTATTTTACAGATGAGGAAACTGAGGCAAACAGGGTGAAGTGACTTGCCCAGGGTCACATAGCTGGTAGGTATCTGAGGCAGGATTTGAATTCAGTTAGATGAGACTTCCTGACTCCAGGCCCTATACACTTTGGTGGTGCTTTATCCACTTTGACACTTTGTTGCCTTTAAAAAGGAATACAACATACGTAATATTAATTTGTTGTTTTCTAAGCCATTTTGCTATCTACAGGGATCTGTTTCTACTTAAGTTTGATAACAGTAATTTAAAGCGTGGTGGAGAAGTGAATTTGGGAGTTAAAGAGTTCACTTTGGCTTTGCTTTTAATTTGCCTTTACCTTCATTGTAAACATATACATGACAGTTCTGCTAATACATCATAAAATGAAGAGAGATAGAGAGTGTTTGTATGTGTGTTCATGTGTTCTTATGGGGCTATTCTCCTTGTGGTTATAGTTTTTAAATTTTCAGAAATTTAAAAAAAAATGGGTGTTTGGGTGGCTTCTCCTCTGTTCCATTTACCACCTCAGAAAATTTGTGGAACACCTACTTACTTAACACTTATTTCCAGTGAAATTCTTGAATCTTAAAAGCAGTTTACCAGTTACTATACCTTTCGGATTACATTAGGAAGGTAGATAGACTTATTTTGCTCATACAGGACAGTTCTCCATATAGAAACACAGATAAGGATCAGAAACTCTCTCCACTTTGTCTGTATTCTATGCCATCTGAATATCTTTTAAAAGTGAAGGGGAAAAAGCAGGGAGAGACAAATGTAAGAATTTCAAATAGTGGTTGGTAAAAGCTTCGTATGTAGCTTGATTTCTGAAGGCTGCTAAAATTCAGAAAGCCTGAAGCTCCATCAACCAGCACTCCCTCACGTTAGCCTTTATCACTGATTTAAACTTCCAGAGCCACAGTGTTTATGACCCCTTTAAGGAGATTAACCTACCAGGCTGGGTCATAGTGAGCATATCATGTTTCTGCTCATTGATAACTCAGAATGGCCTTCTTGGGAAAAGTGGTAGCAGGGAACAGTGATTAAATGTGGAATTTCACAAATAACCCATGGATTTGAAGAAATAGTTGTTTAGTCACAGGTGATGGCACACATGCCTATAATCTCAGCTATTGCAAAGGTTTAGCCAGCAGATTGTTTGAGCATCAGTATGTGAACCCCCAGGAGTAGGGAACCACCACAAGGGGAAGACAGACTCAAGTCAGTACTTCTGTGACAGTCAGGAGTGAGATCTGGGCTTGAGAGAAGCTGCTGTACTGAGGAATATGGGGAGACCTAGTTTTAAAAAAAGTGAAAATGGCAACTGTAACTTACTGTAAATATGAAACATTACTAAAGTTTCAGAAATCTTTATTACTAGTATTTAAACTTTTGAAATTGATGATATTCTTAGAAATTTTTTACCTATGAGGTGTACAGAGACTTGGCTAAAACTTCATTGCAGGTGATGAATGTGGCCAGGATGGGGTTTCTCCCTGCCCAGTATTCTTCCTCCTATATTGTAGTACCTTCTAGAATATAACTCGTTTTCCAGAAATTATTTATCTATTACTTACCACAACTATCCCAGGACACAGTCAGGAACCAGGAAATAAGCAAAACATCAGAGCTGTACAGACTAAAAGCCCTTGCAACTAGCTCCTCATTTTTTATTTTTGTTAAACATTTTAAACAAGCATACTTACCTGGTTTCCTAGCCCTAAAAAGATTACGGTTCAATTCATTTGGCAAACATGTACCTAATACCTATGTGTCCAGGTTACTGCTGTTGGCCTTGAGAACACAGAGATGAAGGGAACAGCGGGAGAATGCAGTTTGTAGATTAAGTGTGACACCTGTGTAATAGAGACAAAGAAGTCCAGACACAGTGATCAGTGACAGTTTGAGGAAGGAGAGAACCTTTCATATGTGGGGAATCAAGGAAGCTTTCTATAAGAAAGCAGAGATGAGGAAGTCGTGCATTCCAGGCATGGCATGGTCTTTGTAGATTACAGGAGAAAATGGAGAGAGGCAGGTGAGAAGTGAGTACTATTCTTAAAAAATTTTACAACATTCAGTTTCACAAAATTTTGAGTTCCAAATTTTCTCTCTTTCCCCTTGCCCTGCCTTCCCCACTCCCCACCCCCCATGGTGGCATGCAGTCCGGTATAGTTTCTACAGATACCTTCACATTAAACATTAGTCAAGTTGTAAAGAAGAATTATAACCAATGGAGTAAACAGTGAGAAAGAAGGAACAAAACAAAACAAAATACAAAAGAGGGAGAGCAAGTAGTTTGCTTTAATCTGCATTCAGACTCTAATTCTTTCTCTGGATGTGGATAGCCCTTTCCATCATGAGTCTTTTGGAATTATCTTACAGAAGTGAGTACTACTGATGCATGGGAGTGAAAAGTGAGAATTGAAAACTTTTTATCAAGGGACAAGAGCCAAACTAAAAAACAGAAACAGAAATAGCTAAAAACAATCTTTTGGGGATGTTTTGTATTAGAGTGAACCACTCCCAATACCTCAGTAGCCGCTCTGAGCAGCATTGTTTTGCCACACAGTAAAATACTATTCATAACAATAACTATGACTCATCAGCACTTTAAGGAGAATCATGACAAGATATTGTCATTACAGGTATTCCCTTTGGTAATACCAATTTAGAAGACAGTCATAAATAAGATGCTCTGATCAACAAATTCATGACCCTGTGGCTTAAGTAGTGATTGATGAACCTTAGTTAAGTTAGTTCTCAAACCATAAAATCTGACTGGCCCTATACTCAATCCTTTCAGCTTGTTGTAAGACTTGCCAGAGATTGCATGCTAGCTGTGCAGTTAGAAGACCTCATTTCGGATCCTATCCCTGACATTACTTGCATAACCTGAGTAAGTCACTTAACTTCCCTAGACCTCAGTTGCCTCATTTGTGAAATGAAGATGTTGGACTAGAAAGATAAGTCTCTTCCAGCCCTATATCCAAGGAACTGGGTCACCTTCATATATGTTGGAGGTATACTCAATTCAGCAAATAGTTACTAGGCACTTAATATATGTGCCAGTTATTTCACAGTAATGAGGAAAAAGACATTTTTCTATTTTCACAGAATTGTGTCAACCTTTTGTTTATAACTATGGTAAAGGGAGAAGAGATGTGAGCAGAGTTCAACCAGTTTGAACAAGTTTCTTAGACAGCTTCAGTTATGGAAGTATGGGGATGATACTCAAGAGTGAGCCAGAAGACTCAGATAATAGTCAAATGGGATTTAAGGGATGGGATGTGTTCTTTTTTTCTTTTGTTTTAAAGACTTTTTGGTGCTAGGAGAAGTTTTTTTTTTTTTTTTGGTAAAGAATTAAATCATGGATTAAAGATAGCTTTTATATTTATAAAAGTAGCTTTTAAAAAAAGTATATGAAGGGCTGAGTGTATGAAAGACACTGAATGTGGTCACAAATCATTTTACTACAAAGAGGTTCTCACCTCTCTCTCCCTGGGAGAATAAGTGAAGTAATTCAGTAGATAGTTCTAGGCATTTGCAGTTAGAAAGACCTGAATTCAAATTCTGTTTCAGACACTTAGCTGTGTTACCCTGGTCAGCTCAACATCTAAGCCTCAATTTCTTCATCTATTAAATGGGTATTATAGCACCTAGCCTCAGAGAGTTGTCAAGATGATCAAATGAAATAGTATATCGAAAGTCTTTTACAAATCTGAAAGTGCCATGTAAATACTAGCTATCTCTTAAATGAGATATTATGGAATCTTAATAATTATGTTAACATTCTGTGTTTTGGCTATTACATAGCCTTTTAGCAAAATTCTAGAAGAAATTTTATAGCAGAAAAAAGGAAGAATCTGGTCAAAATGATAATGAGTGTCAAAATAAACGATAAATTTCCTGATACTTAGTACTATTCAGAGAAGGCTATAGTTGAATTAGGATAATGAAATATTTCCTTCAAACACCTAAGATCAAAATGATTAATACTTAAGCAGATCTGTTTTCTCATTGATGGAGAATACTTCCTTATCTGGTAGCAACAATAACTCATCTGTGTCTTCTCATCCTGGGAGATCTCTTATTTAGGTCTTTCTATATAAATCTTCCACAAAGGAGTTATCTCCTCAGAACCCTGGAGCTCTGTCTCTGGTTCTGATAATTTTTTAAAAAAGCTTTCACTTGTAAAATTAGCTTGTCAATTTATGTACTGACTATAGTGTAATAATTCTAGATAGTAATCAATACATATGTGTGTGTATGTATGTGTGTGTGTGTGTGTGTGTGTGTATTATATATATGTTTACTGTTTACTGCCACTATTTTGTGGTGGAAAGTATTGGTTCTTTTAAAAGATTTGTTCCTCCCTCTAGAATTGAAATATTTAAAAATGGTTATGTTTACTGTATCAGCTTTTTTTTACTTCAAGTTAAAGACATATGTCTTAGTAATATATTATGTAACTTTCCCCGCTGACTATTTACCTTCCCATTTTTGTTTAACTCAGATTATCGAAATTACTTTAAAACATACATTGGCAAAATGTGAATTGGTTCTGGTAGCAGAAAACAGCTCAGTATTGTGCAAGGAAGGAGTGAAGAGCGGGGTTACTGACCTTGAACACAAATTCACTGCAGATAAGCCTCAAAGAAAATAATTTTTATGTGAATAATTGAGAATTTAATTTTTACTGTCTATTTTAAGAGTGCTGTGCCATTTATGCTAATATATTTCCAAGTACAGTGATAGCTTATAAATCTTTTGGAAAACAACCAACTTCAGCAAAATCAATATGAGCCAAATGGAGTTGAGGGAATAATAATAATGGCTGAATAAATTTGTATTAAAATACTTTATATATAATATCTCATTTGAACATCATAGTTAACCCTATGAAGTAGGTGCTATTGTTATCCTTTTTGAGGAAACAGAGATTCTTATATGTCAAATGACTTTTGACTACATAGTTCAACACTTTTTAACTGTACTGTGGGGAACTCCAATCTTCTCTTTGCTGGGTTGTTGCTGGTGATTTCTTCAGATGTATAAGTCAGGTGGGTCAAGTTTTGAGACAGGCTTTGCAGAATTTTATTTGTAAGCCAAATCCATGCAGCAAAGTGCTGCATAGACTCTGGGCAGAAGAGGATCCAGAAAAATATGAGGGTAGCCCCAGATATAAGCTAAAAAGGCTAGGGAGTCAGAACCTACCTCATGTGGAAGAGAAGGAGCAATGTTAAGGAGCCTGCTGAGGGTCACAGAATAGAAGGAACATGTTACATAATTTCAGAGTTGGAAGGGATCTCAATGATCATCTAGTCCAATTCATACTGGCACAAGAATTTTTTACAACATAGTCATTAAGTGTTCATCTAATCTTTACTTGAATATATCTTTCAGCAAGAGGAATCACTGTTTACTAAGGCAGCCCATTCCACCTTTTGGATAGACTTATTTATTAGGAAGGTTTTCCTTCAATTTCTTCCTGGACTATAGCTAATAAAAATCTTTCTGGCTATAGAACTATACTGTTAGAATGAATTCATTCTCTTCATTCACTAGAGGAGGTGTCATTGTATTATACTTGGACATTTTCATTTTCCTCATTCATGATTTGATATGTTTCTGTACTTGGAAATATGTTAGATATATTTAAATTCATTATATTCTCATAAAATTCAGCAGCTTTAATAACTTCCTTATGACAGTTAATATTAATTAATTACTATTAATGACTATTGCAAAAAATTAAGTGGAAATTAGATTCTAACTTCAGAAATTGACCAATTAGCACAAACATCCTAGAATCTAGTCTTCATTATCAAATATTTTTATTACATAGGCCAATGGTTCTCAAACTTTTTGTTCTCAAGGCCCTGTTACACTCTTAAAAGTTATTTAGGATGTCCCAAAGAGCTTTTGTTGTGTGAGTTATATATATTGATATTTACTGTATTACAAATTAA
The DNA here is from genome assembly GCA_028646575.1 of Pseudocheirus occidentalis. NCBI lineage: Eukaryota > Metazoa > Chordata > Mammalia > Diprotodontia > Pseudocheiridae > Pseudocheirus > Pseudocheirus occidentalis. The sequence goes on from CM053595.1 coordinate 233,055,136, forward strand.
AATCTCTTGTTATGAAAATAATTTTGACTTTGAGGAGCCACTAAATGGGCCTCAGGAGATATGCTTGGATCCCTGGACCACATTTGAGAATTGCTGACCTAGGTTTACTCTATTTAAGTAGTAGGATGCACAAGGATAAATTTGAAACCTTCCTAGAATACCTACATAAAGCTATCTTCAGACTTGTAAGAGCATGAGACTTTTTTTTTTAATTGTACAGCACTGTCTCCAGCTGAGTAGGTGCTGTTTGTTGTGATTAAACTTTGGGGGGAAAAACTTAATGGTTAACATAACATTTTGGATAGATTTGTTTCTTTTTTCACTTTTGAAACATTTAAAGAATGGTTGATATATTTGTATAATGCTCTACCATCTTTGGCTGATCAAGTGCTGTTTACTGCCACTATTTTATGGTGGAAAATATTGATTAGTTTAAAAAGATTTGTCGTTCTCCCCATTGAAATATTTAAAAATTGTTATGTTACTGTATCACTTTTTTTAGTTTAATTTAAACCATTTCATTTTCACTCCTCCCATTTCATTTTTGTTGTTGTTGGTTTTTGGAGGGGGAAGGCAGGGCATTGGGGATAAGTGACTTGCCCAAGGTCACACTGCTAGTAAATGTTAAGTATCTGAGGTCGTATTTGAACTCGGGTCCTCCTGACTCCAGGTCACTAGACCACCTAGCCACCCCATCCCATTTCATTTTGAAAAGGATTTTGACGTGATTTTCATTTGAGGGGTCTCCTTAACTAATTCATTAGGAATAATGGGAAGGTCGATTAGTAAATAATATTTAACAGAGCTCTTGAAGCTGAAGTATCTTAGGTCTATGGTCCATCTAGGATATTACTATATGCCTCTTGACATTTTATGAGATGAATCTCTTAATATATATTAATAGACATCTTTTTTTTGTGTTTAGTTTGTTCAGTATTTTTCAAAGTATGGTTTTTCGAAGCCATCTTCATTAATATTTATTTGTTGAAAGAACTGGGGGATATTTGACTTGGAGAAGAGGAGACTTACTAGATCATGATAGTCCTCTTCAAATATTTGAAAGTCTATCAAGTACAAGAGGGCTTTAGACTCATGCTGTTTGGCCCTATATGGTGAAATTAGGAGTAGTGGGTGGAAATTACAAAGAAACAAATTTTAACTTGTAAGGAACATTTTTAAAATTAGAGGTTGCTCAAAGTTTGAATTGTCTACCTTTGGGAGATGATAACTGTCTCTCCCTCGTTAAAGGTCTTCAAGTGGAGGCAGGATGGTTATTTAATAGTTTGTTGTAGAGGGCTTTCCTGTTCAGGTTGGAGTTGAATTAGGCAGGTTTTAAGGTTCCCTTTGACTCTGGAATTCCGTGATTCAAAATTCTTTGAAGTCTATTTACTTCATGGTTATAGAAATAAGACTTGTGATATTTAAAAAAAGAAAACACCTAGTCTGTTCTGGATAATCCCTACTAAAGAAAAGTAAAGGTAATCAGTCAGTAATACAAAATGCTTGCTATAATATTTATCTTTGGCATGCCACACTTGCATTTTCTTGCAGCAGATTTTTTTTTGCTTTGGGTTATATATTAAAATTAGGTATCTTGGCTTTTTGGTTTTAAATTTGTGACATTGTCATGGTCCTCATCGAGAACGAAGGACAAACCACAACATGACAAACAGGACAAAGTAGCAAATAATAATCTGTTTTTTACCTCTGAGGGAGAGGTGGTGGTGGCAGGTATGCATTACTGAGGATGGTAAAGGGCACAGCATCAAGAGGCTAGGGATGGTCTTGATATACCAGGTCTTTGCTTGTTCCATACCGTTACTTAGCATGGAATAGTTACTTGTTTTTACTGAAGTTCAGTGGTTGAGTGTTTGTAACTCAGGAATACCTATACTGACTAAAATGTATTTCTGATAGTTTTCTGAGGTTATTTTGAATTTACTTGAACTAATATGAAATGTCAGTTGTGTGAGAAATTCTATTTGCTGTATATTCAGTCTGTTCATTTTCCTTGTCTTTTCCCCTTCTGCCTACAGACATATTTAGGTTACACTGCTGCTCTTATCACTGCTGATTTCTTTCCATGATAATGACCTCTGTCTACCTTCCTAACCTAATCTCATAGTATTCCTCTGTTTCTATCCTACCCTTCATTCAGTTTGCATTTGTCACTATTTCCCAGGCATCTTCTCTACTCCGTACTTTTCATCAGTTCACTACTTTTAGGATATTCTCTCCATTTTCCATCTGTTAGGATGCTGTTTTTTAAGAATCACCTCAAATACCACTTCTAACATGAAGCATTCACTGCTCTAGAACATTCTGGGCTTCCATAATACTTCATAATTCTCTTATAATATTTATGATATTGTCTTAATATCAGCTGAAATATATTTAGTATTTAAAAATTTGCAAAATAGTTTCTCTCATTTGAACTTCATGACAACTTTTTGACTAGGTTTTCACAGGAGATACTATTGTCACCCCCATTTTACAGATGAGAAACTATGGGCTTTGCCCATACTGAAATGCAGAGCATTGATATTGATTCTTCAGCAGCACAGGAAAAAACTGAACCTCACCTAGCTAATAAGAATAATTGGTTAAACTAGGAAGCTGCTATATGGCCTATCTCTTTCATCCTAGACGTGGTGCTACAGGTTTCTAATCACCCTCCAGTAGAGTAGGTGTGTAGGATCCCTCTCCACAAGAGCTATGTGACCCCAAGTCTCTTATCTAACTCTTAACTGAATTTGTCTTTGGAATTAAAAATATAAATTTTTGGTGAGGCAGTTGGGGTGAAGTGGCAGGGTCACACAGATAGTGTTAAGTGTCTGAGGCTGGATTTGAACTGAAATCTTCTTGATTCCAAGCCACTGCTTCACCTAGCTGCCCCTATCTTTACAATTTGAGGGCTCGTTTTGTGCTACTATCCTGTTTCTAAATTCAGTATTTTATCTAGTATGCCACATTGCCTTGCAGTATTCTAATTTTTTGTGCACATAGGTAATAATAACTGATATTTTTGTAACACTTCAAGACCGACAAAACTCTTCACATGCTTTTACATTTGTATGACTAGAGATAGGCTAGTCATGCAGTGACATTGAGAGTGTTACACTAGTATCATATGCTGGAGTAATGGGGTTTTGCTAGCCCACATGTGGCAAGCCTATGGTGGAGTTAGTCATTGATGAAAAAACTTTAAAGATTAGGTTTCAAGGCAGTATAAAATAATATCAGCTAATATTATCAGAACTTCTCATAATACATGTAGGGAATAACATTTAGTATTCCCCAAAATACAGTTTTCCTTGTGACATCAAAAGAGAACATGTTAAAAAAAAAGAAAAACAGTAGTCCTAGGATCATAGGATCTCAAAGTTGGAAGGGCTCCCAGGCTGTTTAGTCCAACCTTTACTTAAGTAAGGAATCCTTCTGCATTGTGCTCAGTAAGTGGTTATCCAACCTTTACTTAAAGATTTCCAGTGAAGGCTAACATACTACTCCAAAAGATAGCCAGTTGACTTTTGCTTAGTTCAGAAAGATTTCTCTTGACATAAAACCTAATTTTTTTTTTTTTTGGTAACTTCTACTCATTGTTCCTCCTAGTTCTTCCTCTAGGTCTACGACCAAACAGTAAATCCAGTCCCTCTTTAATTCAACAGCCCTTCTTCAGTAACTGTCAGGTCTCCCTCAATCCTTCATACTCCTCTCCCTGGTTTTCAGGCTAAATTGACTTACACTCTTATAGTTCAGTTAGGGAGGCAGCTTGGTATGGTGGAAAGAGCACTGGCTCTAGAGTTAGAGGAGCTGGGCTCCGATCTCATCTCTTAGACTGTATCTGCAGTCGTCCGCTACGTCCGGATCTTCACTAACCATCTCTTTCATTATATGCTCTAGAATTTTATCAGGAGTAGAAATCAAGCTCATGGCCTGTAGTTTTCAAATTCTGTTCTCTTCTTTAAAAAAAAAAAAGACATTTACCTTGTAAATTTCTCTATTTTTCTATTGATCATATATCTCTGATAGTGGCTTATAGCTGCTAGTTCTTAAATTATATGCTGCTACACTGTATGTGTGTGTGCACATACTACATTATGTATATATTTATGTACTTGTCATAGGAAATTAGGTGCTCCCTTAATACCTCCTTGCTTAATTTATTTCAGACTTTTTCACTCAAAGATTATTTCCCTTGGCAGAAAAAAAAATGGATTTGAGTGGCACTATCTTCTCTACTGTCAGTTCTCGTGGTCAGAGACAGGAGCCAAATTCTGTCGTCATAGTTCCATCTATTCTAAGCATCAATCCTGGCTCTTATTTTAAAACATCATTTTCCTAACGAAAAATAACCCCCTGTCCCCCAAAAAACCCACCACTCACTAAAACAGCAATAATAATAATAAAAAACACAGTCCTTTTCTGTTATCCTTAGTTTTTTTCAACACCCTCTTTTCATTTCTCAACTTTTGTGCCCAGACACTCTTCTTAGAGTTTTGCACAAGCTTTTTCTATTCATCCTCTGTTAACTTTCCTTGTTTTTATCTAATAAACATTTTTTTTTCTATTTAAGGTGGTTGGCAAGTTTCCTATGGAGTCATATTGATCTGTTTAGACAATACCTGATGACACAGTTCAAAAGAATTATTTCTTTTTGTGTCTTCAGAATTTTATTCCTGAGAGTTTCTTGTTCCTACTTCTAGGCTAACTTCCTGTGAAGAGTTTAGTGCACAGCCATTTAATCAGGCCCGAGCTGATTTAATTGCACCATTGACCTCCTTCCCCTAAGTCTTCTCCCCCACCCCCAATCTTTTTTGTCTTTCCATCTTTCCACAAGAATAACATGGGATATTTCATTAACTCTTAGTTTGTGTCTACAGTTGATATTGATATAATTCTACTGAACTTCCTTAGTTTATCATTCTGTCTTCTCAACTTATAAGCATATATTATCATTTGTCCTATTCATTTTTAACTTAATCTTGTAATGTTTCATATTTGTGTCTTTTGTAAATGTCTTAACCTATCTAATGATAGTTCCTAGTGGCATATGTTTTTTAACCAATGGTGCAAGACTATATAGAGTCATTGTACTTGCCTTCTGCGAGAAATTTTAATAATAACAAAAATTAATCATAACAATAGGTAGCATTTATATAGTGAATTAAGCTTTGCATAGCTCTTCATAATAATATCTCATTTGATCCACTTTATCCACTGTACTACCAGCTACCCCTAATTATGGACAAATTCTATGTTTCTACGGGGAAGCTTGGTAGAAATTTCCTTTTGAAGTTTTTTAAGGGTACTTCTATTTTAGGAAAAAATTATCTGAATTCATTGTATAATAGATAATTGATTTGATCTATACTTATTATTCTTTCCTATTTAGTTCCATTTGAGGGGTGATTTTATGCAATGGCTTCAAGCCACAGTTCTTCACCAGTGCCTCAAGCAAGTAGCAGTGATGTTTTCTTTAAAAAGGAGGTAGATTCTACTAAACATATTCGACCTGTACAGTCACTGCCAGATGTGTGTCCCAAGGAACCCACAGGTAATGAATTCTATTTTTAAACAGTAGGATATATGGTGAAATATCATATTCATTGAGTGATGGAAGATTATTTGCTTTTCTTATTTTTTATTTTATTTTATTTTTTATATATAGCAAATCAGTTTATTTTAAAAGGCACATGCAATTTCAAATGTTTTTGAATTAAGCAATATTACAAGCTACTTATAACAAAGTAGTGTTTACATTTCACCAATATAAAAATGTCAGAAGAAACTCAAATTACAACTCAGATCCTGGGAGATTCAAGTGTTTGATCACACGTAATATAGGCCAGGTCCCATTTGTCTGTGAAGTAGTCTTCCTTCAGTCACATCATACTTGAGGATAGCTGGCTGCTGATGCTATTCCACAGTGGTTATTCTTGTCCCTGGCCATTAAAATTATTAAGTTTCAGAACGGCATTCAAAAATACATTTTTACTTTAAGAGTCCAAAGCATCTTGACACATATTGCAATTGAATGCAGAAAATGATTTAGATCTTTCAGAAAGCAATGAAAATAGATGCTGGTGACAACTTTGTTGTCCTGTAGTTAATTAGTTTTGGGTGACTCTTTATGACCCCATTTTCAGGTTTACTTGGTAAAGATACTGTTTGGGTTTACTATTTCCTTCTCTGGCTCAATTCCCAGATGAGAACTGAGGCAGACAGGGTTAAGTTATTTGCTTTTCTTAAAAAGAGTAAATCTTAGTTCCCTAAAGTAGTATAGTTATATATTTGATAACTCTTTCCAGTGTAGGTCCTCTGAATGTGAAGATTTGAATTAAGTAAAGGGTCTTGGACATTTTTCTAAGGATTGAGATAGGAAAATTGAGATTGTTATATACAGATTTGTTTGATTAAAATATTTACTACTGAAAGTGATTTTAGGTGGCTTGTGTAAAATAGAATTTGTTATTTTTGTTTTCTATATACACATAGGTCTCTACATATGCACATATAATGTTTAACTTTGTTATGTAAAATTCATAATAATTTTCTAAAAAAATTTTTTTTCCCTAAAAACAATTGTAAAAATTGACTTTTCTCTTCTTTATTTTCTTCAGGTGATTCACATAGTTTATGTGATGCCCCATCTCTAGTTGCAGATCAGCATAGATGGACTATTTATCATTCCAAAGTAAATCTTCCAGCAGCATTAAATGATCCTAGATTAGCAAAAAGAGAATCTGATTTCTTCACAAAAACATGGGGTCTAGACTTTGTGGACACAGAAGTCCTGCCTTCATTCTACCTCCCACAAATCAGCAAAGAACATTTTGCAATATATCAACAGGAAATCTCTCAGGTAGAGTCATTTCTTGATTTTTCCCTCCTTCCCTCCCTTCCTCCCTCCTTTCCTCCCTCCC